>CM039726.1:27995362-28353997 GCA_022539455.1 Dendrobium nobile | reverse complement strand
TGACAGCATCTCTGTATCTCTCTGCTAAATCTTTCTGGAACCCGTTTTTTCTTTTTCGGCGCATACTAAAATTTTTATACCTTTCTAACAATTAATATTATTCTTTTCTTCAATACCTTTACTTATTTCCTTTTATTTATTATTTTATTCTTTTAAACTTCTTATTTTAATTTATATTACTTAACTCTATTTTACAAAAAAGTAATTTTTATTTATTCATCATTTACAATTTTTTAATTATATCATCTATTATTCTTTATTTCATACAATATAAATCACACTCTTACCGAACATTACAAAATACTAATTAAATTACACCTACTTAAATTTAACAATGGTAACCAATTAATAATATAATCATAAAATATACAGTAAAAATAACCATCCAAACCACATAAAAAACATAAAAATAATCGGACTATTTTCGGTTTTTACTTTTTTATCTAGTCTCAATTTATCACTATTTAAATTTTCATTTCATTATATAATTCTATTATCAATTTACATATTATTTTTCATCTAAATAAAATTAATACCTTCTCTTCTTCGAACCACTGTTTGGTGAATTAGATCAACTAAAAAAATATAAATTACCTCCGGGAAAAGCGGATGGCTTAAATAAAACAATATGAAAAAGAAACTAAATAAGCCTGCCCGATGGAACCCGATGGCCAAACTACTTTCTTCTTTTTTTTTTTTTTTCTTTTTCTTTTTATCTCTCTTTTTCTTTTTCTCTCTTCTTATCTTCTTCCGTCTCTCTTTTCCATCTCCCTTTTTTTCTTTCACCTCTGACCATTTTTTTCTTTCTTCTTTTATTTTCTCTTACATTCGCTTCCTTTCTTTCTTTCGAACCACTCCTTGGCATCATCAAAACACAAATCTCTCTCACAAAACAAAACGAACGTAATCAAGACGTCATCCACCACTCAAACACATCACCAAAAAATCTTTTTTTTAATTCTTTTTTTTCTTGTTCTTTTTTACATCATTTTTCTTCACGAGTCTTTTCTTGTCTTTTTTTCTCTTCTTTCTTCTTTTTCTTTTTAAAATGCCTGTTTTTTTCTCTTAATATTTCCATATAAATGATCTTCATGTCCTTCTTTTGTCTTAATCAATTTTATTTTCAACTACTAATCTATCTTAATCTAAAAATACTATAATCTATAACATCTGAGAATCAATGAAAATACAATACATCTCGAAAAAAATCTGAAAACAAAAAAAAAAAACCCCAGTTCAGCGCCATCCAATCCACCTACGCTACCAGAAACACACCCGACCCACACCCTACCACCACACTACCACAACACGAACCCCCCCACCCCAACCATCCCCCCACCCCCCCAACCCCATCCCCCCCACCATCCTACAACCATCTCCCCCCGCCAACCCCATCCACCCCACCAACCCATCCCCCCCCCCACCCCCCCCCCCCAAACCCCCCCCACCCCAATACCCCATTCTCCCATCCACAACACCCAATCCCCCCCAACCACCCCCCCCCCCACCCCCCCCATCCTAAACCCCCCCCCCGCATTTCACCCAACCCCCCTCCACCCCAACCCCCCATTCCATTACCCACCTCCTGCCCCCACCACCCACCCCATCCATAAGACTCCCCACCCCACCCCCCACCGCCCCCCCCCCCCCCATCCCCACCAAATTCCCTACCCAACTCTAACAACCACACCAACACAACACACCATACACCCTCCCACTTCCAAACTATTACCCACCACATCTTAACCAAATGTGAACGACTTTTACAAGCCGCACCAACACATTATACCGGTAAGTCTCTATCTCCCGGCTTCCCATACTACGCTCAATCCGACAGAACTAACCCGTGGGGACGCCCGATTACGCGGAATTTCCGCTGCTGACAGGATCAAGAGAATGCCGCTAGACCCCACCAGCCGCCCCCCTCCGGCAATGATGGCGTAGCTGAATCAGGGCGGTAATGGAATCTTCCAACGAGTCATCCGAAGACCAGTTAAAATTTAAAGTTGATTAAAAAAATTTATTTTAAAAACAAACGATTTTAAAATTAAAAAAAAAATGGTTAAAAAAAAATTATTATTATTATTATTATATTTTTTAAAAAAAAATATGTTTTAGATTAAAAATTAAATATATAATTAATTACAGTATTTTAAAAATTCAAATTAATTTAAGATAATACTTATTAATTTAAGTTAATTAAATGTTAAATATATAAGTATTTTAAAATTAAATATTTATTTAAATATAATTAAATAATTTTTGAGATATTAAATATCATATTTTTAAATATTAAAAAAACTCATATATAAATAAAATATTATTATATAGACTAAAATTAAACATTAGTTTTTTGAACATATAAACATTTACTTAATTTAAAATTAAATTACTTTCATTTAATAGAAATTATATGTTTAAAATAATTCAATGTAAATCATTGTTTAACTAAAAGTAAATTTCAGATATTTTTGAAAAATTTTAAATCAAATTATTTTAAGTAATGTTAAAATTTCAAAAATATGGCAATATTTGATTAACTTACTTATAAATATTTTATTCATTGATTAGTATTAAGTTAATTAAAATGCCCTAATTAACTATACAACTTTGTAAAATTTAAAAATAAATTCAATATTAAATTATAAAATTCAATAATATAATACAAACTTCAGAAAGGTCAAAGCTTTAATTTAAAACTATTTTCAAATTTAATAACTTAAATATACTTTAATTATTCAAATTATTTGAATATCCATATTATTTAACCAATATTTAACTAAATATTATATTAATTATTTTAAAATTAAAATTTATTTTCAAATGATTTTGAAAAAACAGTGGATCTCACAAGTTTAAAATGTTATTTTAAATCATATTTTTAATTATCTTATTTTAAAATCTATACCATATGTAAATGGATTATAATTATAAATACAAATATTTTTGAAATCTAATTATAAAATAAAACATATTAAATCTTAATATACTTTGAAGATCCTTTATGAAAATTAAACACAGAATTGAGGCATGATGAATATAAAATTTATGGGGAATTATAAGTGAGCGAATATATTCCTAATACACTCACTAATCAAAATTTGTTATTCTATAATCAATATCAATCTATGCAATGATAAAGTTGTGCACACACCACTTAGTCTAGGCTCTCCTAGAACAAGACTATGTCTGATTATATATGTTTGCTTATAAGTTAAGTTTGAGGTTAGAGAAACTATGATTTGAAGCCATTAAACATAGTGACATCAATAAGGACAAAAATAAAGAACTTTGATTAGTAAACATAGAAAATTTATATGTGGACAAGGATTGACATCATCTAGACTGATAAATTAACCAGCTTAAACTTAGTGACATTCTCAGCCTAATGGGAAAAAATCTACTGATATAGAGGTCATTAAACCCTTAATTAGCCTAAAAAAGTTAGAGCCTTTTAATTAAAACCTATAAACCTTTCAAGAAATTGTAATAAAACCATTCTTAAATCCAAAAAATATGTATAACCCCTCTAACTGACCAGTATTGAAACCACAACCAAAGAAAATTAAAACCCAATAGATTGAACAGCAAATTGAACCTTAACTTTAATTTTAATTGAAAACCAATATTTTGTTAATATAATAATTAAAAAATATTAAAAATTCCAAAAACTTTCCCGAACACATTGAGAATCCACCTAATGACAATCCAGACCTTAGGAGTTGATTTCAGGGAGTTAGGGAACTCATTTGGAGCGCAAAATCCCAAAAGGGCCCTTTAATTAAAGACTTTTAAAAGTTCATTAAATACATCAAAATTCAAACCTTCATAACTAATTCCAGAAAAATCCAAATTGAACAAACTCACTTGCATTCAACTCCTAATAATGTCTAATATTTATTAAAAATATTAAATTCCAGAAATATGTAATATTTCAAAAAGTCAACAAATTGGTCAAACCGTAGTTAAAATCTAGTTCAAAACTTCAAACCTTTGTAGTAAAATGTAGAAAAATCCAATTTCAACGTGCTTACCTTCTAACTGATTGTAGTAAGGTCTAGTATTTTAATAAAATGCAAACTTTCCAGAAAACACTTTTAATCAAAAAGTCAAATTTTAACCCTTTAATTTAATGATTAAAATATTCAATAAAATTCTTAAAAACTCAAAAATGCTTTAAAAACTCCAGAATTGATTAATCAATCATTCTTTAAAATTAGTAATTGAACTTTTTTTTAATAAAATCCATTAACTTTAACCCTTAATCAACCTAATCTACTTAATTATATCGGGTACCACTGGGTAACCCAGGCCTACGAGGCTATTAATTTAGCCCCAAGGAAGGTGAAATAAACTTCACGGCCTCGGTGTGAAACAAAGGTGATATCCAACAAATAATTAAATAATTCTTTTAAAATTGATTTTAAATTATTAATATTTATAGTTTAATTAAATATCCCTTAAGCCTTTCAACCAATCGAACTTTAAATAACTTTAACTAAACACCCTGTTTAGGCCATACCAAAGCCACACAGCCTACCTCACACACTTTAGATGGTTTGCTAGGATCACCGACTCTAGTTCTAGGATAGGCCGGTGTTTACTTTTCTGCTCCTGTTGTGTGCCGGGTTTTCGAGCTTTTACTGCATGCTGTTTGCTAGTATAGAATTGCTGTGTTTGCTTACTTACTGTACTCTGTTGTTGATTGTGCGTTAGATTTACCCTTAGGTTAGGGGCGAATTATATATATATGTTCAGTCTTATGCAGGTGGTCATGCTCATACGCGGAGCTGAAATTAAAGGGGGCAATTAAATAAATCAAAAAAATATATACTCTTTGCACAGGTACCTGCTGCGCTTAAGACCCCCTTTAATTAATAAGAGCATGGCCAAGTGTGGCCAAATTGCATTTTAAATTTCAATAATAACTGCTTGGGATTGATATAACTGTTGATTATTAGGATGACATTGCAGGATTGAGTCTAGATTTTTATTTTTAATTAAAATGTAAATTCAATTGAATAAAGTTGTATTTATTTGAAATGACTTGAATTTGGGATATTTTTTTTTATCCAATTTGAATTCCAAAGAGGTGAAGACATCCCTAAAGGGGAGAGTCTTCTTCCATTTGGAAGTCAAATTAGGATATCCTTCAAATATCCAAAGAGGAAAGATAACACCCCGATCAAGGGGGAGTTTCTTTTCATTTGGATATCCTGAACCGACGAATCAAGATGTTCGTGAGAAGATGAAGGAATGGACAACGAGAAGAATCCCAAAATTCAAAGTCATTTAATTTAGGATTAGAAATCCGGGTTGTAGTCAGTGGTGCCCGGCCACTTTACTTTTCTGCAAAATTCTGTGATGTAATAATAAGGGCATTTGCCTACGGACATTCAATTTGATATATTTAATTTGATTGATTTATTTAAATTGATTGCGCATTAGAGATACCTGCTTTTCTAGTCTTTTTTACCTGCATGCCGATTTTGATTTGACCTGGAATTCGATCGTAGACTCTTAAGGACTTAATAAAAATTTTCTACTTAAATCAAATTAAAAACTTTAAGCTCACATAGAAACTCTAACGTTTTAAGAAATAAGCCCGGGACCGCCGGGAGTCCTCATTTCATAGCATTCGTTCAAATTCAATCTTTTAATCGAGTCGATTAGCATGCATCATATTAGCAACTAATTTAAAAACTTTTAAACCCTTAATTGCATTTGCCTAAGCATCAAATCCAACATAAGTCAAAGGGGCCAATTAGGATCTGCTCTAGATGTCGGTCCCGTTCTCAAATACCTTTCTTAAATAACGTCCCAACCACTCTACATAAATTGACCGGACTCATAATTTTAAAGCGCCTAGGTGGTTTAGCTGGCTCCCCAATCCAGGCCGGGGTAAGACCAGATTTGCATTGCACTAGCTAGGTTCGGGTCACTTTTTAGTACCCAATTTAGACTTAGGTTCCGAGGCAAGCTCGGGCTATAAGACCTCAACCTCCGGGAATCGAATCCCAAATTTCTAATAAAATTGATCATTTAAAAATTAAATCACTTTCAATCAAATTCGAGCCCAACACTTAGGATAGACTGGGGCACTTCTGAATTGTTTCAGAATTCCAAGTGCCTCCTACTTCTCCTCCGTTGACTCCAGAAATAAGTGTTCAGCCTTGATCCATTCCCGATTGAAAATTCCTACCCTTTTCCTCCTTTGATATCGATCTTTGAAAATCTTAAATAAAATTTACACCGCTATTTTAATCGAGAGTTTTCGTAGGAAAATCTCTAATTTTCCTATGATGTAATTAACTACGAGGGCTTGCGCTCGTAGGAGATTTTGTAACCCGGATTTAATTTTTAAAACTAAAATTTTTAAAAATCTCTAATTAATTATTCTTGGGAAAAATACAACGATCATTATCGTCATTCTCAAATGATCGAAAATGATTGATATTTTCTTTCTTTGGAGAGATATATCAATTATTATCATGACGTTGATAATGAAATTAATGATCTTTTTCATCCAAATTAGCATAGTCAAATAATTTTGAGTTTGACTACGACAATTTGGATAGTTTTAAAGTTTTGGAATTTGAACCAATTAGTGAACAATATCTTTTCCATATGAGATGATATATTATTCCTAATGTTGTGTTAGATTTCAAAATTAAAGTTTGAATTTAATACTCCCAAGAATAATTAAATATTTTTCAAAATTATATATATATTTAAATACAAAATATTTTTCTTTAATCAAAACATTAACATACAAGTTGATCATTTGGAACTATACTTAGAATTTGAATCAAATGATAAAGACTTGAGCTTGCATTGGGGTCTGAACTCAACATAAAAACTAAGTGCAAAGAGCTTCAGCGAATGCAATATCATGTAGTCGATTTCAATATGTGGATGAAGATATCTATCTGCCTATAAGCAGCAATAGTTGAGAACCTATAATGCAACCGGATCTGCAACATCCTTGCAAGCAGATAAAAGGCGTTTACAAATATTTTAGATTACCCTTGCATGTGCAATGTAGTTTGTTTACACATAGGAACACAATGGGTAAATGCAATCAAAACCTGCAAGGGCCCTAGCGAGCGTGTTATTGGTACACACGTGATGTCTAGGGATGCTATGCGGGTTAATAAATTCAAATACGATCCTCCTAAGTAATAAAAGTTGACAAGGTTTAACAAACAACTATAAAAATGCCCCCAAACACCCGCATGGGCCCCGGCGAGTGTATTATTATTACATACGTGCCATCTAGGGATGCTGCACGGGTCGATAAGTAAATTCAAGTTCGAACCCGATCCTTATATGCATATCAATAGGAGTAGATAGGGTTCGAACCATCAAACAATATACAGTTGTGGCGACCGATGTATTTATTTTAATATATTCATATTATGCCTTCAAGGCCTATAATAAAGAGAATTCACTAGCAAATGCATAAAGACTATGAAACCCGATCCTTTATCGGCAAGTTGATAGGGTCAACAGGGTTCAATTAATAAAGAGAAATAACCCATTACACCCCGATGATGACCGTGTTGAATGCTTATCTCAATCGGATGGGTTAATCATCAAATACTTCAAATGTTATCCCAAAATTCCAAAAATCCAAAGCCTACAAAAATCATAAAATCTAAATATTTAAAATTTAGTTTTAACTTATCAAACACTTAAAGCAAAATTCATCCACCATCCGCAACAGTTTATCGATGTGAACAAATTGAAATATAACATCAGCTCATAAAGAGCCAAATGCTTAGTCAAAAATATCACTATGATCCATTATCAAACAATCTACTGCTAATTAGGAAGTGGTACGTGTCCTCTAACTAGCGGTTTTGCCACCAAATGGCACCGCAGGATAAACGGTTATGACCCGGGCCCTCTGAACTGAGTGGTTTTGCCACCAAATGGCACCACGAAATACCGGTTATGATCAGAGCTAATACGTTCCTTATGAAAGTTTGTTAGGGATGTTAAGCCCTATGAACTTAGTCCCAAGCTAACCAAGAGGGGGGGGGGTGAATTGGTATTTTAAAAACTCTTTTCACAAAGAAAGAAAATTGCATAAACCAAATCACACCACAGAAATAAATGCGGAATTTTAAAAGCGCGGAAGTAAGAAAAAGAACACAGAAATTTATAGGGGTTCGGTCGACTCGACCTACGTCCACTCCTTGGACGCACCCTCCAAGTATTGCACTACAAAACGTGACTCTCCTTTAGCCCCCACGGCTAGGCGGAGAAGCCCTTACAAGAACCTCCTTTTTTCCACCCCGGCAAGGCAGAGAACCTACCTCCTTTTGCTTCCTCTTGAAGCTGGCAGAGAACCAAAACCAAAAGCAAACTCCTTACCTCTATCGACCCTTCCACGGACGAGAAACTCTAGACGAAGACGAAGCAGAGCGATCCTTGAAGCAACCCTTGTGAATCCCCTCACAAGCTCCCCCTCACAAGATCCTCTCTCTCTCCTCTCTCTCTTTCTCTCCTCAAGGTCTTCTCAGGTAAGGGCAGCAGCCAAAGATTATTAAAAACGTTAAACAAGAGCTCTTAAATAGAAGAGCTTCAAAGGAGCTAATTAATTGCAAGTTGCCGATAATATCGTCCAGGCCGATCTGGACATCGGCCTGGCCGATCAATACAAATCAAAGAAGATCGGTCAGAGCATCGCCCTAGATGCAAAACTGGACGATTGAAAATTGGCTTGATTATCCAAGCCGATCTTAATATCATCCGGGCCGATCAGTTCAAATCAGAGAAAAATCGTTCTGAGAATAGCCCTGGATACAAGCTGGCCGATATTTATCGTCCTGAAGCAACTTAAGGTTTTTGAATGGATCGTCCTGGCCGATCCTGCGATCGTCCAGGATGATATGATCGTATCAATCATCCTTAATTACTCCCTTGGTTTCCTGATCAATTAAGGCATAATTTGATAATTCGTCCAGGCCGATACGTGGGTCGTCCTGACCGATAATTTAAAATTACAGTATACCTTAATTGACTATGGCGGCTACTTCTTTCTGTTTTGAGCTTATCGTCCTGGCCGATACACGTATTGTCCAGGCTGATATGTTAGTGACGGCTTCCTTAATTAAGAATCCTTACTTAGACTTTCTGTTTTAAGCTGATCGTTTCGGACGATATAAATATCGGCCTGGCCGATGTGGGCAAAAATAGAAATTCTAAGCCCCTCAAATGTGTGTGTGTAGTGTTACTTAGCATCAGTCTCTTTGACCATTACAAGTAGACTCAAGAAGTGAAAAACAAAAGTACAGACTGACTCAACCCTAAACCTACGCAATCCTGAACTTAGCTCCTTCTTGATCGTCCGATCTTCGATTCCTGAAAAGTTAGAAGTAACAAGTAGTCCAAGAGAAATAGTGTTTGTCAATCATCAAAACCTAAGCCATGGAAATAGGTTTGCAACAATCTCCCCCTTTTTGATGATAGCAAACATAAGTAGGAAAATATCCAAAAACATTCATTAGAATTTCAAAGTTACAAACAACTTTTCCTACCACACCTACTCCCCCTTTTGTCATCACAAAAAGAGGGTCTAAAAACAAATAACGACTAAAAGCAAAACTACAGGAAACAAACAACAGAAAGCACAAACTAAAAGAACGAGGGATCCTGATCATCAGATGGAGGTGGAGGAGGTGGCTGCTGAAAGTAGGTGGCAAGTGTGGTGAACTGAGCATTGAACTAGGCGATGTCCTGGTCATGCTGCTGCTGTTGCTGAGTAAGGAAACTGTCAAATCGGGCTAAATCCTCAGCGCGGTGCTGTTCGTAGCGGGTAATATCCTCAAAGTGTTGCTGCTCCTGTGCAGCAACATAGGCGTCAAAACGAGTCTCCCAACGATCAAACCTCTCAATCAACTGATCAACTGGAGAGTGCTGGTGGAGAGGGACAGGATCAGGAATGGGAGCGGGAGCGGGAGCCTCCTCCTCTCCAGCCCCCTAAGATTCCTCAGGGTGGAGACGAGTACTGTGAAGGGTGCTGAAGGAATTGTTTGAGAAGAAGGGAGTTGGGAGGTTTGGTGGAATAGGATATTGAAGTTGGTATTTGGTTTCAAGGATATAGGCTATGATGTGTCCTAAGGCTAGATTAGGTTTCCTTTTGTGGCCTAGATCACGGATTGTGGTTAAGTGATCAATGTATCAAAAAATTAGGTCCGCAGTATTAAATTTCCTATGAGCCATGATGTAGAAAGTAGTGAGTGAAAGTAGAGGGGTGATGTGGATTCGGTCGCCAGCTTTTGGAATTACGGAGGTGCGAAGGACATGTTGGATTGTCCTAGCATCTTTGACTAAAGAGCTAGTCTCTCCAACATGATAAGGTACATTGGTCTGGCGAAGGAAATGATTCGCCGTGGACCAGTCAAGATCAGGGTCAGATGCGATTAGGTGCAGCTTATCCCCGGTGGTGGATAGCTGTAAAAGATCAACACAATCCTAATATGTGATTTTGACAGGGCGTCGATTCACATAGGAGGTCAGGGCTGTGAAGGTAGGGTTGATGCGAAGGTTTGCGAAAAACTCTTGAAGAAACTCTGAATTGAAAGGGAAAGCAAGAGACATAATGAAGCAAAGGGAGGTGTGAGCGAAAAGATCCATTACCAGGTATGAGATGTGGGTAGGATTGATGATACTTGAGACAGTGATCCCACATTCTTTGTAACGGTGGTAAGCGGTTTCATCTTCTGCTTCCCTGAAACGAGGGTCATTCTTACCCTCGAAGAACTCCCAGAAGTTTGTCGGACGTGTTTCCCACCAGCCATAAAGAGGACTAAGCAAAAACATAAGAGGAGAAAGGATGAAGAGTGAAAAATCATGGCTGGAACAGCCTGAATTTAAAGAAACGGCCATATCGTCCTGGCCGATCGCAGAATCGTCCAGGACGATATGATTCAATAATTACGTACAGGTGTTGACCTCATTTTTGTATGAGGTCACTAAGACCCATCCAGAACCCAGATTTAATCCTAGACCCTAGGATCCACTCTAGACCTTAGGATCCTTCTAGATCCAAGACCTTAGAGCCTATTCTAGAGCCTAGGATTCCCTTAAATCCTGGATCTTAGAATTCTTCTATACCTTAGGATCACTCCAACTTCAAATCAATCTCCACCCTTGATCAACCTCAATTTTAAATCAATTCCTATATTTAATCCACTCCAATTTCAATTTGACTCCTACCTGTGATCAATTTGAATCTCAAACTCCATCCAATTCAAATCCAAATTAATTCAAACTTCAAATCAAATCCAAACCCAGAATTCAGACTCAAATCCAAACTCTAGAGGCCCTGTCCTAATCACCCTTTTCAGAGATTTTTCAAACATTTTAAAACCCAGTCAAATGATCTCTGATCCAGGGTCTATCACTTGCAAAGTGATAAGACATGTCTCTAGAGGTTACCCTCCAACTTTGAGCTCATTCTGAGGTCTCTAACCCCAGGATCTGAATTAAAATTCGAAGGCTGTAAAACCTTCAAATATTTACAGCCTATGCCACTGAACCTAACCCCTTTGAGATCTTGACCTTGGAACCCTTATCCAAGCCTCCAATCACTTCCAGACCCTTGATTTTTACCCATTGAGCAGTAAACTGCATTTTTCAGACCCATTTTTGACCATAGTTGACCAATAGGTCAAAATTGACCAAAATACCCCTATGGGGCTCAAATAGGGATTTCAAACCAAATGAGCTCCAAATTGGATGCAACCACCTTTGACAAATTTCAAATGTCATTTCAAATCTTTTGAACCTATTTCCAACCCTTGAGTCAACCTGGTTGACTAAGTCAACTGGTTTGACCCAAGAGGCCCTTTAAGGGTCCAAACATGTGTTTTGACCCAAATGACCTCTCTAAGTCATCCAACCACTTCCATTAACCTTAAAGTATCATTTCAAACCTGTTGAGCCCAAACCCAGACCCTGGGTCAACCTGGTTGACCAAGTCAACCTAGGTTGACCAAACAAGCCCTTAAGGGTTCAAATAGTGATTTTGACCAAATCGACCCCTCCAAACCCTGGGACCACATCCAGTAGACTCAGGATGACGTTCTGAATTTGTTGAATCTATTTCTAGCCCCTGAACCCAACTGGTTGACCAAGTCAACTAGTTTTAGCCTAAAAGCCCATTAAGGGCCCATTAAGCTTTCTTAATTCAATTGACAAGCATGACTCTTGGAATCACCCTCCAATCCACCTAATCAGCCCATTTGAATTACCTAGGTGCAAATTCCATAACCCTTGATGGGATTGACTGGTCAACCAGTCAACTCAAAGCTTAAAGGACCATTTGTATGGTCAAACCCTTCAACCCATTGAACCTAGCTCAAGCCACACCCATCCAGCCATTTGGAAAGGCTCCATGACCTGCTTGGATGCCACATCAGCCCCATTGACCAGTTGACTGGTCAATTTAGTCAAACCAAGGGTTTAGACCCTTTTAAAAGGTCTTAATCAGCCTTTTATACCTTTTTCCCTGATTTAACTCCCCAAGGCCGACCTATTAGTGCCCTAAAGCCCTCTAATAGGCTCCCTAACCGAGCTCCACCCCCTGTTTAGCCATAAGTGGCAATGCTCCCCTCCACTCATCCCAAGTCCACCCAATGGGAATGAGGCATGTCCAGCCCTTTCCGCAGCCTTCCAGCTTTCCCAGGGACAGGTGGCATCATCTGGAGAGTCCAGGAGTAGATCCCAGCCATCCAATCCAGCCCAGGCCGCTTGAATAGGGAAAAAGGTGATTTTTGAAGTATTGGATCAAAGCACCTTCTCTCACTAACCCTAGCCTCCCAGAGCGAGTTCTTAGTTCGGTTTGGATCTCCAGAGCCTCCTCTACCTCCCCACTACAAAATCCAAGTGGTTGCCCGTCACCGGCGGCGAGTTCTCCGGCGAAACCACCACCCAGTCCGTCCCAAGCTTGTAGCGGCCAATCCAGACGTGTTCGAGCTCCATTTTCTGCTGGGGATCTACACTTGGACAATCTACAAGCTCATCCATCCAGAAATATCGAAGATCCAGCGGTATAATCCCTTAAAACTCTAGATTTAGTACACATTAGATAGGGTTATTTAGCTCCTCGTATAGGATGCTTTAGGTCAAATGAACCCTTCCCCACGATTTCTGTTCATGTCTTCAATCTAAATTTAAAATTTCATTGAAAATAATCGATCCGATCGAGAGAACGAGGCAAAAACGTTTTCTAGGGTGTCATTCACGGTTTTCGGTGAGTGTACGTTTTCTGGACCGTTGATCGTTCGATCAACGGTCCAGATCGAGCCCTTTCGCGGTCTGATCCAACCGCGCGTTCGATCTGTCGTTTGATCAGCCGTCCGGCGACATCTGGGCCCTCGGATCAGAAACCGCGGAGTCGAATCCCACCGTCCGATCTCGTCCCGCAGAGATCAACCGCGGGATTTGATCTCATCCGTTGGATCAGACCCGCTATGATCCAACGGCCGCCACGAGCCGCTGACGTGGTTAAGTAAAACCGCGTGAAGCGGCCCGCGGCCGACGCGTGTCCCCGCCGTCACGCGGTTTCGATCCCGCGAATCCGCGCGTGCCGCGTGTCTGACCGCCGCCGTTTAATTAAGGAAAATGTGTTTTTAATTTGTTTTAATTACAGAAACTTTAAAAAATCATAGTAAATTAAATACAAAGCCAAAAAATGAGTATAATATATCAAACTTTTCAGAATTTCATCTAGTTTATTTTAAAAATAAAATCAAACTCTTTTGGTTATTATTTTATTAGTAATTTAAGAAATACAAAAAATTATATTTTATTTTTAATTAATTATATATAAATTTTTTTTATCTGAAACTTGGCATGCATGTCTTTAAGTGCATGGTTGATCTCTAGAAAAATTTTCAGGATTATTTAAGTAGATTTGACATTGTTTGGAATTATGTAAGCATTTTGATAGTTTATTAATATTTTATTAAATATTGAATTTTATTTAAAAAAAATTTTTTTTAAAAAAAAACTATTATCTTAATAAATTTGAAATCAGTGGATCTCCATGATCTTTAAAACTTATTTTAGTGGTATTTTCAAAACTTTTATTTATATATAGGATTAAATATATTAATGTATTTTCAAATATATTTTAAAATGCATATATATACATATATATTTAAATCTCATAAGCTTGAGAAATCTCTTGAAATTTCAAACTTGGGTTAAGTATGCTTGAACATGAATTATGGGGGAGATTAGTGGATAGTTTTTTTTTTATTTAAATTATTCATTAATCAATATCTTCCTATGTTAATTAGCTTTGTTTCTCGCATGTTTAGGGATCACACACCACTTAGTCTAAGGCTCTCCTAGATTTAGGTATTGAATGTGTTTATGTGGTTCATGCATGCCTTGTGTATTGAGTATGAGGGTTAGTTCAAACATTGATTCAAGTCCATCAAGTTAGTGACATAATTAAGGACAATAATTAAGGACTCATGTATAGAAAACTTAGAAAAATTTCAATAATTAGGATTCACTTCCCCTTGAGTTGAAACTTTGAACATTTGAACTTAGTGACACCCTCAACCCCTAGAGAAATTTTCACTAATTTTTGAGGTCATTAGGTCCCCTAATTAATTTTCTTAAGGTTCAATCCTTAATTAAGCCTTTAAAACTTCTAAAATGTAATAAATCCAATTTAAATCCAAAAATCACATATAAACCCTCAAACTGACCAGAATCTGGTCCTTAATCCATAATAATTGAAAGCCCCTTGATTTGACAGCAATTTAAACCCTAATTTAGTTTTAAGTGAAAATCAATATTTAATTAAGATAATTTATTAATAATAATTAAAAAATCCCAAAATCTCCCAAACACTTGGGGATCCCTCCTTAGGTTATTTCTGACCTTTGGAGGTGTTTTCAAGAGATTGGGAACTTGTTTGAAGCAAAATCACAAAAGAGGCCTTCTAATTAAGAAATTCCCAAAACTCATTAAAATGCCCAAACTTCAATAATCCATAACTAATTCTAGAAAAATCCAAATCACCCAAACTCACTTGCATTCAATTCCTAATAAGCTCTAATATTTATTAAAAATGTTAAACTCCAGAAATCTGCAATATTTCAAAAAGTCAACAAATTGGTCAAACCGTAGTCAAAACTAGTTCAGAACTTCAAACCTTCGTAATAAAATGCAGAAAAATCCGATTTCAACGTACTTACCTTCCAACTGATCGTAGTAAGGTCTAGTATTTTAATAAAATACAAACATTCCAGAATTTGGTCTTAATCAAAAAGTCAATTTTTCAACCCCTTAATTAAATCATTAAAATATTCAAAAATTCATAAAAGCTCAAAATCATTCTAAAACTCAGAAAATATTGGTTTAATGTTTAAAACACTTAACAAATCCTTTAAAACACAACAACCACCCTAAAGTTGAAGTTTATTGGCTGGACTACTCCGGGCTGCGGGGCTAAGTGTCCTAAGGAGGCTGGTTCCTCGAGCCTGGTGGCACAACGCCACGAATGGATTCTAAGGGGTGTTAAATCTTAAAATAGATTAATCTTTAATTATTTAACATTTTAAAAATCTCTAATTCAATTACATTAATTTGGTTTATCGGCTGGACTACTCCGGGCTGCGGGGCTAAGTGTCCTAAGGAGGCTGGTTCCTCGAGCCTGGTGGCACAACGCCACGAATCAATTAATGGCAAACTTAAATTAATCAACTTTAAAAATTAGTAATTAACTCATTTCTTTATATTAATCCACCTTTTTTTTTAATTCTAACCAATTTAAATAACTTAATTAACCCCGATTGCTACTGGGTAACCCAGGCCTACGAGGCTATTAGCTTAGCCCAAAGGAAGGTGAAATAAACTTTACGGCCTCGGTGTGAAACAAAGGTAGCAATCAATTAACTTCTAAAAATATTTCTAATTAAAATTCTTAATTCATTAATATTTAAATTTTAATCTAAACCCCCCCCCCTTTCTAAGCCTTAACAAATCCAAACCTTTAGACAACTTCAATTAATAACCCACTTTAGGATCTACCCCAGCCACACGACCTTTCTCACACACTTTAGATGATGTGCTAGGATAACCAACTCTAGATCTAGGTTAGGCCGGTGTTTACTTTACTGCTGTGTGCCGGGTTTTTCGTAGTTTTCACTGCATGTTGTGGATGAAATTGCTTTGCTGTGTTTGCTTACTTTTTTCTGTACTCTGTGGATGGATTGATGTGTTTGGCGACTAGATTACCCTTAGGTTAGGTACGATCTGGATGTTGACACAGTTTTCTGCAGGTGGCCACGCTCATGCAGGGCAATAAAAAAAGGGGGCAAATCAAAAAAATGCATAAATATTATAAACTCTTTGCACAGGTGCTTCAGCTGCTAAAGCCCCCAAATCATAAAAAGAGCGTGGCCAGTGTGTTTACTTTTTTTTTGCTCATATACAACTGCTTGGGAATAACTGCTTTATATATATTAATTGCTTAGGATAACCCTGCAGGTGAGTCTAGATCTTTTATTTTGATATAAATGTAATTTGTGCAAGTGTCAAGTGTTGTGAAAGTTTATTTTGAGTTGGGATACATAGATCCAAAGCTTGGATTCCAAAGAGGAAAGGATACCCCTTTAGGGAACACTCCTTTTCCATTTGGAAATCCAAATTTGGATCATACCTCTTCCTTACCCAAAGAGGAAAGAGTGGCCTTCCCCCTTAGAGGGAAGTGCCCTCTTGTCCATTTGGGTAATCCACTACGAAGATTCCAAGAAGATTGAAGAAAAGGAGTCCAAAGAAGAATGAGATTGAAGATTTGAAGACTTGAAGATTGAGAGTATCCCACTCAAAATAACTTGCGTCATTACTAGGCTTAGAATTCGGGTTGTTGTCAGTGGTGCCCGGCCACTTTACTTTCTGTAATATTCTGGTTTGTAATAAGCAAGGCAATTCTGCCTATGGACATTTATTAATTAATTTGTATTTGATTTGATGATTTGATTGCCTTTAGGATTACTTGTTTTTACTAGTTTTTTTTGGCGATTGCATGCCGCTCTTTGTTTTCGCCTGGATACGTGAGGCTCGTGAGGGTGTGAAAGTTTTATATTCATAATCTTAAAAGTCTAAAATTTTAGTGAGTCTGAATAACATAGAAAGATAACGAATCTAGGGAATTAGCCGGGGATCGACCCCGGGGTCGCATGCATATTTCTGCATTACTCTTTCCTTGCTTTAGACCCTTCCCCGCTTGCGGGTAGAGTCCGGATAGTCTGACCTATGAGGACGAGGTGCCGGACCTGGGGAAGTCCAGTCTTCTAAAAAATTATTTTATAAGCCTGTTTTTAAAAATTTCAAGCATATTTGATTTGAGGTTGTTAACCAGCATGCATTGCATTAGATACAAATTAAAGAGTCAAAATTTTAATTTCATAGTCCTTAGCATTTTAGCACCCAACATAAGTCAAAGGGGCCAATTAGGAAAATCTCTAGATGTCGGCCCGCCTCCCCAAAACTTTAATTACAACGTCCCTACCACTCTTTCATAAAAGACCGGACTCATCTCTTTTAAATCGACTAGGTGGTTAGCTGGCTCCCCAATCCAGGCCGGGGTAAGTCCAGACCTTGCACTGCATTAGTTAGGATCGGACGACTGTGGTCCAGTGTCCAAAATAGATTTAGGATCCGGGGCAGATCTTTGATTATAAGACCCCAAAATTTCGGGAATATAGTCCCAAATTTCAATAAAATGCTCAACTCTAATTAAATATCATTTCAAATCCAAAACATAAAGCCCAACACTTAGATTAAGTTGGGACACTTCCGGATGGTTCTGGAATGTCAAAGTGTCCCCTACCTCTCATCCTTTGACTCCGTTAATAACTGCTCAATTTTGATCCATTCCCTCTTGATTTTCCAATAATTCTATTCATACTTTGATATCACTCCTAGAAACTCTAAACAAAATTCTGCCATTATTTTAATCGAGAGTTTTCGTAGGAGATTTTATCTCCCTACGATGTAATTAACTACGAGGGCTTGCGCTCGTAGGAGATTTGGAACCCCACACACACCTGGTTTTAAAGAAAACTGATTTCTAAAACTTCATTAGATTTCTTTGGGAAAAATTAAATAATGATCATCATGGTCGCATTAGAAGAATTATCGTAGAATGGTGTCATTTCCCTTTGGGGAGATACATCCTTCTTCGATAAGGCTTTGGATACGAATGCGATGATCATGTCTCTTGAATATTGTAATCGGGTACTTAGTTGAACTATATTTTGTCCCCTCGGGGTCATATAAAGTTCTTCTTAGAACCCGATCATAATATTCAAGATGAGTTTGCATAATTCTAAGTCTGAACACCGTTATGAAAGTTTATTTTCGTCCTTCGGGGTGATATACTCTTTCTAACGAGTCGATTCGACCTTAGAATTAGAACTTAACCTTAATCTTAAAATCCCAAAGAAAACTAATATTTTTCAAAACCTGTTTTCCAAAATTCCACCAACAAAAAATGGCACGCCCGGTGGGACAAATCTCTCTCTCCATCTTTAATAATGGCAAAATTTTGTTTCATCGGTAGTTCTAACTATCATTTCTTCCGTTGGTCCCTCTGCTCATTTCTTCCTTGGGTGAGTGTGGCCAACATCTAAAGTAGTAACAAAATATTAAAAGAGAGGTTCCACCTCCAAATTTGGTTTTATTTAGATTTTTGTTCTGATTTTGACCTTCTGCCCCAGCATAGCCTGTGAGGCGACAGTGTCAAATCAGATCTCTGGATACCCTTTTTAATTTTATGGATTTATGGTCGATAAATTTCTCGTTCAACATATAAATCCTTAAAATTGAAAAGAATTCAAAATTTTTGATTCCATTCCAAACCTTTTTAGTTTTAACCCCCTCATTTCCCCCTTTGACTTCTAAGGGTGGGGAGGGTTAAACTATCCCTTTTTACTTGGGCTTTCTTACAATTCCATAAGCCTTCGGGCAAGGGGAAACTCTGTCCGTTGTGTTTTGGGAACCTGTAAGAAAACCCCTTTTCAAATTCTCAAAATTTCCTCAAAAAAAAAAATTCTTAAACTCCAAGTTGTCATGTGTTACCCCATACGATTTCCTCGTGGGCCAACATATGTCATACTTTCAAAAAAAATAATAATAAAATACTTTTTACCACTCTTTTCAAAAAATCTAATTTCAATCATTTTCTTTAACTTTCAGAAAATTTCAAATGGCTGGCCAACTGATTTTCTCCTTTGACCGAGAGTTGTCCTCAACTGTTAATGACCAAGGGAGCACTGTTATTTTTGGAATGGGATTTAGTACTCTAGAGCTCTCTATGGACGGATACCAGATTGTTAGTTTGGACGCCAGTAAGGAAATTCCCCCAGTGGTTGAGTTGATTGTGGCATCTGCACCCACCTTGCCAGTAGTCAGTGATGAACAGAAACAGTCTGAGCCAGTTGTTGAGCCTCCCACTGAAATTAAGTCTGTTTTTGAAGAAGGGTCTAGTTCTGGACTTAAATTCACCACTAAGAATCAGAAGAAGAATTATCTGAGGAGACTTAGAAAGAAAATCTCTAAGGCTAAGAGAGTTCTACCTTTTAAGACCTTAGCTCAAGTAGAACCTGAGGCTGTTGAAGAGCTACCTATTCCTGCTTCCTCTCCCCTCCTAAAGGGGAGTCGCTTTTACCCCCTGGCTTCAGCTCAAGGGGAGGAGAGGATAGCTAGGATAGCTCGTTCTCCACCATGCCCGGTCGACTACTCGACTAAGAAAACTCAGAAAGAAAGACATCTCCAAAAGACAAGGACTTTGAGAAATATAATTCATACCTGCGCCGCACAGACCGGGCAGACTAAAGAGGAATATGTGAAACAATTGAAGGGAGTGATCTCACATCGCTTCCAAAAAGAAGTGTTGAAGGAAGAAGTATCTGAAGCAAAGAATTTAACCCCACAATTCGTTAGAAAGAATAAGAAGTATGTTAGACAGCCTGCTACTTCAGTACTGGTTGATGGATATCACTGGGTGCCACGCCCTCCGTCCTCTCAAACAGAGGGTATTGTGTTGACTGGGTCCGAGAGAGGCCGCCACTCTACTGGTAGACCCCCGATACCCCCACATAAACCTGTAAGATTGGCCTCTGTGATTGTCAAACCAAAGGGGGTTGAAGTTCAAAAGTCTGTGGACCTTAAAGGAAAAAGACCTAAATCTCCTGAAAGGAAATATGTGCCAAAGAGAACTAAGTTGGAGAATTTGCCACTACCTCCTAGAACTTCTAAGTTCATTCTGCAGCTCCAGCGAACTTCAGCCAACCCTACTCCGAGTTCAGTTGAATTGATGGATGTTCAGGCTAGTACTCCAGTTGTTACAGTTGGCAGTCCTACCACAGCCAGTCTAACTCCTGCTCCAATAGTTATCGTTCCTGCTACCCCAGTTGATGATCCCCAAAGTTCGAGTGTCATTCCTAGGCCCCTTAGTCAGGTGTCTGAGGACCTTACCTTACCAGATGTGGGAACTATCACCTTACAAGCTCCTACTTCTCCTGAGGAATATGTCCCTCTCCCTGTAGAGGATGCCACTCTTCTGACTACCAGCTCTGGGATAGTCGAAGAGGAGAGAATTGACCAGGATTTAGAAATGGAAGATGAACCGGATACAAAGTCTCAACCAGATCCTAATCCAAAACTTACAGAAATCATCGCCCTTATGGATTCTGAAGAGTTGTTTGATATGGCTGAGTATAAAGGATACTTACCCCTTGACCCTAAGTCAATTGGGGATAGACCGGTCGAGGAGGTAGTTCAGGAAATAAGAAACATTTTGTTGAACAAAGAAGGAATGGCTTCTTTTGACCCTGATACGGATGATCTCCTCGGAGATGAAGATGATTATGTTGGGGGCATTCATGTGGTCGAAACTAGAGGATCTAATAAAGAAGCTGAGCCCAGCAAGCGCCGATTTGCTAAAGATGGTGATCCACATACTGTTGAGTCAGATTCAGATGAGTCTGTAAAAGATAGAGATGAAGAACACATAAAAAACTTGGAGACTCAGCTTGCTAGCATGATGTCACAAGTTAGAGAAATGCAAGAGAAGTTGGACAAATCACAGCAAGAGTCTTTTATGATCCACCAGTCAGCTCGAGAGCTCACAGAAAAGGCCAAAAGGGCAGAATTTAATTCCAGACCTCTCGAGTCACCACCTGTGACTCTCCCTTGTCCAGTAGAGACACCTCCAGTTCACCCTGCAGTCTCCTCCATTCCTTCAATCCCACCTCAGAAGGATATCAAGCAGTTAATTGAGGACCAGGTAAGGGAGGCCTTAGCCCATGCTCAAGGAACTGTGTCTATTTCAAAGGGTAGACCCTACCCCGAGGAATATGACTTAGTTCCTTACCCAAAGGGCTTTGTGCCACCAACTTTTAAAGTTTTCACTGGAATCGAAAATCCGAGACAGCATCTGGCCCACTTCCGAGCAAGCTGTTGCAATGCAGGAGGGTCGGATGCTCTACTATTTCGCCAATTTGTAAGTAGTCTATCCGGCATTGCTTTTGAATGGTACGCCGATCTGCCCAACGGTTCAGTAAGAACCTTTAGCGACCTAGAAAACCTCTTTCTTAAGAGATTTTCTGGAGCGCAACAACGCACCACCGTGGGCGATCTCGTGGTTGAAAAGCAAAAGCCGGGAGAGTCTCTAGTTGAGTACATCTTGAGGTGGCGAAACCTCTCGATGAAGTGTGAACCCCAGTTGCAAGAACAACATGCTGTGGAGATCCTTTTGAAGAATATCCACGGTCCTGTTGCTTTTCTCCTGAAGGGTTTCACTATTAAAACTTTTGAGAAACTTCTTAATAAGGCTAGCAATTTGCAGGAAGAGGCTCCTAGGATGCCATTCTTACGAGAGCAGTCTGAAGAAAGGAAGGGTCCAAAATTGGTGAAAACATTTGAAAAGAAAGCTGTGGTCTCAGCAGTAGATAAAGGAAAGAGGCCAGTGATTAGTCAGCCTAGCACTCCACTTCCACCACAGCCGCCTCAGAAGCAGCCCTTTCAGATAGTTCCTCAACATACTAGAGATCCCTCCTTCATCCCTTTTAGAGAGAGATTGGCAAAGCCTTATCCATTTAAAAGGGAGTCAGTTAAGAAGATCTTCAGAAGTCTGTTAAAGAAACCAGATTTTCAGTTGCCAGAGGCTAGGAGGCCTGAGGATGAGAGCAAGAAAGATGATCCCAAGTATTGCCCGTACCACAGGATGCTTAGTCACCCTCTTGAGGACTGCGTTGTGTTTAAAGACTGGCTTGAGAGGAACTACACCCAAGGTAACATTATAATACCTAAAGAATACTTGGTTGATCCAGAAAAGGCTTCAATTAAGACCATTTCAGGTAATCCTCTTAACTCTTCTTGTTTTGTTGAAGATGGTTGGGACATTGCTTTGTCCCGGGCACTTAAAAAGTCGATTAACAAGTCTTTTCGTCTTTCTCAACAGCTGACTACGATAGCCCAGGCCCCGGTGTGGAAGGTTGACCTGGACGCTTCGCAGAAGGATGTTGAGCCACTTCCCTCTCCAGTAGTCTTAGGAACTACTGAGAAAAATGTAAAAGAAGAAAAATTTGATTTTGTAGAGAGGAAGTGTGTAGATGAGAGATGTATTAGAATGGCGGATGGTGGTGTTAAAACCCTTTCCCCTCTTTTGTTATCTGACTTTTACTTTGCCCCATCAAAGGCGAAGGGTCAAAAGATGAATAAAAAACATCCTTCTACTTCTGTCTTGATGATTAACCATGAATCTCAAATGCAAATTGATGACTCTCCTGTTTTGAATCAAATTCCTAATGAAATAAATATTGAGGTTAATCAAACCAACCTCACTGATTCGACTATTCAAGAAGAGGTCGAATGTGAAGCTTTATCAGAAAGTGATTTCCCTCAGATCAATTTCCAAGGAAATCCTATCTTGATAGAACTTTCAGATTCTGACTCGCTTTCAGGAAATGATGATCCAACACCTATGGTGTGTGTAGACACTGCCCTAGTTTGCCCGCCCGAAGACGTCGAGCAGGTGCAACTCCGTGGCGGTAAAGTCTTACCCCCTAGGTTGCCCCCTCAGGACAAAGGCAAGCAATCCTCATTCGAAAATCTAAGTCCGGATTCCCCTCAACAACCAGAATTCCCTCTAATTCCTCCGGGTTTCGAGTCTGTCGTTCCTAAGGTTGATTACAATGTTCTAGCCCACCTTAGGAAGTTGCCAGCAAAATTAAGTATTTATGACGCCCTCCTTCTTTCCAAAGAAATGAGGGAGTCTCTAATTAAAGCACTTCTCGATCCCGAGATTTGCTTAACACAGTTGGCTGCAACTTCAGAAGGTGAGGCTCTCTACTTCAAAGAGGTCCCTGGGGTTACCTTTTCAGACGAAGATTTACTCTTGGGAACTGCTGACCACAATCGTCCCCTCTACATCACTGTAGATGTGGGAAATTTCAAGTTATCAAGAGTCCTTGTTGATCCGGGTGCATCGGTCAACGTGATGAACATAAAGACTCTTGCTTATCTCAGAGTTGATACTAGCAAGCTTTCAACCGACAGGTTGGTGCTTCGTGGGTTCAACGAGAAGGGCGAGAGAGCTTTAGGTTCAATCACTCTACTCCTGGAAATAGGAGGTTTAAAAACTGAAGCTAAATTTCATATAATTGATTCGACTACGTCCTTTAACGCACTTCTAGGTAGACCTTGGATTCACGAATATAGAATGGTTCCATCTACCCTGCACCAATGCATTAAGTATCAACGAGACGGCATTGAACATGTGATTAAGGGTGATTTGCAACCATTCTCGATTCAAGAAATTGGGATCTACGAAGATGCTGCATATTTCATACCAAAAGGGTCCTCGTCCCGTTCTAAATTAGAGATCAAATTTGAGGAGAAAATGGTTGGACAAAAATTCAACCAAAGGAAAGAAGAAAATAAAAATATCAGTCAAGAAATGATTCAATCGAGTAGTGAAGACGACTCTGATATCGTTGTCCTTAGACCTCCAAGCACATTACCTCAAAGAGGTGGGAGGATGGCTTTAAGGGCACGAGGTCGAGGCCGTGCTTCATTAGACAGGAGAGCAGCACCTGTGTATATTGATTTGGAATCAGATTCCGATGGTGAACTAGAAAGTCAAGGTGCTGCCCTCTCCCTCGATTATCAAAACATAAATACTCCTCCAAAATTTGATCTCACCTTAGACCAGGACAGTGACCCTGAGGTAGATATTTCAAAAGTTAAAAGTGACGAGCCCGAATTAACAATGTATGAAAAGCTCACTAGAAGGATTGAGGCCCTTTCTCTGACCCCACTGTCGGCAGGCAGGGTTGTAGGGTTGGAAGTCAAAGTGGCCCCCAACTTGGATGGTGAAGTTAAGAAAGTCCAGAAATTCTTTCCTGGCTCCTCCTCCGCAAGGGACGAAGGTGATGTAACCCTTGAGGAGGCAGATTTTAATGAATTAATGGAATTACCTTTCGGCTACTTCCCTGTTTGTGTAAAAAATACTTTTTCTAAAGGTTCTATACCATACCGATGGACTAAGGGTCAAGCTAGATACCACGAGAATATTTGGCGAACAAAAATAAATAAAAATCCAACAAGTGGTATTGGCTTTGGAACAGTTAGTTCATTCGATGATGATGAGTATTGCCTAATGATAACTTACCATCTCGATTCTCCAAATGTCCCTACAGATCCTCCTTGTCCTCTAGATGGACTCTGTTTGGAGACTTTAGACGATCCCGATGATCTTCAAGTTCGGGATGCACCCCCTGAATTTGAAGAGGAAATTAAGTCGACAGTCGATGAGTTGAGAGAAATTAACCTGGGAAACGATGATGACCCCCGTCCGATTTTCATAAGTACTTTGTTAAGCGAGGGTGAAACCCAAGACTTAATCCAGTTGTTATTCGAGTTCAGGGATTGCTTTGCCTGGACATATGACGAAATGCCAGGTTTGCCTGCTGAGGTAGCAGTTCACAAACTTGGAGTTCGGCATGATGCCATCCCTGTTAAACAAGCTCCTCGACGCATGCGCTTAGAGATTGAGCAACAAGTCGTTTCTGAAGTTAAGAAATTGGCAGAAGCCGGATTCATTCGAGAGGAACAATACCCCTCTTGGGTGGCCAGCGTCGTGCCAGTTCGAAAGAAAAATGGTCAGATTCGGATTTGTGTCGACTATAGGGATCTGAATAAGGCATGCCCTAAAGATGAGTTCCCTCTACCAATACCAGAACTCATGGTGGACATTGCCTCCTCACATGCTATTTTCTCATTCATGGATGGCTCGTCGGGTTATAACCAAATCAAGATGGCCCCTGAAGATGAGAGAAATACGGCGTTCAGAACCCCTATTGGAATCTTTTGTTATAAGGTAATGCCATTCGGCTTAAAGAATGCCGGAGCAACCTACCAACGGGCCATGACCCGTATCTTTGACGACTTAATTCATAATCAAGTTGAATGTTATATTGATGATTTAGTTGTCAAGAGCAAGGTTAAAGAGGCTCACTTGTATGACTTAAGAGTTGTTTTCGAACGGTTGCGCCGCTACGATTTGAAAATGAACCCCTTGAAGTGCGCCTTCGGCGTCGCTTCGGGAAAATTCTTAGGATTCGTAGTGAGGCACCGCGGAATCGAGATAGATCCTGCTAAAATTGAAGCCATCTTAAATATGCCATCCCCTAAGAGTCTTACTCAGTTAAGGTCTCTACAAGGTAGATTGGCATATATAAGGAGGTTTATTTCTAATCTTTCCGGGAGATGTCAACCCTTTTCTGTCCTTGCGAAAAAGGATACTAAATTTGTATGGGGCGAGAAGTGTCAGAATGCTTTTGACGATATCAAACAATACCTTTCTAACCCGCCAGTCTTGGCAGCTCCGATTCCGGGAAAGCCATTAATCCTCTACACCGCAGCTCTAGATGAGTCTTTAGGTGCCCTGTTAGCTCAAGTTAACGACGAAGGAAAAGAGAATGCTCTCTACTACCTTAGTCGAAGACTCCTTCCTACTGAAATTCGATACCCGTCAATAGAGAAGCATTGTCTTGCTTTAGTTTTTGCAGCTCAGAAACTGAGGCATTACATGCTCTCCCACTCAATCAGTTTGATTTCAAGAGTTAATCCTTTGCAATATCTTATGACCCGACCTACGTTGTCAGGACGTTTAGCTCGTTGGTCTATGATATTGTTGCAATTTGAGATTACTTTCACTCCTCTTCGTGCTGTGAAAGGACAGGCTGTTGCCGACTTTCTGGCAGCACACCCGCTGCCGGCAGATTCTCCTCTGAACGATGATTTACCCGACGAACAAATCATGAGTTTGGGGGAATCTGGAGAGGCCATCTGGGAATTATATTTTGATGGGGCAGCATCCTCTCGTAGGATTGCGACCCAACAATCTGTAATTCCTGGAAAGGCTGGAGTCGGTCTAATTTTTATTACACCAGAAAAAGGAATGATGCATTTTTCCTACCACTTGTCGGAGCCTTGCACAAACAACGAAGCTGAATACGAAGCTCTGATAACTGGTTTGGAACTTGCAATTCTAATGGAGATTAAAGAGATTAAGATCTTTGGAGATTCCCAACTGGTTATTAACCAAGTCGCCGGAACTTATAAAGTCTTGAATCCGAATCTCCTAAGATATCACCAGTATACACTTCACTTGTTGGAACAAATCCCCATTGCTACTTTGTATAGGGTTCCCCGTGGAAGCAATTCTGCGGCGGATGCCTTAGCAAAACTTGCAAAGGAATTTGCATGTCCTGAGGAGGATTCCATCCCTATAGAGATACAGGGTCGTAAGACCCTCTCCCTTATAGATTTGGAACACATTAGTAAGACTCCCCTTCAGATCCTTTCTGCCTCTTCGACGATTGACGAAGAAGGCGATTGGAGACGACCCTTAGTCGATTACCTTAAAGAAGGGAAGCTTCCCCAGGATAAATCACTCTCCAACCAGATTAAGAAACGTGCCCTATCATATGCACTAGTTAATGATCTGTTATACCGTCGGTCCTTTGATCACATGTGGCTGCGCTGTTTGAACAAGCGAGAAGCCCAGAAGATTGTTAATGAAGTTCATTCAGGACTGTGCGGTGCTCATCAATCGGGTCCAAAAATGAAATTAAAGATTAAAAGACTTGGATACTATTGGCCTACAATGATTGACGATTGCATGAATACTGCAAAGCACTGTCATCAATGTCAGGTCCATGGTGTGGTTTTACATCAGCCGCCTAATGTGTTACACCCTACGATAGCCTCGTGGCCCTTCGAGAGTTGGGGCACGGATATCATTGGGCCGATTGACCCTCCCTCCGCGAGAGGTCATCGTTTCATATTAGCAGCAACTGATTACTTTTCAAAATGGGCGGAAGCAATTCCCCTACGAAACGTAACATCACACCATGTCTTAAAATTCTTTCGTGACCATATTGTATATCGATTCGGCGTACCTCGCAGAATCATATCCGATAATGGGTCCGCATTCAAGTCTACAAAAATCAATAGTTTTGTAAGGCGCCATAATATTGATTGGAGATATTCGACGATCTATTACCCTCGGGCGAATGGATTGGCCGAGGCCTTCAACAAAACCTTGGTGCAAATTGTCAAAAAGACCCTTGATGATAACAAACGGCAGTGGGATGAGCGGTTGGTGGAAGCTTTGTGGGCTTATCGTACCACTTATAGAACCCCGACCCAATCCACCCCGTTTGCACTAGTGTATGGATCTGAGGCTGTTCTGCCCTTGGAAATACAAATCCCTTCGCTTAGAATTGCAGTTCAGAATCAAATTACCAATGAACAAAATGCAAAACTACGATTGGAAGAACTCGAAGGCCTCGAAGAGCGACGTCTCCAAGCTCAACAAAGTTTAGAGTTGTATAAATCCCGTATGGTTCAAGCCCATGACAAGTTAGTGCGACCTAGGACCTTCCAAGCGGGAGACTTGGTATTGGTCCTTCGGAGGCCTATCTTGGCCCATCGGAAGCTGGGAGGCAAATTTGAACCTACGTGGGAAGGACCCTTCGTTATAGAGACTGTCTACGAAGGAGGCTCGTATCAGTTAGTAGATTGTAAAGGGAACCACCCAATGCTACCTGTTAATGGGCGTTTCCTTAAGAAATACTATGCTTGATGTAGCTCATTTTATCAATTAATAAAACTTCCTCTTCTTGATTTACAACTTGATTCTACCTTTTTTTAAGTTTATTTATTTTTTTAACGCTCTTCGCCTTCTCCTTAAGGTTAGGCATTTCCTTTCCTTTAGGATTAGACCCGCTAGTGGTGGAGTACGCCCTCCGTGGCACCACCCTAGCATTTGACTCAGGGATTAGTGGTGGAGTACGCCCTTCGTGGCACCATCCTGATTCCCATTCGCTAGTGGTGGAGTACGCCCTTCGTGGCACCATCCTAGTTTGCCAGTTGATCTGCCTATTAGGAGTAAGTCTTCTATCAGCATCCTATAGGCCTAAGGTTGGGTGATGCCCTTCCTTAGACCCAAAGCTAGGTATTCCCTACTTTGGTTTCCAGTTGATCCGTCTACTAGGAGTAAGTCTTCTATCAGCATCCTGTAGACCTAAGGTTGGGTGATGCCCTTCCTTAGACCCAAAGCTAGGTATTCCCTACTTTGGTTTCCAGTTGATCCGTCTACTAGGAGTAAGTCTTCTATCAGCATCCTGTAGACCTAAGGTTGGGTGATGCCCTTCCTTAGACCCAAAGTTAGGTATTCCCTACTTTGGTTTCCAGTTAATCTGCCTATTTGGAGTAAGCCTTCTATCAGCATCCTATAGGCCTAAGGTTGGGTGATGCCCTTCCTTAGACCCAAGGCTAGGTATTCCCTACCTTGGTTTCCAGTTGATCCGTCTACTAGGAGTAAGTCTTCTATCAGCATCCTGTAGACCTAAGGTTGGGTGATGCCCTTCCTTAGACCCAAAGTCAGGTATTCCCTACTTTGGTTTCCAGTTAATCTGCCTATTTGGAGTAAGTCTTCTATCAGCATCCTATAGGCCTAAGGTTGGGTGATGCCCTTCCTTAGACCCAAGGCTAGGTATTCCCTACCTTGGTTTCTCCAGTTTCCTTGTCTACTAGGAGTAAGTCTTCTATCAGCATCCTGTAGACCTAAGGCTGGGTGATGCCCTTCCTTAGACCCAAGGTTAGGTATTCCCTACCTTGGTTTTACCAGTTTTCCTTATCCAATAGGTGCAAGCCTTCCATTAGCATCCTATAGGCTTGAGGTTGGGAGATGATCTCCCCTTCACTCTCAGAATTCTACTTCCATTCGGTCAACGCCAATGTGTGCAGCAGAAGTTCCTTCTACTACACACATTGGGGGTCCATTTGTTGACCTCATTTTTGTATGAGGTCACTAAGACCCATCCAGAACCCAGATTTAATCCTAGACCCTAGGATCCACTCTAGACCTTAGGATCCTTCTAGATCCAAGACCTTAGAGCCTATTCTAGAGCCTAGGATTCCCTTAAATCCTGGATCTTAGAATTCTTCTATACCTTAGGATCACTCCAACTTCAAATCAATCTCCACCCTTGATCAACCTCAATTTTAAATCAATTCCTATATTTAATCCACTCCAATTTCAATTTGATTCCTACCTGTGATCAATTTGAATCTCAAACTCCATCCAATTCAAATCCAAATTAATTCAAACTTCAAATCAAATCCAAACCCAGAATTCAGACTCAAATCCAAACTCTAGAGGCCCTGTCCTAATCACCCTTTTCAGAGATTTTTCAAACATTTTAAAACCCAGTCAAATGATCTCTGATCCAGGGTCTATCACTTGCAAAGTGATAAGACATGTCTCTAGAGGTTACCCTCCAACTTTGAGCTCATTCTGAGGTCTCTAACCCCAGGATCTGAATTAAAATTCGAAGGCTGTAAAACCTTCAAATATTTACAGCCTATGCCACTGAACCTAACCCCTTTGAGATCTTGACCTTGGAACCCTTATCCAAGCCTCCAATCACTTCCAGACCCTTGATTTTAACCCATTGAGCAGTAAACTGCATTTTTCAGACCCATTTTTGACCATAGTTGACCAATAGGTCAAAATTGACCAAAATACCCCTATGGGGCTCAAATAGGGATTTCAAACCAAATGAGCTCCAAATTGGATGCAACCACCTTTGACAAATTTCAAATGTCATTTCAAATCTTTTGAACCTATTTCCAACCCTTGAGTCAACCTGGTTGACTAAGTCAACTGGTTTGACCCAAGAGGCCCTTTAAGGGTCCAAACATGTGTTTTGACCCAAATGACCTCTCTAAGTCATCCAACCACTTCCATTAACCTTAAAGTATCATTTCAAACCTGTTGAGCCCAAACCCAGACCCTGGGTCAACCTGGTTGACCAAGTCAACCTAGGTTGACCAAACAAGCCCTTAAGGGTTCAAATAGTGATTTTGACCAAATTGACCCCTCCAAACCCTGGGACCACATCCAGTAGACTCAGGATGACGTTCTGAATTTGTTGAATCTATTTCTAGCCCCTGAACCCAACTGGTTGACCAAGTCAACTAGTTTTAGCCTAAAAGCCCATTAAGGGCCCATTAAGCTTTCTTAATTCAATTGACAAGCATGACTCTTGGAATCACCCTCCAATCCACCTAATCAGCCCATTTGAATTACCTAGGTGCAAATTCCATAACCCTTGATGGGATTGACTGGTCAACCAGTCAACTCAAAGCTTAAAGGACCATTTGTATGGTCAAACCCTTCAACCCATTGAACCTAGCTCAAGCCACACCCATCCAGCCATTTGGAAAGGCTCCATGACCTGCTTGGATGCCACATCAGCCCCATTGACCAGTTGACTGGTCAATTTAGTCAAACCAAGGGTTTAGACCCTTTTAAAAGGTCTTAATCAGCCTTTTATACCTTTTTCCCTGATTTAACTCCCCAAGGCCGACCTATTAGTGCCCTAAAGCCCTCTAATAGGCTCCCTAACCGAGCTCCACCCCCTGTTTAGCCATAAGTGGCAATGCTCCCCTCCACTCATCCCAAGTCCACCCAATGGGAATGAGGCATGTCCAGCCCTTTCCGCAGCCTTCCAGCTTTCCCAGGGACAGGTGGCATCATCTGGAGAGTCCAGGAGTAGATCCCAGCCATCCAATCCAGCCCAGGCCGCTTGAATAGGGAAAAAGGTGATTTTTGAAGTATTGGATCAAAGCACCTTCTCTCACTAACCCTAGCCTCCCAGAGCGAGTTCTTAGTTCGGTTTGGATCTCCAGAGCCTCCTCTACCTCCCCACTACAAAATCCAAGTGGTTGCCCGTCACCGGCGGCGAGTTCTCCGGCGAAACCACCACCCAGTCCGTCCCAAGCTTGTAGCGGCCAATCCAGACGTGTTCGAGCTCCATTTTCTGCTGGGGATCTACACTTGGACAATCTACAAGCTCATCCATCCAGAAATATCGAAGATCCAGCGGTATAATCCCTTAAAACTCTAGATTTAGTACACATTAGATAGGGTTATTTAGCTCCTCGTATAGGATGCTTTAGGTCAAATGAACCCTTCCCCACGATTTCTGTTCATGTCTTCAATCTAAATTTAAAATTTCATTGAAAATAATCGATCCGATCGAGAGAACGAGGCAAAAAACGTTTTCTAGGGCGTCATTCACGGTTTCCGGTGAGTGTACGTTTTCTGGACCGTTGATCGTTCGATCAACGGTCCAGATCGAGCCCTTCCGCGGTCTGATCCAACCGCGCGTTCGATCTGTCGTTTGATCAGCCGTCCGGCGACATCTGGGCCCTCGGATCAGAAACCGCGGAGTCGAATCCCACCGTCCGATCTCGTCCCGCAGAGATCAACCGCGGGATTTGATCTCATCCGTTGGATCAGACCCGCTATGATCCAACGGCCGCCACGAGCCGCTGACGTGGTTAAGTGAAAACCGCGTGAAGCGGCCCGCGGCCGACGCGTGTCCCCGCCGTCACGCGGTTTCGATCCCGCGAATCCGCGCGTGCCGCGTGTCTGACCGCCGCCGTTTAATTAAGGAAAATGTGTTTTTAATTTGTTTTAATTACAGAAACTTTAAAAAATCATAGTAAATTAAATACAAAGCCAAAAAATGAGTATAATATATCAAACTTTTCAGAATTTCATCTAGTTTATTTTAAAAATAAAATCAAACTCTTTTGGTTATTATTTTATTAGTAATTTAAGAAATACAGAAAAGTATATTTTATTTTTAATTAATTATATATAAATTTTTTTATCTGAAACTTGGCATGCATGTCTTTAAGTGCATGGTTGATCTCTAGGAAAATTTTCAGGATTATTTAAGTAGATTTGACATTGTTTGGAATTATGTAAGCATTTTGATAGTTTATTAATATTTTATTAAATATTGAATTTTATTTAAAAAAATTTTTTTTAAAAAAAAAAAAAACTATTATCTTAATAAATTTGAAATCAGTGGATCTCCATGATCTTTAAAACTTATTTTAGTGGTATTTTCAAAACTTTTATTTATATATAGGATTAAATATATTAATGTATTTTCAAATATATTTTAAAATGCATATATATACATATATATTTAAATCTCATAAGCTTGAGAAATCTCTTGAAATTTCAAACTTGGGTTAAGTATGCTTGAACATGAATTATGGGGGAGATTAGTGGATAGTTTTTTTTTTATTTAAATTATTCATTAATCAATATCTTCCTATGTTAATTAGCTTTGTTTCTCGCATGTTTAGGGATCACACACCACTTAGTCTAAGGCTCTCCTAGATTTAGGTATTGAATGTGTTTATGTGGTTCATGCATGCCTTGTGTATTGAGTATGAGGGTTAGTTCAAACATTGATTCAAGTCCATCAAGTTAGTGACATAATTAAGGACAATAATTAAGGACTCATGTATAGAAAACTTAGAAAAATTTCAATAATTAGGATTCACTTCCCCTTGAGTTGAAACTTTGAACATTTGAACTTAGTGACACCCTCAACCCCTAGAGAAATTTTCACTAATTTTTGAGGTCATTAGGTCCCCTAATTAATTTTCTTAAGGTTCAATCCTTAATTAAGCCTTTAAAACTTCTAAAATGTAATAAATCCAATTTAAATCCAAAAATCACATATAAACCCTCAAACTGACCAGAATCTGGTCCTTAATCCATAATAATTGAAAGCCCCTTGATTTGACAGCAATTTAAACCCTAATTTAGTTTTAAGTGAAAATCAATATTTAATTAAGATAATTTATTAATAATAATTAAAAAATCCAAAAATCTCCCAAACACTTGGGGATCCCTCCTTAGGTTATTTCTGACCTTTGGAGGTGTTTTCAAGAGATTGGGAACTTGTTTGAAGCAAAATCACAAAAGAGGCCTTCTAATTAAGAAATTCCCAAAACTCATTAAAATGCCCAAACTTCAATAATCCATAACTAATTCTAGAAAAATCCAAATCACCCAAACTCACTTGCATTCAATTCCTAATAAGCTCTAATATTTATTAAAAATGTTAAACTCCAGAAATCTGCAATATTTCAAAAAGTCAACAAATTGGTCAAACCGTAGTCAAAACTAGTTCAGAACTTCAAACCTTCGTAATAAAATGCAGAAAAATCCGATTTCAACGTACTTACCTTCCAACTGATCGTAGTAAGGTCTAGTATTTTAATAAAATACAAACATTCCAGAATTTGGTCTTAATCAAAAAGTCAATTTTTCAACCCCTTAATTAAATCATTAAAATATTCAAAAATTCATAAAAGCTCAAAATCATTCTAAAACTCAAAAAATATTGGTTTAATGTTTAAAACACTTAACAAATCCTTTAAAACACAACAACCACCCTAAAGTTGAAGTTTATTGGCTGGACTACTCCGGGCTGCGGGGCTAAGTGTCCTAAGAAGGCTGGTTCCTCGAGCCTGGTGGCACAACGCCACGAATGGATTCTAAGGGGTGTTAAATCTTAAAATAGATTAATCTTTAATTATTTAACATTTTAAAAATCTCTAATTCAATTACATTAATTTGGTTTATCGGCTGGACTACTCCGGGCTGCGGGGCTAAGTGTCCTAAGGAGGCTGGTTCCTCGAGCCTGGTGGCACAATGCCACTAATCAATTAATGGCAAACTTAAATTAATCAACTTTAAAAATTAGTAATTAACTCATTTCTTTATATTAATTCACCTTTTTTTTTAATTCTAACCAATTTAAATAACTTAATTAACCCCGATTGCTACTGGGTAACCCAGGCCTACGAGGCTATTAGCTTAGCCCCAAGGAAGGTGAAATAAACTTCACGGCCTCGATGTGAAACAAAGGTAGCAATCAATTAACTTCTAAAAATATTTCTAATTAAAATTCTTAATTCATTAATATTTAAATTTTAATCTAAACCCCCCCCCCCTTTCTAAGCCTTAACAAATCCAAACCTTTAGACAACTTCAATTAATAACCCACTTTAGGATCTACCCCAGCCACACGACCTTTATCACACACTTTAGATGATGTGCTAGGATAACCAACTCTAGATCTAGGTTAGGCCGGTGTTTACTTTACTACTGTGTGCCGGGTTTTTCGTAGTTTTCACTGCATGTTGTGGATGAAATTGCTTTGCTGTGTTTGCTTACTTTTTTCTGTACTCTGTGGATGGATTGATGTGTTTGGCGACTAGATTACCCTTAGGTTAGGTACGATCTGGATGTTGACACAGTTTTCTGCAGGTGGCCACGCTCATGCAGGGCAATAAAAAAAGGGGGCAAATCAAAAAAATGCATAAATATTATAAACTCTTTGCACAGGTGCTTCAGCTGCTAAAGCCCCCAAATCATAAAAAGAGCGTGGCCAGTGTGTTTACTTTTTTTTTGCTCATATACAACTGCTTGGGAATAACTGCTTTATATATATTAATTGCTTAGGATAACCCTGCAGGTGAGTCTAGATCTTTTATTTTGATATAAATGTAATTTGTGCAAGTGTCAAGTGTTGTGAAAGTTTATTTTGAGTTGGGATACATAGATCCAAAGCTTGGATTCCAAAGAGGAAAGGATACCCCTTTAGGGAACACTCCTTTTCCATTTGGAAATCCAAATTTGGATCATACCTCTTCCTTACCCAAAGAGGAAAGAGTGGCCTTCCCCCTTCGAGGGAAGTGCCCTCTTGTCCATTTGGGTAATCCACTACGAAGATTCCAAGAAGATTGAAGAAAAGGAGTCCAAAGAAGAATGAGATTGAAGATTTGAAGACTTGAAGATTGAGAGTATCCCACTCAAAATAACTTGCGTCATTACTAGGCTTAGAATCCGGGTTGTTGTCAGTGGTGCCCGGCCACTTTACTTTCTGTAATATTCTGGTTTGTAATAAGCAAGGCAATTCTGCCTATGGACATTTATTAATTAATTTGTATTTGATTTGATGATTTGATTGCCTTTAGGATTACTTGTTTTTACTAGTTTTTTTTTGGCGATTGCATGCCGCTCTTTGTTTTCGCCTGGATACGTGAGGCTCGTGAGGGTGTGAAAGTTTTATATTCATAATCTTAAAAGTCTAAAATTTTAGTGAGTCTGAATAACATAGAAAGATAACGAATCTAGGGAATTAGCCGGGGATCGACCCCGGGGTCGCATGCATATTTCTGCATTACTCTTTCCTTGCTTTAGACCCTTCCCCGCTTGCGGGTAGAGTCCGGATAGTCTGACCTATGAGGACGAGGTGCCGGACCTGGGGAAGTCCAGTCTTCTAAAAAATTATTTTATAAGCCTGTTTTTAAAAATTTCAAGCATATTTGATTTGAGGTTGTTAACCAGCATGCATTGCATTAGATACAAATTAAAGAGTCAAAATTTTAATTTCATAGTCCTTAGCATTTTAGCACCCAACATAAGTCAAAGGGGCCAATTAGGAAAATCTCTAGATGTCGGCCCCGCCTCCCCAAAACTTTAATTACAACGTCCCTACCACTCTTTCATAAAAGACCAGACTCATCTCTTTTAAATCGACTAGGTGGTTAGCTGGCTCCCCAATCCAGGCCGGGGTAAGTCTAGACCTTGCACTGCATTACTTAGGATCGGACGACTGTGGTCCAGTGTCCAAAATAGATTTAGGATCCGGGGCAGATCTTTGATTATAAGACCCCAAACTTCAGGAATATAGTCCCAAATTTCCAATAAAATGCTCAACTCTAATTAAATATCATTTCAAATCCAAAACATAAAGCCCAACACTTAGATTAAGTTGGGACACTTCCGGATGGTTCTGGAATCTCAAAGTGTCCCCTACCTCTCATTCTTTAACTCCGTTAATAACTGCTCAATTTTGATCCATTCCCTCTTGATTTTCCAATAATTCTATTCATACTTTGATATCACTCCTAGAAACTCTAAACAAAATTCTGCCATTATTTTAATCGAGAGTTTTCGTAGGAGATTTTATCTCCCTACGATGTAATTAACTACGAGGGCTTGCGCTCGTAGGAGATTTGGAACCCCACACACACCTGGTTTTAAAGAAAACTCAATTTCTAAAACTTCATTAGATTTCTTTGGGAAAAATTAAATAATGATCATCATGGTCGCATTAGAAGAATTATCGTAGAATGGTGTCATTTCCCTTTGGGGAGATACAACCTTCTTCGATAAGGCTTTGGATACGAATGCGATGATCATGTTTCTTGAATATTGTAATCGGGTACTTAGTTGAACTATATTTTGTCCCCTCGGGGTCATATAAAGTTCTTCTTAGAACCCGATCATAGTATTCAAGATGAGTTTGCATAATTCTAAGTCTGAACACCGTTATGAAAGTTTATTTTCGTCCTTCGGGGTGATATACTCTTTCTAACGAGTCGATTCGACCTTAGAATTAGAACCTAACCTTAATCTTAAAATCCCCAAAGAAAACTAATATTTTTCAAAACCTGTTTTCCAAAATTCCACCAACAACAGGCCGATTGGTCAAAAAGGCGATCCAATCATCCGGGCTGATCAGATATCGGCCAGGCCGATTAGACACAGGCGATCATCCCGAGGAGTCAATCCGGACGACCGTTGAAAAAGCAGATCGTCCGGGCCGATTAGGTGTATCGTCCAAGACGATATACAATAATTGATCGTACCGGCCAAAGTTAAAATGTTTAAAATACTTGCCACGTGTATCGTCCAGGACGAACAGTGGATCGGCCCGGACGATTGTCCAATAATGGATCATCCGGGGCCGAATTTAAAGATCAAAACGCGCTAACACGTGGATCGTCCAAGACGATCCAGTGTATCGGCCAGGACGATGCACATAACATGCATCGGCCAGATGAAATATTCCATCGGTCAGGACTATCACCATGAGTTTGATCAAATCGTCCAGGACGATATAGTATCGTCCAGGACGATGAGTTACATCAAGCACAGAAAATTTCAGTAGATGGATTTTGAAGAGAATTTGTCACATCATCTAGGACGATAAAAGAATCGTCCAGGCCGATGTTACTTGAAATTGAAATCAAGGGAAGAATGGTGATGATCAAGACCCTCAAAAAAAAAACAAAAAAAAAAACAGTCAAAACAAAAAGGAAAAACAAAAACAACAACACAAGGAAAAACAAAAAAGAAAAATGAATATTTTTGGATTTTAATTTTTCTAATTTTTTTTTTATTTAAAGAAGCATCATATGAGAGTTCCTTTCAAAAAGTTAAACTTTTAGAGTTACAAGAGATCAAGAAGTTTAACAAATTCCAATCAGGAGAGGGTAGAACATCTGATTCTGTTAACCCTAGATCGGACATCCTTCAGGGTACAAACATTCTTGGAAAATAGAAATCTAACTCAGAATAACTAAATAGGATAAAAAGATTCATTCAAGACTTGATTACAAATAAAATTTCTCATAAATAATAAACCAAAGTAATTTTTCTCAATCATGGAAATTGAAATCAAGTCTTTGAAAGTATCACATAATTAATGAGTTTTCTAAGTTTTAAGAGTTTTACCATAGAGATGATAGCTTGCATTTAGTGGGCTTATTTTATGCCTCTTGTCATTTTGATTATCTCTTTTGAGCATCTTTTGATTTGAATACACTTTTGTGTATATGGCTTTCTTTTCAATTTGGCTTCATTGGCCTTTTTCCTTTTTAACTCTTGCAAGCTAAAGGCTCTTTAATATACCCTTAAAAAAAACCTAGTTGTGAGTATATCCTCCAAATATTAGAGAATAGGAGCTCTCTCTCTAACATAGGGAAGAACAATCCACAATATAAAATCAAAATCATGTGATAAATGCAATGGCAAGACTTCAAAAGCTTGAATGATATCTAAGAACTTTGGCTATTATGCATAAGATAAATTAATGTAGCAAGATTAGAAAAAGATCTTAAATGAAAAGTCATTGGTTAAACTGAGTTTAGACTTTTGTTTAGAGAAGAAAATCATACCACTAAACAAAGTCAGAAGGAGGGAAAACATCAACAGTTTACTCCCTTTAACCAATTTAGAAAAACCTAAACACTATCTCTACAACTCCAAAATCTAAAGGCTTGAAAAGATTCATCATATGAAGGACCAAAATTAAAGAGCAACATGAAAATAAAACACATAAAAACAAAGAATGAAAACAACGCAAACTAGACTACCACCAAGTAAGCACAAAAACTAGCACAAAAATAAAATAAAAGGAAACACAAAAACTAAACATGTCAAGCACATGATAAAGCAGCGAGTTTAAGCAATTTTGAGCTGCAAGCCTCCTTATGTCCAGTTATCCTATGCTCCCATGAGGTCTTTGGTGAGAGCACTCCTGCAAAACTCAACATCAGACAGATTTAGGAATCCAAACAGGTTTGGGATCCTTCTTAGGAAAAGTAGAATACAATGCAAGTATGGTATGCTGTGAATCATGCATCTTAGGTCTCCACACCCAATGTGTACTACGATGAATGGTGCAAGTGTGTGAGATGTGTCCTAGCATGCCACAAGAGAAGCATCTAACTCCAGGAAAAGAGTTTCTTAAATGGTTTGAATTATAATACCTCTTCCTAGGTTCTGGCTTAAGATCAAAAGTGGAAGTCATCCGATTTTTGTTATATGTATCAAAATCATTTTGAATCCTCAAGTTAGTTCTTTTTAATGCATCATTCTCAATCCTCAAATTTTTCTCAATCTCTTTAGATTTCTTAAGATCAACCTTAAGTGAGGTGTGTGAAGCTTTTAATGCATTATGTTCATCAACTAATTTCAAATGCTTTTTGTTCAACTCATCAAATTCATCAAGAAGAGCCATGTGATTTGAATCAATCGTTGCATGATCTTTGAGAAAGACTTCATGCTCTTTTTGTAGATTTGAATGTTCTAATTTTAGGCTAGCATGAGTCTTCTTAAGTTTTTTGTATGATGCATGGATTTTTTCACAAATTTCAAACAATTCATCATAGGTTGGTTTACATACCTCTTCCTCATCACTTTGATTCTCTCCCATGAAACACAAGTTTGTAGACTCTTCCTCTGGTTCAGCCTCAGAGGAATCAGTACCAGATTCTGCCCAAAAACCTCTTTGGAATTTCTTCTTGTCCTTCCTCGACTTGGCTTTCTCCTCACCTTTTTCCTTTTCTTTGCTTGAATGATCTTGAAGTGTAGGGCAATCAGCTCTCACATGTCCATGCTTCCTGCATTCAAAACAAACAACAACAGAAGATCCTTTAACATGTTTATGATCCTTACCTTTTCTCTAATTTTGATGATGCTTTTATTTCTTCCTTAGAAAGTTTTTGAATTGCCTTGTGATGAAGGCAACTTCATTGCTTTCAGACCCGGAAGATTTAGAATCCAATTTGTGTGCCTTCAATGCAATTGTTTTCTCCTTTTTTTTTCACCTGCATCAACATTTCTTTGATTCACCCCTTGCTCGTAAGCAATGAGTGAGCCATGTAAGTTATCAATAGAATAGATGTTCAAATCTTTAGATTCAGTAATGACAGTAATTTTTGCATCATAAGATGAAGGCAAACATCTCAAAATCTTGTTAACTTTTTCATAGTTCGAAAGCTCTTTTCCTAGTGCATGCAATGAAGTAACAATCTGAGTAAACCTAGTGTACATGTCAGAAATCGATTCATAAGGTTTCATACGAAAAAGTTCGTAGTCATGCAAGAGAATGTTTAAACGGGATTGTTTAACTTCATTAGTACCTTCATAGGTGATGCACAATTTATTCCAAATTTCTTTACCAGTTTTGCAAGTTGAAACACGCATGTAATCCTCAGATTTCAAAACACAGAAAAAACAGTTCAGACATTTTGCATTTAATTGAGCTAAATCTCGTTCATCAAAAGTCCATTCAGTAAAAGCAACTTCAGTTTTCACACCATTAATTAAACGAGAAGGGGGAGAATAACCTTCTTGAATAAGCATCCACATGTGATAATCAGTAGATTGTAAAAACGTTGACATACGAGTTTTCCAAAAATCAAAAGGTAGGTTATCGAATAGGGGAGGTCGGGTAATGGAATATCCTTCCGTAGTGTTACGATTCCCAATGTTAGCCATGGATCAAATTCAAAAAGTTTTCAAACTTTAATTTTCGAATCCCGCTCTGATACCACTTGAAAGTTTGTTAGGGATGTTAAGCCCTATGAACTTAGTCCCAAGCTAACCAAGAGGGGGGGGGGGTGAATTGGTATTTTAAAAACTCTTTTCACAAAGAAAGAAAATTGCATAAACTAAATCACACCACAGAAATAAATGCGGAATTTTAAAAGCGCGGAAGCAAGAAAAAGAACACAGAAATTTATAGTGGTTCGGTCGACTCGACCTACGTCCACTCCTTGGAGGCACCCTCCAAGTATTGCACTAAAAAATGTGACTCTCCTTTAGCCCCAACGGCTAGGCGGAGAAGCCCTTACAAGAACCTCCTTTTTACCACCCCTGCAAGGCAGAGAACCTACCTCCTTTTGCTTCCTCCTGAAGCTGGCAGAGAACCAAAACCAAAAGCAAACTCCTTACCTCTACTGACCCTTCCACAGACGAGAAACTCTAGACGAAGACGAAGTAGAGCGATCCTTGAAGCAACCCTTGTGAATCCCCTCACAATCTCCCCCTCACAAGATCCTCTCTCTCTCCTCTCTCTCTTTCTCTCCTCAAGGTCTTCTCAGGTCAAGGCAGCGGCCAAAGATTATTAAAAATGTTGAACAAGAGCTCTTAAATAGAAGAGCTTCAAAGGAGCTCATTAATTGCAAGTTGTCGACAATATCGTCCAGGCCGATCTGGATATCGGCCTGGCCGATCAATACAAATCAAAGAAGATCGACCAGAGCATCGCCCTGGATGCAAAACTGGACGATTAAAAATTGGCTTGATCGTCCAGGCCGATCTTACGATCGTCCGGGCCGATCAGTTCAAATCAGAGAAAAATCATCCTGACAATAGCCCTGGATACAAGCTGGCCAATATTTATCGTCCTGAAGTAACTTAAGGTTTTTGAATGGATCGTACTGGCCGATCCTGCGATCGTCCAGGACGATATGATCGTATCAATCATCCTTAATTACTATCTTGATTTCCTGATCAATTAAGGCATAATTTGATAATTTCGTCCAGGCCGATACGTGGGTCGTCCTGGCCGATAATTTAAAATTACAGTATACCTTAATTGACTATGGCGGCTACTTCTTTCTGTTTTGAGCTTATCGTCCTGGCCGATACACGTATTGTCCAGGCTGATATGTTAATGACGGCTGCCTTAATTAAGAATCCTTACTTAGACTTTCTGTTTTAAGCTGATCATCCCGGACGATATAAATATCAGCCTGGCTGATGTCGGCAAAAACAGAAATTCTAAGCCCCTCAAGTGTGTGTGTGTGTAGTGTTACTTAGCATCAGTCTCTTTGACCATTACAAGTAGACTCAAGAAGTGAAAAACAAAAGTACAGACTGACTCAACCCTAAGCCTACGCAATCCTGAACTTGGCTCCTTCTTGATCGTCCGATCTTCGATTCCTGAAAAGTTAGAAGCAACAAGTAGTCCAAGAGAAATAGTGTTTGTCAATCATCAAAATATAAGCCATGGAAATAGGTTTGCAACACCTTAGTGGCATCAAATCCTTGAGATATGAATCAATAGGATACGATAGATATGACACAAAGCCCTCTGTTAGCTAAGGTGGATTCAAATTTATCCCCTTAGACAAACACTCACCCCAGTGTTGACCGAACTTGTCAATGGCTTTATTCTCTTTGATTTAATCATGAGAAACTTCTTTTATTTGCTATTCTTCTATTTGTGATTGTTGTTGTTGCTGCTTCAAAAAAAAATGAAGTGATTAGGATGAAGTTTGCCAATGAAAACAACTTAGCTTTGAATTCTTGCATCTGACTTCGAGTTTTTATTTTGATGTTGACTTTTGTCATCATGCCCGTAATCTTCCAGACTCAGTCTCCGGAGATACATTACAGATTTTTCTATGCTGAATTTTGATCTTGGAAGAGGAGATTTGATCGACAGTTTTCTCCGGGGCCGAATTTTCGGAGCCCACAAACATATTGGAGATTTAGAGGATTTCTCGAGCTGTTTGTTTTGATAAGATCCAATTATGCAAGTCACAATTGATTAGTTCATTAAGTTCTTAGTTATCTAAGTGAAAGAATTGGTGCATAATTAATGTAATTTTCCTCTTATTAGTTTCAACTACATGATCACAATACTCTACTGTAAAATTTTGAGGTTATCCAAGTACACATTTGCTCCACCACCAAAGAATTAGATACCTTAAACGAGTTGTTTAGTTTTTTTACGGGCCTTCCATATAATGGTAAAAAGGATACAAACAAATATAGAACAAATTGATTAATAACTTTGAATGATATAATAAATGAGGAGATTAATACAACACATAATATAATTTTTATTCATATATTATACTCATTTTAACTTAAATTGAAAGATTTTAAAACTTGATCAATATATCATCAGCATAATTTTCCTGTTTATTTATTCGCTAAAGCCAAACTAAACAATTAAAAGGTATGTTATTACTTTTTTTTTTTTGAAGAAAGCAATTTAATGCATTAAGAATCAAAGAAACTAATTACAAGTAATAAAAGGATCACATTCCTCCTTGATAAGGTTCCATAATAAGGAAGGAATGTTTTCCAAAGAGAAACTATCAAAATAAAAACTATCATCTAAAGCAAGGGTAGCACAACAATTAGCTACCTTATTACAATTTCTAGAAACATAATGAAAAATTACCTTATTGAAGTCCTTTAATAAGCAAAGATCCTTATAAGACCATCTATCCATGAGCCATTTATTCTTCTTCTTCAAAGAATCATGAATGAAATTGATAATATTTACATTATCACTCTCCACAATAATTCCTTTGCATTCAAGCATCCAATCACAAAGGAAGTCCTTGGCCGCAAAAACTGCATCAAGCTCCAATTGAGCTATATTCCAATGAGTTCTCTTTTTCCCAAAAGCACTGATGAATCTGCCCATGTGATCACGGAAAATGCCTCCAATCCCAGCTTGATTGGATCCAAGTAGAGAAGCATCCACATTGATTTTAATCCAATCCTTTGGAGGAGGGCACCAAGGATGAAGGGACTCCTAGGGAGATTAGTGCCCCAACTTACAAGAAAAGGATTAACATTGGAGGTAGCCAAATAAAGAGCATTAGCTGCAACTAAAGAGCTCGGTATAGCAGTTTTTTGGTGCTAAATTTCATTTCTATTCTTCCATGACAAGTAAACAATTGTGCAATAGAGTTTCACCATTCCAGAATTTTGAACCGTTAGAGCCTTTAAACTATGCAAACAATCATCCAAAGAATTGAAGAAAGGTATTTGAATACCCCATTCACGAATTCTCATGATTACCTCAATCAAGTATTTACAATTAACCATGATATGCTCATAAGACTCAATGGAATCACAACCTCTAGCACAGTTTATAAAATCTGAAATTTTTCGGTTCTTTTAAAAAAACATTAGTTGGGATTGCCTTTTTGCCAAGTCTCCACCAAAAAGTTTCCACCTTCTTGTTTAGTTTTAGCTTCATCAACCAATTAAAGAACCCATATTCATCATCACTTAATCTATTAGAGACAATAGATTCAAAAGAGAGAGTTGAAACGGTCTTGCCCGAGCACCAATTAATCAATTCAATGTTGTCATCAACCTCTATATCAATGCTGATTTGGGATATGATCTCAATAATTTCTTGATGGAAAGCTATTTGCAATTTGAAATAATTCCAATCTCCATTGTTTAAAAGGAACTCACTAATTGTGGCATTCTCAAGATAAACACAATTGATAAAAGTGGGCCAACGGTTTAAACATTTATCATGCAACCAAGTATCATTCAAAACATTAATACTCTTTCCATTGCCAATGTTCCACCTAGCAATATTCTTCAAAGCCTTTCCTCCATCTAAAGGATATGCCAAGCACTAGAGCCAGTTTTACGGTGAGCTTCATGTAAAATGTCATCCCCATATTTGTGCTTCATGGTTTTGTGAAATAAAGAGTCGGGTTTTTGAAGAAAATTCCAAGCCACATTGGATCTAAGAGATCCAATTCTAGATAAAGGGGAATGTACCCACCAAATTTCTTTGGTTTACATATCTCATCCCAAGCCACATAATGAATACCCCTATCACCATTTTGTTTATGCCAAATAAAGTTTCTACAAAGCTTTTCAAGTTCAAGAAGAACTCTCTTGGGAATTAAAGAATTTGTAATGAGATAGTTTGGCATAGAAAGTAAAGAGCTCTCAATAAGAACAATTTTACCTCCCAAGGAAAGAGATTTCCTGCTCCAAGCATTTAACCGATCCAAGACATTGCCAATTAGCTCCTGAAAATCAGCAATTTTAAGTCTTCTAAGAGCCATCTTCACACCAAGATAAATCATTTCCTTCACCATTTTAATGCCCAGCAAATTGGTGATTTTCTTCCTCATTTTCTTTCTTACATTTTTCCCAAATAAAATTTAAAAAAAAAATCCCAAAGGTATGTTATTACTTGAGACAAATATAAATAAAAATAAAATATAAAAAAACTTTGATATACTGTATAAATTTTCTTAAGGAAAATATATTTTGAATTTGAATTTATTTGATTAAAAATTATAGTTTATCAATAGAGTATAAAAAATGGCCCACATCAGTCCAATTTTCACCCACTAATATTTGCATATAAAATGTATTAACTTTTATGATAGAGAGACATAATGTGTCCCGGTGGGCTACTAATTTTAAGAAAATGAATTTAATTCATAAAATTATTTGATTTTGTGAATTTTTTGAACCATCTATAAATCAAAATTTATCAAGGCATACGTAGTTAGATGCTAATCTTCTCTAGTCATCTAAAGTTTTTGTTCTAATTTAGGCTTTATTTAGTACAACTTACTTATTAATTTTTAAAGCAACTTTCTAGTATAAGAAAATTTTGAATTAAAAAATTTTGTACTAGAAAGTTATTTTAGAAGGCAGTTAGAAAGTCATCTCAAATGATATTTCATTTGGGATGGCTTTCTTACTGCTTTGTAAAGTTACTTTTTTAGTATAATAATCTCTTAAAAGCAGATAAAATATAGTTGGTCCCAAACGAAACCTTAACCTTGTCCATACTAATGAAGTTGTCTGTCAATCAATACTATTTTATATCCTACTTCTCTTTCGTTTATTGGACATACTCTTAAAGTAGAGAAAGTATATTCTGAAGAAGATCTTATTGGCACAACCCAATAGTAAGTATCCCTGAGAATATTGCATATATTGCATTCAATCAATCAACAATTACAAGAGAAAAAAAAAAAAAACTAAGGCCACAATAGTAAGTATCCAATTCATGAAAGAATATATATGAATTCCAAAATAAAAGAGTCGAGCTGCTCAGCAAATCTCATCTAATTATTTGCTTAACTGATAAGTGACTTGGCTTTGATGGAAATGATCTGTCTCTTGAACTTGAAGCATAAGAAGGACATAATTTTTGTAAGATAACTTCAAGACTACAAAAATGGACTGCTACTATAGATAACAATATTTATATTTAAATGAAAATAACATGCAGCTATTCTTCTTCCTCGCCATACAAAATGTATACTATAATTATAAAAAGGGCTTGCATTTCTTTCCAAATAAAATCATGGCCTTTCATTTTAGTTACTTAAATAGAATCTTAGCCTTCCATTATTCTTAATTTCTTAGTAGAAGCCCTTCAAATGTCCCAATAGTTCTTACTTTTTTTTTCCTATTCATTAATTAAATACCTCTTCATATGCTTCCCTTCGTATCCATATGCTTCTTATTCCCTTTTCTTATTCATTAAATCCCCCCTTAGTTTTCCATTATTCCTATTGTGGTCATTCTCACTTCCATAAACACAAATAGACTAGAGAAGCTAGAAAAAGAAGTGGGAAATCATTTGTCATAAACCTACAAAAGCTACCTACCAGAACTACGACTTATCCTTAATGAGCATTTTGACCTTGGGCATTGCTTTTTAATCTCAATGTTCATAAGCGAATACCATTACATGTACTCAAGGTGAATATTCAGGAAGCGTGGGTTCTCCCTACTTTGAGAGAGAGTAATGAAACCTTCATTTGTTTGATCTTGTATGACCTCTATCAGTTCATTTTAGTATAGTATGGTCTGAAATGTCACCTAAAATGGATGAGTGCTTTACCCTTAGAGATAGGATACAAAGTGAGCATATATACGTGATAAGGTTGGAGTAGCTTCAGTGGAAGATAAGATTAGAGAGTCGCCTTAGATGGTTAGATCACAAAAACAGCGTGCTTTCGATGACCCAGTTAGGAAAGTTCAGGTATTAGATTTGACTTATGCTAATAAAAGTAGAGAAAGGCCTAAAAAGGCTTTGTAAGAAAATATTAGATATGATCTTTATTTATTAGATTTAAATGAGAATTTGACTTTTAACATGACACAATGGAGAAAAAAGATTCATGTAACCGACTCTACATAATGGGACAAAGACTTGATATGTTGTTGTTGTAGGTCTGAAATGTCCGAAAATAGAAAGAATGTCATATAAATATATATATATATATAATATATATATATATATATATATATATATATATATATATATATATATATACCTCACTTAAATTTATATGTTTACTTTCTAACACCTTAATTTCGAAATGATATTACAAATATAACTAATATGAATTTATTAAAAATAAAAAATATAATTTCATGTATATATGTTCAATTCATTTTAAAAATTAGAATTTTATCTACAAAAATATAAAGATATAGAGATCAGATATATAAATCCATAAAAATTTAATGGTATGTATGTAAATCCATGGTATTCAGAATGGTAAAGAGGATTGGCAAATAAGAATCCAGTCTGAAAAAGGATGAGATAAAGCATGCATGTTGCCAATGAGTTGGTTCGTCCTCTGGTGCAGTGGAAAGCACAAGCACTTAATCAGATTTGGCTTTTTGTCTCCTTTGATTATTGTAAGCATTAGAATACAAGTCGGAAGTTGAACTCCCATAAAGTAAATTGTTGTTGGCAGGGAAAGTTGAAGGACCATTGAACTCAGCATTGAACCAGAAAGCAAATTCATGGAGAGGAGCTTCCATTTAAAGAAGACAAAGGTTAACTTCCACTAAGAACAATAAATAAATAATCAAGGTTGGTATGCAGATTATAAGAAATTAAAGAAAATCAATTTCTTATAATCTGCATGCAAAACATGCAACATCGTAGGAATAAATCAATGACGCGAATTAGAAATTTATGGAATCACTTGTGTATATATATATATATATATATATATATATATATAGGATGATTTAGATGTTACACTTTAAGAAGCCAAATACTAATGCATTTAAGGTAAATATAAGGAGGGTAATTTTGAAACCTATCGAGTTAAGAGTCATTGTGTCATGAAAATCAAAGACTCCTAATGAAAAAAAAAGGAAAAATATTTGCTTATCTTGAGCTAAAATGCTTTTGTATGTTTTGCATGGATCATCATTTGCTAATTAACCACAGTGTATGATGAATTCTTCAAAATAAAATGAAATAAAAAGACGAGAATGAATTCCATAAGAGAAGATTTATTTGGGGATTATGAATCCATATTTTGTACCTGAATTACTTGCAACTAAAAAAGATAGTAGTTCGAGAATATATGTAAATAGTCGAGCGATTGATAAAATCACAATCAAGTTCGAGAATATAATGTTAGACATGATTTTTGGGGCTGTTATTTTCTTGAAGATATGTTCTCTAATATCAAATTGACACAGGACCATCTTATACAACTAGCTACTTTAATAGCTTGGATTCATGAAACTAATAACTTAAAGCTACTAGATTATGATAAATATGATGGCCATTCAGCTGTTGCAAGATGAATGCCACTAGATCTCACATGGATGAAGATTGAAAGAAAAGTCGAATATCCACACAAATGCTTCTTGCAAATAGCAGCAGGTCCGATCGAGTTAGTCATAATCGGTGGAAATACTGTGAATAGAGTATGAAAAGCCATATTAATTAAATGCAATCTCAAAGAAGAGCCACCTCCAAGTCCTTTCAATGTTGTATGGGCTAACAAGATATCTCTAACTATCATTGAAACATGTCGTGAACCGAATCCGTTAGTCAGTTATTCTAAGGATGATGTTAGTATTCTATTTGGTCAACCTTTATTTATCAAATATAGCCAACATTTACGTGATGCTTATTTTAAATATTAGACAAAAAACCCGTTGAACAAATTTATGTTGCGCCAACTATTGACTTGATAATTCTATTGAATAATCTTATTTTAAATTTGAATTGAGATGATATGTTTTAATTTAGATTAGATGTCAAAATAAATTTTCAATTTAAATTATAAACCCTATTTCTATAAATAGCATTAGGTTGATGTTATTTCATTATCCTAAATTGAAACAAATCAAATATTCCATTGAACGCCTTTCTCCTCTTTCTCTCGTCTCCATTGCTCATTGATTTCTCTCATCATTTTTCAAAACATATTGATTATTCATTTCTCTCTCTTTCCAATCACAAGAGGACTGCAGCCCAAAGTGACGGTCCACTCTCATAAAATATCTAACTCACAATAGAGTAAAACATCAAGAAGCTCGTCTAAGTTTCTACAATCAATAGGTGCCACTTTTCTACTCTTCTCAATTCGTTTACATGAAAAGAGAAAAATCAAATATATTTCAAGAGAGAGAAGAATAAAAAGATTTACAACTACAGAGTATCGTCCATAAATGATCTGTACTATGGATGGAAACATGGCACCAATTTCATTGGAAGTGGGGTCACAATAGAAGCAACAAAGGTTAATAAAATAGAGCATTGAGATCAGAGGAGGCGACATATGTTATGGCATCATAACAAGGAACACCAATCAGCATGCAACAGATGATGTTGAATTACCAATGCTGAGGTCTAGGAGCAGGAAAAAAGGACAATGTCCTGGTGAAGTTGAGGCAGGAACACACAAATTACTGAAGCCAATAGGTGCGAGGAGAGAAATCTAAAATAAGATGCAAACAAAAAAATGAGTGTGCTCGGACGATAATGTGCCACTGGCACAACTACCTCAACTTAAGAGGCATAACAATACTGTCCCACTAGGTTCCTTTGTAACTAAAATTGGGTTGGCCCTATCCATGTAAGATAACTGAGTTAATAAACCACTGACAACCAAAAATAACACTAAAAAGTTATAGAAGTAAAAAATAACTTGGCCAAATGATGAAAAGGGTACATAAAAATTGTTCTTATATCCCAAATTTGATCATGATCCACGTCTGAGGCTTATTGCCCTATCTATAGATGATAAATGAAAACACAAGGTAGAGAATCTGTAAAAATATCATTGCAGAACTTACAAGAGAAGCATGACCCAAAAATAGGGGTTAACAATCAATAAGACTAAAATTTTAATATGAGAACATCTTACCTCGCAACATAGATGTCAAATTATACTTTGTAGTGATAGATTCAAGTTCACGAGTTGTGACTGTGTAGCAATCTACAAACTTAACTTGTTCATGAAATCCACAATCATTTATTTTTTCTTTTTTAAATTTGGTATTAAAATTGACAAACTAATAAGCAACAAACTTTTGAACCTTTCTAAGCATGACCAATGCTATCAAAGAGCTATGCACATATTAAAGCACAAGCTAGTTTGATGTAGGCAAAAAATCCGGGGGACCCTGATTTCTTGCCTAACAAAATAAAAGCTTTCATAAATAATAGAAGAGACATAATGAACACAAATAAAGACACAAATAATATCATTTTATTAAAAAAAAAACTATTACAACTTGGACACTTACAAACTTGACTCAAACAAGACACCCTAAACTTGCTTACTTTGAGAAGAGGGATACAAGTGAGGTGGTCACTTGCGGAGAGACGAAAGAGGTTAGAAGCCGAGAAGAAAGGTTGGAAAGAGCTCGCAAGATTTCTGGAGGAGATGAGAAGAAGAAGTGGACAAAGCTCGCAAGGTTTTCCAAAAACCCGCAGGTTATCTCCAAAAATCACATCATATCACTTAACATTACAACTCTAAAACATCTCATATATATAGATATGAGAAGGGAAGACAATCAGCCACATACATTAATTAAAAGCTTATTAGATAAAGGAAATGAAAAGCCAACAATCAATTCCCGAAAACGAAGCACCAAAGCCACGAAAAAGCGCCTCCAACTTCACGGAAAAGAGCCCAGCTAGGGAACCGAAGAAGCAGCCATGGGAACCGAAGAAGCAGCCACAAGAACCAAGGAGGCCTGCATGGAACCGAGGCATCAAAGCACAGGAAAGGCCACACATCACTGAAAACTGAAGAGACAACCACAATAACCAAGGAGGCAGCCGTGGGAACCAAGGAGCTAAGGCATGGGAACCCAAGAGGCCAAGCATAGAATTTTAAAAGATAAAGCTACATAAATAAGATAATAAATGAACTAAACCTAGCTAATAATGAGCTAACCTTTAGCATGGTTTAAAATTACGCAATATGAGGCTCACCTTAAAGCCTGCCTTTGCGCAATTCCAATAAAAGATGTCTCGATGCTTACGCCTCGAGTTTTTTTTATGAGGCTTGCGCCTCAACTTGATTGAGGCCCACCTTGAGACCCGCCTCGCCTCACTTGCATGAGGCTTACGACTCACGCAATATATATTAAAACTTACATAAATCTTGAAGTAAATGCCCAACATTTGACTCTATAGGAGAGGAGGAAGGGGAGAGAGAAGTTCATCATAATGATGATTCAAATGAAGAATCCCTTAGTGATGACAGTGCTGATGACTTATGAGTTCTTATGTGATATTTCATTGCTATTTATTTTTGGAAATTGAAATTATATTTTAATGAAAGAATACTGGGATTTAGGAAAGATAGAATTTTGAGTTGAACTATATTTCATGTTGTCTTATTATTGGGATATTTTGATTTCACTTCATATCTTATGCTTTTTTATGTTTTATATTATTTACTCATTAGTATATAAAATTTTTATCTTTTTATGTTTGCACAATTTTTTCATTTTGAGGCTTATGCCTCAAAAAGCCTTGAGGCTTATGCCTAGCCTCACAAATTAAAAACGCCTCAATACCCGAATATGCAATTTTAAACATTGACCTTTAGTTCAACAAATGAACTAAAAACTTCGCAAGATTTGGATTACAAAAGCACGAAGGAAATTTTTCTCATGTTTTCTCATAATTTGCATTAAAAAAATACTTTTCAAGAAGTAAAATAAAAATCAAGACTCATAAAATAGCTTTTGCGAAGCTCCAACAAAAAGTAGAAAAGCATAAGGCATGCTAAATAAACCCTAAAAGGAAAATTCAAATTCAGAATATATCTTAAGTATAAGTTAGGGGTGTAAGTGAGCCGAGCCGGCTCGTGAGCCGGCTCGAGCTTGACTTGTTAACGAGCTCGTGAGCCGAGCTTATTGAGCCACGAGCTCGAGCTCGAGCTCAAAATCGAGCTCGTTTATTAAACGAGCTCGAGTTCGAGCTCAAACTGGGCTCGGCTCGTTAGCTCGTGAGTCGGATCGAACTATTATTAATATTTTTTATTTAAATTTAAATGGTAAAAAAATTTAATAATATATAAGAATTGATGGTGACATTTGTTGAAACTAAAGAAGAAATAAGAACAAGAAAGCACAACAGGTAAAACAAGAGAAAGGAATTGATTAGACTTTTCATATCATGTACAGAGATCTTAATTAACAGCTATTATAAAGCCTTAGCTATGTATGGCCCAAGACAAGAAAACCAATCGGGCTTTTCCACGTCATATACAAGACATTGCTGCAGCTTTTTTTAATATTAAAATATAACTTAAAATCTTTATTTAGGTGGTATTTGTGTGGTAAAAGGTGTCCAGCAGGAGCTTGTTATTGAAAAATTGTGCAGCTTTATTTTGAACAGTGCTGCAGCTTTTTTAAAAAATTGAATTTTATCATAAATGCTACAGCTTTTTTGGAAAACGAATTTACCTTGCCAATGCTCGCGAGCCGGCTCGAGCTCGTTTATAGTAGAACGAGCTCGAGTTCGAGCTCGCTTTTTGAGCTCGACTCGAGCTCGAGTTCGAGCTCACTTTCCAACTAACGAGCTGAGCTCGATAGTGCCAAAACTCGACTCGACTCGACTCGTTTACACCCCTAGTACAAGTTCTTGTAAAGAGTATAAAAGGACAATCATCATTTTAATTGATAATAGGTAAAATTATAAACTTCTAAGATAAATTGCATTATAGGATCTGAAACTTTTCTAAATAGATTTTTAAAAAATAACAAAATATATGTTTAAATAACTTATATAGTGTTTACATCAACCGATTTGGATCTAATAAATAGTTAGACCATCTCCTTTAATACAATTAATAATAAATAACTAAAATGGGTTTGAGGGTTGGTTTAATGCTGAAATAAAATAACCAAAGGCTATTCCAATTGGCTTGTTGCTGGCAATATTCTTTTACTTGTAGGGTCTTATTATCCTTCTTCGATGATAAACTTGAAATATTGTATCCACATTTCTAAATTATTAACCCATTCTTGATAATGTTACTGCACTATATTCGAGTTCAAGATAATGTGTTGCTACCGAACACTCACATCGGCATGAAAAATAACCTTTTCCTCAAGGTTGAGAGATAAAAAATAAGCCGAAATAGCTCAAAATTTTTCCCAACTGCCATCATTCAGAAGAGAGAGTTTTTACTGTAAGATAACTACATGGTGAGGTTGGACACGAAGTTGTATGGTACATAAAACTAATCTAATGTTGAAGCCTAAGATGCACATTTGAAAAATGATTTGAATCAACTTGAATTATATATCACTGTATCATATACATGCGTATAATTCTAAGTTATTTCTATGAAAAAATTATGAGAAAGGCTAAATATAATCACATTTTACATGTTAGTTCATTTGGATTTATTTCAAGTTGAATTGGATACTATATCGAGTGAAAATAATATCATAACATTCATGAATTAAAATCTGAGACAATTTGAACAGATTTTAAGTTGTCAAAATTGATTCATTTCAAGTCAAGCAACTTGATTCGAAAGGCAATTCAAGTTCAAGTTCTTTCAAGTAAAACTAAGCTAGGGGTGTCAATATTGGACACGACCCAAAAACCCGACCCGAACACGACATGAAAATTTCGTGTTCGGGTTGACCCAAACCCAAACCGGGTCGGGTTCAAGTTAAAGTTTTCGAGCCATTTCACAAATCGGGTCGGATGCGGGTTGACCCGAAAATAACCCGATTTAACCCGCTGACTGAACTGCCCGCATCTGCCCGTGGTAAATTCCGTTCCTGCCCCGCTTGCCCGCCACTGCCTCGTCAGCCCAGGCAAATCCCACCCTGCCCCGCTGCCCTGCCCCACTTGCCCGCCATTACCCCATCACGTGAAATTTTAAAATAGGCAGGGCAGCGGCAGGCTGCACGCCTGCATCGCTGCATGTCCCGAGGAGGACCCGAGCCCGTGTCCAGGCTTGCCGGCTACCGCGTCCAGGTCAGCTCCCACGTGACAGCATGAGGGCATGCGGCTTGCTGGCTACCGCGTCCAGGCCAACGCCCGCGTCCAGACTGCGCATGTTCGCACGATGGCACCCACTTTCGGGTCATGTCAGGTTGACCCGAACCCGAAGCGAGTCGGGTTCAGGTCCAAAAAACTGACCCGTTTGTAAAAACGGGTCGGGTTCGGGTTGACCCGAACAGTATCGGGTCAATTTCAGGTTCGACTCGAACCCGACACGTGACCCAAAATTGACACCCCTACTAAAAACTATGAGTTTGAACCAAGCCTAACTTGCTTTAGCTCGACTTAATGATACCCTTAACTCAAGGCTAATCAAATGTTAACTATAACCCGTCTTCATTATCATCCATTCTCCCCACTCCCACACTAGATTGTTAACCCCATAAATCTTTTTTTTTTATCTCCTCAACTTATTATGTTCCACCATAAAGATTTAGAACTCTTGCGCCAACCTTTGATCCAACTTATTTTTGAATGCGCCCTTTCTTTCACCTACTAGTCATGGACTTGCCCATTCGTGTCATCGGCCCCTATCAAATTATAATCATCAAAAATTAATTCATCCTTCGCTATTCAACTATTATAACTTATCTTTATAATTTTGGAAAGGCGTTTGCCTCAGTTCCTAGTGCCTCGGGTCAAGGTGCTCATGTAAGCAATAAATTAGAAATGACACAAGCTTGATAGGTTTGAGAAGTAAAATAGCTCTGCCTTGCCTTACTTGAGAGTGACCCCAGTTTAACAACATTAATTTTATTAGTTGGTATAAGAATCTCAATTGAAATTAATGGGTCACTATGCATGGTAGGATTTGATCTCAAATAAGGGAATTGAAGCCATGAGACAAAATTGAGCCGCATGTATGAGCACAAATCCATCAGGCAGGACCGCATGAAAGACCCACTCTCCATTTGAGAGTGCCCAGTCACCACCCTTTTGAATTTTTGTTATAGGGCTAAGTAGTTCAGGGCATACAGAAAATAATACTTAAGATTGTAAAGTACGACTCATCATTAAACCTATTATTATTACTCAGTACATTTGCTTTCATCATTCTATACATCATTATTTCTTCATTATCGAATGTAATTGTGCATCATAAATAGTACTCGAACACCTAACTTAAAGATTCAAATGACTTGTAAAAAGCAATAAATGCTCCCCCAACTCTCAGCCGCCTCCCACATACAATTCTTTTTAAGTCATAACCCTAATCAGCTAATCGTTTGATGTCTGGGAAGAATAAAAACTATTAAAATTGTCACAAGAAATACTCCCTCAATTCCCACTTCAACTCCCACTCCATGCTGGGTGATTGCCGTACAAATATACAAGCAACACCTCATTCATGGCCCAAAAAGTGTTGGATGCACTAAAAAACATTTTCACCATGCTTCCAAATCAAATCAGTTGGGAATTTCGCAATTTCAATTATCACAAGAGCTGAGATGAAATTGTGCCACAGCAGCTTTTCAATTTTTGATAGAAATGATGAAAATTACATAAATAAGACATGCTTTATTCGTGTATAAGATCAACATTTTATTGATATTTAAGCAGAAAAGAAAAATACTTGGCATGGAGAGCAACTTACTGGGCAATATTACTATAATAACTGCAAGCATTATAACTCATACAAGAGAAATATTTAACAAAAAAATTTTTAAAGCTGCATAATATGAGGAACTCACAACGAATGACCATGTCAGGAAATTCTCAGCTGAAATTGTCTAAATAAAAGGCTCTTCAAACGCAGACTGTTTTACAAGTGGGACCATTATAGACACTGATTATCTCGAGAAATTGATCAGCAATTTGAAGAAAATAATAACTTTTGTGATTCCAATATTCAAATACTCCTTATTTATCATCTTCACATAATTTTAAGTTTATATTCTCATAGCTTCTTCAGCATAAGCGCATTTGCTAGTGAAGCAAGTCTAAAAATGCCACCTAATAGCCATGATGCTACTGTTTACTTCAAGATTCAGCTTGGATTACAATATCATTCCATTCAATTTATTTTTCCCCATACTGTTGTATGTTTGCTTCTGCAATCTACAGTAACAATAATAATAGAATAAACTCACTCATCTCTTTCCATAACTTCCAAATATAATTCAAATAAATTTGTGGCTTCTTAAATAAGTGAGTCACTGGTTTACGCACTATCAATTCCATAGACATCACGCCAGAAATCTATGCTGTCATAGTATCTTTCACTGTGAGTAATAGGAGCTATATACAGCTGCAAGAAAAGAAGAGTATTTAGCATAAAAATCATCTACCATAATTTCCATTTAATAGGACAAAAAAATTCTCTGAATGTGAGTAGTTGGCAGATTGCAAGTACAAATTTACCTACATCAGAATGTACATACAAAGAAAGAAATAAATATTCAGTAGCAAAACATTACTGTTGCATGTGAAGGAAGGATCAACCCTCCTTGTTTGAGCAAATTATCCCTTGCAAAAATCACACTGCTCAGCATGCTCTAAATATGCAAAAATATAGCATTAGAGTTTCAGGCATTTATAGGGACAAGAATTCCTAAGTATTGAATTGATCATCTCAGTTAAATGACAGTCCACTATATTCTTATTAGGAGAATTGAAGTGCACCTCATACAGAAGCATATATCCCATCCATTCAGAAATTATGACGTCTACCTTCTCCTGGATGCTAACTTTCTGTAATAAGATACTTAATGAGATCTAAACATTGTTTACAAGTGTCAAATTTGTCTCACAAACAAAGGCGTCTAGAAATAACTAAGAGCAAGGATGAAAATTTCATAGATAATAAAATCACCGAATGATGGAGGATAAAAAGGTAACTTCAATTCCAATATATTAAAAAAATAGATGAAAGAGATTTAACATGAACGCTCAAAAAGAAAAAGTTGATACAATTAAGGAAGAAATTAGAAAAAGTGAAATATATAAATTAACGAAGACATTTTTACTTCTTTCATGTTACATAAAGTTGAATACTAGCCCAACAAAAGCAGGCCTAAATTCATAGATCCAGAGCATTGAACTGATAAGCAAAGAAAGATTGAGATGTTACCTAAAATTAATCAAGCCTGAACTTTTGAATAGTTGCCCTGGAAAAAGATAGCATGTTGATTCAATTTGACTAACTTTATTGAGAGGGTTTAAAAGGGTAGATTGCCTTACAATTGTCAAGAGACTTCCCCTTTCATTTAGCCAAGGTTAATATATGAGGAATCAAGGTTTCTCATAAGTGCAAGCCCCCATGATCAATTACATTGTCACATAAACAAAGAATACCCTTGATCAGAGACATTTATTGTGTTCTAGGTAAAAATTGTCGACATAGAAAGGATGTAGTCAATCAAAATCTCATGAATTTATCATCTTAGATTTCCTGATGAACCTGGCTTACAAAAGTAAAATGATTTCATATGCTAAAACTTCCACGGAAAATAATATGGATCAATGAGTTGCCTCTACTAAGATATCACAAACATGCTTGAGGTAGCAATACACCAAAGGAGGAATCCTTTCATAATATTTCCAAAATTCTATTTGATTGTAAAGGCTTCAAGGCATAAACTTTTGCCAATCATGGCTCAAATGTACTAGGCATGATGACAAGATACATCAAATGGATTATTCATGCTGAAGTGACTTAAAGGCACATAGTATGACAATAGTAGTTATGATATACTAAAAATTGATTGATGATAGCTTTACATGCAAGGAAAAATTAATTTAGTCATCCAAGAGTAACATCCAACAAACCTTGAAAGGGGAAAGTCTTAAGCATACTTTTTTAAAAGAATTCATATTGTGAAGGCGCTCTTCATAATGAAGTTAATAGTCCATATGGAACATTTAAGTCGATAGGTATCCCTTGAGGATCAATCCCTTGCTATGTGAGGCAATAAAAAAATACGTGGTTGTAGAATTTGCTTTGCATCTACAAATTGCCCTAAAAGAAAAGCTGCAAATTATGCTCGAGGTCCGGACTTGATTTTAGCTCATTTAAAAGATGTACCTTCAAAATAGTGTGGGACGGAGATTTGCTTAGTGAATGTCAAATTCACCCAAGCAAGCAATATTAAGGATTGGTAGATCAATGCCAGCTCATTTGGTTGGACTTACAAGCTTGATACTCAGCCACCCACCTGATTGTTTAAGCGGACATCTTAACTCAGAGCTAGTCCAATTGAGAGAACTTGATGACCACATGTAGGAGCAATTCAAATTTGATTTAAAATGCTAAAAGGAAGGCCCATTTGATTTGACAGTAGGGCAAACAAAATAAACCTTCCCAAAATTGATTTGATTGAATATATCCTTAAATAACTAATTTGAGGTAAATCGACTAAGCACTAGGCTTTGGAACCATGAAAGCTTGGTTGATTGGGCTTAGTAATGTCGAAACTTGGCTAATCATTGGGGGGACTAATTAGCTATGAGCTAGCCCATTTTAGTTTATGTCCTTGTATTCACATGTAAAGTTTGCCTTATTAAAAGGGTTTATGTTGGTTCAAATTCGCCTCTAATAGACGGTGGTTTTTGTCAGGTTAATATGTTTTGAAGATTTCTATACCACATTAATTTATAGAATTCTAATCTATAATGTCGGGTCATATAATTTTGGAAGATTAACGAGGCTCAATGTTATATTGATCAATCATTAAAAAAGCGGACGAGGCGTCCGCATTGAGTCGCGCCTCAAGTCGAGGCGGAAGTCATGCGTATCGGGGCTTACGCCTCGAACCATCCAGCGAAGCCTACGATTTTTTCGCATGAGGCGTACGCATTAGAGCGTAACGCCTCGAGGCAGTATGAGGCACCGCCTCGAAATTTTTTCTTCGGTATATATGTAAATACGACACAGCCGATTCGTGTTCGTGTATTCGCGCATAGGATTAGGGCTTCCTGTGAGAATTGAAAGGCGAACTAGAGGCGAAGCCGTGAGGGAAAGAGACGAAGCTGTGAGGGAAGGAGACGAAGACGTGAGTGTAGGAGACGAAGTTGGAAGGAGACGACGCAGGGAAAGAAACGAAGCCGAAGTTGTGAGTGCAGGAAACGTTCAGGCATCGATTAGGTCGGAAGAGCAGGTACGCGGTGTTGTGGCATTGACTTTGACGTGCAGTAACGAAAGCTTGAATAACTTCTTATTCGGCTTTCTTTCATTCGTCCGATCAGTACATGCTCGGTACCGAGAAGGTACAAGCTCGGTACCGCTCAGTACAAGCTCGGTACCGCTCAGTACATGCTAGGTACCGCTCAATACCGAGTGTACTGAGCAAGTACAGGCTCGGTACTGAGCGGTACATGCTCGGTACTGAGTATTATATGCTCGGTACTGAGTGGTACATGCTCGGTACTGAGCGGTACATGCTCGGTATCGAGTAGTACATGCTCGGTACTGAGCGGTACATGCTCGGTACCGAGTAGTACATGCTCGGTACTGAGCGGTATATGCTCGGTAATGAGTATTATATGCTCGGTACTGAGCGGTACATGTTCGGTACTGAGTGATACATGCTCGGTACCGAGAAGGTACAAGCTCGGTACCGCTCAGTACAAGCTCGGTACCGCTCAGTACATGCTAGGTACCGCTCAATACCGAGTGTACCGAGCAAGTACAGGCTCGGTACTGAGCGGTACATGCTCGGTACTGAGTATTATATGCTCGGTACTGAGTGGTACATGCTCAATACTGAGCGGTACATGCTCGGTATCGAGTAGTACATGCTCGGTACTGAGCGGTACAGGCTCGGTACCGAGTAGTACATGCTCGGTACTGAGCGGTATATGCTCGGTAATGAGTATTATATGCTCGGTACTGAGCGGTACATGTTCGGTACTGAGTGATACATGCTCGGTACACTCGGTATTGAGCATATACAACAAACAGAATTTCAAAATTACTCTTATAATATAATTTTGTTCCGGGGGCGCTGCCCCCGGAAACCCCCGCAGGGGCGCTGCCTCTTGACCCCGCGACCTGACCGGGCAGGTCGAACCCCGCCAGGGGGCAGCGCCCCCTTGGACCCCCGGCAGACTGGTATATTTTTTTATACATGTTGTTTTATTATTAGTGATGTAAATAATTGTTAAAATATGTCATATTGTTAGCAATGACTAGTGGCACAAGAAGGAAAGATCCTGCATGGAAATATGGAACTCAAGTTGAAGTGTCAGGCGAAGGTGCAAAGAAGGGATATGTTTACATGAAATGTAATTTCTGTGAGAAACGCATAACTGGTGGCGTCAAGAGATTGAAGGATCATCTAGCCTGCACTCATGTCAATGTGGGACCATGTGCAAAAGTTCCTGATGAGGTGAAAAAGGAATGTACAAATTATTTAAAGAAGTTTGCCACCACAAAGGAGGTCACACAAAGAAATATGGAAGAGATGATAGGAAACTCTTCTTACTATGGATCACAACATGAAGGTTCCAGTACTGGAAGCCATCTAGTTTCTTCTGATCGAGGCAGTTGGGGGCCCATGGATAGATTTATGCTAAATATTGATAACGATGAAAACATAAATACTCAGGATATTCAGCCTCCAACAACTACAAAAGAACTCAGGAACAGAGTTTGTTTGGATATCGCCAGATTCATCTATGAAAATGGGATTCCATTTAATGTTGTTAGGAGTCCGTCGTGGATCAATATGTTACGATCTGTTGGAAGCTATGGAAGAGGATTACAACTTCCAAGCATGTATGAGCTGAGGACTTGGATGCTGAATGAGGAGGTTAAGACAACTTCAAAAATGGTGGATGATGTTAAGAAGACTTGGAATGAGACAGGAGTGACAATAATGTCAGATGGTTGGTCAGATATTCGACATAGAAGTATTATTAATTTCTTGGTCAACAATCCATATGGAACAGTTTTTCTCAAATCAATAGATGCTTTAAGCTTTGTAAAGGATGCACAATTATTGTTTGAAATGTTGGATGAAGTTGTGGAGGAAGTGGGAGATGCCTTAGTAGTACAGGTTGTTACTGATAATGCAAGTGCATACAAAGCTGCAGGAAGAATGTTAATGGAGAAGAGACCTCACCTTTACTGGACTCCTTGTGCTGCACATTGTATTGACTTGATGCTTGAGAGGTTGGGACAGTTGCCTCAACATAAATCAGCCATATTGAAGGCCAAATTCGTCAGTAAGTTTATATACAATCATTCTTGGGTACTCAGCTTGATGAGAAAATTCACTGACAAGGAAATTATTAGACCTGCTGTTACAAGATTTGCTACTGCATATTTAACATTGCAGAGATTCAAGGAGTTAAGACAACCTTTGGAAGCAATGTTTGCTTCTGAAGAGTGGGATAAAAGTTCATGGGCCAAAAAACAAGAAGGAAAACATGTTAAAAAGATTGTTATGAAAGACGATTCATTTTGGCGCAGTACAAATTATGCTTTGAAGACAACAGGACCATTAGTAAAGGTGCTTAGAATGGTTGATGGTGAGAGGGCCCCGGCTATGGGATTTATTTATGAAGCAATGAATAGGGCTAAAGAAGACATTGCAAAAGAATTGGGAGGTCAAGAAAGTGTCTACAAAGAAATATGGGATATTATAGATGAAAAGTGGGATCGACAATTACACCAACACTTACATGCTGCTGCATATTATTTAAATCCCCAATTTCATTATGATAAGGATTTTCATGTTGATAAAGAGGTGAAAACTGGTTTGTATGCATGTATGGACAGACTTATTTCTGAAGAAGACTACCTCAAAGTGAATGATCAACTTGAGGATTTTCATTTGAAGAAGGGAATGTTTGGATTTAGAGCAGCACAAGCATGCTACAAAACACGATCTCCTGGTATGTTTATAGTTTGAGTATTTATAATTTTAATATTAATATTTATATTCAAGTCTTTTGCTTCAACCAATATTCATAAAATATTATGTTTATCTTCATATAGAACGTTGGTGGGCTCAGTTTGGAGATGATGTTCCTGAATTGAAAGCTTTTGCAGTTAAAGTTCTTAGCCTAACATGTTCGGCTTCTGCATGCGAGCGTAATTGGAGTATCTTCAATCAAATTCATACAAAGAGAAGAAATCGATTGGCGGCAGATCGAATGAACAAACTAGTTTATGTTATGTTTAACAAAAAACTAAAAGATAGACATCTCAAATTGCAAAATCAAGGAAATATTGTGAATGAAATCGACCCTTTGCTTGTTGATGAGTTACAATCTGATGATGAATGGGTTACTCCTAAAAATGCTGATGTATCTGAAGTTGAAGCAGAAGGAGAAAGTAATGTCAATGAAGAAGACAATCAAGCGACTACCCAAATATATAAAAGAAAGAAACAAAATGAGATTGGAGCTTCAAAAAAATTTAAAGGTATTCTTAAACATAGACTTCCCCAGAGATGACTGGTGCCTTTGGAAATAGTCATGACGCGTTAGTGAAAAAGGTAATAGGGATGACGATTTATTTATGGATGGAATCCATCGTAGTCTCTAATTCCCTCCAACTCAATCAATATAAACAACATGTCGTGACCAAGACGGTTAGGCTGGGTTTACTTTCTCGGGAAAAAATAAGATAGTAGGTTGAGGGGCTTTTGCCTAGAAATATAGGATTTGTTCTTATGACAGTGAAGACATAAAGAGCCTCTCCTAATACGGAAGTGTATATATGATTCAGCCTGCCTGAAAGAAAGAAGCACTTCTGATGCCGCCTAGCATGATCTTCATTCGTAGCTATGATAGATTTGACATGAAATAGAACTATCCCGCTATATGTCATTTTACTTGGTGAAACTTGACTAGTGCATGGTAAAGAGCTAATAACTAGAAAGGCTATTCTATTTCCCCAGAGTCAAGACAGAACTCTTCCTTCATTTCAAGCTATTGATCCTAACATCACTTTTCAAATGCTTTCTCACATTAAAAAAATGTTGCTTGTCGAGTGGTTAAGGATGCTTGGTTTTCTCCTTATCTTTTTTTTTATACGTGTGGAAGAAGGTTAAGTTAAACTCTATGTGGCAAAGAACATTTTTATGATCCGTCGGTGCGCTCATTCTAAATTCTATTTATCTTTAACTGAGCTAAGAGAATTTACTTATTTGGTCGTTCAGAGATGGTAGTAGGGGTTGTCGCTCCTTAGTTCATCTCTCAGTAGAACAAGGCTCCTATGCTGTGGGTTTTTATCAATAGTCTGAGATTCGATCCTTCTCGGGAACTTATATACAGGTAGCTATGTTCATGGTAGATTGAACATTTTCATGGCAATTTCTTCTTTGTTTTGAATCATATGATGTTTATTGATTCTATTTCATCATTCTTTAGGTACTAATGGAGGCCTTTTTTGAGAGAAATCGTGTTGATAATGAGCTTTTCACCAGCTTTTCCATTTTTTAGTTAAATACATATGAATTTTCTTATGTCTTTGTTGTTGCTTTTAGAAAGTGTGGGGCCTTTGGCTATAACTTCACCGTGGTGCCGTAGCTTATGCTGCAGCCCATACCATCCCCTAGTTTTGCGCGGTTCAGAGGGGGGGGGGAGGGGTGGCGGTTGATGCAACCGCCTTAGCCTGATAGCATCTTGACCCCATCCAATTTTTGGGCCAATCCCCCTTCCATCGTACTACCAAAAATTGAGATTTTTGACAAATCCAAGTTTACTGCTCCAACCATTACAAAACTCATACCCCTATTTTTTTAGTACTTCAAGTGCTTCTATAGTGTATAATGTCAATCCCATAGCAGATCAATTCCAAAGAGCCTTTCAACTAGTCCTTTTTGCTTCAAATCAAGGACTTTGGTGCGCTGAAGTGGATGTCGAAACTCGGCCCGAGCGATACACATTCCCAGTGTCTCGATATCTCATAGGCATTTTAGGAGCCCTATTGAGCCCAAGAGTTGGTTGTCTCCTCTCCTTTCAGTCTAGTATAGCAAGCTAACCTCTCCTGTTCAGTCTCTTATATTCGTATAGAATAATATACTTTCTATCCTGTCAATCTTGCCGTTTCGTGAATTCCTACTTCCAATTTCACTAGGTTCATTGCCTAGTGGCCATAAATTACAACATCCTTTCCAACAGCATGACAAGACCCAAGCCCCAGACTGGGCTTTCGCAACACCCCCTTGTTACTAGGTGCTTAACTGCGCGTGTACTCTTGTTTAATCCCTTTTTTTCAACAATATTTAATTCATTTATGAATTTTCAATTCAAGAATTACAGAAATTGAAGAACATTACGATGCACCTCAGACTAAAAAAGCATCGTTCCAATGATAGAAGAAAAAAGCAAAAAAAGTCAACGGCACGAGCGTATGCCATATGGAACGAACAGAGATAAAAATCAGATCAATTCCAAAAATGCCTTTTTGGATCTTCCTTGGCTATTCATGGAATGTGAGAAGAAGATAAATAGTCATTAGCTTCTAGAAGAAATCGAAGAATTCTTGGGAATCCTACAAGATCAATTCATTCCTTTTTCTCTGATAGATGGTCAGAACTTCATCTAGGTTCTAATCCACTATGATGTTCCAGAGAAACGTGTAGTTTCTGAACCCATTGAGATGACCCAAGAATTTCGCTATTTTGATTTTGCTAGTCCTTGGGAACAGCATAGCGACGGATAATTTAGAATCAGAATAGAATCGATCCGGGGGACAAAAACTAAATACACTCCTCGTAAGGAATGTCGAGGATTAGCAAGCCAGAAATAATCTGTAAATCCTAAAGTGTGATAGTCATCCAGTTGAGTCTGATCCAACAAGTGTTCATAGTGTTTTCCCAATGCTCAATAATAATCTAGAACCAAGAATTTTCAGTAGTGTATATCCAACTACAATATTAGAAAATAGTCAGACTCCTAGTGAGAATGTTCGAGTCGAAGTGAAGCAACCTGGCCCTAATGATGCCAGTTGTAAAAATGCCTCAAAAGGGAGAACTCGATCATTGGTATGAGAATTTGATAAGAAACCATCGACGATGTGAACAGTGCAATATTAGATCGAATCCTCCGAGTACATACATCTAGTCATCCCTTCATGGGTAGATCGGTAGGCTAGGCTGCTATGAATAAAGATCTAAGATCATGAGAAGGTTCGTTTTGAAAGGTATTTTGATAAATGTTCGAAAAGAGCCAAGATCGAAGTAGGGTTGTGAGATCATAATTACTAGTCGGCAAGCTAGTCGTTTAGTTAGAGTTATGTTTCATCCTTTAGGTTTTGTTTTCTAATATAGAACAGAACCTGTAAGGCTTTTTCCTTTCTTTCTTGTAGCCTCTCTCCCAGCTTTCAATTGGGGCATTCCTTGTGCTTTCACTTTATAAGTACAATGCGCATTCTCAAGCGACTTTGTTGAATTTTTCCTTCTTTTGATTCCCTAATTCAATTAGCTAGTCGTCTACTTGATGCAAAACCAAGCTTGTTGCCTTTCTTTTTCTTCGAAACATAGTGCATTTCTTTTGAATCGCCCTTTTCTTTTGAAGAGTAGGAGGCGAGCAGCCCTGAAACTAGTAGGCCCTGAAAAAGGCCTTTTTCCATGGTCGCAAATATTTTCTTGTAGTAGAGTAGGTTATGGGAAGCTATCACTTCTACGACAACTCCACTTCCTGGACACCTGGTCGAATAAAGACAGCCGGATATTCTTTATTTTTTGGCTAGTCAAGGGGGAGAGTCCGATCCAATTGGATGAGCATAAAGTTAAACTAAAAAAGCGGTCCTATGCAAGGTGGAGATCGACATACAAAAGTCTCTCACATCGGGAATCTTTATAGGAGTCACATGGGAAGGGCATAGCATAACATATACTAATATCACTAAAAATATTGTGAAAAGACTACTACAAGCTGGTCATATAGAACTATTGTCTAACCGCATATGTAGAAAAAGAAAAAAGAGGGAACAGGAAGGGAAGAACAACCATTAGACTTTGGCACATGAGGTGGCGGGTTTAGTTATATAACATAATGGAAATGTATCATACTGCAAATCCTAGAATGATGCCTTGATCTCTCAAGAGAGAGTCAACAAAAGAATACATTTGTTGAATCCAATAAAAACTAACAATAAGAAGAAGTGAAATATCAAAATATGGGAAATGCACTAGAAGATGCAAAGAAAGACAATGGACGAGATTCGAACCTTTTCCTTTTCTTTGAAAACCCAAATGCTTCGAGCCTAAAGTAAAGGGCTAAGGCTGGTCCATGTCTAGCATAAGTATTAGAATCAAAGAAAAATTTTGTAACTGAATGAAACAAACAATTGCCAATAATATTGAAAACTTTCTTTTCTAGAGCCTGAAAAAAGGGAGAAAAAGAATAGCCGCTTATCTAATCTCTACGAAGACCTTATACATATTTCCTTAAAAAATAAGAAAAACTGAACCAACTTGATGCTTAGAGCCCTCAACCCGAAAGCTAAACTAGGTTTCTAAACACCGCTACCAGTGCCCAGCAGCCAAAGTCCTTGGATGGACTTCCTAGGGGATTAAAATATTCAAAGCATGGACATGACTACCTGTTTGTGGTGGTTGACTGTTTTAGCAAGATGGTGTGCCTGGTTGAAATTGAAAATAATCACGGGTGAGGAACCAGTCAAGTTATTTTTTCAACATGTTTAGACAATTTTCTTGTTGCCTCAAATATTCTAGACGATGATGATGGTGCATCTTCTTCAGGGCTATAATTTCAAGCATCCACAAACTTGGGATGAGAGTTTGCCATCTCTCCAGTTTGTAGTTAGAAAACTCAAAAGCTCTGGCTCGAACTACATTATGGCTAGGCCTGTCAATATATGACAAGACCCAAAAACCTGACTCGAACCCAACCTGAGTTTTTTGGGTTAGGGTCAACCCGAACACGAAATTGGTCGTGTTTGAGTTCTATTTTCCAACCCATTTTAAATTTTTGGTCGGGTTCGGGTCAACCTGAAAACTCGACAATGACCCGGAAATGACATAGTTCGACCCGCGCGGCCCAGCCTAGCTCATTTCACCATTTTGCATATTATACAAATATATGAAAGAATTTAGGGCTCATTTAAACTTTTTTGAGACTTTGAGACATCGAGTCTTCTGTCTTTGTCTCTTCTCCTCTAGGGCTGTCGAATTTAGGGTTTTCTTGACTGATATCACGGTGCTTCCTGCCTCCTTAAGGACCTTGACGGAGCTTCTCTCCTCGTCACTCGTCAGTGTCGTCATCTCCTTGACGGTCCTTCCTGGTCGAAGCTTTTCTCCTCCTTAGTCCTTGCTATTTCATGCTCTTTTTTATTTTTATTTGTTGTGCACTTATGTTAATTACTTACTATCTTGTTACTATGTTAGAGTGATCTTGGTCGATGTTTCATTGTTCTTCTTCGGTTATTCCGAAGATTTTAAGTTGTTATGCAATTTTCTTTTGATTTTTTGATTAGGGCATGACATTTATCTATTTTTGTATTTGCCGATGAGGGCATGAATCACATGATGTTGGGTTTATTGGCCATTTAAGCGTGCTATAAGCCTGTAAGTTTGTTGAAGGATTTAGCCCTAACTGAAAGTCTAAAATAAAGTAATAAATGGCCTCATGTTGAACTGTTGAACGATTTTTTTGATAGTATTTTGAATATAGGTCTGTCAGTTTAACTATTGCTGGCTTATTGGTTATTTTTGGTGTTGCCTGTTGCAATTTCCTATCTCTTGACGCAAATTCAGTGCTATGGATTCAAAGAAATACATTAAAACTTAAAAGCATGTAAATCATGTAGTGTAGCCTGCTAACTGCACCTGCAAGAAGCTGGTATAGTGCCATAGTGGTATTCACATGTATTTCTTTGAAATTTAATATTTTAGAATGTTATTTCATATTGAATTATTTATGATATTTAGCTATTGAGTAATATGGATTAAATCCTTTAATTGGTTCATTAGATGAAGGATTTATGAACTTTTTATTGATGAGAATGAGGAACTTCACATTGAAGATAATGTGGTAGAGCCATCTAATGATAGTTCAGTGGTAATTAAGAAGTGTAGGAGGATGACTTCTAAGGTTTGGGGGCATTTTGAGATGCTATCTAATCATACAGATGGTAAGCAAAGGTGTAAATATAAAAAATGTGGTGCACAATACTTGTGTGAGAGTAAAAATGGGACTGGTAACTTAAGAAGACATTTGCAAAATTGCAAGAAAAGATATCTACGTGACATAGGCCAGCCCATATTGCAAACCACTTCAAATTCTTCTATTTCTATAACTGATCATAAGTTTGACTCGTCAGAGTTTCGTGATTTATTTACTGCTTACATAATTATGCATGATTTTTCATTCCAATGTGTTGAATGGTTGGGTGTTTGAGCACTTTTGAGCTATCTTCATCGGGATGTTCAACTATTTTCTAGGAATAGAATAAGGAAAGATTGCAATAAATTATTCAATAAAGAAATTTCAAATATTCGTTCACATTTATCTAAGTGCAATAGCAGAGTTTGTGTTACATCTATAAATACTGATGGATTTATTTGCTTATTTGTGCATTTTATTGATAATGATTGGCATCTACATAAAAAGATCATTAGTTTTTCTTTTATGCCACCACCCCATGATGGTATAGCGCTGTTTGAGAAATTGCAATATCTTTTTATTGAGTGGAGAATTGAATCTAAGGTTTTCAGTATTACATTAGACAATGCTTCTGCAAATAATGTTTGTGTTGATTACTTGAGAAACCAAATGAATTTGAGGAGTGCCCTTCTATGTGAAGGTGAGTTTTTTCATATAAGATGCACTGCACATATTATTAATCTTATTGTTCAAGAGGGTATGAAGAAGATTGATGGCTCAATGTCCAAAATCAGAGAGAGCATTAAATATGTCAAAGGCTCTCAGGCAAGGAAGCAAAAATTTCTTGATTGTGTTAAGCAGAGTTGTTTGGAATCTAAAAAGGGTTTATGATAAGATGTTCCTACTAGGTGGAACTCCACTTTTATAATGCTAGACAGTGCTTTGTATTATCGAAGGGCATTTCAGCACCTAGAGTTGGGTGACTTTAACTATAAATCGTGCCCATCAAATTCAAAATGGGAGAGAGTAGACAATATTTCTACTTTTTTAAGGCCATTCTACAATATAACATGTGTGATATCTGACACAAAGTACCTTACATCAAATCTTTATTTTCCATGCATTTCAATGGCTTATGCCGCATTGAAACATGAGTTGTTAGAGAGCCATGATTACTTAAAGAAAATGGTCATAAGGATGATTAGAAAATTTGAGAAATATTGGTCCGAATTTAGTGTCATTCTCGCAATACCAATTATTCTTGATCCAATATATAAATTCACATTAGTGGAATGGTGCTATAGGAGGTTATATGTAGGGGATTATGTACTTGAGCTTAAGAAAGTAAAGGATAAATTGTTCTCATTATTCTCCAATTAAACAAGTAGTGAGAATGTTGTATCTGGGCTTGGTTCAAATTCTCAAGAAAGGCTACAAACTGAAAGCTCCACTTGTAGTTCACTACTGTTATTCAATCTCAATTCCTTCAGGTAGTTAAGTACTTAATGTTCTGCTGTTAATTGATTTCATAAATTAATTGGGTTCATGTGTTAAACTTTAACTTTCATAAACAGGATTTCGATTCATTTGAAGAGGAGGTTTATATGCCGAAAAAATATGAATTGGAGATATATCTTGATGAACCTAAACTTGATAGAAAAATTGAGCTAGATATATTACATTTATGGAAAGGCAATCAATATAGATTCCTTGAAGTTTTTACTATGACACATGACGTTTTGTGTATTCCTATAACAACAGTGGCCTTTGAAAGTGCATTTAGCAATAGTGGTCGAATCCTAGATCAGTATCGAAGTTCACTTAAACCTCATATTGTTGAGGCTTTGGTTTGTGCTAAGAATTGGTTATACGGTGACAAGGGTGCATATCAACTTTAACTTTATTCAATATCTTGAAGGATTACAGTTGGTTATGGTTATGAATATCTATTTTTATTTGTTGCAGTTTTGCATGACCCTGAACTTGAAGTTGTAACTGAAGATATTCTTGCTTTAACAGTAAATTGAGTTGAAGATGAAGCTGGGAAAAGTTCTGTTATTAAGTAATAATGCAATATATGGTTCTTAAATTCTACCAGCTATGCAATTACTATAAATCATGATTCCTATACTATTGTTAGTATTAATGTATTAAGTGACCTGGACTCTCTATGGACCTGCACTCTTCTTATTTCATGAACTATGCACTGGTTATATGGCTAAATCAATTTTAGTTAATCTGTTATATTTACTAAATCGCTAAATGCTAAAGCTGCTTCTGACTTGTGAGTTGGGGATGAGTTGTTAGATCCGGTTGCTATTTTAGATTTTCTGTAATCTCATACACTCATCTGGTTGTTTTGAATATATATTTTTATTTGTGAGACCTGCTGTTTTCCCATATTCTTTGTCCTGTTTTGTTGAATTTGGATCAATCTCCTGCATGGGTGATTGGCTGAATAACTGCAGTCTGCATTCATATTTCCTGATGGTTTGTTTGCCTATTTGGGATTGGAATTATATATATAAGTGAATATATTTCCTGCTATTTCCTTCTGGTTCATATTTCCTGCTGTTCATATTTCCTGTTGGTTCATATTTCCTGCTGGTTGCTCTTAGAATTCATTATTTCATATATTTTTTATTTTAAATATTAATAGAATAAGCGATGATGATAGACCTTTTAAAATGAATGTGGGAAGATCCAAAAATATGTGTAAGTTCTAATCAGCTAATGTGATATTACAACCAGGAGGCATTTGTATTTACTTTAAAAGAGCAGATACAAAGTGATTACAAATTGTTTCCTTGGAAGCTAATATTACTAATATGCTAACATTTATTAAATGTACACCTCATTATGTGATTAATGAATTGAAAGGTTTAATCTGAGGAATGTATTAGATAATAAATACTTAGAATTTTATACTTGTTTAACTACGTTTATTGCAGTTTTATCTCTATGACAATAGGTGATTGAAGAATGAAGATAGATTATCAGATTCAGACATTCTTGGAGGCTGGAGCAGTTGAGTCCGAACCATTGAAGGCTTGAACCTTGAAGCTTCCATATTAAGTTATTTACATTTGTTGTAAATGGGATAATTAAATTAACAATTGATATTTCTCTTATTTGATATGTGAGATTGTACCTTTGTAATTGACTAATTGTAACATGTAAATTATTTGTAGATTTGTAATTGTAAAAATTTGTCCATGGTTTTCACTTTTCAGCCATTTAAAACCTATTTTTAATTTTTTATAGTGCAGCCACGTCAAACCGGTTTGGTCGGGTTGACCCGGACCTGAAGCAGGTCGGGTCTGGGTCAGCATAAATGACCCATTTCAAGAAACGGGTCGGGTCAATTTCGCCGAACCCGACCCAAAACCCGTTTTTGATAGCCCTAGTTATGGCCCTTTGTGCAGCGACATTTGCTAGCCTGATTGCTTCTGATTCAACTTCTTTTAGCTATAGACCATATCAATGCCCTTGGGAGGAATTCTTCACCCACTAGCCACCCTTCCTTTTAAAGGCATTGCACGAAGGCCTTTGACGCATCACACCAGCTCTTCCTTCCCCACCCTCAGAAGGCATATCATGCTTTGGCTGAACACTTAGTCAAAGGATGATCAGAAGCAAGTGTAGAGAGAAGAAAACAAAGCAGAAGTTTTGGCCACGCTAGTTGAGAAAGTCTCGACCATGAATTTCTAGAAAGACAAGAGATAGTCTCGATGAAATAGATGGAGGCGTTGTATATAAAGATAGATGTGCAATAGCAAGGAAGAATGCGCGACTTCTATCTAAAAATTCCCCCAAAAAGGAGGAAGCTAAAAAACACTTCGCGCCTCTTATTTCGGTGCTCCTCCATAGTAATATCATAATTTGTTCAAGAATAGGATTCATGTCGAAGGAAGGACTTGGCTGACACGAGACCAAAGACATGGTATGAAATAATATGGAACGCCTTTTTGCTCCAACCTCTTCTTATCCATTCCTACGCTTTTGATCTATTAAAGCATAGAAGGCATACCATCTAAAAATTGACTTTCAAATCACATTCATCTCGCTCCAACCTCTTCTCTATCCATAATAGCCGCCACAAGACTCCAAAAGCAAGTAAAATAGCTAGAAGGCTTGCTTCGCCGAATAATTATTATTCACGAGAAAAGATTCGATTTGAACTTCGTAGAGTCGATACTGTTGTTGTCTGCGCGTAGGGCTGTCCCCCACTCCCATCCCAGGGCAACTCAGGAGTTTTTTTTTTAATCGGGTGTAACTATGCACGTCTGTGTCCAGGTTAGCTTGGTTTTGGCACGATCAACATCTGCATTAGAAATGTACAATTTTCTGTGGCATGGCCTTCATAAGCAATTAATCCTTTACATTTCTTAAAGCAAGCCTGCTAGCACTTTCACTTACGCCAGTGAAATTAAAGCCTTCTCTTTGGTACGTGCCTCGTGCATACAAGGTGAGTGTGGTGGATGGCTCCTATACTACCATCACACCACGGGATCCCTTTCCCGTACTTCTTGGGATGGGCAAGAGGCACAGATTCTTAATAGTTGCGATATGCTTGAACAGCCTTTTGCAGGCGGAAAAGGTGTTCAAGACAACGGTCGAGACTCAGACTTTTTTTCTTTGATTTGAAAACTCAAACGCTACGTGCCTAATGTAAAGGGTCAAGTCTGGCATAAGCATCAAAATCAAAGAAAAAATATGTAATTGAATGATTTAAATAATTGCCAATAATATTGTAAACTTTCTTTTTTAGAGCCTGCAAAAAGGGAGAAAAAGAATAGCGCAACCAAGTAGCCATAAATGATTCCAAAAGCATATCCTCAAAAATCCCCTAGCATAAATAGATTATACTCTCTCTGCTATCAAGGCTCAAACAGCCCCTGTGAATGTTGCTCGGTATAATGAGATTCATTGCCAAAAGAGTCATGAATCTAAGTAAACTCAACAACATGTACTATATGGCTTAACAAACTCTTAATCTGAAAATCCCCCTAGCATAAACAAATTATACTCTCTCTGCTATCAAGGCTCAAACAACCCCTCTGAATGTTGCTCGGTATAATGAGATTCATTGCCAAAAGAGTCCTGAATCTAAGCAAACTCAACAACATGTACTATCTAGCTTAACAAACTCTTAATCCAAGTGTCTAAGAAAAAAGTCACCGACGATTATGGCCTCTCCTCTTCTATTGATAAAGATGATAATAATATGTCAAACTCTGACGAAGACTCGCTAAATACACAAACTCCCCCTTCGATGATGAACAGTGGGTCGACAACTAAACAAATCATAATATAAAGAAATACACTCCTCGCAAGTAATGTCGAGAATTAACAAGCCGGAAATAATCTGTAAATCCCAAAGTGTGATAGTCATGCCATTGGGTCTGATCCAACAAGTGTTCGTAATGTTATCCCAACGCTCAATAATAGTCTGGAATAAAGAAGAAGTCAAACGGCTATAATCAAATAAAGAAATATAAATAGTCTCATATACTCTTACCTGCTTCAATGCTCGCTAATATACTATGAGTATATAACAAGCCCAAAAAGTCTAGCCACTTAAGGCCTGAAGGGGATTATCAAATGTAGAATCACACTATTGCTCTTCCATCTCGTGATACAGTAAGCAATAACTAAGCAGCCAAATAACATTTGTATTGTCCATAAAATTTCTTGTCGAGTGTAGAATGCCTTAATCACCATAACTCAGGCCCTCAACAATTCGCTCTAAAAAAACACCATCACTACGATGTAGTCCAAAGGTGACAATCTAATCTGCAGGGTCATGTTTAACTAAAGCATCTGAATCAAAAAGAGGCATACGAGGACATTGATTGAGAAGACTGTCATATATATCTTTGTCAACTAGCAAATCTCAATGAAAATATAGTTGATCTAAAATAGAAACTAATTAAGAAAGATCATATTTGTCAATCACCTTCCTAACATCCTCTTCTAAAGGTTCAATATAAGGCAATGAATAGGGTCTGTGCCAATCAAATATCAAAACCTTAAAAAGTAAGGGAACAACGAAAATCCACAATTGACAACTACAATGAATTTCTTGTGTGAAAATCACCTAACAAATTTGTTGGGAGACAATTTGCTTGCTCATTTTAAAATAATAATAAAATAGCAAAAGTTGAATTAAAAAAAGACAGGAATAAAAATAGATGCAATGCTTAGTGAAATGACATCCATTTGGTAAATAACATAAAATAAATATCTTTTTTCGTGCGGGGGCAAGGGGCTGGGCTAACGTGCAATCTCTCCTAACTCCAGCTCTATGCCTTCCCGACTAAATCGCACCAATGTGAATCCTACGCCGCCAATGGTAATCGAACGGGATATTTAGATTAAAATAATAATATAATATTATATAATTATATAAATTATTTAATTTTAAATACAAAGATCATATAAATCAATTTATATCTACAAATCTATAACTCTGAAACTTACAAAAGAAATCATAAAATAACGTATCATTTTTAGAAAATTTTGGTGAAATCAATTTATGAATAAAACATCTAACCATCCCAACATCTCCATTTGAACCGACAGGATTCAATTTCTTAAGGATTTACAACAATTCCTAAAAATTATGAAAAAAATTTAATGTAATTAAAGTACTGCAATATCTATGTTGCGGCGAATACGGTTTGTGATTTGGACTTATAATGACTCCCAAAAATTTTATTTGTTTGAGTCAAAATACATGCTATTACAATATCCCCACCATAGAAAAATGTCACCCTCGACGTTTTCGTAAGTAATACAAAATAAATTTAATATAAAACAAAACCATATCTATAATATAATAGATTAAAATGGTTCAAAACTCAAGAATCTATGTCAACCATAAATCACAACAAAATCAATTCTAAAATCATTAAAAAAATTCAAGTTATAAACAAAAATTTAAACAAAATCATATCAGTCGGATTTTCATGCACTTCAAGAACCTCTTTCAAGGGTTCAGACTCTCTATATTCAATCTGAGCATATCCCATTCCATGTCTCGGTAATGGAAACTCCGACATCATGCGCCCATCATTACCACACCTAAAACAGTGTTCCATCACCCTCTAGCAAAGTCATAAAATGTCCCCTGCCCCATATAAATGTCCCATCAATGGTCAATCAGTCAGCCATCATGCATTTGTAATCCATTTCGTACTAGTTTCACCTATTTTCTTAAAATCTATCTAGAACATTTTGCTAAATTATCACTCACCATCTGATTGATTAGGGGTGTCAATATTTGACACGACCCAAAAACCTGGCTTGAACCCAATTCAAAAATTTTGAGTTAGGATTAACTCAAACCAGAAATAGGTCAGGTTCTAGTTGACCCTTTGACCTGAAATTGATCTAAAATTGACCATTTTTACACGAAAACCCGTTTTTTGACCCGACAACCTGAGATTGACCCATTTTTTACACAAAAAGAGAGATTGACCCATTTTTTGACCCAATAAACTAGCTATTTTTTGTTGGAACTGGGTCATTCAGATTGTGTCAGGCTGACCCGGACTAAAAGTGGGTCGGGAGTTTAGAAAACTGAGCTGTTTGCAAAAATTGGTCGAGTTTGGGTTGACCTGAATAGTGTCGGGTCAGTTTCGGGTTAACCCGAACCTAGCCCGTGTCCCAAAATTGACAACCCTATGATCGATCATGTCAACAATTTTTTCCATGTTTAAGATGTTATTAAAAATATTTCACTAGCAGGTGCAAACATCTTCGCTTTCAAATCCATTTTTCTGATCAATAAATAAATCCTAATAAAAAAATAAATCCTTCAAACAAAAATAAACAAATCCGAAATAAATTCTTCATAATAAAATAAATTTATTAACATATTAAAACAATAATTAAGGTAATCAATAATCTGTTCACAATAAAATCTTTCAACTATCCATTACTCTATTACCAAGTTTTTGATTAAATTAAAATACATTAAATACAAAATATATAAAATTATTGAAATCAAAGAAGGATAATGATTTCTTACAACGAAATGAGTGCATTTGTCAATTGAACGAACTAACAAATTGATGTCTCAAAAACCTAGGCTTTTCATGTTCTCGCTATTTTTCATTTATTGTACTCGATTAAGAATAGAAATAGGGAATTAAAGGCTTTTAATGGGCAGGTAATGGAATAAAATATTTAGATTAAAATAATAATATAATATTATATAATTATATAAATTATTTAGTTTTAAATAAAAAGATCCTATAAATAATATTACATCTTAAAATCTAGATATCTAAAAATTACAAGAAACATGCATAAAAAATAATACCATTTTTAAAAAATTTTGGCAAAAACGATTATAAAATAAACACATGACGGTCCTAAAACCCCCACTTGTACCAACGGTGTCAATTTTTTTAGAATTTGAACTAATGCATAAAAATTATGAAAAAAATAGTATAATTAAAGCACTATAATATCTATGATATGGCAAAGAAGGTTTGTTATTTGGACTTACAATGATTCCTAAAAATTTAATTTGTCTATGTAAAAATATAAGCTATTACAAAGATTGTAAAAAAATAAATATTGGTTGCTAATGAATTGAAAAAAATATGAAATTCTTTCACTTTAGATTTTGGGGTGTCACACTAACCAAGCACAAACCAACATGCATGAAACGAGAGTTCACATAATAAAAATATATAAGTATATAAAAACATATGCAAGCAATACACAAGCTGACCTTAATCACTCAAAACACGCACGTACATATACCGCACATCCATAAATAGTTCAAGCAATTCCCACACCTTTAATAAGCACACACAATTCAAAAACACATGCACATTCCACATAAACACACCATATATTAAAGCATCAATTACACCTAACAAATTGAATTCATCCATTAATCAAACTTAATCATTTAGTAAATCATAATTAAATAACAATGTGAATTTATACTTATTATTTTTCGATTAAGACATCACAAGCATGAGCACACATCGTTCACACAAAAATACATAATTAATATATATAAAACATTTATGATATGCATAAACATACAAAATAAGCATTCACGAGAACCCTCAAGCTAACAGTTCACACATGCACACACCACTCACAAACACCCATCGGCATGCACTCACACTTGCTAGCAGCCATACAAAAACCTGCACGCCAAGATAAAGTTCATATAGATCGCACATACAAGTGTTCAAACAGACATACATACAACATACTTAAATAAACATGCATAGTTCACACTTATTCACATGCATTTATAGGTCACAAGCACATACATACACATTGCAAACACTAAACTATCTCTAATCATGTACAATACTAACATTGTACGTTATAAATTCTCCCATTTTTGACCTAAGGTAGCATGCTTTGCCAGTGAAGAGGGGTTGGCATGGCGATAGACTCACATATATATATATATATATATATATATATATATATATATATATATATATATATATATATATATATATATATAAACACATAGCATACGCACAAACATGCAATTCAAACACAAACAAACGTGTATGACATTCACACACCCACCAACACAAGCACCCATGTGATTACCCTTATGCTTACCAACCGAACATTAACCCACATGCATAAATAGAGTTCACATAATTCACACATATAACTATTTAAACACCCAAATTCATACAAAATATGAACAAGGGCATAAATCACACAAACATGCACATGAGTACACCATACACATAGAAAGTTCAAACAACTCACACATGCTATTACAATGATTGTAAATAATTGAATTTTGGTTGCTAATGAATTGAAAAAAAAAAAGAAATTCTTTCACTCTAGATTTTTGGGAGTCACACTAACCAAGCACAAACCTACATGCATAAAGCCAGAGTTCACATAATAAGAATATATAAGTATTTAAAAATATATGCAACCAATACACATGCTGACCTTGGTCACTAAAAATACACACGTACATATGCCGCACATACATAAATAGTTCAAGCAATTCCCACACCGCACAAATAATTCAAAAACACATGCACATTCCACATAGACACACCATACATTCATACGTCAATTACACCTAACAAATTGAATTCATCCATTAATCAATCTCAATCATTTAGTAAATCATACTTAAATAACAATGTCAATTTATACTTATTATTTTTGGATTAAGACATCACAAGCATGAGCACACATCTTTCACATACAAATACATAATTAATACATACAAAACATTTACTAATTATATGCATAAACATACAAAATAAGCATTCATGAGTCACCCTCATGCAAACAGTTCACACATACACACATAGGCATGCACTCACACTTGCTAGCAGCCATACCAAAACCTGCACGTCATGATAGAGTTCATATAAATCGCACATACAAACATTCAAACAGACATACATACAACACACTTAAATAAACATGCATAGTTCACACATATTCAAATGCATTTAAAGATCACATGTACATACCTGCACGTTGTAAATACTAAAATATCTCTAATTATGTATAATACTAATATTCTACGTCATAAATTCTCTCATTTTTACACTAGGTTAGCACGTTTTGGCAATAAAGAGAGGTTGGCGTGGCGATGGATTACCCTTATGTGACATTCACACACCCACCAAACGCAAGCACCAATGTGATTACCATTATGCTTACCAATCAAACATTAACCCACATGCATAAATAGAGTTCACATAGTTCACACATAACTAACTAAACACCCAAATTCATACAAAATATGCACAATAGCATAAATCACACAAACATGCACATGAGTACACCATACACACGTAAAGTTCAGACAACTCACGCATGTTATTACAAAGATTGTAAACAAATGAATATTGGTTGCTAATGAATGAAAAAAAACAAATTCTTCCACTTTAGATTTAGGGGTGTCACACTAACCAAGCACAAACCCACATACATAAAGTGAGAGTTCACATAATAAGAATATATAGGTATTTAAAAACATATGCAACCAATACACATGCTGACCTTGATCACTCCAAATACACACGTACATATACCGCACATACATAAATAGTTCAAGCAATTCCCACACCTTTAATAAGCAAACACAATTCGAAAACACATGCACATTTCACATAGACACACCATACATTCATACGTCAATTACACCTAACAAATTGAATTCATCAATTAATCAAGCTCAATCATTTAGTAAATCATACTTAAATAACAATATCAATTTATACTTATTATTTTTGGATTAAGATATCCAAAGCATGAGCACACATCGTTCACACACAAATACATAATTAATATATATCAAATATTTACTTATGATATGCATAAACATACAAAATAAGCATTCAAGAGAGTTACCCTCATGAAAATAGTTCATACATGCACACACCACTCACAAACACCCATAGGCATGCACTCACACTTGGTAGCCGCCATACAAAAACTTGCACACCAAGATAGAGTTCACAAAAATAATACATACAAGTGTTCAAACAAACATACATACAACACACTTAAATAACAATGCTTAGTTTACACATATTCACATGCATTTAAAGATCACATGAACATACATGCACATTGTAAACACTAAAATATCTCTAATCATGTATAAATATTGTACGTTATAAATTCTCCCATTTTTACCCTAGGATAGCACGTTTGGCAGTGAAGAGGGGTTCGCGTGGCAATGAACTCATATATATATCTAAACACATCATATGCACAAGCATGCAATTCAAACACAAACAAACTTTTATGACATTCACACACACACACACACCAAACGCAAGCACCAACGTGATTACCCTTATGCTTACCAACCGAACAATTACCCACATGCATAAATAGAGTTCACATAAGTCATACATATAACTATTTAAACACCCAAATTCATACAAAATATGCACAAGGGCATAAATCACACAAACATGCACATGAATACACCATACAAACAGAAGTTCAAACAACTCACACATGCTATTACAAAGATTGTAAATAAAAGAATATTGGTTGCTAATGAATTTGAAAAAAAAAAAAGAAATTCTTTCACTTTAGATTTTGGGGTGTCACACTAACCAAGCACAAACCTGCATGCATAAAGCCAGAGTTCACATAATAAGAATATATAAGTATTTAAAAAAATATGGAACCAATACACACGCTGACCTTGATCACTCAAAACACACACGTACATATGCCGCACATACATAAATAGTTCAAGCAATTCCCACACCTTTAATAAGTACACATGATTCAAAAACACGTGCACATTCCACATAGACACCATACATATGTTAATTACACCTAACAAATTGAATTAATCCATTAATCAAGATCAATCATTTAGTAAATCATACTTCAATAATAATGTCAATTTATACTTATTATTTTTGGATTAAGACATCACAAACATGAGCACACATCGTTTACACACAAATACACAATTAATGTATATAAAACATTTACTTATGATATGCATAAACATACAAATAAGCATTCAAGAGAGCTACCCTCATACAAATAGTTCACACAAGCGCACACCACTCACAAACACCCATAGGTACGCACTCAAACTTGCTAGCAGCCATACAAAAACCTACACGCCAAGATAGAGATCATATAGATCACACATACAAATGTTCAAACAGACAGACATATAACGCACTTAAATAACCATGCATAGTTCATACATATTCACCTGCATTTAAAGATCACATGTACATACATACACATTGTAAACAATAAAATATCTCTAATCATGTATAATTCTAACATTGTCCATTATAAATTCTCCCATTTTTGCCCTAGGGTAGCTTGCTTTGGCAGTGAAGAGGGGTTGGCGTGGCGATGGACTCACATATATATCTAAACACATAGCATATGCACAAGCATGCAATTCAAACACAAACAAATGTGTATGACATTCACACACCCACCAAATGCAAGCACCAATGTGAGTACCCCTATGCTTACCAACCGAACATTAACCCACATGCATAAATAGAATTCACATAGTTCACATAGTTCACACGTATAACTATTTAAACACCTAAACTCATACAAAATATGCACAAGGACATAAATCACTCAAACATGCACATGAGTATACCATACACATAGAAAGTTTAGATAACTCACACACAAGAAGGATTCATAGAATTTAGACACTCTCAATTCAAACACATATCGACACAAATTGAAAGTGCACACGAACACACTCATATGTTAATGACACGCAATTAAAAAGAATTTTCATTAACCATGCACAATTAGTTTATTAATTATACTTATTTGACTAAATCAACGATAATTTTATTGATTATTCATTACAGTAATGCTTTTTTAGTCAATACATATAACAAACAGAAAAACACTCACACAATAACACATCTAAATGCTTTTCGGGTCAACACATACCACACGATTCACAAACAAATGCACTATCCATTCACATTTATAAACGCAGCTGAAACACAAATAAGAATGCACGAAGGCCAAACTCGCACACACATCTATACAAGCACGTACCACCAAAGCACTCATGCGAACAAACTCGTGCCCACTAGCCATGCAAAAGATTTCACATAGTTCACACATACAAAGAGTTTAAACACATGCAAGCAAACGACACATGCAAAAGGACATGAATTACAAAAATCATACATTAATAAACACACGAACATAGAGAGTTCACAAAATTCACAAATAAGCACACAAATAAAGAGTTTACACATCTAAACAAGCATGCAAACTTCAAACATACATGCACAAATATATTTTAAAAACATTTATCAAAATTTATTTATCATTTAATCAAGCTTAATTAGTGTGTTAATCATAATTAATTAGCACTATTATTGTCACACTCCAAGATCTATATTGGAAAAATTACATTTTTCTTCCATTTTAACAATTTAACTAGACCTGACTAATGAATATTAGAAAAAAAATCTGATTACATTTTTGTCATGTCCAGAATCTCATATCATAGGATCCTTACTCTTTCCAGAAAATATATAAAATCACGTAATGAGCATTAATGAATAGCTCAGCAAGTAACTAAAATCTTACAACTGAAATCAATGCAAGATAAAAGAAAACAATATGCTATAAATCATCTATGGAAATATATACATCAATGTCTATATGGATTATCTATATCATTTTTTCATTCTATACCACATCACATTTTACTTTATTATATTATCAATTACAATATCAGTAACAATTAACGGTATTAATGCTAGTAACAACATTAGTATCATGATCAATAATGTCAAATAATGTTAATGATAGTTAACAGTATTAGTGATAGTTACAATATCAGTACAGTATTCGTAATAGTGTCAGTATCAGTATTAAGATATTTAATGAGTGTATCTTAAGGGATTATTAAAAAATTATAAAATGTAATTACCAAACAAAATAGTACATACAATTCACATATATATGCACAACAATTTTTATTCAAACTAAAATTAATTTATACTACTCTCATTTAATTATTCTTATCATAAGTACATATAAAGTTCACACAGTCATGCAAAATATAAAAATACAAACAAGTGCAAACACTCATGCAAAATAGAGAAATTTAATATTTTGTTCTTAAATTATATGACAAATTAAAAAAAAAATATATCTTACAAGTAATAGATTTCATAAAATATTAATACTATTTATTCTTGTTTTATGAATAGGACAAAGGGTTATGTCAAGGTAATCTTTTATCACGTGGATTTTATAATAGGTACAACTAACTTTTCTAAATGCACAAAAAGTTCACAAACTCATGTAAAGCATACAAATGCACATAACCTAAGAAAATTAATTATTTAAACACCAAACATAAATAATTTTGATGGGTTTATATTTATGAAGCTAAGAAAATAACTTCAATTATTTTTTGATGATATCCATGAATGATAACTTTTCCGATAGATAAAAATATATATAATGTTATTTAAACTCAAGCAAGTACATACAATTTACATATAAATGTACACACACAAAAGCACATGCACTCATGCAAGATGGAGTTAATTTATAATACCCTTCTAGAAATATTTTTATCCTAAATGCTCATAAAGTTCAAACATTCATGCAAAACATGCACATGCATACAACCATACACACTAGTACAAAATAGAAATTTTTTATATTTTGCTCTTAAATTTTATGACAATTTTAAAAAATAAAATTCATCTAAAAAATGGATTTCATAAAAAATTAATAATAGTTTTTGTTTAACTTTTTTTATAATATTTTATCACATTGATTTTATACTACTCTCCTACAATTACTTTTACTATAAATACACATAAAATTATACACTCATGCAAAGCATACAAAACATATTAACGAATTATTCACAAGCATAAAAAATCATACAAAATAAAATAATTTTATACTTCACTCTTAAATTTTATAAAAATTTAAATTATAAAATTATTGTGTTACTAAGTAATGAATTTCATAAAAAAAGTAATAGTATTTATTCAAGATTTTACAAATATTCTAAAGGCTTAATTACAATAATATTTTTTTACTGAATTTTATACTACTTCCTACAATTATTATTATCATAAATGCACATAAAATTCACATATTCATACAAAGCATATACATGCACACAAAAAAACACACTAATATAAAATATAATTAATTTTATATTTCACTCTTAATGCTATGATAATTAAAAAAATAAAATTGTCTTACTAGGTAATTGAATTCATAAAAGATTAATAGTAATTATTCAAGATTTAATAAATATTCTAAAAGGTTTTGCCATAATGATCTTTTATCAAATAGTTTATTTGTACTAAATAAAATAACATAGAGAGTTAATTACATAATAATCTCTTATAATAATTCTTATTCTAAATGCACATATAGTTCACATAATCATGCAAAACATACACATGCACATCAACTAAGAAAATGATTTATTTAAACATCGAGCATAAATAATTTTAATAGATTTTTTATTTATGAAGCATAGAAAATAACTAAAATTATTTCTCTAAGGTACCTCTGAGTATAATTTTTATGATAAATAAAATATTACACAATATAATTTACACCCAAGCAATCGCAAACGATTTATATACACATGCACACAAGTACAGTCACTCATGCAAGATGAATTTAATTTTATATTACTCACTAAAATCATTTTTATCCTAGATTCACATAAAGTGCATACACTTATGCAAAGTATACACATGCACACATGCTCTTACAATATAGAGAAATTCTGCATTTTTCTTTTTAATTTTATAAAATTAAAAGAAGAAAATGTTATGCTACTAAGTAAAGAAATTCATAAAAGATAAATAGTTTTTAATCAACATTTTATAAAAATTTCAAAGGGCTTAGTTAAGATGATTGTTACTACGTGGATTTTAAACCACTCTCATATAATTCCATAATCGTTGCAAGTCATTCGAAAATAGTTCAGCAATCTACTGCTATATTTGTTGGTCAAAGTATTTCCTACAATATGCCTTGTATATTTACCAAATAGACTTGGGGCATGTTTTACAACAAGTAGGATTTAATTTTAGAATGATTTACTAAATCATGTAAATTAAAATTTAGTAAATTCTGACATGTTAAATCATGAAAATTGTTAGGCATCTAGGGTTTGTTTTTCATCTTCTAAATTTCATCATTAATGTTCAATTTTGTTGCTTCGCATGAGGTAGAGTTTTGCACGAGCCACTTCTTCAAATTTTTCATTGTTGTTCGACTTCAATCCTTCAACATAGTTCCCTTCCTGACATTTTCATCAGAAGCAACGATGGGAGCTTGCTCTCTGTGAAGGTAACCATCTTTCTCTCTTTCATGCACTTCTTTGACCAAATCCCATAAATTCGCTAAATTTCAAAATTTATTAATCTAGGATTTAGGGGTTGTTTGGCAACAAGTGGGATTTAACTTTAGTAGAACTTAGTAAATCCTTTAAAATCAGATTTAGTAAATCCTGGGGGTGTTAAATATTGAATATTGTTTGGTATACCAAATGATAAATCCTGTTAAATCTTGATAAACTGCTTGGTAACATATTTCAAGATTTATGACATTTAAGGATTTAAATTTGAAGGAGATTATTATAAATTCAAGATCTTTGCATGAAACATAATAAAATCAACTTGAGTTCAAATAATATTACCAAAAATTCAATAAAGAGCAAATGACAAACTAATATTGACCAAAAGGCGAAATAAGAGCAACCTTCAATTTTCCAGTTGACTTCATATGTGTTGTTACATGTGGAGATAAATTTTGTCATTGCGATCAATTTCTTTAACTTGCAATCTGAAATAAAGAAATTATTATAAAATATAACATAGTTAGAAGTATACAATGCAAACCAAACTCTTACTTGAGCATTCCATAAATCAATGGTGATATTATGCCTTATAGCTTCACCCTGAATTTTTTCTTCAATTATTGCATGTAAATTAGGATTCTCATAAAAAATATCAACTTACCATCTCGAACATCATTATGCAGGCTATCTAAAGCAGAGAAAAAAATTACTTGTGCGTCGAGAGCAACAAAATTGTAAATGCGAACAAAGACGTACCAACACACCGAAGAGGAAGACGACTTAGAAAGGATAAGGCAGTGGGCTGAAGTGATGCCTCATTCATTTCAACAAATAAGGGCGAACACGAAGCTTCATGACATAGGCGTCGCAAGTAACACTTCTCCGAACTGTAAATAACGTTAAATCCGCTGAACCAAGGGATTTAGTAAATTAATGTCATAAATCCTTTAATCCAAGATTTACCGATACTCAAGATTTAACGTACACATAAAATTTTTTTGGCAAGATTTAGCATAAATCCCGCTTATATCGAGTTGTAAATGCTATACAAAATAGCCCTTTATGATCCAAAGGGGGAGATGAAGGATTTATTCCGCCATAAGATTTCGCAAGCACTCAAATCTCATTGGCAGGATTTGGCTTAAATCCTACTTAAATCATGTTAAAAACTATCATTTTGCTTAATGTAATTAAAATCTATATTGCCAACCAAATGAGCCCTTAGATCTATTGTATGTTCTTCTTAAATCTCTAATGATACTAATACTAATTCAAAGTTCAATATAAATGATATTATTAACTCAAGATACTAAAAATCAAGAAACAATCCACAACTTCTATTATATGTACTTTTGATTAATATAATAATATATTCTTTCTCATGATAGAAGGACATGACATTTGCGCACTGCAAAACAGTGAGCTGTGTAAGAATATTGAAAGATAAAATTTATGAGAATCCTTGAGGAAAATTTTCTTCCAAATATTGAAGCTAAGGAAAAATTCAAAGCAACTGAAAGAGTATAAGTTCAAATTAGTAAATCTTTTAAGACAATATCAACATAAATTCATTAAATAGAGCTTGTCGTGATGGTGAGAATTCAATGTGATTGATGTTGTGAGGATTTTTAGACTGTTAAATTTGCAAGTTAATATTTCCCGACTGTTAAAATTGAAGCTAATCTATTAGCTTTCCTATGTTTAAAGGTTTATCCATATTCTTCATAATTCATTGGAAGCTTATATTGACTTGTTGTCCATAAAAAAGAATAGTCTGTTCAATTTATCCCTACTTCAAGAACAATGTCACAATATTTGAACTTCTTAGTTGCCAGCATAACATCAAATTCAATAGACCTTATTAGTGAATATATTTAATGAACATTTATATCTAATAAAATATAGTATATATAATTTATGTCCAATCTCTCTTTTCAACATTTATTTAGTACTTTAATAATTTTTTCCTTCAGAGTAGAAATAAAATGAGGAATTTTTAAATTATAAAATGATTATTCGGCGTATTAAATCAAATTATAAAAGGAAAAAAATTAGTTCAATACAAAAAAGACAGGAATCATAGAGAAAGCATAAATTAAATGACAAATTATTAAATATGTCTATGATACATTTAAATCAAATATAGCAGCTGGAGAAGAAGATAAAGATGCATAAGTGCTACTTAAATAAAGCTGTCAGGGAATTTGATAAAGTAGAAGGGTTATTAAAGTGAACTTATCTCAAACAAGCGCATATGCAGCTACAGCTAGGCTGTGAATTCTCTACAAGGAGGAAATAGCATTGTGAGAGGGAGATTAGTTCAATACAAGAAAGAAAGGAATCTTAGAGAGAACATAAATTAAATGACAAATTTTAAAATATTTCTATGATACTCCATTCCTTCAATAACTCTGGAAAGTCATCAACCTTCTCATTCCTAATCTATTCAAGCAAGCATAATTCTTAAGTCCTTATTAGATTATCGAATGAAAGCTTAACTTCTGTAGTACAATGACAGAAAGCTTACCTGAACTTCTGAATGATTTGACATTAGACTTTGGCATGTAGCTTCATTAAGATCGACTGCCCATTTCTAATTAGAAAGCAAAGAAAGTTAGCTAAAGGAAGCAGAAACATAAAAAAAAAAAAAAGAAGATGCATTGCAGACAAGGATCACTGAAATCAATAAAGTGAATAAAAATTTAAAAATAAAAAATATATAATAAAATCAAAAAATTTTATGATATGTTATACATCATGATATAAAATTTTATATCAATATAAAATATAAATTTTGTATAAATATAGATTATTTATACTTTTATTATACTTGAATTAAGATAAATTAAAAGAAGATATTATTTGTACAAAAAATGCATGATAAATGTGAATCATGAGTGTAAATTAAATCATTATTGAAGGATCGGTCTACTGGTAATGTCGTCAATTTTTCAATGAATGTGTCAGCTAGTTCAAGCATTGGAAAATTTTCGTCAATTTTTGTCACCATTTTTTCATCATAAATCAATTATAATCATTTCCTAGAAAGTCAGCATTTATAATAGAGAAACAAAAACAAGCCCTCTATATAGTTTTATAATTTAATTAATATCATCATTAATTTTAGTGATCAAATGTTTTGACTACTAGAGTTAAAAAAATTCAATATTATTTTATTGATTAATCCTTATACTTATCTATGTTTTCAAATTTCAAATTACATAGGTTATCGTATTGAATTGTTGAATAAATTCTCACTCCTAAACAATTTAAACAAAGTTAAATCCAAGCATTATATTTACAATAAGCTTATGATTGCGAGCAATAGTACATTAGTGCTAAGTAATATAAAAGGATTTGGATCTTCGTAGGATATCTATAAAAAATAAATAAACTGGAAGAAAAAATAGTCAAAAAATTTACAATGCATGATTCAAAAGCTTTATTTTATGATAAAACATCAACAGCCAGCATTTTTAGTCAATTAATTCGGTAAAACAAAAAAAACTTTTGTGATCAAAGACACAGGGATGCTTTCTAAGAAATGTGTAAACTGTTTAAAATGTCTCCAGAAAAACCAAGAAATAATAGCCTCAAAAGTTCAATCAGAATGGTATATTTAATCACAAACTTTAATTATGTTCTCCAAAAACAAGTCATTTATACAGAAAGAAAGAGCTCTAAAAAACCATCAATATTCTTTCATCCATACATTTTCTACATGAAATAAAAAATTATTGACAACATTATAAAGAACACAAGATAATATGAAATGTAAAAGCTAGTAGCATAAAACCCTCATCTCTGCACATGAATAACCTGTATAGTACTAAAACACGAACATAACCAAGTAATCTCAATCAAAGAAAGTTTTAATCTAACCTAGCTACCTTATTCTAATTCAGATCATTAGCAGAGAAGTAAGCAACATGAAAAACCACATGAAGCTATTGATCAAATTCATTGTGTTCAATTATTGATCGAAATATTTTTCAAGTTATGATAAAACCTTCTATAATGAATAAAAGCAATCCTCAATGATCATGAAATCCACAATTAACCCGAATTCATATTTTTCACATCAGATTGACGGATCGGGTCAATATTTTTACATACCTAGTGCAAATATAAATTTATGCCAAGAAACATAATGCTACTTGTGTTACAAAGTAAACTAAAAATAAAAACAAAACAACTCTAATATATTACATAAGTAAACTAAAAATAAAATAAGAAAAAAAAAACCACATAAGTATACCCTGTCTTGCCATAGATTTATTTATAAAATACTTCTACATATTATATCCACGCAAAGTATACTAATGAAAGGAAATTTTTATATTGACATTAATTTTACAATCAGCTAAACACAAGAACACTTAGAAATCTTATATTATTGTAGGTGACATGAGCATCTTAGTTTAACCTATTAACTAGCTAGCTTTCTTTTACTATCAAAATAAAAGAAATGATTAAATAATTTTCAGCATATCAAATTCTAATTTCACAAGGTCCAAACCAATCTAACAAGGCAATTTTAATATTTAGAAATGTATTCCATAGAGCTAGAAAGTTCTCTTATGGTAATTAAAACTGAAACCACTGCCCCAATGACATGAAGCAAAATCAACAAAGCTCAGTTAGAAAAGTTGGATCTAGTTCACATGTACAGTTACAAAATTAACACCCAAAATTAATATATTTATAAAACTATCTCTTAATAACCTTCATTTATACGACAACCCAAATCTCAAAGAGCACGACTATGTTCCATTAACCCGTCAACCAGTCAGTTTAAAGAAATTCAATCGTTGCATAATTTTTGGAAAATAAATCCGTTAGTTTTAATAACTTAAATGAAATTGGGATTATATTAACAGATCTCCATAAGTAATTGTAATTTATAGCCAAATCATGAGTAATAGGAGTTAATAGATAGTATATGAGTCCTTAAGTCTTGTTTCTATAAATAGTATATTTTTGAAGGAATTAGATATGATGAAATGAAATGTTGCATGCCTCTCTTCAGTTAAGTTAACTGTCTTTTTCTATCCCCTACTCAATTTCTAAATTGTCGACATTCTAGAATCTATTATTTATTGTGAACCCAACAATGAGTTTGCAACAAAATCATAATAATCAAATTTAAAAAGGATGCCATCTCTAAATTTTAAGCACAAACAGTTTGTGAAAATTTAATTTAACATTAGAAGTGCATTAAAATGTTATTACAATATAAAACATACAACGAAGTACATTATAAGGAGCTGTTTGTAGAAATAAAGTTATCTTCACATAGCAAAATGCAGTGTGAAGTATAAATTAAGCAGATAATTTAAAATAATGTCCAAACAATTTACTACGACAAAACAGAGAGGAATATTTTAATCCTACAGTATAACTCTTACAGTAAAAAGAACATTGAAGAAAAAGCTTCTGTTTTTACTGATTTGGAAATTCAATGCTTCAAGACCAATTGGCACACGGACAGTTACAGCTTTAAAAGTATTTTGAGTAGCATTCCTAGAAATGAATCTGAAGATTACACAATTAAAAGCTATAAGACCTTACCTAGAAATGAATTTGAAGGATTTTGGATCAAAATTACAACAAGAAAGAAAGAGCCTTTTCTTTTCGAAATGAGTGTTGGGAATAACTTGAATTAGAACCTGGGCAGAAGTCCTATACAAGAATTAAATACTAAATAATTGTGCATGAGATTTTACGAATAAAAATTGATTCATATAAGATATTTCAATAGATTCAATGATTTATACATCACAACATGTGAGTTGAAATAAGCTTATTATAGTGCTTCAAAATAATCATGCACTGGATCAATTATTTAAGAAAAATTAACTTCTTAGGATATAACAACAAAATAATCATTATATAATAAGTCATATAGTAGCATTTGAAAGACCTTCTGAATAAGGTCTAGTTAAAGCAATATAAATTAAAAAAGTATTTAGGTTTCATCAATGCATTGGATCACATTTTAGCTTGAATTTGATATCTTTGAAGATGTGCCTGAGATTCCCTTTGGATTTGACAATCTTAGATAACCCATCACTTAACCCTCTTGCAAAGGCTTGTTGAGTTTGAATGCAAACCTTCATAGCCTCCATCAGACAAATAGCAATATCAGCAATAAATTAAGCAAAATCAATCAAGATAAATCAAAGTGTTATACTTCACAACATACTCAGGTCCAATAATGTTAGAGTAGTATTTCTTAAGGAACTCATAAAAAAAAAAAACTTAAATGCACGTTTATGACTATAACCAAGAAGAGTCGGTGCCCAACCCTTAAAGAAACCTTTCACAACCTGCTCTTTAAGAACAACACCAAAACTTGATGATTTATATGATGTCATCATTTTAGCTTGAATTCTTTAGAAACTTTTCAAAACCTGATGATTTACAAAATATCAATATCTCGAATGATCTTATTTAATATTCATTTGCAAGCAAAAGTATGTTTTGATCAATCTCACAATGAGTAGAGAAGAAGTATGATGATATACGCAGTGTAGCATACAAATCAAGTTACCAATTAGAAGCACTTGAAAATGACTCATAAGAAAATAATGCTTAAAAGAAAATAAAAAAGTTAAACAATCCCTACTTGGGATTATGAAAAACCTTAAAGTTAGTCATAGTAGGAAAGGTGGTATAATAGTGGTTGGATTGCAAACTAGAATATAAGGGATGATGGTTAAAAACATTAAAGTTTGGCTTACTAATAGTTCCTCAACACCATGCATATCCCAACCTAAGGTGGACTTAGATTACCTTCATTTAATTAAATTTATATTATCATATGGTATTAATAAGTTGACAGTGATTTGTTGCTAAAAGAAGACATGATAGGCAGGATAACATTAGTTGCATTTAAAAAAAAAAAGTTATCACTGCTACTCTCTATTTCAGCTGGTTGGCTCCGCAATGCACAAAATGCCAATAAATAATATATTAAATCAATAAAGCAATTAAACCAATATATGTTTTTTGGTATCTAAGCAAAATTGAAGAAATTAACATACAGAATTAAATACCAATATATATGTAAATATTGAAAAGTTTTGTAGCAATTCAACAAGAGTTATAAGAAATACAAAAGAAAATTTGGTGTATAGCAAACAAAAAAAAAACTTTATACCTGCATGATGACAAGGGTCGGTCGTGATGAAGATGCATAAAATTTTGTACTTATGGGTTTTCTTTTGTATTTTCTAAGTTATGTTTGTTACTTTGGAATATGTTTAAATTGTTTAGATTTTCCCCACTCCATTTCTCAGCATGTCAACTGTATAAAAGTTTTTTCCCGGTATCATAGGCTCTAACTATTGTAGTTATCCTTTTTATATAACAAAATTGTTTTATGCCCCTAAATGTCCAACAACAACATTAAGCCTTTTCTCCCACTATGTGGGGTCAGCTACATGAATCCTTCGTCTCCATTATCTCTTGTTAAAAATCAAAACGGCCCTAAATGTCCCATAAAAAATTAAGCCTCTAACAATATGATCTCTTGATTAAAAAAATATTTGATATTGAATATTTGTGGTCATGTGGGTGTTAACATTAATAAAATTGTTCTTCAAATTAAAAACCTAACTTCTCTGATAAATTTCTATGTTACATATAAGAAAGATTACCTTAATAAAAAATTATGTCAAAGAAAGATATTCCAAATGAACCCTTAATCTATTGATTGGAAGCTGAGTTATAATAAAGTAATCACACATTTGAGAATTATAATGTATGTGTAGATGCTTAATTGAATTAAAATAAATCGAACTAAAAAAACTTCCAATAAGAAAATAAATTCTTATCAAGCCAAAAAAGTAAACCGTGCATTGAGATGTTGGATGTATCCAGCGAGCAGACCATTGGTCTTATTAATTTAATGAATAACGATGGATATTAAGTTAAAGTTTTTTAGCGAACACTCACGATGATATATCGGAAGATTCACAATCTACATTTTAATAGTTGTATAGATTTAACAGTAGTGTTGTTATGTGTAGTTTTGAGGATGTTAATGGAGGTTGAGTTATGATGTAGTGGTCAATCAAAAACTTGGCAAACAGACATGGCTAAGAGCAAAAGGGATGGTAGAGTATAAAGAAAAGATAACTAATGGTTCTTGAAACCTCAATAAAGAACCTCAATGAAACATAAATAAGACTCTCACGAAAGAACTTCACAAGGCATTGAAGACTCAAATAACTAAAATGATAAAGAAAACCATAAAGCTAACTCACATACACTTAAACAAAGCAACAAATAATTATACTAATCCCACAATTGAATTCATCTTACATGACACTTGCTTATATGAAGAATAATCTTGACTAATTCTAAGGGAGGATAGCCATAGTTTAATATAGAAGGGTTAGGACTAAATAAAAAAATGAATCACATAAAATCTTATACGTGATGGGTGAGGTAATATAAAAAAATAAAAAAATATAGGTAACATAAAATAAGCAAGTATTAAAAACTAATGGTGCACATAAATCAATAGTAAATCAATTTAAATTAAAAATGCCTAATAGCTTACAATGTGAATGATAAAATTAGTAAATCAGTTTAACTCATGTTATTAAATTTTAATAATTTTACACAATCACTATAAATAAGAATGTGAGATATCTTAGTATGTAAGTAATACAAATTAAACAAGAATTCGTTCAAATGGTGTTTATAAATCAATGGTAAGCAATTATATGATTTAAAAATGATAAATTATTTATAATAATTAATTTACCTTGAATGAAATGTAGGGCAAGAGGAATTTCGAAAAACAGCAGGAATCAATGAGCAGAACCAAATTGTGCGTTGGAGTCAATGGATAGGGGATGCTGCACCATAGGATATTAGGTACCCAAAGTGCAAACAAGAAATATTTATAAATTAAAAAAAAAAGCACAGTGAAATAATTAAAATACATAGAAAGAAAATAACATCTCAATTATCAAAGTGTTGAACTTTGTAAACTTCTTGCATTGAATAGAGCCAAATCTTGCATTCCAAGCAATTGAATATCAAACTTTTTAAAAGAGAACTAAATTCATTTACAAGCATTGAATAATCCAAATGCAAAAACAGGAAGAAAAATATCAAATGAAAACTTACAGCTAATCAAAGCGCAAAATTATAAGCATCAATGACCTAGAAGCGCTTTTCTTTGGTAACATCCTACTGTATTTGATTTATTGTAGGTTGGAAGGTTCGTTGTACTGAATATTTCCCTAATTAAACTTAATTCAAAGGTTTGAAGAGCTCAACTATTGTCGGTTTAGCCAATTGCAATGAATACAGAACCTGAGAATGATGACTTGAACCATCAAGTTGTCGGTGTAAGTATTGAAAATAGAAATTTGCTCTCTTTCAAGGATCTCACTATCAAATATGCTGCAATTTTGTTTATTTAATTAGTACATGGAGACAAAGATCAATATATTCTAATCAGAGTTTCTCCTTATGGATGTTGCTGCACTTAGAGGAGCAAAATGTCCGTGTAGGAGAGAAGTTGTTTCCTACAAATCCAGTCCTTGATTTTGGTTTCGGCTCGCAGCAACATTGTTCTGTATGAAGTTCTAAGGGATTCCACATGACAGCCATCAAAATCTTTCTAAAAATTATGCATAACTTATTTTCCTCCATAAGTGAGACAAGTCTAACCCACATTATGATAATTTTTTGTGGCGGGCATTTGCATTTCATACAGATATGTGTTGATACGAAGAAGAAGATAAACACGAATTGTGACATTTGGTTGAAGATACAATTAATGACGGATATTCATTTAAAGTTTTAGAATGAACAATCAGGATGATATATCAGAAGATTCACAACTGACACTTAAAATCCTCTAACTATACACATCTCAACAAAATAAGCAAGTTTGTTTTAATTTTTTTTAAAGAAAAGTAAAAATAAACACATCTTGATTCTCAAAGTAAGAATGAAAATCTCATCACCATTCCTTTAACAAATCTCATTATCCTCTCTATCAACATGCAAGAGAAAGATAATTTGTGTTAAAATTTAAAACAACCATTAGATTTTAACAATGAGGGAGATAAATCCTTAACTTCTTTGTTCATAAAACCAAGAAGAATGAAACTAATGAAAGGGAATAAGAGAAAGAAGGAACAAGAACTACCTACAGCAAAACTGGCGGCTAGGGCAAAGGCATTATGTGCTGTAAGGGAAGAATACTTCGGGTTCGAGTGAAGCAGAGAGGCACGACTTCGATTCCCTTGAGTGTTCAACCGGTCTTCCTAGGTCATGCGAACGAGAGAGACAAATTGGGATTTCCAATCAGAGAACGACGGAGTGGGGTGGCCATTTTCGCGAATGCCTGGATGGGGGAGCATCCATGCGAACAAGAGGTAGAGTTTTGCGAGTCGATTCTTCGGCTCCTTCGTTGCTGTTCGACTTTGCTCCTTCGACCACGTTCCCTTTCTGTCGGATCGAAAGTCACGGCATTTTAATCAGAAGCAACTACGGGTGATCGCTCGCTGTGAAGGTAACTACCTTTCGCGCGCTTCTTCGGCCAAATCTCGTAAATCCATAGGATTTATTCTGCCGTGAGGAGAATTAGCAAGTGATCAAATCCCGTATGGCAGGATTTGGCATAAATCCTACTCATAATCGGCATAAATCCAGCATCCAAACAACCCCTAAAGCTCTCTAACCCTTTCGGATACTACAAGATGCATAATGAGAATCATGAGATTGAGAGATCTACCTTCTTCAGCATCGAGAGCCATTCGCCTGAACGGGGAGAGTCTTCCGAGGCCAGGGTAGATCTCGTGAGCGGGAGATTCTTCCGCATTGATGCATCTGCGGTCGACCTCTTGAACAAGTTAAGTTAATAGAGAGTAGAGAAGGGAGTCGGGAGGAAGGACAAAAATCAAAAATAAACTGAGATTAGGGCTCTATTTATAGAGAATGCGCAAGGGTTATCGGACTAAAAAATAAATTAGTAACCATTCAATTTGAAGTCCGGATGCGCCCAAATACGAAGTTACCATTATGCATAACTTAATTCAAATTTTATTTAAAGTTAATTCAAAATTAGAAAAAAAATATTTTTATAAATTTAAGTATAAAATAGGTGAATTATGCATTTTCATTTTTTAAATATATTTCAATTTTTTACATATAATAGTATATTTTATAAAAATGCATTTTAAACTTGTTCTATTTTTATTTGAAAAAGTTTTAAATAAAATTTTATTTTATTTCATCAATTAACCAACAATTTTTTTTATTAAATAAAATTTTTGGCTTACTAGCTAGGCAAAGTTTTTTGGGCACACTCTCACCAAAATGATAACCTTCACCAAAAGGTACACAAAATTGATATACAGATATACCTAGATGGGGTACCCTGTAGTTCCCAAATGCAGTACCTAGAAGTACTCAAGGTACACAAAACTTCACATAAACACACAAGAAAGGAACACATGAGCAAAAAAATGAAATAAATAGTCATTGAAATGAAATGTTAAATTCTTCATTTGAACAATAAATAATGGATGTCAAAACACATCAATATCTACCGATACACACTGATATCCACCGGTACACACCGGTATCCACAAGTACGCACTAGTACCCATAGGTGCACACCGGTACACATTGGTACAGAGTATAGAAAAATCCTAAACCTAAACCCTAACTTGACATTTGAAGAACGAATAAAATTAAGATATTTCGTAGAAAAAAAAACTAACATATTTCGTGAAAAAGAACTTCTTATACGGGTAATAAAAAATTGACCTTAGTCATGACTAGTGTTTTTGCAACAAAAATCTAAAGCAAACGGAAGCAGCTTCGGACGAAGAAGAAAAGTGACTTTAATAAGAGATAATAAAATGCCCCCATCGATTTTGAAAAACTGAAACGTCTCGATTGATTTTGAAAAATTGAAACGCCTCAATAAAAAGTAACTTTTTGCGTTTGGTCAGGGTCAGTCATCGAGCCAAGCGGGGTTGTCAAGCCATAAGTGATGACATTTTATTGGAGTCTGGATGTAGAGCTATGCCCGGAGTCCACACCGAATAATTTTTCTATCAAATGACATCACAGAAGACACAAAACACGCTTTGTTTAATCGTACTTTGAAATGTATTGCTGAGATCAACTCAATGTGTGTTTGAAATGGCTACAACTCTTAGTAAATCAGGTTGTGAAACTATTGCATAAAAAGTTACTTTTTAAAATCGTTGCACAAAAATCATAATAGTTTACTTTGATAGTATAACTTTCAATCTCCTATTCTAACTAAAGTACCTTGATACTTTTATATTGAGATGTCTGAAAATTTTTTAACTGCCAAAACTTTTTAAAATGTATATAATAAACTAATAATTCTAAATTAAACTTTTATCCAATTTCAACAAATATTATTTTACTTTTAAATATCAAAATACTAATATTTTTTTTTAAGAATGTACTATCATACTTAAAAATAATCTGAAAAAAAATATTTCAAATTACTTCATAAAAAAATTATATTTCTAAAAAAATAATAATATAGTTTGGCAAAAATTTTAAGATTGAATTTAAAAAAGTTTGTAATTACTTATCATGAAAAAAAAATCTATATATCTAAATTACTATTTCAATGTAAGGAAATACATAATAAAAATTATTTGAAATCCAGAATAAATTGTTACATATTAATTGGATAAGGTTAGCTAATATAATATCTAATATTGAGTTTAAAGAATATTGAATATATTATAAAATTTACAACAATGGGAAACCCTAAACTTTCTGGCCATACAAGGGATTAAGTTTTACAACTTCAAACTAAAACCACGAGCTCATCAGTAACTGACAAATGGTAGCTAGATACATTAGGAACTGTACATACTACCTCAACATGTCCGTCATAATCAAAACAAATTCTACACAGTATTCTAAAATGGTTAACAGATATTTAAAAAATGCCCTATACTTCATGCTTATATTAAAAGAAACTTTGTTCTCTTGGCACTTATGATTATCAGAATGGGAGTGTAGAGCTGACCTAATAAATTTTCAGGTGTTTGGTGTTGAACTGGGAGAGTAAAGCTGTGAAACTGGATGACTAGTTACAGACTGGAAGAATATGATAGTCAAAAAGGCTGGGCATATACATCTGGCTTTGTTAGATATTTAATACCTTGCAGCGCTGGAAATCTTCTCAATTCTGAGTAGGATGGGATGAACCAGTGCCCAAGTCTATATAATCTTAGATATGCATTTCTTCCAATCAGTTGAGGAAATCGCAAACATCAAAAAGAATGACACTATAAGAAGTTATTACATGTAAAGTACAGAAGTAGCTCCGTCTGGACTCCAATCCTTTATTGACATGTATTTTTTTGCAGCCACGTGAATAATTTTAATAAATGACCCGAAGACCCGACCCAACTATTTTATATGACGTTCATTTTTTTAAAAAAACACCCGTGACTCTCGTTCCTGAAATTTAGGATTTTCACTTAATAAATTTTTTAGAGAATCATCCCCAAAATTTTGGAGGAACAAACGAAGAAGATTGAGACTACTTTAGAGGATGTTCAATAATCTAATGAGATGATATGCTCTCAGGACATCGCGTAGACTAAAAATTTTTAGATAAGAAAACTGCAACCAACCATGGAGAGTTTACAGAATAGTATGGAGATTGCAAGGTTGGGTGAACGGGAAGTCAATTCGGTTAGGAAATAGGGTGTATTCTTCAATTTAATTTTTATGACAAATGCCTCAAATAGAATAGACATGTGTAATATTTTTTTTCTCATTTTTGAAAAGTTAAGTTAGAAAGATTGAAAGACCATATGACATTTCTGATCATATACACGGTGCTCAATGATTTTTATTTGTGTTTTTGATGGTTTTTTTTGGAAAATTGTTTACATATGACATTTCCATTTAGATACACGGTACAAACTATTTTGTATTAAATTTCTTGAGGACATTGTTTATAGTTTGTATGCAATGTGTACAAGTTGTGCACTATATGCATAGAGAATTATTACAAAATGTTATACATACTTTTGTGAAATGTTTTCTCTTAATATTTTTTTCATTGCACACAGGGTGCATACAAGCGTGAGGATGGATATGAGATGTACTGTAGGTATGCACATAATTTTAATTTTAGTGTTTGCAAGAAACATTACAGTTACTAGTCAAATTTCAAAAACATAAGATGCAAGGATCTTCTAACCACAAAAATAATAAAAAATGACCTAACAACAAAACCAAAAATCTTTTGCATTTCCACGTGATTTCAGAATTCTCATGACTCATTGCCTTTATTTTCCTGAAAAATATTACCTTTGGATTGGGCATCTCATCGTGCTGGCAAAAAAAAAAAAGCTGAGCCAAATCATTGGGTCACACATTATTTAAGAAAATCCACATGGCTGAAAAAAAGAAATTCACTCAAAAACACGTGTCAACCAAGGACTGAATTTCAAACATAGATCTACATCCGGACTCCACACATAATAATTGCTCCACTATAAGGCACATCCTAAATGGATTGAGCAGGCCAAAAATGACAATACTTCATAAGGTATGGCTTAGGCCAATATATTGCCTCTAAAGGCAAACCCCTTACTCATTAAATAATTGGGATTATGAAAAGGGTAACGCACAATTTTATTTTTTTTGCGTTAAGGAAAAAAATTCATTTATTTATGTAGTTTTCTAAGTAATGTGTGTGAAAGAGCAGGTATTGCTCAACATGAAAGCAATATCAATAGACAAGTTTAAAACAAGATAATAGGATGACATAAAATATAAGTCAAACTCTGGTTCCATATATGATTGCTTTATAAAAAGTCACTTCATAACAATAAAATGATAAGAAGACAAGAAAGTTTCTATAACAAATAAAAAATAATAATTAAGATTTATATTTCACTCTACTCTTGTAAAACATATGAACAATGCCCTTAGAGAACTATGTGTAGAATGAATCTAATTCATCTCATTAACCAATACAGATATGAATTGCTCCCTTAGTTGTTTCATCTCCCCGACATCTTCGTCATCTTGTGTCGCATAAGTTGTTACTTCATTTTCATTATATAATAATCATTCCCCAATTCTATACTTGTATGCCTCATGAGGTATGTATAATTGAGCCTTATCACATAAGAGACATTTGCCAAAATTTTCATAATGTTCTTCAATACCCTCTGGAAATAGGAGGAGGGGATATAAATAGCTAAAGTTTATAATGAAGAAATAAAAGACACAAATGCCCCTAAGGGTCACAAATAACTAATCCCTCAAGTAAGGGTAAAATTAAAAAATAAACAACAATAAATCAAATATAATAAATAAATCAAAAATAAAGCGGTGCAATCATGGTCGTCGATCATCAACCCCGTCTCTAATAAACTCCCCAAGGTTGGATGTCCTCATCAATTATTTTGTGCGAACTCTAGACGTAGAGCTACGTTCGGACTCCAATAAATTGTTACACATGGTTTTTCTACGTGGAAGACGCCCACGTGGATATTCATTTATCTTGCAGCCCAACCCGATCCAAATCAATTATCTTGCAGCCTGACCAGTCCAAACGTTAAATTTAGGATTGTCGCTTCTTTTTATAGGATTTCAGCCACGGATCACCATAATATATAAGGCTTTTAGCAAAAAAATTCATAGAAAAAAATGCTAAGGAAGATGAAAATTGATTTGGAGAAGGACATTTATTTTTACAAGCAGACGACATTCTGACAGGGCGTGAAGGAAAAAAATATGTATGCAGAGATCCAGGAAGTCAACTCCCAGGAATTAGAAAAATTAAATGAAGTGCAACCAGAGGGAAAGTTCAACTTATCAGTAAAATTTATCTCCTTCCAAATTTTCTTTATAGCAATGTAGCGATTATTAGTATTTCAAAAATTAATTAAAGTTTTCTTTACAAAGATGTAGGTTTCAACTTATCTACATTTTTGAAATTATTAATTTTTGAATTAAGTTATTTAAAAGTCCAAATAATGCATATTGGCCTTATATTTGATGCATATTATGAAGTCTTAGTTTTCTTTTACAAAGATGGGCTCTTTTATCAATAATGTGCCTAAGGTTTACTTGTAATTGTCTTTAGAAGGGATCATCAGCTCATATGTTTTTATTTTCTTGGATTTCAACTGCGAATCACCGTAATGTAAAATGCTCATATATTTATTTTTTAGCTCTACCTCTTTCAAACAGTAGTAAGCTGAATGTACCTTAAGGACTTTGTAAACATTTTTGCGCATTTGTTACGTATTTATTACACATTTTTTGTGTTTTTACTGCATAATTATTACATATTTTATGCATATTTGTTGCATATTTTTTGCATTTTAACTGCTTAATTTCTGCGTATTTATTGCTTATTTATCATAAAGTTTATGTTAATGAGAAAGAGACATAATGTTTACTGTAATTATGCCCATAATCTTATTTTTAGTGTTTGTAAGGATCATTACAGTCATTGGTCAAATTCTAGAAAAATAAAATCTAAGAACTTTGCTCGTTCAAAAGATGGTTTTAAGAAGATGTTTGATCTTAATATCCAAATGAAATATCAGAAATCAAACTCCCAAACTGGTTGTCCAACTATGATTAGGTTTAAAGTAGATGAAGCTGCATATGAGAAGGTGAAAAAATTTATTGAAAACCACAATCATGATTTTCCAAGGGCAGAATACCGGCATCTACTTTGATCATGTAGGAATGTGTGTGATGAAAAAGCTTCAGTTCTTAAATTAATGATAGAAGCCGAGATAAGAACTATTGATGCATTTTCCTTCTTTGTTGATGAAGTTGGAGGTGTCAAGAATATTCGATTCTCTAAGAGGGATGAGTATAACATTATTCAAAAAATAAAAAGAATAAATATTGAATTTGAGCATACTAATACTTTGATTTAGTTATTTAAAAAACATCAAGTTGATGATAACATGTTCGTTTGGGATGTCCAAATTGATGAATTTGATAGATTGTTAATTTTTTTTTGCTGATGGAATTGGTAGGATAGATTATAACTACTTTGGTGATGTGGTAATTTATAATACTAGTTATAAGCTTAAAAAGTATAATTTGGTATGTGCACCTTTTGTCAGGATCAATAATTATTGGCAAAACATTTTGCTTGGAGTGATCTTCTTGTCAAAAGAGATGATTGAATCATTTACATGGCTGTTTATAACTTTTATGTGAATAATATGTGATAAATAATCCAAAAATAATATTTATGGATCAAGACCAAGTAATGGTTAGGGCCATAGAAGTTGTATTACCTCACAGTCGCTATAAAATTTTCCAATGGCATATCCATAAAAAGGCTCAATCAAAAGTATCATGCTTCAATAGCAACAACAAAGTAAAAGGTCTCTTCCATAAGTGTTTGAGCAACTGTAACTCTGAGGATGAGTTTGAGAATACATGGGCTGAAATGACCATAGAAGTGAACCTTCACGATCATGGTTAGCTGGAGGATCTTTATAGAATAAGTAATAAGTGGTCAACAACATTCAATAAGGATTATTTTAACAAAGGCATTCTATCCATAATATATTGAGTCTACTAATAATGTGAGTCGTGACATTTCTTTATTTTCTAGGTTTAGAAAAAGGTGATGAGGAATTGACATCGGAATGGATATGATGAGGATTACAAATGCAGCCAATCCAAAATAAAACCAGTAATAAAAAGTAGCATAATATTAAAGCAAGCTATTTAATTTTATTCAAGAAAATTATATTCATGTTTTAAAGAAGAATTTTTACAGCGTATGGGTGGATTGAGTATAGAGTTTGTTGCCTATGATTCTTCAAAGTTTTTGGCTTGTTGCACAGATAAAATTAAAGGATCATTCTAATACTTATGTTATTAATTTTGATGCACATAATGGAATCATTCAATGCACCTACAAGAAGTTCGAAATGATAGATTTCTGTGTTCTCACTATATGAGAATTTTGAGGCAGATGGATATTGTGAAAATGCCCAAGAAGTACCTACTACTGTAATGGTCAGCAAGAGCTTGAAAATATATATATTCATGCCAAAATTTAAAACTCTTCTAAGAATAATTATGAAACTAACAGTGGATTTATATTCATAAATTATATCAGCAGATTTGCATATCAAATTAGCACACGAGAACAACTAAATAAGGAGGTCTAATAATATATGTTGGCTGAGATGAAGGATATGTCTGAAAATACTAATTTGATTCTTTATGGGAAGAGCAAGAAACACAAGTTTACACAGGGTGACATTACAAAATTAAAAGATCCTCAAAAGCGTAGTACGAAATATATATCAAATACAAGGCTGAAAGCCACAGGAAAAAAAAAGTGGAAGAGTATGATTTTACTTTCAAACTAATTATTTAATGCATATTATGACATATTATTACTTAATTTTCTTGATATTAATTTTTTTAAATAGGAAAATCACTCGTGAAGAAAAACACAGAACAAATATCTACAACTTTAAAACAATGTAATTTTACAAGCATGTCTTAATGTTTAAGTGAGAAATTTATAAATGACGTACACTCCAGTCACCCATTAGCTAAGTAGTGTAATTTCACGATGAAGATTTTTTTTATACCTTAATGCAAAAATGAATTAAATTCATAAAAAAAAAGATAAATCAACATTTTCACCCACATAGTTAATCATAAGAAAAATAAATATGAAAATAATAAAAGGAAAGAACACATTAGATTAATAGTGGTTCGGTCCAACTTGATCTATGTCCACTCCCCGTAGGTACCTATTGATCTCGATTTTTGCTCGAATACTCTTGAGCACCTTCGATCGACTTATTTAGTCCTCGTCGAGCCCAATTCGAACTCGAATCGATCTAAATTGATTTTAATTAGACTCGACCCAATTCATTCAAGCCCGAACAATTTGTTTTGACCGTGATGAGCTCGATTTCATCCGAATCAATTTTAATTTGAGTTTAGTTCTATTTAATCAAATCGATTGAACCCAGCTCAATTCTAAATCAAGCAAATATGAATTAAATTCATATCCAAACCCAACTCAATTTGATCATAGTTCTGGTCTAATAAACCCAATATTATATTAATCAAACTCCATTTGACTTTCTAATGATTTTGGAATTTGTTCCCAAATCAGGGAATAATTTTGACGGTTTCAATCTCTCCAAAATTTGAATTCTGTCATAGCCCAGGCCTCTCAGTCGCATGAACCCTCGAACGAGAAGTTGAGTAGAGCGACTTTACAGAAATAGAGTGTCGCAGGGCCTTTTTTGGAGTTTTGAGCGAAGCAGAATGTCGAGAGACATTTAGAAGGCTTGGAGAAAGCCTTTGGCTCCCTCAGTCTCATGGGTTCCCTCTCTCTCTCAATCTCTCATTCGCACTCTTTCCCTCTCGCTCTCAGTCGCTCCCTCTCAGTTCCAAAGCTGAAGCTCGATCTCCCCCTCTCATGATTCAAAAATCCCAGGAAGAATCCGACCGAGATCCCCCTCCTGCTCCACATCTAGGTCTCTCAATGTGGTCGCGAGTTCCAGGAGAAACTGAAGCTTAGCTCCAGTCCGAAGCCGCCTGGATCGCCGACTTCCCTGCTCCCGACGCCTGGACCGGTCCAAACTTTCCCTCCTTGCAAGGTGAGTATTCTCCCATTCTATTTACATCTTCTCCTTCTTCTTCTTCTTCTTCTTTACTTCCTTTTTCTCCTTTCTCTTGCTCTTCTTCCTCTCAATCTTCTTCTTCCTTTTCCTTGGCTTTATTTGTACCTCGATCCCATCTAAAATCTTTTGGCTGATTTAGTTGGAAGAGGACCGTGTTAATGCAAGTTTCATGCTTTAGTCAAAGGCTTTTTAACAGAAAATGTAAATGATGTTTTATGGTGTATATGTCATTACACCTCTTGCTCCATAGATTTCTAAGTGAATTCATTCATTCATTGAGCTAAATCCTTTAATGGCTTGTGATGATAGTAATTGATTTCATCATAATTTGTTATTTTACACTTCTATCCAACTTGTTGATTTACTTTGTTTTGAAGTGGATAATTAGCATGTGAGCCTACATTTGTTTTATTCCACATGGTTTAGAGGTTTTAAGTGTGAATGGTGGCAAAGTTTGAGAAGCCATGCTCTTTCTTCACTAAAACATACATATAAGGTGTTTGGTGAAATGCTTTTAAAGAAATACTTTTGATATTTGGTTAGTAACTCATGAAGGTTGGGTTTGCATAGGAAGCCACTTAACTAAGTGTTGTGTGACTGCATTTAGATATAAAGGTTTCACATGTTTTCTTCTATGAGTTTGGGTATATTTATGTTAATGAAGTTCCTCCCAAATCTCCTAATTGAAGTGTCTAATGCTCTTTTGATTACAAATGTTGGTAATAAGTTTTTGATAAGTTTAAAATAACCCTTTTCAAATATCTATCTAAAGCTTTCATGAGGATATGCGATTGTGGAGGTTTTAGCTTCTATGGTAATTTGCCCCAAGTGATTTCATAAGTTTTCATATGGTTGACACTTTGCTTATGGTGAATTTTGGTGACCTTTGAGCATATTCTTTGGCGATGTTTCCAACCAAATGTATGTTTAGAGAATGGTGAGGCTTTGTTTTAAGATAAAACTTTGCATTAATTACAACTCATGAATCTTATGATTGGCATTTTTGTTTATGATGAATGTTGGTGAATCTTAAGCAAGGTTTTGTTGATATGTTTCAATTAAATGTGCATATGAACTTTTCATAAATGAATGTAGATGCAAAGTACTAGTTGCTATGTTCACTCCAATGTTAGCACCTTTGTGAAGCCCTTCATTGCATTCATGCCCTATGATGGCCATTGTTCATCTTGCCATAATATTTGTTGGCTTGGCTTATTTTGAAATGGATAGTTGATGTATGAGCTTTACTTTTGAATCATGTTTTATGGCTTAGCGGTTTAAGTGTGGCATGGTAATACATCAAAAAGAGATTGTTCTACATCATCTCTTGGACCCTACATGCTAGCTATTTGATTAATGCCTTAGAGAGATTGCTTTCTTCTATTACCTCTTCTATGTGGATGTCATTCATGAAAATTTCAATGCCAAATAGTTATGGGTACATATACATATACACACTCAAATGGTTATTATTTTAGTATCATGATGATTTGGTTAGCTCTTGTTTTATGCATGTGAAGGATCATGGAAACTTTGACATTTCTTTACAAAAAGAGGTGGGGAGATACACTTGGAGTGTCTGTGCTAATGTTTATGAATATAATAATATAGATCCAAATTAAAGGGGGAAACCATTGGAAGTTGTATTCATGCATTTTTTTCATCTACCTTTGCGAAGGAGAAAGTGGAACAAAATGAAATCTTTTCTTTATACACTCATACATCTTATGAAATACAAAACTTGGATATGAATATATAGCCTTTCTATCATGTTTCATGATCTTGCATACGTATACACATATAGAGCATTACATTGAGCTTTAATTCCAAAAAAAATTTACATGAATAGTATTTAAGGATCATGTAGAGTTTCATCAACAAATGCTTTTGGGATTGTTAGGATTAATACACGTGAGAATTTGTTTGAAGCAAAATTTTCTTTATAAAAGTAATTGTTTAAACCATGACATCTTTTTTTTTAAAAAAAAAACCTTTACATTATTGTTGCTTATGAGAAGGGGTTATGTTTCGTAGTTGCTAGACAATGGCATAAATGCAATATTGCTAAAATTTTCTTTTAAAATTATGGAGAATAAGCTTAGAGTTCTTTGCAAATAATGTGTTGAAATTCATTTCATTGCCAAGTAGTCTTTCGTTAATGACAAAGCATGTATATGAGCATATGGGTTCTTATGTTCAAGATCTTCATTATAGCATATTTTCTAGATTTCATATTGATCACATTTAATTTCCTTTAAGAGTTGGAGGCTTCTTTCTCTATTTGATTAAATGGTGTCAATCTGAAAGAGATTTTCTTTTGGTTGTTGAAGGGAAATTTGAAAGCTTCTATTAAATTTGTCATCTACATTAGTAGCCTACTGTGATGAAAATAAGTATAAAATGCTTTGCAATGTTTCATATGGTAATTAGAAAAGGAAAGTTGCACTATCACTCTTATGTGTGGTATGAAATACTTCTCTCGAACTATTGGTGGGAGATGAGATGTTTTCCATGCTTTCTTAAATCTTCATTTCTCTCTATTTTCTCTCTACTTGTTTAAATTCTACATGAAAGTCAGGACATCAGGTGCATTAGAGGTACCATAAGTGGCTTTGTGCTGAGGTGTTTGCAATTTTCTTTATAAAACATTTTGGAGAGGTTGCATGCTTTACACAAAAGTTTTATGAATTTGTTTAATGAGAGAGTTTTGTGGGAAGCCTTATGTTAAAAAAGTCTTGATTTGCTTATGTTTAGATGATTTATCATTGGTTTTAGATTTGTATTGTATTAGAAGGCTTTTATGCTAAGTCTCATGAATGCTTTACAATGAGAGATTTTATAAAACTTTCTTGTTGGAAAGCTTTATGGATTTACCCCATACCAAATAAAATAAAAAGCACTTGTTGATTTTGTGTCAAAGAGAGTTTTGAGGTTTTGGCTTTCTTTTCGATAAGAGTTTTATGTGTAGTTTTATTTGAAAGTTTTATAAGTCTTTTTTGGGATTTATGGTTGTATGATTGGCTTTGGGTTGAAAGACTCTTCGATGTCTTTGTTTTAGAATGAATGATCTTATTTATGTGGGCGATCTTTCTTATTTGAATTGATTTTTTTTTACTAGTGTTTGCTTTAAAAGTAGAATTTTAGATATATTTAAAAAAAAAGAGGACTTGTTTTGAGTTTAGTTTTTTTTTTTGGAGCTTGTTCCTTTTCGTCGCTTTGAGCTTTGTTTAGATAATAGTTTGTTCAATCATTTTAAATGTGTCAAGTGCTTTATTTGGAATGTGGGGACAACAAAGGGCATTGAAAATACCATCTTCCTTATTCATATCATATCGAATTAGGGAGAATGTTGTTTTAGAGGTACACTTGGCTTCAAAGAAGTGTGCCCAATAATAACAATGCCTATATTTTCCTTTTATGTTTGATTTTCATTCTTTTCTTTCTACTACATTCATTCGTCTTTCTCTCTACTTATCATCTTTTTACTGCTTTTCTACTTATTATTGTACTTTTATGCATAAATCCTTAAGCTTATTGATACATGTACGAAAGTCCTAAGGGTTAGAAAACAAAACTTCTTTTAATCCTATAACTTTAGTGACACCTAAGGACAAAAATTAAGGGATGAGTCTTAGATAATATATACTTAGGGTGCATGCTCCCTATAGGATAAAGATATCAAACCAAAAACTTAGTGTTACTTTTTCCTAGATTTTATTTTTTCTTTAATCTACTAATAATAAACTAATTAATCATAACCTAACTCTTAAAATGTATTAAAAAAATACTTAGTTCTTAATCAAATTATAATTAACATTTATAATCATTAAATCGCAAACCTAAAACATAAAATCTAAATCAAATCTAACTAATCTGATAATTAACTTCTAACCCATTTAAAGTTTAAAAGAAGCTAGATTTAATTAGGGGATCAAAACATAAGCTAAAATTCATTAGGATAGAAGATTCCTAAATATTAAACTTTAGAATAATCTTTAAAATCAACAAACAAACTTGATTAATAAACTGCGAAGTTACTTTTCTTTTTCTAATTTCTAACCAACTAATTTAATTTAACAAAGTTGATTATCACTGGGTAATCCAGGCCTACGAGGGTATTAAGTTAACCCCAAGGAGGGTGAAATAAGCCTCACGGCTTCGGTGTGAAACAAAAGTGGTAATCAATAAAATCCTAAAAAAATAAAAAATTCTAAAATCGTTCCTAAAATACTAATATTTAAACTTCAATTAAAATCTCCCTTTTTACCTTTAAAAAATCAAAATACAAGAACCTTCAATTAAATTATCCTACATAAGATATACCCAAAACCACAGAGCCTATCACATACACCTAGATTTATTTGTTAGGACATGACTTCTAGCTCTAGATTATGCCAGTGCTTTATCTTGTTAGTTAATGTTTACTACACATGCATGTTTCATAAATGCTAATCCTAAATTTCACGTTAGTCACATTTTTTTTATTTACCTGCATTTCTTTTTTCAATGGCATCTACTCTCATTTGTATAATTTTCTTTTATTTTATCTTGTGAGGTACATTGGGTCATGAAAATCAGTTAATAATTTCCTTGCTTGAAGCTCTTAAGTGGCTGTGCCACAAGTCTTACGTGATCAAAAATTAGTTGATAATTTGTTTGCCTGGAGCTTTTATGTGGCAGCGTCACAGTCAGGTATAATTTTTGCAACTAGTATACTCTAAATTATATATCAAACTACTATACATCACACACATCTTGTTAATAGGTATTCTAGCATGTTTAGATAGCTGGCTTTAGGTTAGTTCACTAACGAAGCTTTGGCCCTATAGGTCAAAGCTTACCCCCTTTCTGTGAGCCCTAGAGACCCTTATGGTTGCCTTAGGCCTGTATTGTAGGCCCGCCCATATGTGTGCTATATGCATCATTATTTTTTTCACACAAAGTGGGCACTGCTAGGATGTTCCATTTTCTCTTAGTTTTGGGTATGGTACCCCCCACATTCTGTGAGCCCTAGAGACCATCAAGGTCATTTAGGCCTGTAGAGTAGGCCACCTATTTATGCAAGGTCATCATCATTTTCCCACACGAAGTGGGCATCGTTATTTTCCCACACGATGTGGGCACCATTAAGATATTTTTTTCAATTGTGATGTCATGCGGGTACCTTGCCTGGAGGGTACTCATGGTTTTTTTTTGTACTCTGGATGTCATGCATGCATTTTTATATACTTTTCTTCACAATGCATCTTACTTATATGCATGCATTATATTAATAGACCTAGGAATATTTTATATCTATTTCATACATCATATACAACACTAGGTATATTCTTTCGCATATTATAGAGTCCTTGATTTAAGCCTTTTGAACTACAAATCCTTAATTCATTAAGATGGAACATTCTTATCTTGCATATATATAAGATGATTGCTTGTGTTTAGGATGTTAGCTGACTTCCTTTTTTAGGCAAGGTATAAGTCTAGATTATATTAGTTTGGTCGTAGATGTTAATATCGTATGTACGATATTACATCTCTTATAGATTTAGAATCTAAGGCTAGTGGTATGAGTGTACCACTGTATGTCTTATCGGTGAGTAAGCTTTCCTTATTTTTAAAGGCTATAAATTCTACCCATTTGCATCACATAGATGAAGCCACCTCCCTCTTTCCCTCATGCATGTTTGAGGTGCAGTTTCTCTTCTTTTTCTCTAATTTCCTTTGCTTCAGACCGGCCGAATAATGATTGAACCACGTATAGATGATTAAGCCAAATTTAGCCTATCTTTCCCTTTGATTAGGAAAGTCTAGAAAATCCTTTGTGCTAAACCCATTTGAGAAGATTATTTAACATCCATAATCGAGAGTTTTTTTAGATCGAGGTCTAAGTTATAATTAACTATATGATCTTATGCCCGTTGGAAGCTGATCCCCACATCAAATAAACCCCATTTGAGCTGATGTATCAAATAGGGAAAATCTAGTAAAATTTTGGGTTATATATATTATTATCCATCAAGGTGTGTAGGTGAAAGCCGCTATCCTCTATGACTAATCATATATATAACTCGATCTGTTCTTCTATCAGCCTGCTTGTACGAGTGTAAAGGCCTACGATCATTTTGTCCTATGGGATAGTGCGATCGTACCATTTGCAATTGAATCCCAGGAGTGACATCCTTTTGGAGACCAACAGATTTCTGGCGAACACAGTGGGACAGGTTTCTCTCTTCATCTTTGGATATTATATTATCCTCTCTTGTGTGCACTCTGGGTTTGGTACTCATTAGATTAGGTTCATTCTACTCTTAGATAGGATCCTTTTCTCAATTAGGTTCCTTTCTTAGTTAGGATTTCCCCTAGCTTTGGTCCCTTTCCTTTCGACCTTTTAGGCTATTTCATACCTTATCAAAAATCTCTTCTTCTCGTTAGATTTCTGTGTTCGCTCGTCTCTCTTACCCTAAATTAGCTGTTGATAGTAGTTTAGATGAGGAAGGAGACTTTTCATGTCATATTACTAGTAAGCAACTTATTCTCCATCAGATGTGTGGAACGAGAGTCGAGGATTCCCATAAAAAATCTTCTAATACTCCTTCCACTAGTGTTGGTTGTTCGCTACAGAGTAGCAAACCTTCCTACCTCATATAAATATCCTTTTGTATTCATATTCCTTGAAAGGATCCTTTTTTACTTTTTGGCAGTCTGTGTGGCCACGACGATTTATCCTCTACCACACGATGTTCACTTAGAAGAGTATAAGGCTATCTTTAAAGGGGATATGCTAAGTTGTTGTAGGGATACTTATCCTTATATTTGTGTACTCCAATCATATTGGTGCTAGCACATAAAACCTTTTGATTTGTTCCCCCATTTCTTATGAGGGGTTGTTCTACCCAATTTCGCTTGTCACCCCAAGCATAGTCTGGGATACCAAAACTAATAATTCAAACTCCCTTTTAAGAGGTGATACTGGGTCCATAACCACCTAGTTTAATCAGGTGTGGTGATGTTGATCTAATATCTCTAATTCAAACCACTGTTTTGGAGGTAATATTGGGTCTATACTCATATTGATTAGTCAGATGTGGCGAGGTTGATTCAATATCCCTAATTCCAACCCACTTTCTATAGGTGATTCTGGGTCCATGCCTACCTGTGTTAGGTAGGTATGGCGATGTTTTTCTATTGTCCCTATGTTTATTTCATCATTATATTGGTCGTGATATGTAGTTGTTCTTCCCCGACCACTTGTACATATCCCTCTGTATAGATATAACTCCAAAGGATCTCTTCTACTTTTCACCATTCCATGGCCATGATGATTTGTCCTCTACCATGTGATGTTCATCATGCAAAGTATGAGATTATCCTTAGTAGTTATATGTAAATATGCTGTAGGGGTGTTTGTACTTGCACTCATGCCCACCAATTGCTCTAGTGTTATAGCATAAAATCTCCTTTTCAGTCCCCTTTTCCCCAATTTCACTTGTCACATTCAAGTGTGGTCTAGGATACCAAAACTACTAACTCAAATATCTGTGGAATGTGATTTTGGGTCCATCATGTGGAATGTGATACTGGGTCCATCATTAATTTATATTAGTCTAATATAGTGATGTTGCCCATTGTCATTATATGAATTTTTCTACAAATTCTATTGTGATATTTGTGCTCCCCAGTTCATTTATATGAGTTGAATGTGGCCTGGGTTACCAAAGCTAATGTCTCATTCCTTTACAGATCTTCTATATAATTTCTTTCTCTCCCAAGTTTTATTCATGTGGCGAGTATAACCTTGGTTATCAAAGCCAACAATTTTTCCCTTTTTATGTTCCAGTCATTAGAGGATATTTCATACTAGGAGTAACTCATGGATACGGTAAACGTCCCCTCTACCATGTGTTGTCTTCGACAGTATGTGATATTCCCAATCTATAACTATGGATATGAATAATATATATATATATATATATATATATATATATATATATATATGGTGATAAAAAAAAGAGAAGGAAGCTCTTAGTTGAGTAGAATCGGTTGCCCTTGTCATAGGTGAAACCCGATTCTACACTCCAAGAGCCCAAAGTCCCTCCAAAATTCTCTCCTTCGAGGCTTTTTTATGATTTCTTAGGAGATGACCTGATATTCAATTCTCTTACTATAACTATTCCCTTAGAGAGGGAGTGGTGTTTTCCCTTACCATTGATGTGGTATATCTTACTCTAAGTGTTAACATCATTTCTTAGTGGATTTTGATCTTCTAGTAGAAAGTCAATCCTTTACCTCCTTTAGTGACTTAGTTTCCCATTGAGAGCTTGCTCTTAGCTAAAAGGGTTGCTCTTGGGATGCATAGATATTGCTTATACTGTTGCAAATCTATTTTTTCATGGCTTGTGTTTTGATGATTGACAAACACTACTTCTCTTGGACTACTTGTTACTTCTAACTTTTCAGGAATCGAAGACCGGACGATCAAGAAGAAGCCAAGTTCAGGATTGCGTAGGTTTAGGGTTGAGTCAGTCTGTACTTCTGTTTTTCTCTTTTGAGTCTACTTGTAATGGTAAAAGAGATTGATGCTAAGTAACCCTACATACACATACCTGAGAGACTTAGAATTTCTGTTTTTGCCCACATCGGCCAGGCCGATATTTATATCGGCCTGGACGATCAGCTTAAAACAGAAAGTCTAAATATGGATTCTTAATTAAGGCATCCGTCATTAACATATCGGCCTAGATGATACATGTATCGGCCAGGACGATAACCTCAAAATAGAAAGAATTAGCCGCCTTAGACAGTTAAGGCATACTGTATTTTTAAATTATCGGCCAAGACGATCCACGGATCGGCTTGGACGAAATTACCAAATTATGCCTTAATTGATCAGGAAATCAAGGGAGTAATTAAGGATGATTGATACGATCATATCGGCCTGGACGATCGTAGGATCGGTCAGGACGATCTATTCAAAAACCTTAAGTTACTCCAGGACGATCAATATCGGCCAGCTCAAAAACAGGGCGATGTTCAGGACGATTTTACTCTGATTTGAACTGATCGGCCAAGACGATCGTGAGATCGGCCTGGACGATCAAGCCAAATTTAAATCGTCCAGGACTGTTCTCAGGGCGATGCTTTGGTCGATCTAGTGGGATTTGTACTAATCATCCAGGATGATAGTAAGATCGGCCGGGACGATCAAGCCAAAATTCAATCGTCCAGGACTGTTCCCAGGGTGATGCTATGGCCGATCTTCTGAGTTTGTACTGATCGGCCAGGCCGATGTTCATATCGGCCTAGACGATAAAGTTGGCTACTTGCAATTAATGAGCTCCTTTTGAGCTCTTCTATTTAAGAGCTCTTGTTCAACATTTTTCAAGACTTTTGGCTGCTGTCTTGACCTGAGAAGACCTTAAGGAGAGAAAGAGAGAGAGGGAGAGACAGAGGATCTTGTGAGGGGGAGCTTGTGAGGGGATTCACAAGGGTTGCTCAAGGATCGCTCTGCTTGTCTTTCGTCTGGAGTTTCTCGTCCGTAGATGGGTCGGTAGAGGTAAGAAGTTTGCTTTTGGTTTTTGTCTCTGCCAGCTTCAGGAGGAAGCAAAAGGAGGTAGGTTCTCTGCCTTGCCAGGGTGGCAAAAAGGAGATTCTTGTAAAGGCTTCTCCGCCTAGCCGTGGGGGCTAAAGGAGAGTCACGTTTTGTAGTGCAATACTTGGAGGGTGCCTCCAAGGAGTGGACGTAGGTCGAGTCGACCGAACCACTATAAATCTTGTGTTCTTATTTTTGCTTCCGCATTTTTTATTTCCGTATTAATTTCTTGTGGTGTGATTTGGTTTGTGATTTTATTTCTTTGTGATAAGAATTTTTTTTAATACCAATTCACCCCCCCCCCCCCCCTCTTGGTCAGCTTGGGACTAAGTTCATAGGGCTTAACATCCCTAACGAACTTTCAAGTGGTATCAGAGCCTGATTCGAAAATTAAAGTTTGAAAACTTTTTGAATTTGATCCATGGCTAACATTAGGAATCGTAACACTACGGAAGGGTATTCCATTACCCGACCTCCCCTGTTCGATAACCTACCTTTTGATTTTTGGAAAACTCGCATGTCAATGTTTTTACAATCAACTGATTATCGCATGTGGATGCTTATTCAAGAAGGTTATTCTCCACCTTCTCGTGAAATTAATGGTGTTAAAACTGAAGTTGCTTTTACTGAATGGACTTTTGATGAACGAGATTTGGCTCAATTAAATGCGAAGTGTTTGAACTGTTTTTTCTGTGCTTTGAAATATGAGGATTACATGTGTGTTTCAACTTGCAAAACTGGTAAAGAGATTTGGGATAAATTGTGCATCACCTATGAAGGTACTAATGAAGTTAAGCAATCCCGTTTAAACATTCTCTTGCATGACTACGAACTTTTTTGTATGAAAACTCATGAATCAATTTCTGACATGTACACTAGGTTTACTCAGATTGTTACTTCATTGCATGCACTAGGAAAAGAACTTTCGAATTATGAAAAAGTTAATAAGATTTTGAGATGCTTGCCTTCGTCTTATGATGCAAAAATCACTGCAATTACTGAATCTAAAGATTTGAACACCTATTCTATTGATAACTTACTTGGCTCACTCATTGCTTACGAGCAAGGGGTGAATCAAAGAAATGATGATACAGGTGAAAAGAAAAAGGAGAAAACAATTGCATTGAAGGCACACAAATCGGATTCTGAATCTTCCGGGTCTGAAAGCGATGAGATTGCCTTCATCACAAGGCAATTCAAAAGCTTTCTAAGGAAGAAACAAAAGCATCATCAAAATTGGAGAAAAGGTAAGGATCATAAACATGTTAAAGGATCTTCTGATGTTGTTTATTTTGAATGCAGGAAACCTGGACATGTGAGAGCCGATTTCCCTACACTTCAAGATCATTCAAGCAAAGAAAAGGAAAAAGGTGAGGAGAAAGCCAAGTCAAGGAAGGACAAGAAGAAAATCCAAAGAGGTTTTTGGGCAGAATCTGGTACTGATTCCTCTGAGACTGAACCAGAGGAAGAGACTACAAACTTGTGTTTCATGGGAGAAAATCAAAGTGATGAGGAAGAGGTATGTAAACCAACCTATGATGAATTGTTTGAAATTTGTAAAAAAATCCATGCATCATACAAAAAACTTAAGAAGACTCATGCTAGTCTAAAATTAGAACATTCAAATCTACAAAAAGAGCATGAAGTTTTTCTTAAAGATCATGCAACAATTGATTCTAATCACATGGCTCTTCTTGATGAATTTGATGAGTTGAATAAAAAGCATTTGGAATTAGTTGATGAACATAATGCATTAAAAGCTTCACACACCTCACTTAGTTTTGATCTCAATAAATCTAAAGAGATTGAGAAAAATTTGAGGATTTAGATTGATGCATTAAAAAGAACAAATTTAAGGATTCAAAATGATTTTGATACATGTAAGAAAAATTGGATGACTTCCACTTTTGATCTTAAGCCAGAACCTAGGAAGAGGTATTATAACTCAAATCATTTAAGAAATCCTTTTCCTGGAGTTAGATGTTTCTCATGTGGCATGCTAGGACACATCTCACACACTTGCACCGTTCACCGTAGTACACATTGGGTGTGGAGATCTAAGATGCATGATTCACAGCATACCATACATGCATTGCATTATACTATTCCTAAGAAGGATCCCAAACCTATTTGGGTTCCTAAATCTGACTAATGTTGAGTTTTGCATATGTGCTCTCACCAAAGTCCTCGTGGGAGCATAGGATAACTGGACATAAGGAGGCTTGCAGCTCAAAATTGCTTAAACTCGCTGTTTTTTTTTTCACGTGCTTGAAATGTTAAGTTTTTGTGTTTCTTTTTATTTTATTTTTGTGCTAGTTTTTGTGCTTACTTGGTGGTAGTCTAGTTTGTGTTGTTTTCATTCTTTTTGTTTGTTTTTATGTGTTCTGTCTTCGCGTTGCTCGTTAAATTTGGTCTTACATATGATGAATCTTTTCAAGCCTTTAGATTTTGGAGTTTTAGAGATAGTGTTTAGCTTTTTCTAAATTGGTTAAAGGGAGTAAACTGTTGATGTTTTCCCTTCTTCTGACTTTGTTTAGTGGTATGATTTTCTTCTCTAAACAAAAGTCTAAACTCAGTTTAACCAATGGCTTTTCATTTAAGATCTTTTTCTTATCTTGCTACATTAATTTATCTTATGCATAATAGCCAAAGTTCTTAGATATCATTCAAGCTTTTGAAATCTTGCCATTACATTTATCACATGATTTTGATTTTTTGTTGTGGATTGTTCTTCCCTATGTTAGAGAGAGAGCTCCTATTCTCTAATATTTGGAGGATATACTCACAACTAAGTCTTTTTTTAAGGATATATTAAAGAGTGTTTAGCTTGCAAGTGTTAAAAAGGAAAGAGGTCAATGAAGCCAAATTGAAAAGAAAGCCATATACACAAAAGTGTATTCGAATCAAAAGATGCTCAAAAGAGCCAATCAAAACGACAAGAGGCATAAAATAAGCCCACTAGATGCAAGCTATCCTCTCTTTGGTAAAGCTCTTAAAACTTAGAAAACTCATTATGTGATGCTTTCAATGACTTGATTTCAATTTCCATGATTGAGAAAAATTACTTTGGTTTATTAATTATGAGATATTTTCTTTGTAAACAAGTCAATGAATGGATCTTATTATCCTATTTAGTTACTCTGAGTTGGATTTTTGTTTTCCAAAAGAATTTTGTACCCTGAAAGATGTCCGATCTAGGGTTAACAGAATCAGATGTTCTACCTTCTTCTGATTGGGATTTGTTAAACTTCTTGATCTCTTGGAACTTTAAAAGTTTAATTTTTTGAAAAGAATTCTCATTTGATGCCTCCATAAAACAAAAAAATTAGAAAAATTAAAATCCAAAAATATTCATTTTTTTATTTTCCTTGTGTTTTTGTTTTTGTTTCCTCTTTTACTTTGTTTTGACTAATTTTCTTTTATTTTATTTTTTTATCATCACCATTCCTTGCTTGATTTCAACTTCTAGTCACATCGTCCTGGCCGATACGTTTATCGTCCTGGACGATATGATTAATCCATCTGCTGACCTTCTTCTGTGCTTGCTCTAACCCATCGTCCTGGACGATCCTATATCGTCCTGGACGATTTGATCGAACTCAAGGTGATAGTCCTGGCCGATGGAATATTTTGTCTGGCCGATGCATGATACGTGCATCGCCCTGGCCGATACATTGGATCGTCCTGGACGATCCACGTGTCAGCACGTTTTGATCTTTAAATTCGGCCCTGGACGATTCATTATTGGACAATCGTCCGGGCCGATCCACTGTTCATCCTGGACGATACACGTGGCAAGTATTTTAAACGTTTTAACTTCGGCCGGTACGATCAATTATTGTGCATCATCTTGGACGATACACCTAATTAGCCCGGATGATCTGCTTTTTCAACGGTCGTCCGGATTGACTCCTCGGGCCGATCACCAGTGTCTAATCGGCCTGGCCGATATCTGATCGGCCCGGATGATTGGACCACTTTTTTTGACCAATCGGCCTGGACGTAATTATTGAACCATATCGGCCTGGACGATTCTGCGATCGGCCAAGACGATATGGCCGGTTCTTTAAATTCTGACCAATTCCAGCCATGTTTTCTCACCCTCCACCCTTTTTCTTGTGTGTTTTCTTGCTAGCTCTCTCCTATGGCTGGTGGGAAACGTGTTCGTCAGGCATCTGGGAGTTCTTCGAGGGCGAATCTGGACCCTCAATTCAGGGAGGCAGAAGATCAGGCTGCCTAACGTCGCTACAAGGAGAGTGGCATAACCCTCTCCCGGATAATTAATCCTGCACATCTCTCATACCCGGTAATGGACCTTTTTGCCCACACCTCTCTTTGTTTTATACTCACTCTCGCCGTCCCTTTATCTTCCGAACTCCTCCTTGAATTTTATGCTAGCCTGTGCATTAACTACACCTTCACAATCATGACCTCCTATGTGAATCGACGCCCTGTCGAAATCACATATCAGGATTGTGTTGATCTTTTACAGCTATCCACCATCGGGGATAAGCTGCACCTAATAGCCTCTGATCCTGATTTTGACAGGTCCACGGCGAATCACTTCCTTCGCCAGACCAATACACCTTTCCATGTTGGAGAAACTAGCTCTTTAGTCAAAGATGCTAGGACAATCCAACATGTCCTTCGCACCTCTATAATTCCAAAAGCCGGGGACCAAGTTCACATCACCCCTCTACTGTCCCTCACTACTTTCTACATTATGGCCCAAAGAGAATTCAACGCCACTGATCTACTCTTTCGCTACATCGATCATCTAACCACAATTCGCGATCCAGGCCATAAGAGAAAGCGCAATCTAGCCTTAGGACACATCATAGCTTATGTCCTTGAAACCAAATACAATCTCCAATACCCTAATCGTCCTGACCTTCACCCTACCTACTACTCAAACAATTCCTTCACTGCTCTTTATAGTACTCGTCTCCACCCAGGAGATGGGGAAGGTCGGGGGGCTGAAGAGGAGGAGGCTCCCGCTCCAGCTCTCATTCCTGATCCAGTCCCTCTCCACCAGCACTCACCAGTTGACCAGTTGATTGAGAGGTTTGATCGTTGGGAGACTCGGTTTGACACCTACGTTGCTGCACAGGAGCAGCAACACTTTGAGGATACTGCCCGCTACGAGCAGCACCGCTCTAAGGATTTAGCCCGATTTGACAGTTTCCTTACTCAGCAACAGCAGCATGACCAGGACATCGCCTGGTTCAATGCTCAGTTCACCACACTTGCCACCTACTTTCAACAGCCACCTCCACCACCTCCATCAAATGATCTGGATCCCTCGCTTTTTTAGTTTGTACTTTGTGTTGTTTGTTTTCTGTCCTTTTTAGTTTGCTTGTTAGTCTTTTGTGATGTTTTTTTTTTCTTCTTTCGTTTCTGGACCCTCTTTTTGTGATGATAAAAGGGGGAGTAGGGTGTAGGAAAAAGCTGTTGGGTTTTGGGTTTATAACTTTGAAATTTTAATGAAAATTTTCCTACTTGTGTTTGCCATCATCAAAAAGGGGGAGATTGTTGCAAATCTATTTTTTCATGGCTTGTGTTTTGATGATAGACAAACACTACTTCTCTTGGAATACTTGTTGCTTCTAACTTTTCAGGAATCAAAGACCGGACGATCAAGAAGAAGCCAAGTTCAGGATTGCGTAGGTTTAGGGTTTAGTCAGTCTGTACTTTTGTTTTTCTCTTTTGAGTCTACTTGTAATGGTCAAAGAGACTGATGCTAAGTAACCCTACACACACACACCTGAGAGACTTAGAATTTCTATTTTTGCCCACATCGGCCAGGCCGATATTCATATCGGCCTGGACGATCAGCTTAAAATAGAAAGTCTAAATATGGATTCTTAATTAAGGCAGTCGTCATTAACATATCGGCCTGGACGATACATGTATCGGCCAGGACGTTAAGCTCAAAATAGAAAGAATTAGCCGCCTTAGATAGTTAAGGCATACTGTATTTTTAAATTATCGGCCAGGATGATCCACGAATCGGCCTGGACGAAGTTACCAAATTATGCCTTAATTGATCAGGAAATCAAGGGAGTAATTAAGGATGATTGATACGATCATATCGGCCTGGACGATCGCAGGATCGGCCAGGACGATCTATTCAAAAACCTTAAGTTACTCCAGGACGATCAATATCGGCCAGCTCAAAAACAGGGCGATGCTCAGGACGATTTTACTCTGATTTGAACTGATTGGCCGGGACGATCGTGAGATCGGCCTGGACGATCAAGCCAAATTTAAATTGTCCAGGACTGTTCCCAGGGCGATGCTCTGGCCGATCTAGTGGGATTTGTACTAATCATCCAGGACGATAGTAAGATCGGCCGAGACGATCAAGCCAAAATTCAATCGTCCAGGACTGTTCCCAGGGCGATGCTCTGGCTGATCTTCTGAGTTTGTACTAATCGGCCAGGCCGATGTTCATATCGGCCTGGACGATAAAGTCGGCTACTTGTAATTAATGAGCTCTTTTTGAGCTCTTCTATTTAAGAGCTCTTGTTCAATGTTTTTCAAGACCTTTGGCTGCTGTCTTGACCTGAGAAGACCTTGAGGAGAGAAAGAGAAAGAGGGAGAGAGAGAGGATCTTGTGAGGGGGAGCTTGTGAGGGGATTCACAAGGGTTGCTCAAGGATCGCTCTGCTTGTCTTTCGTCTGGAGTTTCTCGTCCGTAGAAGGGTCGGTAGAGGTAAGAAGTTTGCTTTTGGTTTTGGTTCTCTGCCAGCTTCAGGAGGAAGCAAAAGGAGGTAGGTTCTCTGACTTGCCGGGGTGGCAAAAAGGAGGTTCTTGTAAAGGCTTCTCTGCCTAGCCGTGGGGGCTAAAGGAGAGTCACGTTTTGTAGTGTAATACTTGGAGGGTGCCTCCAAGGAGTGGACGTAGGTCGAGTCGACCGAACCACTATAAATCTTGTGTTCTTAATTTTGCTTCCGCATTTTTTAATTCCGCATTAATTTCTTGTGGTATGATTTGGTTTGTGATTTTATTTCTTTGTGATAAGAAGTTTTTTTTTAATACCAATTCACCCCCCCTCTTGGTTAGCTTGGGACTGTTGGTGGAATTTTGGAAAACAGGTTTTGAAAAATATTAGTTTTCTTTGGGGATTTTAAGATTAAGGTTAAGTTCTAATTCTAAGGTCGAATCGACTCGTTAGAAAGAGTATATCACCCCGAAGGACGAAAATAAACTTTCATAACGGTGTTCAGACTTAGAATTATGCAAACTCATCTTGAATACTATGATCGGGTTCTAAGAAGAACTTTATATGACCCCGAGGGGACAAAATATAGTTCAACTAAGTACCCGATTACAATATTCAAGAGACATGATCATCGCATTCGTATCCAAAGCCTTATCGAAGAAGGATGTATCTCTCCAAAGGGAAATGACACCATTCTACGATAATTCTTCTAATGCGACCATGATGATCATTATTTAATTTTTCTCAAAGAAATCTAATGAAGTTTTAGAAATTGAGTTTTCTTTAAAACCAGGTGTGTGTGGGGTTCCAAATCTCCTACGAGCGTAAGCCCTCGTAGTTAATTACATCGTAGGGAGATAAAATCTCCTACGAAAACTCTCGATTAAAATAATGGCAGAATTTTGTTTAGAGTTTCTAGGAGTGATATCAAAGTATGAATAGAATTATTGGAAAATCAAGAGGGAATGGATCAAAATTGAGCAGTTATTAACGGAGTTAAAGAATGAGAGGTAGGGGACACTTTGAGATTCCAGAACCATCCGGAAGTGTCCCAACTTAATATAAGTGTTGGGCTTTATGTTTTGGATTTGAAATGATATTTAATTAGAGTTGAGCATTTTATTGGAAATTTGGGACTATATTCCTGAAGTTTGGGGTCTTATAATCAAAGATCTGCCCCGGATCCTAAATCTATTTTGGACACTGGACCACAGTCGTCCGATCCTAACTAATGCAGTGCAAGGTCTGGACTTACCCCGGCCTGGATTGGGGAGCCAGCTAACCACCTAGTCGATTTAAAAGAGATGAGTCTGGTCTTTTATGAAAGAGTGGTAGGGACGTTGTAATTAAAGTTTTGGGGAGGCGGGGCCGACATCTAGAGATTTTCCTAATTGGCCCCTTTGACTTATGTTGGGTGCTAAAATGCTAAGGACTATGAAATTAAAATTTTGACTCTTTAATTTGTATCTAATGCAATGCATGCTGGTTAACAACCTCAAATCAAATATGCTTGAAATTTTTAAAAACAGGCTTATAAAATAATTTTTTAGAAGACTGGACTTCCCCAGGTCCGGCACCTCGTCCTCATAGGTCAGACTATCCGGACTCTACCCGCAAGCGGGGAAGGGTCTAAAGCAAGGAAAGAGTAATGCAGAAATATGCATGCGACCCCGGGGTCGATCCCCGGCTAATTCCCTAGATTCGTTATCTTTCTATGTTATTCAGACTCACTAAAATTTTAGACTTTTAAGATTATGAATATAAAACTTTCACACCCTCACGAGCCTCACGTATCCAGGCGAAAACAAAGAGCGGCATGCAATCGCCAAAAAAAAACTAGTAAAAACAAGTAATCCTAAAGGCAATCAAATCATCAAATCAAATACAAATTAATTAATAAATGTCCATAGGCAGAATTGCCTTGCTTATTACAAACCAGAATATTACAGAAAGTAAAGTGGCCGGGCACCACTGACAACAACCCGGATTCTAAGCCTAGTAATGACGCAAGTTATTTTGAGTGGGATACTCTCAATCTTCAAGTCTTCAAATCTTCAATCTCATTCTTCTTTGGACTCCTTTTCTTCAATCTTCTTGGAATCTTCGTAGTGGATTACCCAAATGGACAAGAGGGCACTTCCCTCTAAGGGGGAAGGCCACTCTTTCCTCTTTGGGTAAGGAAGAGGTATGATCCAAATTTGGATTTCCAAATGGAAAAGGAGTGTTCCCTAAAGGGGTATCCTTTCCTCTTTGGAATCCAAGCTTTGGATCTATGTATCCCAACTGAAAATAAACTTTCACAACACTTGACACTTGCACAAATTACATTTATATCAAAATAAAAGATCTAGACTCACCTGCAGGGTTATCTTAAGCAATTAATATATATAAAGCAGTTATTCCCAAGCAGTTGTATATGAGCAAAAAAAAAGTAAACACACTGGCCACGCTCTTTTTATGATTTGGGGGCTTTAGCAGCTGAAGCACCTGTGCAAAGAGTTTATAATATTTATGCATTTTTTTGATTTGCCCCCTTTTTTTATTGCTCTGCATGAGCGTGGCCACCTGCAGAAAACTGTGTCAACATCCAGATCGTACCTAACCTAAGGGTAATCTAGTCGCCAAACACATCAATCCATCCACAGAGTACAGAAAAAAGTAAGCAAACACAGCAAAGCAATTTCATCCACAACATGCAGTGAAAACTACGAAAAACCCGGCACACAGCAGTAAAGTAAACACCGGCCTAACCTAGATCTAGAGTTGGTTATCCTAGCACATCATCTAAAGTGTGTGAGAAAGGTCGTGTGGCTGGGGTAGATCCTAAAGTGGGTTATTAATTGAAGTTGTCTAAGGGTTTGGATTTGTTAAGGCTTAAAAAGGGGGGGGGGGGGTTTAGATTAAAATTTAAATATTAATGAATTAAGAATTTTAATTAGAAATATTTTTAGAAGTTAATTGATTGCTACCTTTGTTTCACATCGAGGCCGTGAAGTTTATTTCACCTTCCTTGGGGCTAAGCTAATAGCCTCGTAGGCCTGGGTTACCCAGTAGCAATCGGGGTTAATTAAGTTATTTAAATTGGTTAGAATTAAAAAAAAAGGTGGATTAATATAAAGAAATGAGTTAATTACTAATTTTTAAAGTTGATTAATTTAAGTTTGCCATTAATTGATTCGTGGCGTTGTGCCACCAGGCTCGAGGAACCAGCCTCCTTAGGACACTTAGCCCCGCAGCCCGGAGTAGTCCAGCCGATAAACCAAATTAATGTAATTGAATTAGAGATTTTTAAAATGTTAAATAATTAAAGATTAATCTATTTTAAGATTTAACACCCCTTAGAATCCATTCGTGGCGTTGTGCCACCAGGCTCGAGGAACCAGCCTCCTTAGGACACTTAGCCCCGCAGCCCGGAGTAGTCCAGCCAATAAACTTCAACTTTAGGGTGGTTGTTGTGTTTTAAAGGATTTGTTAAGTGTTTTAAACATTAAACCAATATTTTCTGAGTTTTAGAATGATTTTGAGCTTTTATGAATTTTTGAATATTTTAATGATTTAATTAAGGGGTTGAAAAATTGACTTTTTGATTAAGACCAAATTCTGGAATGTTTGTATTTTATTAAAATACTAGACCTTACTACGATCAGTTGGAAGGTAAGTACGTTGAAATCGGATTTTTCTGCATTTTATTACGAAGGTTTGAAGTTCTGAACTAGTTTTGACTACGGTTGACCAATTTGTTGACTTTTTGAAATATTGCAGATTTCTGGAGTTTAACATTTTTAATAAATATTAGAGCTTATTAGGAATTGAATGCAAGTGAGTTTGGGTGATTTGGATTTTTCTAGAATTAGTTATGGATTATTGAAGTTTGGGCATTTTAATGAGTTTTGGGAATTTCTTAATTAGAAGGCCTCTTTTGTGATTTTGCTTCAAACAAGTTCCCAATCTCTTGAAAACACCTCCAAAGGTCAGAAATAACCTAAGGAGGGATCCCCAAGTGTTTGGGAGATTTTGGGATTTTTTAATTATTATTAATAAATTATCTTAATTAAATATTGATTTTCACTTAAAACTAAATTAGGGTTTAAATTACTGTCAAATCAAGGGGCTTTCAATTATTATGGATTAAGGACCAGATTCTGGTCAGTTTGAGGGTTTATATGTGATTTTTGGATTTAAATTGGATTTATTACATTTTAGAAGTTTTAAAGGCTTAATTAAGGATTGAACCTTAAGAAAATTAATTAGGGGACCTAATGACCTCAAAAATTAGTGAAAATTTCTCTAGGGGTTGAGGGTGTCACTAAGTTCAAATGTTCAAAGTTTCAACTCAAGGGAAGTGAATCCTAATTATTGAAATTTTTCTAAGTTTTCTATACATGAGTCCTTAATTATTGTCCTTAATTATGTCACTAACTTGATGGACTTGAATCAATGTTTGAACTAACCCTCATACTCAATACACAAGGCATGCATGAACCACATAAACACATTCAATACCTAAATCTAGGAGAGCCTTAGACTAAGTGGTGTGTGATCCCTAAACATGCGAGAAACAAAGCTAATTAACATAGGAAGATATTGATTAATGAATAATTTAAATAAAAAAAAAACTATCCACTAATCTCCCCCATAATTCATGTTCAAGCATACTTAACCCAAGTTTGAAATTTCAAGAGATTTCTCAAGCTTATGAGATTTAAATATATATGTATATATATGCATTTTAAAATATATTTGAAAATACATTAATATATTTAATCCTATATATAAATAAAAGTTTTGAAAATACCACTAAAATAAGTTTTAAAGATCATGGAGATCCACTGATTTCAAATTTATTAAGATAATAGTTTTTTTTTAAAAAAATTTTTTTTTAAAATAAAATTCAATATTTAATAAAATATTAATAAACTATCAAAATGCTTACATAATTCCAAACAATGTCAAATCTACTTAAATAATCCTGAAAATTTTCCTAGAGATCAACCATGCACTTAAAGACATGCATGCCAAGTTTCAGATAAAAATAATTTATATATAATTAATTAAAAATAAAATATACTTTTCTGTATTTCTTAAATTACTAATAAAATAATAACCAAAAGAGTTTGATTTTATTTTTAAAATAAACTAGATGAAATTATGAAAAGTTTGATATATTATACTCATTTTTTGGCTTTGTATTTAATTTACTATGATTTTTTAAAGTTTCTGTAATTAAAACAAATTAAAAACACATTTTCCTTAATTAAACGGCGGCGGTCAGACACGCGGCACGCGCGGATTCGCGGGATCGAAACCGCGTGACGGCGGGGACACGCGTCGGCCGCGGGCCGCTTCACGCGGTTTTCACTTAACCACGTCAGCGGCTCGTGGCGGCCGTTGGATCATAGCGGGTCTGATCCAACGGATGAGATCAAATCCCGCGGTTGATCTCTGCGGGACGAGATCGGACGGTGGGATTCGACTCCGCGGTTTCTAATCCGAGGGCCCAGATGTCGCCGGACGGCTGATCAAACGACAGATCGAACGCGCGGTTGGATCAGACCGCGGAAGGGCTCGATCTGGACCGTTGATCGAACGATCAACGGTCCAGAAAACGTACACTCACCAGAAACCGTGAATGACGCCCTAGAAAACATTTTTTGCCTCGTTCTCTCGATCGGATCGATTATTTTCAATGAAATTTTAAATTTAGATTGAAGACATGAACAGAAATCGTGGGGAAGGGTTCATTTGACCTAAAGCATCCTATACGAGGAGCTAAATAACCCTATCTAATGTGTACTAAATCTAGAGTTTTAAGGGATTATACCGCTGGATCTTCGATATTTCTGGATGGATGAGCTTGTAGATTGTCCAAGTGTAGATCCCCAGCAGAAAATGGAGCTCGAACACGTCTGGATTGGCCGCTACAAGCTTGGGACGGACTGGGTGGTGGTTTCGCCGGAGAACTCGCCGCCGGTGACGGGCAACCACTTGGATTTTGTAGTGGGGAGGTAGAGGAGGCTCTGGAGATCCAAACCGAACTAAGAACTCGCTCTGGGAGGCTAGGGTTAGTGAGAGAAGGTGCTTTGATCCAATACTTCAAAAATCACCTTTTTCCCTATTCAAGCGGCCTGGGCTGGATTGGATGGCTGGGATCTACTCCTGGACTCTCCAGATGATGCCACCTGTCCCTGGGAAAGCTGGAAGGCTGCGGAAAGGGCTGGACATGCCTCATTCCCATTGGGTGGACTTGGGATGAGTGGAGGGGAGCATTGCCACTTATGGCTAAACAGGGGGTGGAGCTCGGTTAGGGAGCCTATTAGAGGGCTTTAGGGCACTAATAGGTCGGCCTTGGGGAGTTAAATCAGGGAAAAAGGTATAAAAGGCTGATTAAGACTTTTTAAAAGGGTCTAAACCCTTGGTTTGACTAAATTGACCAGTCAACTGGTCAATGGGGCTGATGTGGCATCCAAGCAGGTCATGGAGCCTTTCCAAATGGCTGGATGGGTGTGGCTTGAGCTAGGTTCAATGGGTTGAAGGGTTTGACCATACAAATGGTCCTTTAAGCTTTGAGTTGACTGGTTGACCAGTCAATCCCATCAAGGGTTATGGAATTTGCACCTAGGTAATTCAAATGGGCTGATTAGGTGGATTGGAGGGTGATTCCAAGAGTCATGCTTGTCAATTGAATTAAGAAAGCTTAATGGGCCCTTAATGGGCTTTTAGGCTAAAACTAGTTGACTTGGTCAACCAGTTGGGTTCAGGGGCTAGAAATAGATTCAACAAATTCAGAACGTCATCCTGAGTCTACTGGATGTGGTCCCAGGGTTTGGAGGGGTCAATTTGGTCAAAATCACTATTTGAACCCTTAAGGGCTTGTTTGGTCAACCTAGGTTGACTTGGTCAACCAGGTTGACCCAGGGTCTGGGTTTGGGCTCAACAGGTTTGAAATGATACTTTAAGGTTAATAGAAGTGGTTGGATGACTTAGAGAGGTCATTTGGGTCAAAACACATGTTTGGACCCTTAAAGGGCCTCTTGGGTCAAACCAGTTGACTTAGTCAACCAGGTTGACTCAAGGGTTGGAAATAGGTTCAAAAGATTTGAAATGACATTTGAAATTTGTCAAAGGTGGTTGCATCCAATTTGGAGCTCATTTGGTTTGAAATCCCTATTTGAGCCCCATAGGGTTATTTTGGTCAATTTTGACCTATTGGTCAACTATGGTCAAAAATGGGTCTGAAAAATGCAGTTTACTGCTCAATGGGTTAAAATCAAGGGTCTGGAAGTGATTGGAGGCTTGGATAAGGGTTCCAAGGTCAAGATCTCAAAGGGGTTAGGTTCAGTGGCATAGGCTGTAAATATTTGAAGGTTTTACAGCCTTCGAATTTTAATTCAGATCCTGGGGTTAGAGACCTCAGAATGAGCTCAAAGTTGGAGGGTAACCTCTAGAGACATGTCTTATCACTTTGCAAGTGATAGACCCTGGATCAGAGATCATTTGACTGGGTTTTAAAATGTTTGAAAAATCTCTGAAAAGGGTGATTAGGACAGGGCCTCTAGAGTTTGGATTTGAGTCTGAATTCTGGGTTTGGATTTGATTTGAAGTTTGAATTAATTTGGATTTGAATTGGATGGAGTTTGAGATTCAAATTGATCACAGGTAGGAGTCAAATTGAAATTGGAGTGGATTAAATATAGGAATTGATTTAAAATTGAGGTTGATCAAGGGTGGAGATTGATTTGAAGTTGGAGTGATCCTAAGGTATAGAAGAATTCTAAGATCCAGGATTTAAGGGAATCCTAGGCTCTAGAATAGGCTCTAAGGTCTTGGATCTAGAAGGATCCTAAGGTCTAGAGTGGATCCTAGGGTCTAGGATTAAATCTGGGTTCTGGATGGGTCTTAGTGACCTCATACAAAAATGAGGTCAACAAATGGACCCCCAATGTGTGTAGTAGAAGGAACTCCTACTGCACACATTGGCGTTGACCGAATGGAAGTAGAATTCTGAGCTATACTGGGCGATGTAGAGTATTTCTTGTCCTCTTCTTATCACCTCGGCAGATGCACCAGGTGAAAGTAGAGTGTTTCTTATCCTCTTCTTATCACCTCGACAGCTGTACCAGGTGATAGTATAGTGTTTCTTATCCTCTTCTTATTTCCTTGACAGCTGTGTTGGGCGATAGTATAGTGTTTCTTGTCCTCGATAGTAGAGTGTTTCTTGTTATCTTCTTATCGCCTCGATAAATATGCTAGTGATAGTAAAATGTTTCTTATCCTCTTCTTATCGCCTCAGTAGATACGCCAGGTGATAGAAGAGTGTTTCTTATCCTCTTCTTATTTCATCGGTAGGTATGCTATGTGATAGTAGAGTATTTTTTGTCCTCTTCTTATCACCTCGGCAGATTTACTGAACGATAGTAGAGTGTTTCTTATCCTCTTCATATCACCTTGGCAGATGCGCCAAGTTATAGTAGAGGGTTTGTTGTCCTCTTTTTATCACCTCAGCAGCTGTGCTAGGTGATAGTAGAGTATTTTTTGTCCTCTTCTTATAGCCTTGGCAGCTGCTCTAGGCGATAGTAGAGTGTTTCTTGTCCTCTTCTTTTCGCCTCAGCAGTTTCGCCAGGTGATAGCAGAGTATTTATTTTCCTCTGTTTATCACCTCGGCAACTACACTGGATGATAGTAGAGTGTTTATTGTCTTCTTCTTATTGCCTGGACAGCTGCGCTAGGTGATAGTAAACTATTTCTTATCCACTTCTTATCGCCTCGATAGCTATATTGGGTGATAGTAGAGTGTTTCTTATCCTCTTCTAATCACCTCGGCATATGCACCAGGTGATAGTAGAGTGTTTGTTGTCCTCTTCTTATCACCTCGACAGTTATACCAGGTCATAATAGAGTGTTTCTTATCATCTTCTTATTGCCTCGGCAGCTACGCTGGGCGATAGTAGAGTGTTTCTTGTCATCTTCTTATCACCTTGTTAGATGCGCTAGGTGATAATAGAGTATTTCTTATCCTCTTCTTATCACCTCGACAGCTGCGCTGGGCGATAGTAGAATGTTTCTTATCCTCTTCATATCACCTCAGTAGATGCGCCAGTTGATAGTAGAGTGTTTCTTGTCCTCTTCTTATCACCTCGGCAACTGCGCTATGAGATAGTAGAGTATTTTTTGTCCTCTTCTTATCACCTCGACAGATGCGCTAGGTGATAGTAGAGTGTTTCTTGCCATCTTCTTATCGCCTCAGCAGCTGCGCTAGGTGATAGTATAGTGTTTCTTATCCTCTTTTTTTTGCCTCGATAGCTATACTAGGCGATAGTAGAGTGTTTCTTTTCCTCTTCATATCACCTCGGCAAATGCAATAGGTGATAGTAGAGTGTTTCTTATCCTCTTCTTATCACCTCAGAGCTATGCCAGGTGATAGTAGAGTGTTTCTTATCCTCTTTTTATTGCCTCAAGAGTTGCATTGGGTGATAGTAGAGTGTTTCTTATCCTCTTCTTATCGCCTCGATAGATGCGCCAAATATTAATAGAGTATTTCTTATCCTCTTCTTATTGCCTCAGCAGCAGTGCTGGGTGATAGTAAAGTGTTTCTTATTCTCTTCTTATCACCTCAGCAGATGCACTAGGTGATAGTAGAATGTTTCTTGCCCTCTTCTTATTGCCTCAGCAGCTGCGTTGGGCGATAGTAGAGTATTTCTTGTCCTCTTCTTATCACCTTGGCAGATGTGCCAGGTGATAGTAGAGTGTTTCTTATCCTCTTCTTATTACCTCGGTAGATATGCCCGATGATAATAGAGTGTTTATTATCCTTTTCTTAACGCCTCGATGGGTATGCTGGGTGGTAGTTGAATGTTTCTTATTCTCCTTAAATCTTTATGGACTTCTTCTATAGTGTACTATTATGTTTGCCTTAAGTTCTTCGTGATATCATCTTGATTTCTTCTCGTGTTAGCATATAACCCCTTCTTCTATTTTTGTTGTTGCGAAGTGGTCAGGTAGATAGATTATCTCCTTACTTTTGATTATTATTATTTCCTATGATTTTTACTTGCTATTTGATGTGATTTTCATGTCATCATTGAATTCCTTTCTCACATCATCTTAGACTTGTGTTATAGATGATCGTCGAATTTCTTTTAGCTCTTTGTGATTTCGTTTCGATTCTGCTCTTGTGAGCCTCAAACTTCTTTCTCCTATTCTACCACTTTGAGTTAGCAGATAGTTGACCTACTCTCTTTGACTCTCTCTCTTTGTTGGCCTAGTTCCATTGATTGACCCTAAGGTTGCTTCTTCCTAAAGATGGGGAGGTCAACGCCAACATATACAGTTCACTTGTTATTCTTTGCATATGTTGGGGGTCCGTTTGTTGACCTCAATTTTTGCTTGAGTACTCTTGAGCACCTTCGATCGGCTTAGTTAGTCCTCATCGAGCCCAATTCAAACTTGAATCGATCTGAATTGATTTTAATTAGACTCGACCTAATTTATTCAAGCCCAGATAATTTGTTTTGACCGCGATGAGCTCAATTTGATCCAAATCGATTTCAATTTCAGTGTAGTTCTAATAAATCAAATCGATTGAACCCAGCCCAATTCTACATCAAGCTAATTTGAATTAAATTCATATCCAAACCCAACTCAATTTGATCATAATTCTAGTTTAATAAACCCAGAATGATATTAATCAAACTCCATTCGACTTTTTAATAATTTTTGAATTTGTTCCCAAATTAGGGAATAATTTCAATGGTTTTGAGCTCTCTAAAATTCTAATTCTTTCATAGCCTAGGCCTCTCAGTCGTGTGAACCCTCGAACGAGAAGTCGAGTAGAGCGACTTTATAGAAAATAGTGCCGCATGACCTTTTTCGATGTTTCGAGCGAAGTAGAAAATTGAGAGACATTTAAAAGGCTTAGAGAAAGCCTTCCGTTCCCTCAGTCTCTCCGGCCCCCTCTCTCTCTCTCTCAATCTCTCATTCACACTCTCTCCCTCTAGCTCTCGGTCGCTCCCTCTCAGTTCCAAGGCCGAAGTCCGATCTCCCCCTCTCATGATTCACTTCCCCTTTCTCTCTCTCAGAGATATGAAAATCCCAGGAAGAATTCGACTGAGTTCCCCCTCCCACTCCATCTTTAGGTCTCTCAGTGTGGTCGCGAATTCTAGGATAAGCCGAAGCTTAGCTCCCGTCCGAAGCCGCCTAGATCGCCGACTTCCCTGCTCCCGATACTTGGATCGGTCCAAACTATTTTCTCTCTATTTTCCATGCTTTCTTAAATCTTCATTTCTCTCTATTTTCTCTCTACTTGTTTAAATTCTATATGAAAATCCGGACAACATGTGCATTAGAGGTATCATAAGTGGCTTTGAGCTGAGATGTTCGCAATTTTCTTTATAAAACATTTTGGAGATGTTGCATGCTTTACATGAAAGTTTTATGAATTTGTTTAATGTGAGAGTTTTGTGGGTGGCCTTATGTTAAAAAAAATCTTGATTTGCTTATGTTGAGATGATTTATCATTGGTTTTAGATTTTGTTTTGTATTAGAAAGCTTTATGCTAAGTCTCATGAATGCTTTACAATGAGAGATCTTATAAAACTTTCTTATTGAAAAGCTTTATGGATTTACCCCATACCAAATAAAATGAAAAGCACTTGGTTGATTTTGTGTCAAAGAGAGTTTTGATGTTTTGGCTTTCATTTTTATAAGAGTTTTATGTGTAGTTTCATTTGAAGGTTTTATAAGTCTTTTTTGTGATTTATGGTCTTATGATTGGCTTTGAGTTGCAAGACTCTTTGATGTATTTGTTTTAGAACGAATGATCTTGTTTATGTGGGGTGATCTTTCTTATTTAAATTGACTTTCTTTTAATAGTGTTTGCTTTTAAAAGTGGGGTTTTGGTTAAATATAAAAAAAGAGGACTTATTTTGAGTTTTTTTTTTTTGGAGCTTGGTCCTTTTCGCTGCTTTTAGCTTTGTTTAGATAATAGTTTGGTTAGATGTTTTAAATGTGTCAAGTGCATTATTTGGAATGTAGGGACAACAAAGGGCATTAAAAATACCTTCTTCCTTATTCATATCATATCGAATTAGGGAGAAGGTTGTTTTAGAGGCACACGTGGCTTTAAAGAAGTTTGCCCAATAACAACAATGCCTACATTCCTATTTATGTTTGATTTTCATTCTTTTCTTTATATTACATTCAGTCATCTTTCTCTTTACTATTTTTCTACTTATTATCGTACTTTTATGCATAAATCATTAAGCTTATTGATACATATATGAAAGTCCTAATGGTTAGAAAACAAAACTTCTTTTAATCCTATAACTTTAGTGACACCTAAGGACAAAAATTCAGGGCTGAGTCTTAGATAACATAGACTTAGGGTGCATGCTCCCTATAGGATGAAGACATCAAAACAAAAACTTAGTGAAACTTTTTTCTATATTTATTTTTTTTTTCATCTGCTAATAATAAACCAATTAATCATGTCCTAAGTCTTAAAATGTATTAAAAAATCACTTAATTTTTAATCAAATTATAATTAACATTTATAATCATTAAATTGCAAACATAAAACATAATCCTAAATCAAATCTAACTAATCTAATAATTAACTTCTAACCCATTTAAAGCTTAAAAGAAGTATTTTTAATTAGGAGATCAAATCATAAGCTAAAATTCATTAGGATAAAAGACTTCTAAATATCAAATTTTAGAATAATCTTTAAAATCAACCAATAAACTTGATTAATAAACTGCGGAAGTCACTTTTCTTTTTTTAATTTATAACCATCTAATTTAATTTAACAAAGTTGATTATCACTGGGTAACCCAAGCCTACGAGGTTATTAAGTTAGCCCGAAGGAGGGTGAAATAAACCTCACGGTCTCGGTGTGAAACAAAGATGGTAATCAATCAAATCTTAAAAATAAAAAAATTCCAAAATTGATCTTAAAATATTAATGTTTAAACTTCAATTAAAATATCCCTTTTTCCCTTTAACAAATTAAAATACAAGCAACTTCAATTAAATCATCCTACATAAGATATACCCAAAATCATACAGCCTATCACATACACCTAGATTTGTTTGTTAGGACACGACTTCTAGCTCTAGGTTAGGCCAATGTTTTATCTTGTTATTTAACGTTTACTACACATACATGTTTTATAAATGCTAATCCTAAATTTCACGTTTGTCATCTTTTTTTATTTACCTTCATTTCTTTTCTGAATGGCATATACTCTCATTTATATATTTTTCTTTTATTTTGTCTTACGAGGTGCATTAGGTCACGGAAATTTGTTGATAATTTACTTGCTTGAAACTCTTAAGTGGCTGCGTCACAGGTCTTGCGTGATCAAAAATTAATTGATAATTTGCTTGCTTGGAGCTTTTAAGTGGCAATGCCATAGTCAGGTATAATTTTTACAACTAGTAAATTCTAAATTATATATCGAACTACTACACATCACACACATCTTGTTAATAGGTATTCAAGCATGTTTAGGTAGCTGGCATTATGTTAATTCACAAACAAATCATTGTCCCTATAAGTCATAGCTTGCCCCCTTTCTGTGAGCCCTAGAGACCTTTATGGTTGCCTTAGGCCTGTAGTATAGGCCAGCCCATTTGTGTTATATGCATCATTATTTTTCCCACATGAAGTGGGCACCGCTAGGATGTTCCATTTTCTTTCGATTTTGGGTATAATACCCCCCACCTTATGTGAGCCCTAGAGACCATTAGGGTCATTTAGGCCTGTTGAGTAGGCCACCTATTTGTGCCAAGGGCATCTATATTTTCCCACATGAAGTAGATATTATTATTTTCCCACACGAAGTGGGTACCGTTAGGTTGTTTTTTTAATTTTGATGTGATGCAGGTACCTTGCCTGGAGGGTACTCATGGTTTGTTTATTTATCTATTTTTTGTACTCTAGATGTCATGCATGTATTTTTACACACTTTGCTTCACAGTGCACATTTCTTACATGTATGCATTACATCAATAGACATAGGGATATTTTGTATCTATTTCATGCATCATATACAGTGCTAGGTATATTCTTTCGCATATTATAAAGTCCTTAATTTAAGCCTTTTAAACTACAAATCCTTGATTCATTAAGATAGAGAATTCCTATCTTGCATACGTATAAGACGATTGCTTGTGTTTAAGATGTTAGTCGGCTTCCTTTTTCAGGTAAGGTATAAGTCCAGATTGCATTAGTTAGGTCATAGATGCTAATGTCATATGTACGATATTACATCTCTTATAGAATTAGGATCTAAGGCTAGTGGTACGAGTGTACCACTGTATATCTTATTGGTGGGTAAGCTTTCTCTACTTTTGAATGCTATAAATCCTACCCATCTGCGTCACATAGATGACGCCACCTCCCTCTTTCCCTCATGCATGTTTTAGGTGCAGCGTTTCTTCTTTTTCTCTAGTTTCCTTTGCTTCAGACTGGCCGAATGATGATTGAACCATGCATGGATGATTAAGCCAAATTGTGCCTATCTTCCCCTTTGATTAGGAAAGCCTAGAAATTCTTTTGTGCTAAACCCATTTGAGAAGATAATCTACATCCTTAATTGAGAGTTTTCTTATACCGAGGTCTAAGTTGTAATTAATAATGGGGGCTTACGCCCATAATAAGTCGATCCCCACATCAAATAAACCCCATTCGAGCTGATGTATCAAATGGGGGAAATCTCATGAAATTTTGGGTTATATATATTATTATCTGTCGAAGTGTATAGGTGAAAGCCACTATCCTCCATGGCTAATCATATATATAACTCAATCTGCTCTTCCATCAGTCTGCTTATATCGAGTGTAAAGGTCTACGATCATTTTGTCCTACGGGATAGTGTGATCGTACCCTTTGCATTTGAATCCCATGAGCGGCATCCTTTCGGAGATCCATAGTACCTTCGGAGTATTGCACTAAAACTTTTTAGTGGGTCACCTTTTGTCCCGACAGCAAGGCGGAAAATCCTTACAAAATCTTTCCACCAACCCGGTGCGATAGAGTTGTCGGGTCCTTTGAAACCAAAGAGATATTTTTCTTCTCAAAACTTCTCTTAAGACAAACCTTTAATCCGATAGTATTAAGGTGCAATCTTGCTAGAGCAACCGTATAAAATCCCCTCCATAGCTCCACTCTCCCTTGAAATTCCCTTCAAGGATCTTCTCCCTCTCAAACTCCATCCTATCCTACGAATTCTGTATCAATTTTTGGCATCTTTTTTACGTCGATATTTTCGGTGGATACTGCATCGGTAAGTTATTTCATTTGGATTTCGATGTATTTAGCGATGTTCGTTCTGCCGGAATTATCCACAAATTTTTACATTGATAATTCTAGCGTATGTAATGCTAGAATAAGAAAAAATAAAGCGATGTAACTTGCACCCAATTTTCAGTCGGTTCAGCACCGAAAAGTATGCCGAAAAGATTTCTAGTGTATTATTTATGTCAAAAAAAATTTATAACATGTAAATTACTATCGTAAAAAAATCCGCCAGAAATTCAACAGAAACATGCTCTTTCCATCCATTTTTTTTTTTTGTTATCGGCGTACTCTGTCTGTCGGTAATAGCAGGTTTTCCTGTAGTGTTGTGGTTGGAGGGTGATGCTGATTAGTGAGATCATTAACAATAGGCAATAATGGTCAAAGGGATCATGGTCAATGAGGGATGATTATTAGCGGGACCGTAGTCAGTAGGTGTCATTGATCATTGAGAGCATAATCGACGAGTGATAGTTGTCAAATGGTGTTCAACGGACCAGTGGAGGTTTGATGCTAATTAGCGGATGGGCGATTTCCTATTAATGGTCGGCAAATGGGTGGTGATTGTTCAACAGTTGGTATAAAGGTAGTGGTTTTACTAGGTCGAAGGACAAGTGGAGGTTTGAGGATGGTCAGCGGCCAGGCAATGGTCTTGCAATAGTCGGCTAGGCGATGGTCTAGTAATAGTCAACGAAAGTTCAATGGTAGTGGTGCCTGGGTAGAACTCTAAGATGCTTGAAACCTCAAAGCTCTTTCCAATCTCCAACTAAAAGTTCACACTCACAAAGAGAGTTACGTTCTATTCATAATTTTTTTTAAGTGCACACCATGTAAATATAAAAGATCAGGGCATATTTGAAGTGCTCCATCGGATGACCATATTGATTCTCTCGATCATAAATCATTCATTCAATATTTAATTTCCTTAATGATGTCCAAATTAATTGATATTAGGCTTGTAAGATTCACCTCATCGAGTTGCTCAATTGGAATATAAGTATGTCATATTTGAATACCATTTCATCATCTAATTAATGCTTTGAACCTTTCATATATGCTTCTTAAAGTTAGCTTGGTTTGCTTCTTTATCTGCCAGCCTATTTATAGCAGTGGAAAGCATTTGATTGATACTATTGAATCTATTATATAACTAAAAATCAAAAGAATTGTTGAGATTAAAATACAGTAAACAAACAATAATAAGCTGAAATTGTTGGCAACACCATCCAAAATGCTGCGCAATATCTATTTTGGGAGAGATTATTACGTATGGTGTCCGGATAATTCGGATGCATATTTGAATGCATCATATCACCCAAATACAATGAGCCTGACTGATGTGACTTGTCTAAATTCACGAATCTGGACAGCTCACGTAATAATTTTTCCTACTTTGGGAGAAATTATTCTGTGCGAAATTCGGCTATAGAGCTGTGTTTGGATGCCAGTAAAATCATTACACGTGGCGTGCTTATTTGGAAAGTTAGGATATTAATTTGAGTTCTTACTCGACCCATTTGTCTTTTTAGACTTATTGCAGACGAAGAGAAATCCGTAACAAATAAGCAGTAATTAAGCAGAAAATGTGCAACAAATTCTCAATAAATATGCAACAAATATGCAATAAAATACTCAATCAATACGCACATTTTACGCAATGAATACACAATAAATACTCAATCAATACGCAAGTCAAATAAATATCATGGACTTTTAACTTTCCACGTAAGCATCTGAACACAGCTCTATAACCGGATTCCACACAGAATAATTTCTTCTGCTTTGGAGATCCGAATGCATTCGGAGACAAATCCGGATGTGCCACGTCATCAGATGCACTGGACCCCAGAGTGTATTTGATGATGTGGCATTCACTGAATGGAATCCGAATTCGCACATAATAATCTCTCAGTGCTTTGGATCCGAAAATCCACACGAAATAACACATGCCACATGAAATTGCATGGGCCGGAACAGTACGGATGCAATGCGTGAAATAGTTCCACATATCTAATAGTAGATGTAGCTAATACTTTTCCTTGTGCGAAAAAGTCTTCCACGACCGTTCACTTCTTTATACAATTCTAGTTTCCAAGCCACGGTCGACTCCCATTTCATCATCTCTTTCCATGGAATATCCATTGTTCTTCTTCCTCCTCCTCCTCCTCCTTCATCGCAGTAGCAGGTCAGCCCCACAACAACATAACCTTAAGTTCCTACCTCACCACCGCCACCGCCGGAGTCACAGACCTTGGAACCCCGGTGCTCCGGAAGCTGCCTATGCCGCCATGCTCGATACTAGCAACTTTGTTCTTGCAGCTTCTAATGGCTCTGTTCTCTAGAATTGCTTTTCCGATCCGACGGACACAATTCTCCCCACTCAAACCCTAAGCCCCGGTACTGAAATTGTGGCGAAGCTGAGCGAGGTGATTAATGTAATTTGATTATTATTTTAGATCATGTGATCTAAATTCATATAAATCACGGCCTGTAAATGCAACATTTTTTCTTTTTTTCATCTTCTCAGTGTGGCCGGCTTGAAGTGGGAACTATTCTGATTATTGAGTTCCTTTCTTCAAATTCGAGAAATGTGAAAGAAATTAAATAAAATAAAAGAAAAATACTTTAATTCAACTGTTATATTTTGAACATTCAATAACAAGTAAATGTTCTTCTATCTAAAGAGCTAATGTTTTGAGATATTTTACTTTCCCACTAATTTGTTCAATTTCTTTGAGATATTCAATATTTTGGCCATTAAAATTTACTTGATAAATTTTATTTCAAATTTATTATAATTACTTACCCTTCTTATACGGACAATGATGGAGCTAAATAATTTTTTAGATGGGAGTTCAAATTGGTTTTTTCAAATATGTGCTCTCTTTATTTTTTTTAATGGAGTTTGAGATCGAAAAAATTATTCTGTGCAGACATCGAATGTCATTCAAAGACCAATAAAAATGCAGAAGAAAAAGAAAAGCTCTCTTTTTTATTATTACAAGCAAAAAGAAGCTCTTTTTTATTATTAAAACCCACAAAGAAAAAAAAACAAAATAGCCAAAAAATTGTAATAGAACTCCATAAAATAAAGAAAATAAACTAGCAGCTGTTTACAAAACTATTATAACCCAATACTGGCAATGACAATTAGTAAAAAGATTAATCAAGATCACACAAATATATTTAAAATACAACTATATATCATCTGACTTTTGCTGATTTCATATCTGCATTTGAGATGATATTTTTATTTTCCTTGCGACATAATTTCATATCATGAAACATACATTGATGATGCCAATTCCGCCTAAGTAGCCCCCCTTCCTACAATTGGAGTGTATGTCATTATTGATTGAAATTATCCATCACACTTGCATCAATCTACCTTACTCATAGGATTGAACTTGTCATAATCCTCTTCCCATAAGTCGAGATTCTCCACTCTTCCCATCTAAAACCCATCAAACAGTAGTCCCGTGACACAACTAGACACGATGAAGGTGGGCTTGCATCGCAGCTAGGTTATATTTTTGTCTAGCCATGGATAACCCAATTTTCATTAACATGTAACATATGCAACCCACCAGTGACTTGAAAGGTTGAATTGATGTTTGAGGCAACAATATTACCAGATTGATCAATATAATCATATTATATATTAAACTAACAATCTCTCACTTGGAAACCGATTGCAATCAATCCTTCTGCCAATTTGTAACACCAATCATAGTACGTGCAGTGTGGCTCACTCCTGCTCTAATCTTTCATAAAGACAAGCTAAAGTTATGCATAGCTTCAGTTTATCAACTATCTATATCTTCGTCAGCATGTCTGCAAAATTTTTGGCCGTGTAAATCTTCTTCAAAGATAAATGGTTAACTTCCAAAAGCGATATGATTAAATGATATTGCAGCTAGATGTGATTCATCATGGCTTGGAATACGACATTTTTTGCTAGATGAATAGCACTCAAGTTATCACTATACAACTTTCCATTCCCTTACCCTTTCTCAAGGTTTGCCAAGAAACCTTGCAACTATATCAACTCCTTGTTAGCATCAATGATAATAATGTACTTAGCTTATATAGTTGAACTTCTATAACTTAAAAATCTAACTCATTATAGTGTTTTCCAAAGTGAAGATATAACCATTTCTTCTTCCCCTACCATAAAGATCTCAAATAATATTAGAATCTTCATACCCTTATAGATCAATGCCTACATCTTCAAAGCAAAGAGCTTAAACAATTGATCTTCTCAAGTACCTATGAATCCACTTATCCATATCCCAATAAAGTTTTCCTAGGTTACTTAGAAATCGACTAACTTCTCCCACTACATATGTTGTATCTAGTCTCATACAGATCATAGCATACATCAAACTTCTAACTGCTAAAGCATATGGGTACTTCTCCATTTGTTCTTGCTTTACTTCAAATTTTGGTGATTGTTTCTTACATAACTGAAAAAAGAATATCTAAGGGAGTGCAAACTAGCTTTACCTCACTTATGTTGAATCTTTGAAACACCTTTTCAACATACTAAGCTTGAGACAACTTCAATATAAATGCACTTATATTCCTATTAATTCTCATACTGAGAATTTTCATTATTAAACTCAAAATTTTCATTTCAAACTCATTTAATAACCACTCTTTTAGATATCTTATATTTTTCATATTTGATCATGCAATTAACATGTCTTTCACAAATAAAAGTAGAATGATATATAATAATTATAAAAATATTTGAAAATATAGTTGTGATCTACCTGGCATTTTGTGTACCAATTATATTTCATAAACTTATAAAATCTCTTGTACCACTATCTTGGTATCTACTTCTTCCCATATAAATTATTTTTAGCCTACACACTAGATCTTCTTTACCTATGACCACACATCCCTAAGATTACACCATGTATAACTCTTATTTATGGTCACAAGACAGATCCATTTGCTCTAGATGTAAATTCTACCTTGTTGTCATGCTCAATAAAACGTTAATTGTAGTCATATATACCAATAGAGAGAAGATTTTAGTGAGTCCACTCCTTCCTTTTGCTGAAAAATTTTAACTGCAAACCTAGTAGTATAGTGTTTGCTACAATCACTTTCTTCTTTCATCCTATAAACTCATTTATTCTACAATACATTTTTTCCATCTAGTAGTTCTGTCAACTTCCAAGTTTAATTCAACTTAAATAAATACATGTTATCATCCATAACTTACTCCCACTTTTTTGAAACATCAAATTGAATGACCTCATCATAACACTCTGGTTCACCACCATTTATCAACAATAAATAGTATAAGAAAGGAGAATATACTTATGCTAGTTTTGACATTATGTTGGTTCTCTTAATTTTAATAACAAGTGTTAGAGGAACTCTTTATACTTTATTAGCTTGAGCACACCTTCTGTCTTTATCTTATTAATCATCATCATCCTCTATAAAAAGATATTTAGAAATATCTCCATGAATGTCATTTCTATTCTTGTGCATTTTATTTTCATTGAATGCAACATATATGCTCCTAATGATTTTTTATATTCCAATCATCTCAAAATATATAACCAAATTCATTTGAGTCATATCTAATGAATGCACACTTGATAGATTTTGGATCAAGCTTTCTCTTAGCTCCTACATCAACATAAACATAAGAAGAACAACCAATTACTTTGAGGTAAGATAAACTTACCTCCTTGTCACTCTAAACTTCCTCATGTTTCACCTCATTCAAAGGAATTAATGGTCTATAGTTGATCAGATAAAAAACAATATCCACTACCTTTTCCTAGAACTGTTTGGGTAGAGCAACATATAGCCCCATGCTCCTAGCACACTTAATGGTAGTTCTATTTATGAACTTTGCAACACTATTATGCTATGGTATTCTTAGAGTATTGAGTTCATGTCTGATCTCATTCAAAGTATAATATTCCTTAAATTTTTAATCACGATACTCACCACTATTATCTGATCTGAGATACTTAAACTTTGAATTTGTCTTAATCTCAATCACAGCTTTCCATATCAAGAAAACATCAAACACATCTGACTTATATTTTAAGAAGTACACATATACCTTTCTACTTTGATCATCAATAAAAGTGACAAAATATAAATACTCTCATACAAAATAAACTTGAGTAGGATCTCATACATCAATACGATGGGGATGGTGGAGTAACCTAAAGAATTGTGAAAATAATTTATTGCTCTATTAATCCCTAAACAATACTTTAGTTTTCTTTAATAATAAAAATTACAAAAACATTACTTAATAAATGCAAATATATGTGTCGATCAAGTAATATAGTGATAGAGTTCAGTATCGATCTCACGAGGAAGATTGTTTACTTGGAAATACTAGTATTGTCTATTATAATTATAATAATTATCCTATTCGATAAAAAATTTTTGGTATATATTCAATCACTTAGTTTAAAATTAATAAAAAATTTAAATAAAACAGTATCTATATAAAATATTTTGGATTGATAGAATTGAAATATAATATATATTTTTAATGATTCTCTTTTATATTGATGTTATTTAAAGCATATATATCATTGAAAGCTTAGTCAAGCATAAAGAGATAAAGGATAAATTAAATCCTTCCAACCTCAATACCACTCCAAACTCATATAGTCTGCCATCACATGAAAATCGTAGAATGGTAAATAAAGAATGTACTGTTAAAACCCCCTAATTATAATTCATCTATATAAATTTGGTATATATAAAGAACTATGTCTGTCTTTGCATCATACTAATCCAATATACTTGGTTGTGCTTAATTTCCTATTCTTAGGCTCCATATTTCACCTAATATTAATTACACATATGACCACTATATATATTAAATGAAGACCTGATACATTGAAAACATTATTAAATTATTTATGAATAGAATTTATTAGTACTCTACATTATATTTACACCATCAATTCAAAAGTAAAGAATTTGGCCATTTATAAAGAATAAGTGAAGCAAACTAATTTTCACTAATTAAATAAAAGAAAGAAAGTATAGAAGAAAATATATCACCGGATGGGTTCAATGATCTCTTTTACACTCCTTGAAATACATAAATGCTTCCATAAACATTGACCAAATACTCTTTTGAAGTGGATCAAGTGCTTGCTAAATTAGTTCTCACTCCTAAGAAAATTATAAAGAAGCACTATGAATACTGAAATTAAACATTATAAATGGACTATTTATAAAATATATATATATATAATGGATTCTGGCATCTCGGCATTCAAGACACTTGCATCACAGTTCCCATAAAAAAAACTAACATGACAGCACTGAAAAATTTCCTCCATGACGGTGCTTGCCAATGTGGACCACTGTTTAATAAATAGACACGTTACATTATCTACTTATCATATCCTGAACTATTATAACTATAATATTGTGATGCTTCTTTTAGTTTAGCACTACGACATCCATATAACACTACCCTTGGATTGGCACTATGGTGCTATATAGACAGAGACTAGACTTTATAGCACTGAGTCCTCTGATGTCGCGATGCTATCAAACAGAGACTTGGCACCACCATGTCCATACTGGGGGCTCTGGCTTCATTTATGGCGCCATGATGGTGTTCGATGCCATGGCGTTGTACCATACTAAAAAAATTTGCATATTTCCTGCATTTTCTTGCACAAATACAACTAAAATAAAATGGTTTCACTAGCAATTTAACATATATAATATAACATTATTTACACTCATCAAATCCTTCCTAGTTTAAACACTTGCTTGTCCTCAAGAAAATAGAGCTTTTATAATTATGAATAAATGATTAACCAAAATAAAAAATGGCATTTTAATATTACTAAAATATATTCATCACTATCTAAAATTAGTAAAAATGAATAAGGGTATATTTCTAGTTTGAAAAAATATTAATAGTTAAACTAATTAAGCATTCTTGTTACAACCCAATTTGAAATTATAAGTTATAATTTAATCATTAACTTTAATTTTTGAAGAGAATAATTGAGTTTTAATAATTAGATATGATAATAGTAAAATTATACTTTTACTAGTTCACTATCCCTTATATTAGCTCTCCCATCTTATCCTTTTTAGTTTATATATAAGATTATATTTTCAATCTTAAAATTTCATTGATACAAATTTTTAATATACTCATCTTTTAAGTTTGATTCTTTTCTTTTTATTTTTCTTTTATTTTGAAAACAATTTTATAAAGTTTTTTCTTTTTCTTTTGTACAGTATATAATTAATGATTTTGAATATCAGCTTTTGCTTTAAACCTTCATACAATTTTAATAATTTTAATGTAAGAACTTGATGAGATTACTAATTTTATTTTTTAAGAAAGCTATAATTTTAAATTTTAATCTACTCATATCTAAATTTAAATACTAATTATTCATCTTCTAATTTTAAAAGATAATTTCATAAAGGTATAACTTATAAATTCAAATCATAATAATAACTTAAATGATTGAATAAGTTAAATATTAGTTTTTCTAACTTATGAAATATAAATAAAGTTCATTCAAATAAGGATAAAGGATTTTATTATTATCCTAATCTTATATAATTTTTAATTATCATTTTTATAAGGCTTAATTAAATAATCAGAATATAAAAGTAAATGAAGGACAATAACAATTTAATCATGAAGAGAATTTGTTAATATATAAATAAACATATAAATAAATAATATAAATAAATGCTTTCATAAGAATGATAAAATGTGCATAAAATATATTTTAAACATAAAATAATATATTATAAAATGTTAAACATAACACATAGAAGATAACCTTTGCCCAAGGCAACCAAAGTTAAACAATGGCTCTAACAGCCAAAATTTTCAATTAAGTACAAAATACAAGACAATATCTCCCATCACTTTCTTCTCTTCTATAAACAAAATACACATTCACATCTTTAAGAATTCTTCACTCCTCTAAATCACATGTTTTCAATCTATATACATTGACTTTTATGGTTTGTAAAGTTTTCTTATCATGTATCGTGATGGCACTGTGTTAAGAAAAATTATAGTTATGGTATAAGGGCCATTCCATCCAATTTTTATTTTTTTCATGGTTATACTTCTCCCTATAATCAAATAGCATGACATCTTTCTCAAGAAAGAAATCATATAAGAAAACTCTACCATTATGTATCTTCCTCCCTTCTACTAAATATTTCTTCTTATCTTCATGCAACCCCTCTTTGAATTCGTTCAACTTAATAATAATAATAATAAAGATTTACATGTGGATAAGTGAAAAAGAATCCTCCTTGGTATGATCTTCATTTTAGCTCTTTGAAGAAGAGGGTTTATGTGTGATCCTTCCCATCACTTAGAATTTAATTTCTAATAGAAGAAAGTAAGCTTCTCACTAAATGGTAAGTAAGGACTGAGAAGTGAACTTCCTCCTAATAGGTTTTATAGATTTCAACGGTAGAGAAGTTTAAAAATTTCAAAATTTCAATAGTTATGGCTCGTCGGGGCACTACGGCATTAGAAGACATGGCACCGTGTCACTCCCTTGTTCTCTCTCAAAGATTTTCTTAAGCAAATTAAGCAAAACCTAATCTAGAGGATAAGGTTATCTCTCTAAAAGTGCTAAGTTTATAGTCTTCAACCATATTGCATAACTAACTAGAACTAAGGTTGGATAGCCTCCCAAGCAGCACTAAGTTTATGGTCTTCAGCTAGACTTGCCTAGATTTCCCATTTGGCTAAGATGGATGATTGCTACTCTTCAATTGGGTCCCATTGGTATCTCTTTCCTTCTCATTAGGATTAACTTTAGTGTTATTAGGTAAATATCCTATGGGCCTATTACTTAGAAATTGCAAGTTGACTTAATTGAGTTTCTAAGTTGTTAACTGAATTAGCTTGATTTATAATTCAGTTCCCAATTGCATGACTTCATCTTTTAATGGTGTATTTCTAGTTCCATGCTAATTTCCATGTTTAAATCCAAGAAGATAAGCTGCTCTTGGATTGTTATTAGCTGGATTTTGATTATTCTAATTTGATCATTAGTTATTTTAATTATAATTCTGTGGGTCTCCGAAAGGATACTACTCATGGGGTTCGAATGTAAAGAGTACGATCGCACTAACCCGTAGGACAATATGATTGTAGGCCTTTACAATCGGCACAAGCAGGCCAATGGAAGAGTAGATGGAGTTATACATACGATTAGCCATGAAAGATAGCGGCTTTCGCCTATGGACTTCGATGGATAATAATATATATAACCCAAAATTTTACGAGATTTTCCCCAATCAATACATCAGATCGAATGGGATTTATTTTATTATGGGGATCGATTTTCTATGGGTGTAAGCCCCCATAGTTAATTATGTCTTAGACCTCAGTATAAGAAAACTCTCAATTAAGGATGATATTTTATTCTCTTCTTAATTTAGTGCACAGAGAAAATTCCTAACTTCTATTCCAAGAGGAGAAACTCTTCTCTTTATCCTTAGTGATGATCAAATCTTTTTTAAATGAATGAAGATATGATTAAAATTTTGAGTTTAAAAGATCAGAGATCAGATTACTATTCTAGGAGGAATGACATATTGAGAATTCATAAGAAGTTGACACCATGAGGGGACTTATAGCTTAAATCCCACAAGGGATCTATGTAGCCCCAACTTGGATTTACCACCCTGGTCGGAAAGGGGTACCAGCTAAACTCCACCTAGCGTATCAAATTCATGTTGTCTAATCTTATGCAAAAAAGAAAATGGGTATCAAACCCGACTATGAATGGTACTATGCAATGCAAAGTAAACTATCCCTCTATATTGCAAAAGAAAAATCTATTTGCTAACTCGAGGCTATGCATGTGAGGGTAGGGCCAATTATGAAAATAAAAAGAAAAGGTGAATTAAACAATTTATTAATCAAGTTTGTTGGTTGATTTTTAAGATTAATCTAAGATTTGATCTTTAAGAGTCTTTTATCCTGATGAATTTTAGTTTTTTGTTTGATCCCCTAATTTTAGTCTACCTCTTTTAAACTTTAGGTTCATTAGGAGTTTATTATTAGTCTTGTTGAGTTTGATTTAGGTGTATATTTTAGGTTTTGAAATTTAATGATTATATATATATATATATTAGTTATGATTTAATTAAGAATTAAGAATTTTTAATATATTTTAAAAATTAGATTATGATCGATTGGTTGATTATTAATGGATTTAGGGAAACTAAACCTAGGAAAACATATCACTAAGTTTTTTTTTTTTATGTTTCTATCTTATAAAAAGCGTGCACTCTAAGTCTATTTTATCTAAGACTTGATCCTTAATTTATGTCCTTAGATGTCACTAAAGTTTTGGGACTAAAAGAAATTTTGTTTTCTAACCTTTAGGACGTTCGTACGTATGTCAATAGGTTAAGGGATCTAAAATAAAAGAAAAGCAATCTAATTATAAAATGAAGTTTCTACAGGGTCCTAAAGGGTAGGGAGCGTACAATCATTGTGGCCCTAAAGGTTTTCTAATTTTAAGAGAACTTACTACATCGGGAGCTACGACCTGGTGGTTCCGCCCGTTGCACCCCCACCAAAATGAATCAGGGCGACTGATTTGTTTATGTAGGCTCCTTCATCTAATACACCAAAGATTATTCTCCTTTCCTTTCCCAAAAGTACCTCACAAAATAATAGCAAGAGAGAAAACATGGAATGGGAGTAGGCACCATTCAAAGAGAAACACTACTAAGAAAGAATTAATTCAAAATAATTGAGATTTACAATTTTAGGATGCATATCAAGTACATGAAAAGAAAGCATAAGAATGACAAGTGTAAACAAGAGATGTGCATGAGCAATTATGAACAATCATGAAAGTAAATATATACATGATAAAATTCAAGATTAAAAAAAATGCAATCATCATATAGCTTTGAATTGGATATCCCTATACTTGTGATTAAGCATAAAACTAAAGCTATCACATAGCCTAGTTATAAATATTCGCACTTACATGACATCAAATGTATATATATGTGTTATTGCAATGTACCTAACCCATTCATGAATTATGCTTGCAATATATATGTTGTAGTTAAAACATTACACAACTTTAGCCTGACTAAATGTTTGAGTTAAATACATTAACATTACTAATGTCTACGAATGAATATACATCGCACATAATCATGTTGTTCATCAAGATTAAACCTACACATAATTTGGAGCTTGAATACATAAAGTTAAACTACACATCGGCATGAGTAACTTGGAGCATAGAAAGATATATCTACTAAATCAATTGGTGAAGGAGCTACTACAAGCATCATTAATTATAATATCATTCATATCATTGTGGCTTTTCACGCATAAATGTTCCAGTTATTTCACGACATAGAGAAATACATACAAGGTAAGTGACGAAAGAATGGTGCAAGGTAAGTGACGAAAGAATTTAAGAGGGAATCTCTATTCGAATTCTATGAAGTTGTCAACCTTTACCATTCTTATTGAGATTCATTATACATATGATGCTTGAAATTCATGGACTAATCTCTTGAAATATATAATCATGGTCAAAATGTAGAGGATCCATCAAAGAACTTTTTGCTAAGTTTGGAAACACATGACATCAACTAATTCAGAAGCAAGAGTACCTACTTCATAAAAGTACCGCTATATTCCTCTACAATTAAAGTTTAGATGAGCTAACTATAATTCAATTATATGTTTTCCTCCATTTCTTTGAATATGAATAAAATTTACATCATGGTTAATCCTTGAGTTTGGATACAAAGAATTTCTTACAAACATAGAATGATTAAGCTTGACTGAATAGTAACAATGGCAATTAAACGTTCACAGAATATTGAGCACAAGTAAATGGAAAAAGAGCAGATTTCAAGAATTAGTATTATGATCATGTTTACATCTTCAAATAAATTATGAAAAATTATCTAAGTTCTATCCCGATATTAATAAAATTGTTTTTGATAATATCTCTCTTATAAATTATATAAGTTCCATCTTAATCGGCAGCAATATACTTTATAAATTTGTGGTGTCTCTCTCCAATGATCTATTTATTTCTTTCAATTTTTTTAGCATTATCTTAAAAATAAATAAATAAATATTTTTTTAAAAGTATTTGCTTCAAAAACTCACATCATTTCTTAACAAACAATAACACAAACACCTTGCTTACACATTTCTTTTCTTTTTTTTTTTTTTTTAAAGATAAAGAACACCATGACTCCTTATTTCCCACAACCTGTACATAAAACCTTGAGTCTCATGACATGAATCATAGACAAATGGGTACAATAATTATTCATTTCCAAAAATTCTATATTAACACATAAATCACTTATACATGAATCGTTTATTTTGTTTACACATGAATCAACCACTTGAAGAAACAAACATTATTGATATAGCTTCTTATACCATGAAGAAGAAATAAGAAAAAAGAAAAAAAAAAAGAATGGAGTTGATGGAAAGAAGAAAAAGAAAAAGAAGAGAAGTAAGACCGAGAAAGTGAAAAAAAGAAGAAGAAGAAATTACATTGCCAAAGGGGAAGGGGTCGTCGGCTAGAGCTGGATGACGTCTGACGTTCTCCACGCGAGATAAGTGCAGTTCGACTCCTCTTGCTTACTCGAACAGAAGAGGCGGCGAAGAGAGGGCAGACGAGCTGCCTGGTCTCTTGCGAACCAAAGAGAGGTAGCTCAGGATAGAGCTTCGGCCTGGCCTCATGCGAATAGAGAAGAGAAAGATAGAGGGGGACTTCCGCCCCTCTTGCTTGTGTGGACCGAGAACTGGGGAGAGAAGGCGGCATCAGCTTCCTGGCTTGGTCTGAAAAGAGGAGAGGCGGAGGAAGAATGGGCGGCTTCGGGTCCCTTGCGAACCAAGAGAAAAAAAAATAGAGAGGGAGCTGGAGCCATGGAGTTGTGCGAATGGGAGAGACCATGCTGCCCGAATCCCTTTTTATTTTTTTGTCCGTTTTTGAGAGATATCTCTCCTGGAGAGAGTTGCTTTCACGTCCAAGGCTTGCGGCTGAGATTTTGTTTGAGGTTTGAACCGGCCACTTGAATCAAAATCTGTCAAAAAGAAACATCCATATGAAGCACTGGTTCAAATCAAATGGCACATATCAAATGCCATCTTTGATTTTTAATCTAAACCATTAAATGAGATAACCCTTTATTCGAGAATGCATAAAAAAATAGATCTAAATTAGTTGCATTTAAACTTAATTAGAATAAATTATATATTTTTTATTTTAATATATATATAAACATATATGTGTATTTTAATTTAGCTAATGATATATTTATTTAACTAACTTTGAATTAATCAAATGCACATATATTTAATTTATATTTTGAATTTAAATATATATAATATATATTATTTCATCATTTTTATTTAATTAATAATAATAAATAATGGTATTTATCTCACTTTCTCTCATCTTGACACACGTCAAACAATGCCCGACTTGAGTGTGAATGGGCTTGTTCGGAAGATCTCGACGATCTGGACGCACCCGTGTAATCCATTTCACAAAATGAGGTCTCAATAAAAAAATATTAAGTACGAAACGAACATGCGTCATAAAGGACCAAATGTGTGAAATCACATCAAATCGTTATCTACCCGACCACATGTATTTTGAAACATGATAAGAGGACAACATGTGATCAAAAGGACTAAATCCTAAGGTCGACGACGAACCAACGTAGCATACGTAAGGTGACCCTTCATAAACACAATTGTGCAACATATGGGAAGGTGGATCAATCTATAAAATGCAAGATAAGACAATGTAAGTGACCGATGCCAAAAAGGAGATCAACAAACACAACCCGAACATGTGCGACGAATGATAAGTGAACCGTGTGTGTTGGCGTTGACCTCCCTAACTCTAGGAAGATACAACCCAACAACCAACGAGCTAGACTAACCAAGAAGATGCAATCCTACGATCAACTACTAAGAATCAAGAAACATACAATCACGCAACAATCATGCAATAAGTGTCCCGCCATGCTATGCTCACATAATCATACAATGGTCATCCAAGCAAGCAATCATGCAATTGTATAATAGCCATCAAATCACCAATAATTATATAATTACATAATTTTTGCATACTCATGACATAACCAATAATCCACATAAAATCATATAATCAAACAATACTCATATATCATGTAACAATCATCCAAAACATGCAATAATCGACCAATTTTATGGTGATCACCCAAAAATGTATACCTCACCAATAATGCACATATAATGATGCAATAATCATTCAACCACGCAATGTTCATGCAATAAATGCAGTAATTGTTCAATTATATAATGAGTAATCCAACATGCAATGGTCATCTCATAATCACACAATCACATAAGCATATAACAATCAATTAATTATATAGTGATCACACAATAATGATATAATCGCACAAGCATATAAGAAATCAATCAATCATGCAATGATCACACAATGCTCATATAATTACATAAGCATACAAAACTCAATTAGTCATATAGTGATTACACAATAAAGATATAATCAAACATGCATACAAAATTCAATCAATTATGCACTGATCACACCACCAAGCATACAAAAAAAAATCAATTATGCAGTGATCACACCACAATTATATACTGATGCCATAACCACACACTTATACAATAACCAATCAACATGTAATGATCACTCGATGATATGCTTACACAATCATGTAAAAGTCATTAAATCATGCAATGATCATTCAACAATCATTCAATCATACCGTGCTCACTCAATCATGCAAAAATGGTGGGACAAAAGAAAGAAATAAACACAATATTCGCCTGACCAAATTGAAACAACGAATGAAGGAGACTCAATACTCACTTGACTAAACCAGAAAAGTGAGAGAGAGCCAAGAAAAGAAGCTCACTATCTGCCTACTAATAGCATAATAGAATAAGGAAGGGATTCTATGCTTGCATGAGCAAAATCAAAATAATGACATACATAACTAAAGTACACTCAACGATCACCTGGAGCTCATGTCTATGGTGATGTGAGAAGGGAATTCAACCATCACTTGAAAGTCATAGCATATAGCCAAGAGTAACAATCAAAGGGAAGTAATGAGGAAGAATAATCAAAGATAAGGAAATCATCTATCAGCCTGACCACATTACAACAGCAAAAAAGAGAAAGGAAAATGGGTCCCACATTCACTTGACTATATCGAAATAGTGAATGGAGAAAACTCAAGGCTCATTTGACCATATTCAAAACAACAAGTAAAGAGCTAAATGAGACTCAACAACCAGTAGAAAAAGTCAACTGCCACTAGGGAGGTGAACAACCACTCAAAAAGTCAACAATCACTCGACTGGAGGTCGAGGGTGAGAAAAGACAAGGGACACTCGATGATCACTCAGCGCATATACCGAGGTGATATGAAGAGCATAAGGAAACACTCGATGATCACCCGACGCATCTACTGAGGTGATATGAAGAGGACAAGAAAACACTCAACGATCACCCTGCGCATCTGCCAAGGTGATACGAAGAGAACAAAGAAATACTCAATAGTCACCTAATGCATTCGTCGAGGTGATACGAAGAGGACAAGGAAACTCTCAATGATCATCGGCACATATACCGAGGTGATATGAAGAGGATAAGGAAACACTCAACAACCGCCCGATGCATCCACCGAGGTGATACGAAGAGGATAAGGAAACACTCAACGATAACTCGACGCATATGCCGAGGTGTACGAAGAGGACAAGGAAACACTCAATAACCACCCAATGCATCCGTCGAGGTGATATGAAGAGGATAAGAAAACACTCAATGATCACCCAGCACAACTCCCGAGGTGATACGAAGAGGAAAAAGAAAAACTTGACGATCATCAGCATATCTGTCGTGGTGATACAAAGAGGATAAAGAAACACTCAACGATCACTCGGCACACTTGCCGATGTGATACGAAGAGAATAAGGAAACACTCAACGATCACCCGGCACATCTACCGAGGTGATACGAAGAGGACAAAGAAATAATCAAGGATCACTCGGCGCATCTATCGAGGTGATACAAAGAGGACAAGGAAACACTCAATGATCACCTGGCACATCTGTCGATATGATACTAAGAGGAAAAGGAAACACTCGATGATCACCCGGCGCATCTGCCGATGTGATATGAAGAGGACAAGAAAATACTTGATGATCACCTGGCGCATCAACAGAGGTGATATGAAGAGGAAAAAGAAACACTCAACGATCACCCGGTATATTTGCCAAGGTAATACGAAGAGGACAAGGAAATACTTAACGATCACCCGGCACATCTGCCAATGTGATACGAAGAGGACAAGGAATACTCAACTAACACCTGACGCATATGTCGAGGTGATGAGGTAAGGGCAGGAACACTCAACTATCACCCAACACATATGTCAAAGTGATAAGAAGAGGAAAAGAACACTCAACTATCACCCGACACATATGCCAAGGTGATGAGGTGAGGACAGGAACACTTAACTATCACCTGACACATATGCTGAGATGATGAGGTGAGAACAGAGAAACTCAACAACCCCCTAACAGGAAAAAGAAATAAGGGGAAATAAAGAGGTGGTGAAGTATGCCTCCCAGGGACTGTCGGGCACCCAACCAGAAAAGGGGAAGTCAACATTCGCCTGACCATATTCGTAATGGCAAATGAAAACAACTCAATACTTGCCTGACCATATTCATAACAGGGAGTAAAGAGCTTCCCAAAGTCTAGTGTCTGTCTGACCATATTCGCAACAATGGGACAAAAGAAGAAATGACACTCAACAATCACCCGATGTATATGCCGAGATGATATGAAAAGGACAAGGAACACTCAATGACCACCTAATATATAAGCATGAGGTGATCAGAAGAGGACAAGAAATACTCAATGAAACCTAATGTATAAGCACGAGGTGATTAGAAAGGACAAGGAACACTCAATGACCTCCTAATGTATAAGCACAAGGTGATCAGAAGAGGATAGGAGAACACTCAATGACCACCTAATGCATAAGCACGAGGTGATTAGAAGAGGACAAGGAACACTCAATGACCACCTAATGTATAAGCACAAAGTGATCAGAAGAGGATAGGAGAACACTCAACTTCTCACCACACATGCCGAAATGCCGAGTGATAGAGGACGGAACAACTCAATGACCACCCAGTACAATAAGCACGAGGATCAGAAAGGACAAAAGACACTCAACGACAACCCGACTTAGTGGTCAGGAGTGTATGATGGCGGCTCGAGGCTGCCGGAATCGCACAAGTAACACCAAGACCGTGCCCCCTCTCCCCGGTGGAGGAGCAACGACATGGAAGGAACCTAAAATACTATCAAACCCAAAAATCAAGGTAAAGATATCATGAATCAATATGAGAAAGAATATGATAGAACATCACACAAGAAAGATCCAAGGAGAGGGACCTAACTGGGAAATGGAATAAGAACTTGATTGGAAGAGTGACTTCAAAAATAAGTGAGAAAAATCAACTAGAATAGGATAGTGGCTCTCAAGCAAGTGAACAAAAAGCCATAACTTGAATGGGATAGTGGCTCCCAAACAAGTGAACAAAATATACCACTTGAATGGGAGAGTGGCTCCCAAACAAGTGAGCAAAACAACACTGAATGAGAGAATGACTCCCAAATAAGTGATGACAGCATAAAGATATCAAGATGAAAAATGCACACCAAATGATTATTTCTAAGTAAAACAACCATAACTCAAAATAACTAGGATTCAAGACAAGTGAATTCAGAAAAAACACAACTACCTAATAGAAATGAGATATAATCAAATGTTGGGTCCAAAAATTTCCATGCATGAAGTTTTTCAAAAGAAACAAGGTAAGTTTAAAACAAACCTCAAAAGTGGAGATACTAAGAGATGCTAAACAATCATCAATTAATTGAGATAAGTTTGATTCACATAATTTTTTCAAAGAGTGGAATTTTTATCAAAGAGTAAGAGGATTATTTTTAAGAATGAAAGATTTACCTCTTGATTATTTTGACCCGGTCAAAATAACATATGGGACCAAATTTGAAAACTCAGTAAAAAGTCGGTTTGACTCCATCTAAACCCAAAAAGGTTAGGAATTTAAAATTTGTTAACCCAGTCAAGCTCCCTACAAGCATAAACGGGCTCTCCCCCTAGATATGATTTTTTTAAAAAATATAAAACTAATTCAAAAGATTTAAATTAGGTAAAGAAATTAAGCCTTCTCTATCTTCTTGCATGAAGAATACTTTTATATCTAATAGAATATCATCGTATAATAATAAATTCAAAAATCATAATTTTCAAACTCAAGTATCAAGCAAATTAAAGTACACATGAGTTTTCTGAGATTTAGAAATTTATAATAAAGGAAAACCATTTACACTTTCATTTGAGGCTCATTTTATGCCTCTTTTATAATTTTGGCGCACTTTGTGCTTCTTTCACTTTTATTAAACTTCGTGCATCTTTTATTTTTGGTGTTTTGCACATCTTTTCACTTTTGATGCACTTTGTGCATCTTTCACTTTTGGCGCTTTGCACATCTTTTTCATTTTTTATAATTGAATTCCTTTCTAAATCTCTAAAAGAATACTTTCTCAGTTGTAAAATTATCTTCCAAACATAAGGCAAGAAAACTCACTCTCTTATACAAGGAAGAAAAAATTCACAAAATAAACCGATCCTAGATAAAGATTGAACAACCTGATTGAGAAGATTATTAAGATAAACGCAATTAAGTCAAGTAATACTTGCAATGAGATAACAGATAAAAAAAATTTCATTTCTAGATCCAATTCCAATTTGTCATAGATCTTAGTTCAAAAGAATAAAATCACCTCACATAAAGGATGGGAGGTAGAGGACATGCTCTTTTTTTATCATCATGAATTTTCTTCTTTAAGTGTAGATGAGTCAACCAACACCTTATAAATATTAATAAAGGAGGTATTTTTTTTGGTAAGTATTGGTAAAGCTAAACTAAAGAAAATTCACTCAAAAGTTTGTCTTATATTTTTAACTCTCATTTTTTTTCTCAAGTTAATTTTTCTTTTGAAAAAAAAATTGCATATGTCAAATTTAAGGACCCTTTTATTAAAGATCAAATTTGGATTCTCATTTGGACTGATATAAATCAAGATCAAGTCTAAGGAGCTTAGATTAGGGATATGAAGGAAAGTAGAGTTTCTACTAAATGAATGAATCATATCATCAAAGATAGAATATAGATTTATGTTTAAAATGATAGAGATCAGGATTTAATCTAAAACCATTCTAACTAGAAATTGATTGGAATTGAAATTTTGACTTGAACAAAATGACTTGAAATAGATTGATCTGGATTTAAACTTGAGAATTAAAAATCAAAGATTTAATAAACTCAAAATCTTAATTAAATCTTTTTTTTATTAAAAAGATATAATTTTACTAAGGATTGAGAGAAGAGAGTGGAGTAGAAAACGAAAATTAAAACTAGGCACCAAATTAGGATTACCTACAAAAGTGAATAATACAACATCCAAAGATGGAGAGAGAACCCAATCCCACCGTGATCGCCAGAAATCTGTGGGTATCCGAAAGGATGCTGCTCATGGAGTTCAAATATAAAGGGTATGATTGCACTATCCTGTAGGATAAAATGATCGTAGGCCTTTACAATCGGCACAAGAAGGCAATGGAAAAGCAGATGGAGTTATACATACGATTAGCCATGGAAGATAGTATCTTTCACCTATGCACTTTGATGGATAGTAATATATATAATCCAAAATTTCATGAGATATCCCCCAGTTGATACATCAGCTCGAATGGGGTTTATTTGATTGTGTGGATCAGTTTCCTACGGGCGCAAGTCCCAGTAGTTAATTACATCTTAGACCTTGGTCTAAGAAAACTCTTGATTAAGAATGATGTTTTATTCTCTCCTTAATTTGGTGCAAAGAGAAAATTCCTAACTTCTATTCCAGAGGAAAACTATTCCTTTATCCTTAGTGATGATCAAATCTTTTTATAAATAATGAGAATATGAAATAAATTATAAGTTTAAAGATACAGAGATCAGATAACTATTCTAGGGGAATGACAGATTGAGAATTAAAGAAGTTGACACCATGAGGGGACTTAAAGTTTAAATACCCACAGGGATCTTGTAGCCCGACTTGGATTTACCACCCTGCCGAAAGGGGTAGACAAAACTCCAACAGTTGAACCAATTCAAATTGTCCGATCTTAGCAAATCCAAGAGTAGAAGGGGACAGAAAAGGAAATGGCAATCAAACCTGACTATGAATGGTACATGTAAGCAAAGTTAATATCCCTCTAAAAATGCAAAGAAAATCTATATGCAACGTCGAAGCTAATGTGCAGTGTAGGTAGGCCATTAGGATTGGTCAATGTTACTTGAGTGCACAGTTAATTATATTGATAGCTATCCCCTTAAAAGGATCATGCTATTTTTAAGAAAAATTGTTTGATTTTTTTTAGTCCTATATTCACTTTTGTCTTGCTTAAAAATTTTAACTTAGATATATATCACACCTAAAGAGCCAACGTTTCACTCCTCCGATCCAGCCACCCCAAATAAAGAAATTTAAGAAACTTAAGAAAAAGTAGGCAGTTCTAATGCACAAATAAATTAATAAATATCATAACAAATCATAGAAAAATATCCAAAGTCTAGGGCAAGTGCTAACAATATTACATCACAAAGTACAAAAAAAGTAGTGGTGGCCAGGCTCCACCGATAATAACCCAGGAATGACGCAAATCTTAAAAATGGGCATTTTTATATCTTGCTCTTCACCTTCATTTCCTTGATTCATCTATAGATCATCTTCGTTCCTTCGGGCTCCTCATAATGAATCCTCCAAAAAGATGTCCAAGTGGAAAAGGAAACTCCCTGTAGGGGGTTTTATTTTCCCTTTGCACCCCTTTACATTTAAAATGCCTTGTTTCATATTTTTTTATAACTCTTACCATCAAATACATTACATCAGTAAAAATAAAATTCTAGACTCTCCTACAGGGGTTATCCTAAGAAGTTATAATCAAAATCATCCAAGCAGTTATATATATGAAACGAAATAACTCAACATCAATCACACTTGGTCGTGCTCTTATTATTTGGGGGCTAAGCAGCTGAAGCACCTAAAGCAATTAAATATGTTTTTTATTATGAATTTTAGCCCCCTTTAGAGCTGTGTGAGCACGACCATCTGTGGGAAAACATTGTCAGTATAAAAGTGTTCCTAACATATGGATATTCTATCGCTCACAACATAGTATAGAAAAAAGAACCAGAAATCATCATAGAAAACATCACAAAAAACTAAAGCAAGTAGCAAAGCAAATAGCACACGGGTCACATGCAAGTCACCACAACACAAAGATAGAAAGAAAAAGCAGAACATCGGCCTAACCTAAAACTTGTATTCATGTTCTGACAAATAAGTCTAAGTGTGTGTAGGTTGTGTGGTTTTGGATAGGTCCTATGTATGCTAGTTTAATTATATTTGCTTGCATTTGATTTGTTGAAGGCAAAAAGAGATATTTTAATTCAAATTTAAAAATTAGTATTTTAGGATTGATTTTAGAGATTTTTTTTTAATTTAGTATTTAATTGATTACCACCTTTATTTCACATCAAGGTCATGAGGTTTATTTCACCCTCCTTGGGGCTAACTTAATAGCCTCGTAGGCCTGGGTTACCTAGTGGCAACCAATTCTGTTGAATTATTTTTAATTGGTTATGAAAATAAAAAGAAAAGGTGAATTAAACAATTTATTAATCAAGTTTGTTGGTTGATTTTAAAGATTAATCTAAGGTTTGATCTTTAAGAGTCTTTTATCCTGATGAATTTTAGTTTTATGTTTGATCTCATAATTTTAGTCTACCTCTTTTAAACTTTAGGTTGATTAGGAGTTTATTATTAGTCTTTTTGAGTTTGATTATAGGTGTATGTTTTAGGTTTTGCAATTTAATGATTATATATAATATATATAAATATATATATATAATATATATATATATAATAATATATATATATATATATATATATATATATATATAAATAATCTAAATAAACTCACACAACACACCCAACATCAAACCAACCCCAACCTTCCAAAAAACCACCCAAAACCGCCAACGCAACAGCACGTCAATGGAAGTCAACAACCTCTCAACCTGGCCCCCACCCCCACGGCCCGCAGACACCCACATGAAAAAAATATATAAAAAACAAAATCTCTCCACTACCGCCTCCTGCCGAGGCCTACCGTACACATGTTTACTAGCGCCCTTCGAGACCATCAAAAAAAGACCCTTCAAAGACCCTAACGATTATATAGTGGCCTCCCAGCCCCAAAAATTACAACCTCCTAAGGACAATCGTACGTAATGACCAAAGGATCATGGATCCTTGATAAAATAAAAAGAAAAGTAACCTCAATAGAAAATGAAGTTTTCTACAAGGTCCTAAAGTGTGTATGGAAAGGGAGCGTACAATCAAGGTGCCCCTAACGTTTTCAAAGTTTAAGAGAACTTACTACAGCTGACCGGGGGCTACGACCCGGTTGGTTTCGTCGGCAGTCCCCGTCTCCACCCGGACGCACCAGCACATGCCAGGGGTTCCACTAGCATACAAACATACCGAGCGTCCATCACCAAAATCCGACCAGGTCAGAGATCCTACACCGATGTCCAAACCCCAGAAGAACCGTCGGCGCCCAACCACGCCCGCGCGCCCCCCAGGCCCTGCGCGACGTCCCCATACCACCTCGCCCCCGCGCACCACAGTCCAGCACATTCCAAACCCCCACCCATCGCTAACTCCAATTACGGCTGCCACCACCCGACCCGCCCCGCCCGTCCCAAACAGCAAGTCCGCGATACCCACCGGCGCCTATCCAATGCTGGCCCTAACGCCCCAACCAACCCAACCCACACACCCAGGGGCACCCTAACCCCCGATACCCCCCCCCCCCAGCCCTAATCATCACGCAAAGCCTAGGCAAACCTATCCGATGTGCTACGGGCCCTAACACTCAAGCTATCCCCTACCCCTCAGATCTACAAGAAACAAAGACAATCCACGTCCGCCATCCCATAGTCTACAAATGAGTTAATTTGCCATGTATAACCCGTGAGTGCTCAAACATGAATTCTACTGTAGTACAGCACCTGTTTTGACGTTAAAACCATTACACACAACTTTAGCCTGACTACATGTTTGAGTTAAAATACAATAAATATTAAATCTAAGAATGGAATATACATCGCACATAATCACGGTTGTTCTATAGAAGATTGAAACCTATAGTATAACCTGACCAAAAATTTGTGTTTTAACATACCTAACATTATTATAATCTTGACAAAGAATATACATCGCACATAATCCATGTTGTTCATGCAAGTATTGAACCCTATGCATAATTGGGACAACTCTATAGAAATATATAAATCATGGTCACAAATGTAGAGGATCCACAAAGAACTTTTTGCTATAGTTGGAAACACATGACATCAACTAATTCAGAAGAAAGAGTACCTACTTACTACAAGTACTGCTATATTCCTCTACAATCAAAGTTTAGATGAGCTAACCATAATTCAATTATATGTTTTCCTCCATTTCTTTGAATATGAATAAAATTACATCATGGTTAATCCTTGAGTTTGGATACAAAGAATTTCTTACAAACATAGAATGATTAAGCTTGACTGAATAGTAACATGGCAATTAACGTTCACGAGAATATTGCAAAGTAAGGAAAAGACAACAGAAAGTATAATAAAAGGATAACAATTAAGTATCTATGTCTATCTAATTCAAAAAAATAGAATGATCTAACTCACATAAAATTAATAATGTTTTTCCACTACACTCTTAATCGGCAGCAAAACTTTATAAATTTGGTGTCTCTCCCAATGATCTATTTATTTCTTTCAATTTTTTACATATCTTAAAAAAAAAAATAATAAATATAAATTTTTTAAAAAGTATTTGCTTCAAAAACTCACATCATTCTTAACAAACAATAACACAAACACCCTTACAATATTTCTTTCTTTTTTTTTTTAAAGATAAAGAAACCATGACTCCTTATTTCCCAAACCTGTACATAAAAACTTGAGTCTCATGACATGAATCATAGACAAATGGGTACAATAATTATTCATTCCAAAATTCTATATAATAACAATAAATCACTTATACAAGAATCTTTATTTTGTTTACACATGAATCAACCACTTGAAGAAACAAACATAATTATAAATAGCTTCTTATACCATGAAGAAGAAATAAGAAAAAGAAAAAAAAAGAATGGAGTTGAGGGAAAGAGAAAAAGAAAAAGAAGAGAAGTAAGACGAGAAAGGAAAAAAAGAAGAAGAAAAATTACATTGCCAAAGGGGAAGGGTCTCGGCTAGAGCTGGATGACGTCGACGTTCTCCACGCGAGTAAAGTGCAGTTCGACTCCTCTTGATCTCGAAAGAAGAGAGGGGAAGAGAGGCAGACGAGCTGCCCTGGTCTCTTGCGAACAAAAGAGAGGAGCTCAGGATAGAGCTTCGGCCTGGCCTCGAGTAGAAAGAGAAGAAGAGAGGGGGACTCCCCCCTCTTGCTTGTCGTCGAGAACAGGGAGAGAGGCGGGTCAGCTTCCTAGCCTGGTTCTGAAAAGAGAGAGGCGAGGAAGAAGGCGGCTTGGGTCCCTTGCGAACCAGAAAAAAAAAATAGAGAGGGAGTCGGAGCCTGGAGTTTGGCCGAAATGGTGAGACGGAGAGAAAGACAATCCATTGCTCCCAAATCCTTTTTTTTGTCCTTTTTGAGAGATTCTCACCCTCAGAGAGAGTTGCATAACGGTGAGGTATCCTCCCACGACACTTTTGATCACGTCCCTTTTGACCGGACGGTAGCTCACATCGGGTTAGTAGAGGATGGTTACTACCGGTTTTTGCTCGGTTATATTTAGTCAGTATTGTTAAGTATATGTTTGGAAAAATAGGAATACCACTCGATAGAAAGACCAATCTACCGATTTATACCGGCAATACGAGAAATACCAAAAATAACCGAGTTATCACTCGGTAGTTGCTCGGTATTTTTCTTCATCCATTAATGTTATTTTACTCGTTCTTAGTTGGATTGCTCGGTATTTCTCATTTTGGTGCCTGTATACTTAGTGCCTGCCAGAACGTAAGCTCTAACGTAGTTCACCGGACCAAAATCTCACAAAAGAAAAACTCCATAGGAAGCCCTAGCTCAATTACAAACGGCCCATATCAAATGCCATCTTTGATTTTTAATCGTAAACCATTAAATGAGATCACCATTTATTCGAGAATGTTATAAAAAGACTATATCCTACATTCAGTTGCATTCTAACTTAATTAAAATAAATTATATATTTTTTCTCTTATTCAATATGATATAAAAATATATGTTGTATTTTAAATTTCAGCTAATGATAATTTATTAATCTAACTTTGAATTAATCAAATGCCACATATATTTAATTTATATTTTAACTTTAACTATTATATATTATATACTATATTTATCTTTTTATTTAAAAATAATAGGGGAGTGGGGAGAGTAAATACGGTGTGATATCTATTAGCGACTTGACATTCCTCATTTGACACACGATACATGAATAATGGCGCAGGTGGGTAGAGTCGACTTGAGTGTGAATGAACTTGTTTGGAAGCTCCTCGCCATCTGGAGGCCATAGCACACGTGCAATCCATATTCACAAAATGAGGTCTCAATAAAAAGATCATTAAGTACGAAAATGAAATATGCGTGATACAAGGCCCAAATGCGTGAAATCCACCTCAAATTGTTATCGCGGCCCCACACAGAGTATTTTTGAAACAAGATACGATGAAAACATGTGATCAACAGGACTAAATCTAAGGACGACGATAGAGCGATGGTAGACATATGCAAGGTGACCCTTCATCAAACACAGTGGTGCAACATACGGGAAGGTGAATCATCTACAAAATGCAAGACAAGACAGTGTAAGTGATCGATGTCGAAGAGGTGGTCCAACATATCTAATAATTTCACTATTATATTTATGAACCAACTAAACTTGGAGGTGCTTCCTTCACTTGATTATATGTATTTGAATAGGCAGTTTTTTTTTATTTCAATCAAATTTATATTTTCAATTATCTTGGATATCATTTCTCTAACCAATGAGCTCTTTAATTTAAAGATTGAATTAGAAAATTTAATCTTGAAGTGCTTAAAACTTCTTTATATTGCGCATACTTGCCACATCAAAATTGGATAAAGAATTTTTTCATTCACTCCTACACTCTCTTTGGATTTCAGCCTATACTAGGCAACTTTAACATTTTTTGTTACAATTTTTTTAATTAATTCATAAGCATCCATTCAAAAGGTTTGATATTAAGGAACCTCGATGAATAACATAATTCTATACTCTAAGGGATTCTTACCAATCCATTCATAACAAAGTTTTTAGTTATCAACCCAATCAGTAAGTGACTGTAAGGGTACTTTCTAAGCATCTGCTTTGAATATCTCCCACTCTACATAAATAATTCCTTCCTGAGTCAAGGAAGTAATATCATTATAAGTTGGATAAGTCTTAGAAGGTGTGAAAAACTTGCCCAGAAATTTGTAGCAGCTTAACTCATTCTATATGCTAATAAAGCCTAAGGGTAAAAAATTTCAACCACACTTTGTTCTGTCTCTTAGAGAAATGAGAGACATCTGCGTCTAATGCACTCGAATCACTGACAGCCAATGATCTTAAATATCGTACAATTTTCTAAGATTTGCTAAATGTAATTTAGGATGCTTCAATGAGAGTTGCGTATATTGAGAATTTTGTACCCATTTCGAATATAAAAGTTTAATTCCAAAATTATTAACACGATGGAAGGTCTATTTATTCCTTGATGACTTCGTTCTATAAAGGGGTTAACAAAATCCGTAAGAGTTCATAATGATCTAAGTCTTGAATAGAGTCATCTATTTCAAAAATTTATTTGTTTCTAATTTTAAAAAGGATTCTCTCTAAAATTTTGAATCAAAATTAAGCAATTTATGGTTTCTTCAATAACTTTTAAGATACAACTAATAATTATGCAATAGTAAAAAAAACTCAAAAGATAAAAAAATATAATATGATAATTATCCAATTGATTAACAATATAGTTATTGACCTATTTTTTGCACCTTAAGCCTCTCTACTACTGGTTATCATTTGATTGAGTAAGATTTGGGCTCGAGTGGGCTCAAGTATGTTTAATCGACTCAATCAAGCAACGATGGGTTGAGTTCAAGTTAAGTTAGTGCCAATTTGAACTTATTTTCAAATTGACTCAGTTTAGTCGAATTTGGCTCATATGCAGTCGATTGATCTCGATCAACACATATCAACTGCATCGGTACACTGCTTTAACTTCAAATGATGTCAATTTATGGTTTAATTTAGTAATTAGATGTTGAATAATATGAACCTCAAATTGGCTTAATTTGAATTAAAGTTTGACTCGAGTCTAAACCTAGGCCAGCCATAATTTAACCCTATTAAAACTATCAATCGAATTTATTAGCAATTCAAATTGGCTCCCTAAATATGATACATTTTCATAGACGACCATGATTAAACATGATCTATGATTCAACCAAAATCTCAATATGTAGAAGATTTATATGACTCGGTCAGGTATAGAGCAACAAACAAGCCTTATTCAAGTATTTTCGAAAGACGGAAGCAAGAACTGAAAATGGCGGGCTTCCTCTTTCTTTTTTGGTGTGAATTTCTTCCAGACAAAAGCCTCGACAGGGGAGATTTTATTTTCATTCAATTGATACGACAGGACTTTGGCTCATTGCTCTCGCTCCCGTCATCTCTCAGTTTGGAAGATACATGATCTCTATGGCACATAGAGATCAATGAAGTAAATCTATGTTGTTTGAAATCACCTCTCTATAGTGTAAAACTTGTTTTCATAAAAAAATATAACACGAGGTGTTTGTGTAATGCTATTGAGAAATTACACAAGCCTAAACTAAATAAATGAGGACATGATACATTTGGATGATACTTTTCTTATGCTTCTAAATCATTTATGAATTTGAGGAAAGTAAGGAGATTGTTTATTTATATAAATGGTATTTATGTATAAAGCTATCACATAGCTCAATTTTTGTGGATTTTATGAATGGTTGGAGAAAGTAGTGAACTCTCAAAAGAATCTTTATATTTCAAATGCAAAGTCTATGTTATTGAGCCAAAACTTAAAAAAAAATCCAAATGAAGTTTTATGGTATATGTGTTGTTATTTCTCTGACCATTCCATTCTTAGTAAATACATTCATCCTTCACGTTGGATTCTATAGTGGCTTGTGGGTAATCATGCTACAAATGACTAAGTATTCATGTTACAAATGGCTGGCTTTATGCATAACACCAAAATGTTAAAGTTATTTATTATTGAAGTGAACTGTAATGGGTTGATTTAATATGCTTGAGTCTTTGTGCTCATATCCACATTTTATTGCTAATATGAAGCTTTGAATAATTCTTGCATGGTAGTATGTGTAGGTCATTTGTATGCACACATTATTATGCATTTCATTATCGTTTTGGAGAAACCTTCATGTGAATTCATGTTTGGGCTACCTTATTTGTTAATTGATTCACAAAAGCATTGATGTAAGTTTATGACCCAATGGTGTATAATTGTAAAATGGTGAACATACATAAGTCTTTTATAAAGCATCTTTAGAGAAGTGTTAGAGAATGTTCATGTGCTTTAAATATGAGTTTTGCATACACCAAAATATGATATTGCTTTATGTTAGTTGGAGTGCTTTCTTGAACTTTTGAAAGAATGAAATGGCATCAAATTACCTTGCTACTTTTAACTTCATTTGGATGATGATGTTAGGTTAGAACATGAGCATTTTTATAATCTTCTTTGCTTGTTTAAGCTTTATGTGAAAGTCATATTGGTAATTACATTGGAATGTCTCCTGGACTTCGGAGAAAAAAATGGTTTCAAATCCTCCTTGTGATTGCATGTTCATGTAGGAATGTTGAGTTTCAAACTTCTATTAGATTTGTCATTTTATTGCTTGGCATGAAAAGTACTAATGAGTAGGAGGCATGCACACTTTAGGAGAGAAATATTAAATATAGAAAACTCAATGATATCTCACCCTAGGATTAGCATGCAACCATGCAATATTAATATAATCATAATCATAATTATAATCAATAATTGAAACTCTAATAGAACAAGTGATAATCTAAACCAAATGCATTAAAATATTTAACTTTTATCAATCAACCATAAAAGGCAGAATTTGATCATGAATTTGAACTAAATTTAATTAACATATTAATCACCTCTTAATTGAACATTAACTGAATAAAATTCATTAAAAAAATTAAATTCAAGAGTTAAAAAAATGAATTAAAAATAAAAGAGACCAAATCCAAATCAAAATATATTAAAATGAAAAGACTTATAAGATAAAAATTATAATTCATTAAGTAATTAACTCCCTCATAAGTAATCACACATCTAATTCAAAACACAACCAAAATTAAATAAGGATTAGTAATTTGGAATTAGATTAAAAATCTTTGAAACAAAGTAAAATTGATAATCCACTAATAATTAAAGTGAACAAAATAAAAGATTAACTAAAAGTTCAACACAACTCAAAATTTAATAATTAACCTTAATTTTCAACCAACTAAACAAATCTAAATCAATTGGTCACTATTGGGTAAAATGTGCCTAAGAGGATATTAAGTTAGCCTCAAGGAGGGTAAAATAAATCTCACGCCCCGGTGAATAATAAATGTAGTAATCACTAAACGCTAAAAATGAACTATTAAAACTAAAATTAAGATATTAATATTTAAACTTGAATTAAAATTTTTCCTTTGACTTTCAACAAATCAGAATAGAAAGTAACTTTAACTGAATAAGCTTATATAGGACATATCTAAAATATGTAGCCTACTACACACACTTAAATTTATTTGTTAGGATATTACTTCAAGTCTTAGCTTATATTGGTATTTTTATTTCTATTTATGTGATGTGTTGATATGCATGTGAAACATGTACTAGTTGATTTGTTGTTTGTTGTGTTAGATTTTTATGATGATTACTATTTTCTCTTTGTGAAGTTATGTGCGATAGATTACCCCTAGGTTAGGAATGATCTGGATGCTAATAATATTTTTTACAGGTAGCCATGCTTTGCAGGGCTATAAAAAGGGGGCTAAATTAATAATAATTTAAACTAATAAAGTTTTCTACACATGATTCAAAATGTTTAGCCCCTTAATAATAAGAAAAGCATGGTTAAGCTTATACGTTGTTCAAAAAATGAGCAAATGCTTATTCTGTGATTTCTGTGATTATGATTTTTATATATAAACTACTTATAAGATATAGAAGTATAGAGTTTCTTTTAAATGTTATTTTCTTTATGAGTTGTGAAAATTCAAAAATAAGACATTTTAAATTACTAGGGATTCAAAGAGAAATGAAAGTTCCTTACAGGAAATTTTTTCTCATTTGGATATCCTATTGAATGATGAACTGCGAGGAGATTGAAGGAATGAATTCGATAGAAGAGCATTAAGATGAAGATCAAGACTAAAATGCTTTATTTTTTAGATTTGTGTCATTCTATAGGAAGAGAACTCGGGTTGTTTTTGGTGGAGCTTGACCATCATTATTTTTCTGCACTTTGGGTTATATAATAAGTGGAACTTGCCTCAAGAACTTTGGACACATTTACTATGGTTGATGTTTTATTTTGATTGATTGTTTACTCTATTTGCATAGTGGAAATGACATATTTTTGTAGGTTTCTTTCTTACTGTACATGTGCTTGAATTTTACTTGGCTCATAGGGATAAAATTCTTCTAATCATAATTAAAAAAAAATAAATTTTAGGAATTAATTAACATAGAAAGATAAATGATCTAGGAAAATAAGTCTCAGGTTGTTCAAGGTCACATGCATTTTAATGCATTCTTCTTTCCTTACTTTAGACACTTTCCCGTATGAGGGTAAAGTTTAGATAATCTGACTTATGAGATAAGGTGCTGAACTAGGGGAATCCTAGTCTTCTAAAAAAATATTTTTATTTGTCTTTTTAAAATTTTAAGCATTTATGATTTGGATACTTCAATTAGCATGCATTGCATTAGAAATAAACTAAACTAAAATTTTTTTGCATAAGACTTAGATGCATATTATCCTCCATAAGTACAAGACCACTTGGGGATTTCTCTTGACATTGACCTTAAATTTTAAAAACTTAATCACTATCTATATTTCATAAAGATTGGACAACATAGCCTTTATTCATTTAGGTAGCTTTAGCTAGCTTTCTTTCAGGTAAGATGTAAGCCCATATTACATTATATTAGTTAGGTCATAGGCATTAGTATCGGGTGCATAATACTATTTTCTTTGTAAATATAGGATCAATAACTGGCACTATTGGTGTAACGTTGTATGCCTTAGCAGTGTGTAAGCTCTCTATACTTTAGAGGCTATAAATCCCATTCATTTGCATCTCATGGATGATGTCACATCCATCCCTCTATCATGCATGTCTAAGTTTAATGTCTTTTTTCACAAAATTTTCTTCTTTAGATTGGCTGAGTGGTTGTATGACCTGTGCATGTTGATTAACCTAATTGAGCCTATCTTTTTTGGATTAGGAGAGCCTAGAAATTCTCTTATACACCAAACCCTCTGAGAGAATAATATAGTGTTCTTAATCAAGACTTTTCTTAGGCCGAGGCCTAAAATATAATTAACCATGGGGGTTTGCACTCGTAGGAAATTGATATCCATATCAAATAAAAATCATTCGAGCTGATGTATTAGATGAGAGAAATTTCATGATTATTTGGTTACACATATTATTACTCATCAAGATATGTAAGCAAAAGCTGCTATCTTCCATAATTAATTGTATGTATAATCCCATCTGTCCTCCCATTTGCTTGCTTATATAGAGTGAAAAGGTCTACGACCATTTTGTACAATAAGATAGTGCGATCATACTCTTTGCATTGTGACTCCATGAGTAGAATCCTTTCAGAGATCCATAATAATAAAATTACAAATAAAATAAATTCTTCCTCGATAACAGTGCCAATAACTTAATGGGTGCGATAGAGTAACTTAAAGAAATATGAAAATGATTCAGGCTTTTATCAATACTTAAACAAAGCTTAGGGTGAGTTAAGGAGAAAAGAACTTTAATTTTTATTTAAATAATAATTATTTTTGTCATCATAAAAAGGGGGAGATTGTTGCAAATTAATAATCAAGATTGAGATTGTGATTTTTGATGATAACAAAATATTGTTGTTATTATTTTTATACTAATATATATTAGATATTTCTGGTTGTTTCTGTGAGTACTAACATTTCAGAGAAATTATATATAATACTCCAGATTGCTAAAGATTTTAAGACAAGGTAGAAAAGGATTTCATATAAAAGAGTTTGTATATATTTATTTTTATTTCCTAAGTTTGAGCAAGTATAATCATAATTGGGTAACCATGCACATAAACATAGGGGGAGATTAATATTTTTTTAAAAAAAATTAATCATTTTGTACGATATATAATTGCATTGTATGATTTGATTTAGTTTTTTTCTCTTGAATCCGGTTACTCAAACCATGACTTGATTTTCTTAAATGATCATACTGTACGATATCCAGTCCTATATACAACTGATAGATTATGAAATTTAGGTCATCCGAGATTGTATCATACAAGCACTATTATTTTTGAACTGTTTGTACATTACGATATTAATTCATACAGATGACTTACTGAGTACAAAATTTAGGTCACCCCAAATCGTACCATACAAACACAATTTTTTTTAAATTGTTCGTACATTATGATATCAAGTTGTACAAACGACTGATAGTGTATGAAATTTGATTCGTACTAGATCATACCAAATTATAGATAATTATATTAAAATGTTCATACTATATGATGTCAAGTCGTATAAACGACCAACTTTGTACAAAATCAGGTTCATACTAGATCATATGATACGAACTTGTTCATTTTTGAACTATTCATACTATACGATCGAAAGTGTACTAAACTAAGTTCATCCTAGTTCGTACCAAATGAAATCATGATATTTGAACTATTCGTACAAGATGATCAACAATTGTACAATACAAATCGTTAACAATTCTCTTGAAAAAATTAGTTTTTGGACAATTTTTCATGTCTTTTCTATAAATAGAGTCCTAAAACTATCATCCATGTCTTCTGCTTTGAATTTTCTCTTGAAAATGACTCTTAGGAGTGTGTTTGAGAGAGATTTTGAGATTAGAGAGTGAGAGATATAGAGAAAGAGAACTGTCAGAGATTCACAAGGGTTGTCCAAACTGAGGATCTCTTATTGTTCTTCTAATTTCTTCCCAACTTTTTTGGATTCTTTTGAGAGAAGATCTTCAAGATTGATCAAGGTTCTCTACCTTCAACAAGAGAGTGAAAATATTGTGAAGGTTCTCTACCTTCAACAGGAGAGTGAAAAAGGATGTTTGGTTCTCTACCTTTACAAGGAGATTGAAAAATGATTCTTGGTTCTCTGCCTTCACCAGGTGGGTGAAAAAGGATGAGAAGATACAATGTCATCGCTTGGAGAGTGTAAAAGGCGATGGTTCTTTGCCACGCAGGGTTGGTGGAAGTGAATTTGTAATGGCTTCTCCACCTTGCTGTGGGGGCGAAAGGAGAGTAACTATTATTTAGTGCAATACAAGGAGAAGGAGTCTCCAGGGAGTGGATGTAGTTCTAGTTGGACCGAACCACTATAAAATTTGGTGTTCTTGTGTTACTTTTTATTTTTTTCTGTATTTTATTTCATTGCTCTTTATATTTGTGGTTGAAATATTATTCGTGAAAGTCATTTCAATAAACAACTGCATATTTCAAGATTAGTGTTTTTAATATTCTAAAAAGATTTCAAAACCTAAAAGGTTTTCCAAAATCTAAGACTTTTTTTTAATAACCAATTCACCCCCTTCTTGATTAGCATTGGAACATTTATATATGGTCTAACAACCTACATGAACTTTCACATTAAACAGCTGAATCTTATATCTTACTTTGTAGCAATTACACCCACTCAAATTGAAAAACATGGTTTTAATACCAGTTGTTATGGGAAGTAAAGCACAGTGAAAACAAACAAGAAAGAAAAAGTATAATGGAAATAAAGAACATTAGGTTTACCTAAAATCATAAAAGGCACGAAGCCGTGGAAATCAAAAAAATTCATTATAAAAATATGGGAGAAATAATATAGATCTTTATCCCCTCTCTCTCTCTCTCTCTCTCTCTCTCTCTCTCTCTCTTTCTATCTCTCCCTCCCTCTCTCTCTCTCTTAATCTCTCTTCATCCTTGCACCATTCTCATTCAAGAACAAATAAACAAATACACTTAGAAACTACCAAGAGGGCAATCCTTAATGAAAATTGAGAAAGAAAATCATCCATCCTACCTCACATCATTGTAGCACCACGTTTGGAGCATTGTAAATCTCAACACTCTAATTATAGTCTGCCTCACTAGCGTTGAGGTATGGAGAGTTGAATTGCTCTTTAGCTACACCATAGTCTGAGGATGGGAGTGTTGCAACAATCTGTTCTTTGTCAGTATTCTAAGAAAACTATACAATGCCAAGGCGCACAAGGACACAACATCGCAATGTTGTACATTATATAGGAACCCAAGCATATAGAGGACCCCCTGCATGCAACCCCTACAACGAGCTCAACAAATTGAGTGGAGGTCCAAGGCAACGGTATAACTTGATTGATTAAGACAATCAGATTCTACATAGAACTATGTCAACGATTGAGCGTTCCTTGGTGGTAGAAAGTAGTTATTAATGCCCTTGCCAATGAGACCATGTTGATCCTTTCATAGTTATTACAGACTAGGCTAGAGTTAGAACGAGTAAAAAAAAAGAATTTCTTTTATTTTTTTTATAAAAATATATTTTAATTTAAAATTTAATCATTAATTTTGAAAATAAGATAATTAATATATAAGATTAATAATGAAATAATTATTGCTATATATTCTCAGTTAATTTAAATTATTGCATTTTTTTTATTCCCAAGCATGTCTTAATTTTATTTTTTCAAACAAAAAACTAGTGTTCAGACAAACAAGCTAAAGATATAAAATAAATAAGGGAGATTTACATACATACCATTTTATTACATGCTATTTACATATCTAACACCTAAAACATTAATATTACATGTCTTTCACCCATATACAACTTTAATATTAAATATATAACTCCTATAATTCATTTCTACCATTCATATCATCTTATAAATTTGAATATTTCATTCCATGCACCCAAATTTGTTCAATGGATGGTAAGCATGTAATATTAATGTTTTAGGTGTTAGATATATAAATAACATGAAATAAAGTGATATGTATGTAAATCGCCAAATATTACCCAATATAAAAACAATTTATTAGATATGTATAAATCAACATAATTTTCTCTTTGAAAAATAATAAACATGTTTAAATGTAATTTCATTACACAAATAAATTATCTTATAATTAAAAATTTATTTCTTATATATATATTTATATTATATATATATATATATATATATATATATATATATATATATATATTGAAGAAAGCCGTAACTTATGAATTGCTGAAAAAGAGATAATGCAACTACAGATTAGATTCCTCCTTCAACATATTAAAAAAGGAAGGAGGAATCTGAAAGTTTGTTCGGGATGTTAAGCCCTATGAACTTAGTCCCAAGCTAACCAAGAGGGGGGGTGAATTGGTATTTAAAAAACTTTTAAGACAAAGAAATAAAATCACAAACCAAATCACACCACAAGAAATTAATGCGGAATTAAAAAAGTGCGGAAGCAAAAATAAGAACACAAGATTTATAGTGGTTCGGTCGACTCGACCTACGTCCACTCCTTGGAGGCACCCTCCAAGTATTGCACTACAAAACGTGACTCTCCTTTAGCCCCCACGGCTAGGCGGAGAAGCCCTTACAAGAACCTCCTTTTTGCCACCCCGGCAAGGCAGAGAACCTACCTCCTTTTGCTTCCTCCTGAAGCTGGCAGAGAACCACAACCAAAAGCAAACTCCTTACCTCTACCGACCCTTCCACGGACGAGAAATTCCAGACGAAAGACAAGCAGAGCGATCCTTGAAGCAACCCTTGTGAATCCTCCTCACAAGCTCCCCCTCACAAGATCCTCTCTCTCTCCCTCTCTCTCTTTCTCTCCTCAAGGTCTTCTTAGGTCAAGCCAGCAGCCAAAGGTCTTCTAAAATGTTTGAACAAGAGCTATTAAATAGAAGAGCTCTCAAGGAGCTCATTAATTGCAAGTAGCCGACTTTATCATCCCGGCCGATCTGGCCATCGGCCTGGCCGATCAGTACAAATCAAAGAAGATCGGCCAGAGCATCACCCTGGGAACAGTCCTGGACGATTGAAATTTGGCTTGATCGTCCAGGATGATCATACGATCATCCTGGCCGATTAGTTCAAATCAGATGCAAATCGTCCTGAGCATCGCCCTGTTTATGACCTGGCCGATATTTATCGTCCTGAAGCAACTCAAGGATTTTGAATGTATCATCCTGGCCGATCCTGCGATCGTCCAGGACGATATGATCGTATCAATCATCCTTAATTACTCCCCTGATTTCCTGATCAATTAAGGCATAATTTGGTAATTTCATCCAGGCCGATATGGGGATCGTCCTAGCCGATAATTTAAAAATACAGTATACCTTAATTGTCTATGGCGGCTACTTCTTTCTATTTTGAGCTTATCGTCCTCGCCGATACACGTATCGTCCAGGCCGATATGTTAATGTCGGCTGCCTTAATTAAGAATCCTTACTTAGACTTTCTGTTTTAAGCTGATCGTCCCGGACGATATAAATATCGGCCGGGTCGATGTGGGCAAAAACAGAAATTCTAAGCCTCTCAAGTGTGTGTCTGTGAAGGGTTACTTAGCATCAGTCTCTTTGACCATTACAAGTAGACTCAAAAGGTGAAAAATAAAATTACAGACTGACTCAACCCTAAACCTACGCAATTCTGAACTTGGCTTCTTCATGATCGTCCGGTCTTCGATTCCTGAAAAGTTAGAAGCAACAAGTAGTCCAAGAGAAGTAGTGTTTGTCAATCATCAAAACATAAGCCATGAAAAAATAGATTTGCAACAATCTCCCCCTTTTTGATGATGGTAAACACAAGTAGGAAAATTTTCATTAAAACATCAAGGTTACAAACCCAAGACCAAACAGTTTTTTCCTACACCCTACTGCCCCTTTTGTCATCACAAAAAAAGGGTTCAGAAACAAAAGAAAAACATCACAAAAGACTAAGAAGCAAACTACAAAAGGAAAGGAAACAAAACAACACAAAGTACAAACTAAAACAACGAGGGATCCAGATCATCAGATGGAGGTGGTGGAGGTGGCTGCTGAAAGTAGGTGGTAAGTGTGGTGAACTGAGGATTGAACCAGGTGATGTCCTGGTCATGCTGCTGCTGCTGCTGAGTAAGAAAACTGTCAAATCAGGCTAAATCCTCAGCGCGGTGCTGCTCGTAGCGGGCAATGTCCTCTGAGTGTTGCTGCTCCTGAGCAACAACATAGGCGTCAAACCGAGTCTCCCAACGATCAAACCTCTCAATCAACTGATCAAACGGTGAGTGCTGGTGGAGAGGGACAGGATCAGGAATGGGAGCAGGAGCGGGAGCCTCCTCCTCTCTAGCCCCCCGACCTTCCCTATCTCCTAGGTGGAGACGAGTACTATGAAGTGTAGTGAAGGAATTATTTGAGTAGAAAGGAGGGTGAAGGTCAGGACTAGCAGGATATTGGAGATTGTATTTGGTTTCAAGGACATATGCTATGATGTGTCCTAAGGCTAGATTGGGCTTTCTCTTATGGTCTGGATCGCGAATTGTGGTTAGGTGATCGATGTAGCGAAAGAGTAGATTAGTGGCATTGAATTCTGTTTGGGCCATAATGTCGAAAGTAGTGAGGGAAAGTAGCGGTGTGATGTGGATCCGGTCCCCAGCTTTTGGAATTATGGAGGTGCGAAGGACATGTTGGATAGTCCTAGCATCTTTGACTAAAGAGCTAGTCTCTCCAACATGGAAAGGTGCATTGGTCTGGCGAAGGAAGTGATTTGCCGTGGACCAGTCAAAATCAGGATCAAAGGCTATTAGGTGCAGCTTATCCCCGGTGGTGGATAGCTGTAAAAGATCAACACAATCCTGATATGTGATTTCGACAGGGCGTCGATTCACAAAGGAGGTCAGGGCTGTGAAGGAGTGGTTAATGCGCAGGCTGGCATAAAGTTCATAGAGGAGTTCGGAAGAGAAAGGGACGGCGAGAGTGAGTATAAAACAAAGAGAGGTGTGGGCAAAAAGATTCATTACCGGATATGAGAGATAGGCAGGATTAATTGTCCAGGAGAGGGTGATGCTACACTCTTTGTAGCGACGGTAGGCAGCCTGATCTTCTGCCTCCCTGAATCGAGGATCCAAAGTCAACCTCGAAAAACTCCCAGACGCCTGACGAACACGCTTCCCACCAGCCATAGAAGAAGGTTTTAACAAGAAAACACAATGGAAGAAGAGTGGAGGGTGAGAAAATATGGCTGGAATTGGCCTGTATTTAAAGAAATGGCCATATCGTCCTGGCCGATCGCAGAATCGTCCAGACCGATATGGTCCAATAATTATGTACAGGCCGATTGGTCAAAAAGGCGGTCCGATCATCCGGGCCGATCAGATATCGGCCAGGCCGATTAGACACAGGCGATCGGCACGAGGAGTCAGGCCGAACGACCGTTGAACAAGCAGATCGTCCGGGCCGATTAGGTGTATCGTCGCCCGGATGATGCACAATAATTGATCATACCGGCCGAAGTTAAAACGTTTAAAATGCTTGCCACGTGTATCGTCCAGGACGAACAGTGGATCGGCCCGGACGATTGTCCAATAATGGATCGTCTGGGGCCGAATTTAAAGATCAAAACGTGCTGACATGTGGATCGTCCAGGACGATCCAGTGTATCGGCCAGGACGATGCACATAAAATGCATCGGCCAGACGAAATATACTATCGGCCAGGACTATCACCATGAGTTTGATCAAATCATCCAGGACGATATAGGATCGTCTGGGACGATGAGTTATAGCAAGCATAGAAATAGGTTAGCAGATGGATTTTGAACAGAATTTGTCAAATCGTCCAGGACGATAAAGGTATCGGCCAGAACGATGTGACTTGAAATTGAAATCAAGAGATGAAGGCTGATGATCAAGACCCTCAAAAAAATAAAACAAAAGGAAAACAGTCAAAACACAGAAAAATAAAAACAAGGAACACAAGGAAAATAAAAAACAAATATTTTTGGATTTTAATTTTTCTATTTTTTTTGTATTTATGGAGGCATCATATGAGAATTCTTTTTAAAAAGTTAAACTTTTAGAGTTCCAAGAGATCAGGAAGTTTAACAAATCCCAATCAGAAGAAGGTAGAACATCTGATTCTGTTAACCCTCGATCGGACATCCTTTAGGGTACAAAATTCTTTTGGAAAATAAAAATCCAACTCAGAATAACTAAATAGGATAATAAGATCCATTCAAGACTTGTTTACAAAGAAATATCTCATAATTAATAACTCAAAGTAATTTTTCTGAATCATGGAAATTGAAGTCAAGTCTTTGAAAGCATCACATAATCAATAAGTTTTCTAAGTTTTAAGAGTTTTACTAAAGAGAGGATAGCTTGCATCTAGTGGGTTCATTTTATGCCTCTTGTCATTTTGATTAGCTCTTTTGAGCATCTTTTGATTCTTTCATACACTTTTGTGTATATAGCTTCTTTTTCAATTTGGCTTCATTGGCCTCTTTCCTTTTTAATTCTTGCAAGCTAGAAACTCTTTAATATACCCTTAAAAAAAACTTAGTTGTGAGTATATCCTCCAAATATTAGAGAATAGGAGCTCTCTCTCTAACATAGGGAAGAACAATCCACAACACAAAATCAAAATCATGTGATAAATGCAATGACAAGATTTCAAAAGCTTGAATGATATCTAAGAACTTTGGCTATTATGCATAAGATAAATTAATGTAGCAAGATAAGAAAAAGATCTTAAATAACAGGCCATTGGTTAAACCGAGTTTAGACTTTTGTTTTAGAGAAGAAAATCATACCACTAAATAAAGTCAGAATGAGGGAAAACATCAACTAAACTCCCTTTAACCAATTTTGAAAAGCTAAATACTATCTCCAAAAACTCCAAAATCCAAAAGCTTGAAAGGATTAATCATATGGAAGGCCATATTTGTGTAGATAAAATAAAACAAAACAAAAAAATGAAAATAAAGCAAACTAAAATCAACACAAAGTGAGCATAAAAACTAGCACAAAAAAAAAATTAAATAAAAGACACACAAAAAACTAAAAATTTCAAGCAAGTGATAAAGCAGCGAGTTTAAGCAATTTTGAGCTGCAAGCCTCCTTATGTCCAGTTATCCTATGCTCCCACGAGGTTTTTTGTGAGAGCACACCTGCAAAACTCAACAACAGTCAGATTTAGGAACCCAAACAGGTTTGGGATCCATCTTATGAAAAGTAGAAGGTGATGCTTGTGTGCCATGCTGTGCATTATTTAATTTTGGTCTCCACACCCATCGTGTACTACGATAAACTGTGCAAGTGTGTGAGATGTGTCCTAGCATGCCACAAGAAAAATATTGAACTCCAGGAAAAGGTTTTCTTAAATGGTTAGGGTAAAAATGCCTCTTCCTAGGTTCTGGCTTTTGGTTAGTAGTTGGTGTCATCCTAGCTTTCTTACATATTTCCAAATCATTTTGAATCCTCAAATTTGTTCTTTTTAATGCATCAATCTCAATCCTCAAATTTTTCTCTATCTCTTTAGACTTCTTAAAATCTGATTCAAGTGATGTGTGTGAAGCTTTTAATGCATTATGTTCATCAACTAATTCCAAATACTTTTTGTTCAACTCATCAAATTCATCAAGAAGAGCCATGTGATTAGAATCAATTGTTGCATGATCTTTGAGAAAAACTTCATGCACTTTTTGTAGATTTGAATGTTCTAATTTTAGACTAGTATGAGTCTTCTTAAATTTTTTGTATGATGCATGGATTTTTTCACAAATTTCAAACAATTCATCATAGGTTAGTTTACATACCTCTTCATCACTTTGATCTTCTCCCATGAAACACAAGTTTGTAGTCTCTTCCTCTGGTTCAGTCTCAGAGGAATCAGTACCAGATTCTGCCCAAAAACCTCTTTGGATTTTCTTCTTGTCCTTCCTTGACTTGGCTTTCTCCTCACCTTTTTCCTTTTCTTTGCTTGAATGATTTTGAAGTGTAGGGCAATCGGCTTTCACATGTCCAGGTTTCCTGCATTCAAAACAAACAACATCAGAAGATCCTTTAACATGTTTATGATCCTTACCTTTCCTCCAACTTTGATGATGCTTTTGTTTCTTCCTTAGAAAGCTTTTGAATTGCCTTGTGATAAAGGCAATTTCATCACTTTCAGACCCGGAAGATTCAGAATCCGATTTGTGCGCCTTCAGTGCGATTGTTTTCTCCTTTTTCTTCTCACCTGCATCAACATTTCTTTGATTCACCCCTTGCTCGTAAGCAATGAGTGAGCCAAGTAAGTTATCAATAGAATAGGTGTTCAAATCTTTGGATTCAGTAATGGCAGTAATTTTTGCATCATAAGACGAAGGCAAGCATCTCAAAATCTTGTTAACTTTTTCATAATTTGAAAGCTCTTTTCCTAGTGCATGCAATGAAGTAACAATCTGAGTAAACCTAGTGTACATGTCAGAAATTGATTCATGAGATTTCATACAAAAAAGTTCGTAGTCATGCAAGAGAATGTTTAAACGGGATTGCTTAACTTCATTCGTACCTTCATAGGTGATGCATAATTTATCCCAAATCTCTTTACTAGTTTTGCAAGTTGAAACACGCATGTAATCCTCAGATTTCAAAGCACAGAAAAAATAGTTCAAACACTTTGCATTTAATTGAGCCAAATCATGTTCATCGAAAGTCCATTCTGTAAAAGCAACTTCAGTTTTAATACCATTAATTTCACGAGAAGGTGGAGAATAACCTTCTTGAATAAGCATTCACATGCGATAATCAGTAGATTGTAAAAACGTTGACATGTGGGTTTTCCAAAAATCAAAAGGTAGGTTATCGAACAGGGGAGGTCGGGTAATGGAATACCCTTCCGTAGTGTTACGATTCCCAATGTTAGCCATGGATCAAATTCAAAAAGTTTTCAAACTTAAATTTTCGAATCCCGCTCTGATACCACTTGAAAGTTCGTTCGGGATGTTAAGCCCTATGAACTTAGTCCCAAGCTAACCAAGAGGGGGGGGGGGGGGGGTGAATTGGTATTTAAAAAACTTTTAAGACAAAGAAATAAAATCACAAACCAAATCACACCACAAGAAATTAATGCGGAATTAAAAAAGTGCGGAAGCAAAAATAAGAACACAAGATTTATAGTGGTTCGGTCGACTCGACTTACGTCCACTCCTTGGAGGCACCCTCCAAGTATTGCACTACAAAACGTGACTCTCCTTTAGCCCCCACAGCTAGGCGGAGAAGCCCTTACAAGAACATCCTTTTTGCCACCCCGGCAAGGCAGAGAACCTACCTCCTTTTGCTTCCTCCTGAAGCTGGCAGAGAACCACAACCAAAAGCAAACTCCTTACCTCTACCGACCCTTCCACGGATGAGAAACTCCTGACGAAAGACAAGCAGAGCGATCCTTGAAGCAACCCTTATGAATCCCCCTCACAAGCTCCCCCTCACAAGATCCTCTCTCTCTCTCCCTCTCTCTCTTTCTCTCCTCAAGGTCTTCTCAGGTCAAGGCAGCAGCCAAAGGTCTTCTAAAACGTTTGAACAAGAGCTCTTAAATAGAAGAGCTCTCAAGGAGCTCATTAATTGCAAGTAGCCGACTTTATCATCCCGGCCGATCTGGCCATCGGCCTGGCCGATCAGTACAAATTAAAGAAGATCGGCCAGAGCATCGCCTTGGGAACAGTCCTGGACGATTGAAATTTAGCTTGATCGTCCAGGACGATCATACGATCATCCTGGCTGATTAGTTCAAATCAGATGCAAATCATCCTGAGCATCGCACTATTTATGACCTGGCCGATATTTATCGTTCTGAAGCAACTCAAGGATTTTGAATGTATCGTCCTGGCCGATCCTGCGATCGTCCAGGACGATATGATCGTATCAATCATCCTTAATTACTCCCTTGATTTCCTGATCAATTAAGGCATAATTTGGTAATTTCGTCCAGGCCGATATGGGGATCGTCTTGGCCGATAATTTAAAAATACAGTATACCTTAATTGTCTATGGCGGCTACTTCTTTCTATTTTGAGCTTATCGTCCTCGCCGATACACGTATCGTCCAGGCCGATATGTTAATGTCGGCTTCCTTAATTAAGAATCCTTACTTAGACTTTCTGTTTTAAGCTGATCGTCCCGGACGATATAAATATCGGCCAGGCCGATGTGCGCAAAAACAAAAATTCTAAGCCTCTCAAGTGTGTGTGTGAAGGGTTACTTAGCATTAGTCTCTTTGACCATTACAAGTAGACTCAAAAGGTGAAAAATAAAATTACAGACTGACTCAACCCTAAACCTACGCAATTCTGAACTTGGCTTCTTCATGATCGTCCGGTCTTCGATTCTTGAAAAGTTAGAAGCAACAAGTAGTGCAAGAGAAGTAGTGTTTGTCAATCATCAAAACATAAGCCATGAAAAAATAGATTTGCAACAGAAGTAAGTAGAGATAAAGAAAGAACCAATGTTAAGAAAAATAGATAAAGTGATTAAAGAAGATCTGAATCGATAGCACTATGAATAACTACGGAGGATGTATTCATTATAGAAGAAGGCATTCGGGTTAGTGTTCTCTTTTGACAAGATGATATATTTAATTAGTGCAGATAGCAAGGTCATAAGGTAATATATTATCCACATGGAAGAGAAATTAATTTTGGAGCAAGACAGTGTAGACAAACTGAAGGATAGAAAACTATAAGTTAATAACATACATTGAAAGATTTATAAATAGGGCTAATAATAGAGCTACTTGTTGTAGTCAGCGGGAGTCTGTTGCTCCATAATTGACAGTTCCCACTCTAGTGTTAAGTGCAGATTATATACTATTTATTGCATTTATGTTTTGTGAAAATATATTATTTTAGTTATGTTTGAACATAAAATATTGTGAAATGGTAAAAAAAATTACAATTGTTAAGTAGTGTCACAGTGCCAACTTATATCATGCAACATCGCCAAGATCAATCATGCCGAGGCACCCATTTCATTCATTTCAGTGACAGTCCTCCCTATTTGCACGAGCTATAGTGGTACCATAGAGGTTAGTCTACAACCTAAATACAAGAAAAATATCACAATAGGATAGATGTAATATCCTATTTGTATATGCATATAACATGATAAATTTTATAATTGATATGATATAATTATTATACACATAATATAAGTTATGATTAATACATGTATATGATAAAACTAATATAAGGGCATACAATACACATGAATTATATAATATGTTTGATATTATATTATATTTTTACATGATACAATACATGTTATATAATAGATATAGAGCACTTGCTTAATATGACAGGTAAACTGAAGTATAAGAAATAACTTGTAGAATGATATAAAGTATAATTTTTTTGACATGCATAAATTCATAACAGCCCTGCTATATTATACTTGATATGAGCATATGAATAATAGAACTCATTCATCTTTTATATGATCATTGATCAACAAATCTAAATTATATTGCTTTTAGTTTTTTTATTTCTCTTATGAAATAATATTATTCATATTGACTACAATGTACTCTTAAAGTTATATGTTTATACTAATATGGAATCGAATATCTACATGCATACTATTTCAATTATACTAATATTGACAGAACCATTTCCCTACCATTCTACTAATTTTAAACCCAACATTTGTGAAGAGAAATAAGAGTCCAAAACTTATTGTATAGAGAGAGAAGCAGCCGGAAATTTGAATTTCGTTCACGCGGAATTCTAGTAATTCTCATCGCCGCGTCTTGGTGATGACAGCGGAAGGCCGCCGACTATCAGTCGGCGGGCAGAAAGGAAGCTCTAATGGATTTCTCAAAGATGGTCGTCGCCGACCATCGTTTCTTCTTCGTCCAGATATGCCGAAAGATGATTTTAAGATGCAAATGAAACCGTTGATTATCAGAGATGTAAGGGATTCTCCAATCAAGAAGAAGATCGAATTTTTTGAAGGTAAAGGTAAGAACATTGAAGTATCTCCAGATTGCAATACTCCTCGGTTGCAGAATTTCAATGCAAATCGGAAGCAGAACGATTACGAAGCCTCTTCATCAGATATGAAAATTTTCGTAAATAAATTCGGTTTTTCAAATGCAATCTCTGACCTGTGGCCAGAGATAAATGCGAAAAACATGGATAAGATTAACAAAAAAATTCATGATGATGGAAAGTCCTCTCCTGCTCTTTGCATTGACAAATCTGTAAGTTCAAAAATTCATTCTGGTTTGGCTGAGAAATCATCTGAAGACAAATTTGAGAAGACTGATAACCAGATTAAAGAAGTCTCTAAAAGCATTAACGACAGTTTAATGAGAGAAAGAGAAGAAGAGCCAAAAGATAGTTTTTTAAATGCTTGGAAGAAAACTAAACATATCAAGCTCAATTATGATATGAATTCTACCCCTGTTTCGGAAGATGGAATTGCAGTTATTATGAATCCTGATTGTGTTGATGCTAATTCTCACACTCTAAGGAACTCTTTGGTTATCAAGGTACTTGGAAGCAACATCCCTTTTCCTGTTTGTAGTAGAGAACTCCGGAAACAATGGTCAAAATATGATAGCTTTCATCTCACTACCTTGGGTAAAGATTGGATTCTTTGCTCCTTTACAAATCCTGAAGCTGTAGAAGAAATCATGGAAGGAGGTCCTTGGTTTATTGCAGGAAACATAATTGGATTGGATAAATGGTCCCCTACATTTAATCCTGAATCTCTAAAAGGTCTGTCAGCACTTATATGGATTCGAATGCCTTGTTTGCCATTACAATGCTGGGATGAACAAAATATATGTAGAATTTCTTCTATGATCGGAATACCTCTTTATCTTGATGGTAACTCATTCAAGTGGGGTAAAAGGGAATATGCAAGAGTCTGTGTTCGCATAGACTTGGATAAAAAACTTCCAAGAGGAGTTTGGATTGAAAGCAAACATGGAAGATCATTCCAAAATGTGGAATATGAGAAGATATCTTCCCTTTGCTATCACTGTGGAAGAATTGGGCATCTCAAAAATGAATGTCCTCTGATTATGCCAATTACAAATGTTGCTACCTATACAAACGTCAAAGAAGGAAAAGCTCTTGATGAAGAAATTTCTAATGATAAGGATGAATTAGGCCCATGGATTCAAGTAAAATTTTGGAAGAACAAACAGTTTGACATAACTATTAAAAATCCTGTACCAATCTCTGAATCCAGAAATCAGCATTCAATAATTTGGAGACCAGTCAAAAATAAAAATGTTCCAGAATTTCCTGTTAGTAGCATGGAATAAGGAGAAATCATTGAAGAACTAAACAATGCTGCTGTAGCTGATCAAATTCCAGATAAACAAGATACTTCTTGTATTAATTCTGAAATTTGTTTACAGAATAATTTCAGTGCTCTTGAAGAAACTTTGGAAGAAACCAGTATGGTTGAAATCATGGGAGATACTAGAGATGAAGCTTACATTCAAACTGAAATCTTGTTACCAAACAATATTCAATCCAATTCTATGGAATTCTCCAAACAAACAATTCTTGTCTTAACAACGAATTCTATTCCTGTAGAAGTTGAAGAAGCTTTCATAACTACTTCAGGGAAAGTTAAGCTATCCAAAGAAGTTAGAGATTTGGGCCTATTGATAATCTCATCAAGAGTAAAAGAAGAGTAAATAAAAATAATAATAAGGGTGGGGATGCAAACCCACCTTTGCATCAATGACTTCTCTCATATTCTGGAATTGTAGGGGGCCAATAAAAAGGAGGCTTCCTTCTATCTCAAGGAGATAGTAAAAGATAATGAAGGCTGTTTTATCGATCTTATTGAAACAAAAATCACAAATCTTGATAGACTTGATGTTGATATAATCATTGGTAAAGATTGGGACTTCTTCCTTCATCCTTCCGATGGCAAATCAGGAGGTATCATTACTTTCTGGAATAGGAATAAAACTTCTTTTAAAGTTTTAGATCATTCATCTCAAGTTGTAATTGGCAAGCTCAAATCACCTTCTTTTGGCAATTGGATTGTGGGAACGGTTTATACAAATAAAGATTATCGAATAAGGAGGAATCTTTGGGAGATGATTGAGAAGACAACATGTGAAGACATTCCTACTATTATTGGAGGAGATTTCAATTGTATTTTATCTAAAGAGGACAAGAAAGGGGGAAAAAGATTCTCTTTCTCTAAAGGTCCTCAAGAAATGAAAATGTTTATGACTAACAATGATTTTCATGATATAGGTACTAATGGCCCTAAATTTACTTGGTGTAACAACAAAGAAGGTAATTCTAGAATTTGGGAAAGACTTGATAGATGTCTTCTTAATTCTAATGCTCTTCATAAAGTTCCTTTGGCTCAAGTCAAACATTTACCCAGGATTGCCTCGGACCATTGTCCAATTGCTTTTAAATTGATGGAATCTCAAATCAAGACCCATTTTATCAGATATGAAGAAACCTGGAATTCGTATCCTGCTGCTAGAATCATTGTATCCAATGCTTGGAGGAAATCAGACTATGGAAATGATATTGAGATTCTTCAAAGAAAACTCAAAAGATCATTGAGGTCATTATACTTTATGAGTAAGAATAAATGCAAATGTCTTAATTCTCTAAAAGAAGAATTAAAATTGGAGATTTTGAATCTTCAATTGGAGGAATCAACTCTTGGTGGACTTTCTGATGAAAAACTGAAGCTTCTTAGATCCAAAGTAAATGAAATCAATATAACGTTGGGAAGACTTTCTTCATGGTGGAACCAAAGAGCAAAAGTTAGATGGCTTGAAGAAGGAGATGTTAATTCAAATTTCTTCCATAAATTTGCTTCAGCAAAGAGAAATGGAAATCTTATAAGGCAAATAAAGAATGATAAGAATGTATTGGTAGAAGATCTTGATCAAATTTCTACTGTTTTCCGAAATTTTTTTGAGCAGAAATGGGGTTCTAAAAACTGCAACTTAGAGCATTGGCCTTACTTCCCTAAAGACAAAAAACTTAATGATTTGGATATCAAATTTTTAAGTTCAGATTTCACTCAAGAGGAGCTGAAGACTGCTGTTTTTCAGCAAGGTAGAAACAAGTCCCCGGGACTTGATGGTGTAACTCCTATTTTTTTTCAAAACTATTGGAGTATTGTTAAGAATTCTACCTGGAGAGCTATTGACTTGTTCTTTAAAACTAGTTTCATGATCAATGATTGGAAGGATACTTTAATTGCTTTAATTCCCAAACTCAAACACCCGTTAGTTCCTTCCAATTTCAGACCAATAAGCTTATGTCAAACCTCTTATAAATTGGTTGCAGCACCATGCTTGTTAATAGAATCAAGCTTTGTATTTCCAGAATTATCACGGAAGAACAAATTGCTTTCATTCCTGGGTAGATCCATGTCCGATCATTGCCTACTGCTCAAGAAATCTTCAACAAATTCAAAGTTTCTAAGACAAGAATGTTTTATGGCTATTAAAATTAGACATGGAACAAGCTTTTGATAGAATGGGATGGCCTTCTTTGCTTCAAGTTTTAAAAATTTACACATATTTCCTTCTTCATTTGCAACATTATATTGGAATGTGTTATGAATGTCAGATTCTCTATTGTCTTAAATGGGAAGCTTTCAAAATGGATCATAGCTAAGTGCGGGCTTCGTCAAGGATGCCCTTTATCTCCATACTTATTCATTATGTGCTTTCAACTCTTTCTTATGCTATAATCAAAGAGGCCATCATTTGGCGTTTTGTATAACATCCAAAATCCGAAAATATCCCATCTTCTCTTTGCAGATGATGTTTTTAATCGTTTCCAAAGCGACTTCTACAGCAGCCCAGGAATTAAAATCAATTGTCTCTGATTTCTGCAGTTGTCAGGTCAGAATATCAATGCTTCTAAAATCTCAAATCCTTTATGGGAAATTGGTTAAGCATTCGATGAAGAAAACAAATTAAGAGGATATTGAATTTCAAAGAGGTGAAAGAAATGAACTACTTGGGTATTAATTGGCTTTGAGAAGGCTCAAATCATTTGATTTTCAGCCTAATTTGTTAGATACATACCCAAATGGAAATCATATGAATAGGAAAAAGTATGGAGGGATAATTAGATTACTTCTCAATTTGACTCCAGTAGATTGGATATAATGTTTTAGTGTGTGTCTTTATGCTAGATTTCAGTTGAGCCAAAAGAATTCATTACTGATGTTAAGAGAATCCTTAGATACCTATTAGGCACCTAAAACCTTGGTATCTAGTACCCTAGGTATAGTTCATCCTTTGAAATTATAGGATATTTAGATTCTAATTTTGGAGGATATATAGTAGATTGGAGAATACATTAGAAACCAATTAGTTTATTATGCAATCATTAGTTCCTGGTCATAGTAGAAAGTAGAACTAGATAGCCCTTTCCACTTCTAAGGTAGAATACATTATGTAGGAAGTTATGTTCTAATCTCTTATGGATAAAGCAATAAATCCTAGATCTTGGACTACTTGTTGGCACTATTCCTATCATGTGTGACAATACCAGTACCTTTACGTATCCAAAAATCTAATTCAAACTCTCGCCAAAGTATACAGACATTAGGATCACTTTATAAAAGATTATGTAGCCAGGGAGAAATACAGTTGCGCCATATGTCTACTGGAGACCAACTAGCAAATATTGTCACTAAACCACTAGCCTATGACACCTTTAGCACCTTGGAACTAGACTAGGTGTTATAGATTTTCAATGATTAACTCAGGATAAATAAAAACTTTATCATTTGAAATCAACCATTCATATGTGTATATTATATATGTTTAATTACATGTGTTAGCTTCTATATATATATTATAATAAATGATTCCTATTCATCACCATTCATCACTAGATAAAAAAAATCATAAATTTTTCTATCTATTGTACGATCTATGTTTGTACTGTATAATCTACAAAGTTATGCATATATCACAACCATTAACAAAATAAATGGTTAAGTGGCTCAATATTGGTGATTGTATAGCACGACCACCATTCCTTACTATATGAACCACCATTTAGATATATTGGGATGAAATCAATTAGGTTGATAAGTCAAAATTGTATTTTTATACTATCCGAACCACCATTCATATTATAAGATGCATGTGTTAAAATCTATAAGATGATTCAAATTTGGTTGGTATGATTATACTTGCACTTCATGCCGTATGAAAAATTATTTGTACTTTACGATACATTTAGTCAAAAGTCATTCTGACGATTCCCGAGATGAACACAATTCCTTAGATCATCCCATACAATACTTATTTATACCTACGATTTGCAACTTTTTTGAAAGTCATCCAATAATTTAACTCTCCTGATCGTATTATATAATTACAATCGTACTATATGATTTCCCTCAAATCTATAAATTAAAGGGTCTTCTATGTTTTCAATCCATTCAAACCCTTCTTTCTTTACCTTCTATTTCATAACCTTAGGATTCTCCATTGGATGGTGGAAGTAAACTCGATCGAATGACCCAGGGAGCTCCTGCTCTTGTTGCTTAGTCACGATCATTTTTATCCATTTAAGATGAAGATGCATACTATAAAGTCAAGGAGGCACGATCCACTCTCAAAAATGCTTAAACAACCTGCTCTAAATTTTGAGGTGTTGAACCTCTTTCTTCCATAACCTTTTTTTCATAATCTTCCTAAATTTTGTAGTTTATTTAAGGGTGTTAACATCATTGAACTATCCCAATTCACAATAAGAGGGGCCGAACTGGTTATGTAAAAAATTCACCCTTTTTAAACCCTACTTTTAAAAACTAATCACATACAACAATTCGTGGAAGGTCCCAACAATGATTATATTGAGTTCTAAATTCTTTCTCACAAAAACTTAATTCACAAATATTACAATAACTTTCTCCCATAATTTTTATCAAGTAAATGCATGAAATAAAAATGTAGGAAATAGATAAGCAAATAATAAAAAGAATACAACAAAAATTTTAGTGCTTCGATCAACCTTCACCTAAAGCCACACTAGAGTCCTCTCTAAATTATTATTCTAAAACTTTAGTGTCTCTCCTTTAACCTCCATAGCTAGCAGAGAAGCCCTTACAATCTTTTCACCAACCAAATGTGGTAGAGAACCTTGACCTCTTTTTCACCCTTCTAGTGAGGTAGAGAACCTTCACCCTTTTTTCACCCTCCTGGTGAAGACAGAAAACCTAGTAATTCTTTCTCCCCTCCGATTGAAGGCAGAGACCTTCTAGTGCAAGCAACAAACCTAGCAATCCTTTTCACCCTCCCATTTAAGGTAGAGAATTGTGATGATCTTGGGCTGAAGTTCTTCCCATAGCTACCAAGAAACCAAGCAAGACACTAAGAAGAAACAAGGCATAAGCTTTTGGAAGCAACCAAGTGAAATCCTTTCACACACCTCCCTCACACACAACCTCTCCTTTTTCCCCTTCCCAAAGCTCTCTAAGATCTCCCTCAAAAAGCTCTATCACCAGAAAACCCAAACTAAAACACTTGGAAAAAGTCTATTAGAGAGTTTAAATACAAGGCTTCATAAAAATCCTAATAATTCAATTATATTGACATTGATCGTACAATATAATTATAGATTGTACTATTAAATTTATTTCAAATGGCTATGTTAGTACTATATAAAGAACAAGGCATTATATGATCAGTTTAAGTATTTGAGGTGATTGTCCAATACGATATAAGAAATCATCCAGAATAACTAGTTCAATCAAATTGGATTATTTGCCTGTAAGAATGTGTGTAATTTATTATCATCCTGATGTGTTGGGTTGTATGTATGATGAGTATCATACAGTATGGTTGATTGAACCAATTAATCCAAATTGATCCCCTAATTATAGGATTAGATTAGGCAGATTAGATTATATCATACATGTGATTGGCATTGAATGGTTAATTTATAAAAATTTTAAATTTTAAATTATTACCTAAAATATGATTAGTAAATGAGACTTTATTTCTACTAATCATCTGTATGATATTGATCATACAGTATGATTAGTACAAATATTAATTATGTTAATTAGTCACCATAATGATTTTTCAAATAGCTAACGTTATAGTATGATTAGTTCAGTAAATTTACACTTCTAATTTTCTCATTTTTTATCCCTATGTCTTTGTACAGTCATCAAGCTTAACATCAACGAGAAGACTTTAAATCAAGAAATATAGAATTAAATAAAAGTAAAAAAGTATAGACTCTTAAAGAAACTTATAATATTTACCCCATTTTTAGTTTCACTTTGCACAGTGTATGGCAACTTGATATATTACTGCATAAGATAATCTCAATAATATAATAATATAATAATAATAATAATTAATAATAATAATAATAATAATAAAGGAGAAGATATAGTAGAAACTTAATACTATTTGTTATCATCAAAATCATAAGGTCATATTTACAATAATCAGGAGAAGCGTTTTCAATATACTTTTGAATTCAATAATGTATTGGTTGGTATTTCAAGAGTAGTTCATTTTTTGAGCACCTTAATCAACTGTAATTCTCTCCAACACCCATTTTCATCCTTTAATTTGGCACCCACTAACTAAAAAATGTGATGATGAAGAGGAAGAAGATCCGACTCTTATAGTTATGAGGAACTATTATTTCCTTTTGATGTTCAAGGAAATTCTTGACAAAGAGTGTGTGCGATGCTTGTGCTACTATTATTTGTAGATCTATTTTTTTTATTCTTGTTTATTTCTTTCTTTCGGGGATTTTCTATATTGATGTACAAATTTTAATTCTTGTATTGTGTTAGGATGGCTATGAGATCCAATTGGAGGTGATCGTAGTGAAGTGCTTTAGGCGCTAGTTATCTTCCTTAGTTATTTTATTACCACATGCCTTATGCCTTTATTAGTCATTAAAAAGTATGATGAATTTCATACCAAAATTTATTTAGTTAGTTGAAAGAATGGTTTTGTTGTTTACATTTGATTAATTTTCTTATCCTTAATTTATTATAACAATATCCCTCTACAAATATTAGCACTTTGATTACTTAGCCAAATAATAATGATATTAAAAATTATGTAAAATTAGGATGATATAAAAACTTCTAGATTACAATTTGAAAGAACATTGTATAACAATTCCTAATTTAAAACTTAATCTTATACTAGCCTAGATCATTTAAACTATGTGACTTGATTTTGAATTTAGAATACTATACATTAAATTATTAACAACTAAATAAAAAAGAATAATTATGTTTTAGGAATAGATGTGAGTAGCTTAAATTAGGAGGATCATATAAACTTGAAGTTGAGTCATGATCTTATTACAATCCTTATATTAAACAATAAGATTATAAGAGGATGAAAGCAAAAAATTGCTACATAGTTTCATGTACCCAAAATTCAGCACATAGCACTGGGAACCTTGAGAAAATGAGAACTGAAGTGGCAAGACTTGCAACCCTCGGTACTTAAATCATATTCTTATGCCACACATTCAACTTCTAGAATGCCATAGTAGAGCAGTTACCAATGCGAGGTTCCAAGTCGACCGTGTGAAAACAATGTCATTTTAATCAAAAATAATTCCAAGTTGGACAATACCATTGGGAGCAATACTTTATAATGCCTAGTGCTAGTCATTTTTCACCACCAGGGCACCACCATATCGAGATCCTTAGTGCCAGAACCTATCCCTGTACTAACTATAATATACTTTTTTAGTTCTGTTCTTTTAGGGAGTTCTATCACTAGAGTGAATTCTTGTAATTTTTAGTGTGTTTCTAGTACCCCCCCCCCCCCCCCCAAGATTAAAGTATAAGGGATGTTAGAGAAATGCAAGATACTTTTCTTGCAAAGATCTTAGCCTTTTTGTGTAAGCAACTCCTAGTTGGTGGAAAAAAAAAAGGTGGAGAAGTCTTTTGATCTATCATAGTGACAATTGTCTTATTCTTTTCTTGTTCTTTACATTTAATGAATGAAAGAAGATGAGTTTACTTTTATATTTTTTTATTTATGTATATTCTCTAGTTTATGCTGATGATGTAAAATCTTAACAGTATTAATATAGACTCTTATCTTTGAATGTAAATGATATTTTCAATTCTTTCCCTATCTTAATTAATGCTATATAATAGTCATGTGTGTAGTAAACCCCAATGTGATTTATATGCCTCTACAAAGGAATATGGAATAATTAGGAATATTAAAAATAGACTATTTGCATGCCTAAACATAGGATGTTTTAATATTCAAGGATATGAAGATAGAAATTTGTAAGAAGGTATTAAACCTTTTTTTACACCCAATTTAAGCTCGATAGTGATTTAGGGACATATATGCTCTGATCCACATCTTAATTAAGAGCCTCATTAGGATAACTATGTTATTTACATTCATTAATCCAAAACGTTTATTTTCAAGTATCAAAAATCTTTTTGTAAGACATTATTTTTATGAAAAAAACTCCAATTATATTATTCATTTTTAGTAGGATAAGTGGTTCTTTTTGATGTAAGAATGAGTAGTTTAACTGTAATTAGCAAAACACTTTCTCTTGGGTTCACATATACTCTTCACTTAAAATTACTTGATTCAACACATATATTATGTAATTAGTGGGTTGTTACTAATTTATATTTTTATATTTATATATATAATATATATATATATTTTATATTATATATATATATATTATATAATATATATATATATAAACTTAAGTATTTCAAATACATAGGGTGTCACATAGTAACTCACCATAAAATCCTCATTAGGTATCTTTTTGGGAGTAGATTTTCTTCCGATGATGTTGACGTAATTAAAAACTTGTATATGAGGAAGAGACTAGATAGGATTCTTGCCACGTTGTCAGATATGTGTAGCAAATAGTTTCAAAGTTTAATGTATAACTAAAATATAGGGACTACCTAGAGGATATGTGGGAGAAGGATATTATATATGACACACTTTATACATATCTATTATGACTTTTTTTGGCTTGAAAATGTCGAGGATGATATTTTTCTAAGGAGGGGAGGGTTATGGCATCTCAAGAATCAATATAATTTCTACCTCTTATGATCTAACCTAAGTTAATGTAACCACATACATCTACTTTTGAACCCCCTCTACTCATGTTTGGATGAGCGTTATATGTGCATGTATAGTTTATATGTATTTTGAAGTGGGTCCTAGGGGAGTTACTGTATATTCTAAAAATTTTGAATTTCTCCTTACACGCACCACTATGTTAGAGAAGGTGGGGCCAACACTGAGCTCCTCCAGAATTTTAAAATATTAAACTAGTACAATGGCTTTGGATTTTAACTATGCAACATTGTAGCCTCCTAGAGGGAGCTTTATGGTGCTAACCTGATTAAGCCACACGAGTTAAGCAGGAATCTTTATTTAAATATCATTTTCCACCATCCTCTCAACCAATACATTTGGGCAGCCAATAAGAGAAAAATAGGGAGAGATTTCTAAAAGACAAAGTCCATTTCAAGAAACTTAATGTCATTTTAGCTGTTGGCCAAGTTGATAAAGTGGCTCGAGTCAAGGAAGGTCATATTTTCCTATATTATTTTTAATTATTTAGAGTTTGGTTTTGTTTTTTTTTTTTTTTGAATTTTTTTAATCAAATTGATAATATAGTTTAACAAAAACATGGGTTTCAAGGATTCTGGTAAATCATGTGCATAACTTTTGATATATTTTCTGTACGATTTATTTAATCATTTTGAGTATTTACTTGAGATTTTTTGCTAGGGAATTTTAAAAAGCAGCCATTTTATCAGTTCAGAAATTTAGTACTTAGTTCAAATAAAGCTTCAGAATATTTTTTATATTAATCTCTAGTAATATGGTAGAATTTGGAGAAGAAATAGCCTTGGCGAATAAAAAACATAAGAAAAAAAATTATTTAATAGTCATCAGAGCTTTTTGTAGAATTATTTAATAACATGTAGTCACTTTAGTAGTGTAGAGTGCACTTTATTTTTATGTGTTCAAAATATTTGAATTATGTGAAACAAAATTTTATTGGTGATAATGAAAGATTTAAGTTGTTTGTTTTATGTTAGAAGTTCTGGAGCCTCTAGGGCAATTCTATTATATACTACAAAGATTTTGTTGTAGGTCAGAAGGGATTCTATTATTAGTTATGTATTAAAAGTTATGGGCTTGAGAGCCTTCTGATATTTGCTGTGAGGGGGTTTTTTATATTACAATTAAACTCAATTTAATTTTGGTAGTTTATTAAAAACTTATTTCAATTTAGTATTTTTATGTGTGCTTTGTTTTAGCTTTATGCTAATTCTTCAATATTATTTCAAAATTTTTTAGCACTTTAGTTTGAGTTATTGATTCTTTTTTTTAGGCTATTATATCCTACTAAGCCCTATTAGCTCACCCCTACTTTGGCTTCTACTTTTCAGGCTAGAAAAGGGTAACGAGCAGTTGAGTACTTTTTAATATCAACTCTGATCTATATTGTAGGTTTGTTTTTTGGCTTAGTTTCCTTTTGGAAAGCTTGGTTTTATTTTGTCATACCTTTCTATTATCAGATGTTGTTGTAGATAGATTCTCATATTATATTTTCATTTTTGGATGATATGTATGAAAAATCATTTATAGTATTATTGTAGTATTATGTTTTACATTTATATTCAAGTTTGGCTCTATGTTATACATGATTTGGATGTTTCTATTACACCATTTTTCTCCAATTATGATCTTAGGGTCAATCTTCTCTTATTTCCATGATCAGATATGGTATAACTTTATGGTGGTCGAGTAATATTAGGATAGGTATGATAAGAACTGACCAATTCTTAGCGGGGTCACAGGTTAGAAAATCCAACTAATTATGTTACTTCAACATGAAACACACCTCCTTGGAAATTGCTATAGACTAGCACATTTTAGACAAAATATTCAATAGTCATCATTGCCTTATGTTCCTTGAAGAAAATTATCATGCCCATAAAAATCATTAGTGCTTGCATAAAAATAAAGGCAAGGCAACTCCACATGCTATGAAATCTCTAGTAACTTTGTATCTAGAGGGAACCTCAACCTATGCATAAGGTTATCTTATATACCATTTAGATTCTTGATGGAGGAGTAAATGTCCAATCAAACTTCTTAGGGTCAACATGCACTATGTCATTCAATATATAAAACTATTATGGTATAACTAATAAACTATCAATAGTATAATGGACGTCACATGATCATCGATATGGTTCCACTTGGTCTTCTCCTTCTTCCACCCTACCAAAAAAAAAGAGATAATTATGCCAATCACTAAAAGTAAAAATTTTAAAAAAAAGTGATATTCTACCTTTGCATTTTGATGGACTCTCTCCTACTCCGATGCTTCAAAATTAGTTGGGACTTGTGACATCCCACCGCCTTAAGAAAAAATAAAAAATAAACAGAAATATTAAACAAGGAATATTATAATTAGGCAAGGTTTCTCTAGAAAAGATAAAATCAAACACCAAGATCAATAATAGATTTATTGTTTAGATATGTATAAAGAAAAGAAAATAATACTAAGAGTGTGAAAGTATTAAGGCAAATATCACCTAGTGGATTCTCTAATTTTTAGAAGAACTCTCCTCGACCATGAATCTACTCCATTGTGTCAATTTTAGTCATGCCCGAATCTAAAGTTCGATAGGGTGTTATTATATATTTCCTAAAGCTAAACTAGAGGTGGGGGTGAATTAGTAATTTAAAAATTTTATTGGGTAAATTAAAACTAATTTTATGTTTTATTCAATGACTATTTTCTCAAAAATTATTTTCCAAGCATAAATTAAAACTTGCTAAAATTAGAAATACAGTAATAAAGTAATAGAATAAAACACAGTATTTTATTGTGGTTTGATCCAACTATACCTACGCCCCCTCTCTGGAGACTCCATTTTCAGGTATTGCACTATACCAAAGTGACTATCTTTTATCCTACAGCAAGGCAAGAAGCCCTTACAATAAACCTCTTTTTCACCAAACCCAGGTGTGGTAGAGTACCATCATCCTTTTTCACCCTTTTAGGGATGGTTAAGAACTAGCATCCTTTCATAACCTCCTAGTATTGGAGAGAACTGGCATCCTTTCACACCTCTTAATGACGGTTAAGTATCGACATCCTTTCTACCCTCCTTATGCCGCATAGTACTAGATCTCCTTTGAAAATCTTTTTCAAGAGTCTTCAAGAAACTAGGGATGAACTTTGAATAACAAGTAAGAGATCCTAACACTTGGGTAACCTTGTGAATCCCTCACAAATCCCTCTAAGAGTATCCTCACTCTCCATGCTAAGGACACTCCAAATTACTCTCCAAGTGCACTCTCAAAAGAAATTCGCAGTGGGTTATGTCAGTCAGTTTTTAGGACTCTTAAATACGAAAGATAGGAAAAAACCATCCAAAAAACTAAAAATTTCAATTTGACCATCTTGGAATCATTTAGTATGATCGTATATTGTATATACGAACAGTTAAAAAAATCCTTGTACGTTCTCAGACGAACTTATTTTTATACTCTATCGTCATATGTATGAACTGGCATCGTGTTATATGGTTATTCAAAAATGAAAATTATCAGGTATGATTCTGATATAAATGCATTTTTTTACACTAGTCGGCGTACTATATGAAATTCATTTTAATAGTACTAGTTTTAACCAAATCATGCTTCGTTTGTACTAAAAATGGACAAGTCCATTTCATACTTTGGACATTATTTATATAAACTTAATTCATACAGTACAAAAAGTTCAAAAAATTTACTGTTTGTATGGGACAACTAGTATTCACCCATTTTTTACTTGATGTCAATATGTAGAACCTAATTTGCATACAATACAACAAATCAATAATTTACCTGTTCATATGGATGAACTGGTACGTACCCATTTCGTACTCTTGATATCATCTATACGACACTCATTTTGTATTGTGTGATCGATTCAAAAAAAGGTGAGTTTGTTCGGGAGAACTGGTACGTATCCATTCATACTCTAGAGTCATCTATATGAAGAAAACTTCGTACAGTATGAACAGAACAAAAGAAATTTCCAAGGCATGATTTGATTTGACTTCTTTCTAGAGGAACACTCAAGAAAAATCATCTAGTACAATTCCAGAATCATACAGAACAAGTTTTAAAAAATATAAGTTTTAACTCACTCACTTGTGTGTGTACACGGTTACGAAATTACAATCAAACTCTCTGACTCTCAATTAAAAGAGAAAAATGTACATCTTCAATTACAAGAAAACCTATCTAATTTATCTTGAAGTCTTCGACAGTCTGGAGTATGATTTTTCATAAAAAAATAGTACACACAAACAACACAAATAAGATTTTTCTTATATGTGTTAGGAAAACAGTAATCAACACAATAATATTTTGGTATCACCCAGATGATGTTAAAGCATAGATTTAAAAACTATAGTCGCAAAAATCTTCCCCTTTTTTATAGATAGCGCAAAATAATTATTATTTGGTTTAACACTTAAGACAATATTTTCTCCTAAGCTCCACCTAACTGAATGACAAGTTTAAAACAGGGGTTCCCATAAAAATAAAAAATATTAAACCTAAATTAAAAAGCAACAAAAAACTACTAAAACAAAAACAACACGAATGAAAACAATACATATAAACACAATACAACACATGCATACACACATACATCAAATAAAACATAACATTATAATAACGCACATACTACACACCTACATCAAAACAACATAACAACATACATCAAACAAATAAAAAAAAATCAAAATAATAACTAATGACTCCCTTGTCAACAACATAAAGAGAAGTACATCTTGAATAAAAAGTTATTATGGATGAATCAAAATGTTGACGAAGAAGAACATTTTAAACTAATTACAAATACAATATAATTCCTAATACTAAAAATAAAAACTCAAATTTTAAATCAAAGAATAACTAAGATAAGAAAGTCAACCAGGTTTACTATTCATTCTAGACAAATCAAAATAAAAATAATTATTGCAAAAATGAATGAAATAAGTTAAATTAGTTTCTCGTTCAATAGTGAAGATTGTTGTCATTATATTAGTTGGATAGAGAGATAGAATGATAAGTAAATAACATAATAATATTTTTAACTGTCGATATTGCGATCTTTTCTATTTTGTGGTACACTTTGTGCATCTTTTCTATTTGGGCTAATTTTTTACATTTTTTTAACACTTTGGTGAACATTGCGCATCTTTTTTAACAAGTGGCCATTTTATGCATCTTTTCAAGTTTTGCATGCTTTGTGCATCTTTTATGATATTTTTGGTCTTTTCAATATCAATAAAATTTTAATAAATTTGAATAATTAATAAATTAATACATTGAAAATAAATAAATTAAAAATAATAAATAAATCTTTCAACAATTATAGATAAGTATACTTTGTCTATAAGAAACATGAAATTGATTTTCTAATATATATCCAATCATAATTAATTTAAAATTTTAAGAAATTAAATTTTGTAAGAAAATTAATCTGAAGAGCAAAATAATTCAAATTACATTATAGAGCTCATAATAAATGATTTTTCTATAAGTATGTAAACACTTTCTGAAAGTGCTTTGATACTACTTAAAAGTTCGTTAGAGATGTTAGGCCCTTATGAACTGCCCAAGGCTAACCAAGAGTGAGGTGAATTGGAATTTTAAATATCTTTAATCAAACTCAAGAAAACCACCACAATGAAAATCAAAGTGCAGAAGAAATAAATGCTGAAATAATAAAGGAAAGAACACACCAGCTTATAGTGGTTATGTCAAACCTTGACCTACGTCCACTCCTAGGGGCACCCTCCTAGTAATGCACTAAACTAAGTTTCTCTCTCATAATTTAGTCGTCCTGGCCGATATCCTGAAATAAAGAATACTTAAATTGATCATGGTGGCTGATTCTTTCTGATTTGAGCCTATCATCCTGGCTGATACAAGGATCGTCCAGGCCGATCGACTTAAATGATGACTGCCTTAATGAGGATGATGCCCTAATAAGGGTTTCTATTTTTGAATCGATCATCCAGCCGATTATAAATATCATCCCGACCGATGTTACCAAAAATAGTAAACTCTAGGGAACAGTCAGAAAATCTTCTAAGGTGCGTGTGTGTAAAGTTACATAGCATCAGAGCCACACCAAATACAAAAGATTCAAGAAAGGAAAAAAATATACAAACTTACTCAGACCTAGTCTACCCAATCTTGAGCTAATTCCAATTATAGCCTGATTTGTGGACCTGAATTGTCAGTAGATAAGGCAGTCATAGAGAAATAAGAATGTTTGCTATCATCAAAATCATAAACCATGAAAACATATTCGCAATAATTCAAGAAGTGAAATTTCAAAGCACCTCAAATAACAATCAAATCATTTCATTCATCTTTCAAAATATATACAAACAAATTTTTTCATTTGAAAAAAACATTAACTCAAAAATATAGAACAACACATGAAGACATAACACATTAAATCACTAAATCACAAGAAAACATCTCAATTATAATTACATAAACTCATCGACAAGTACACAAGAAAGAACAAAATAATTCAGAGGAGCCTTAATCTAGGAGGGTGGAGGGTTGAACATTATTAAAGTAACTACTGATCGTAGTTCTTTTTATGTTAATCGAGCAAATTGCCCTCGAATCCCACCATGTCCTCATTGTATCTAGCTCATGTATGATCAGGTGATTCTTAATTTGATGAAAAAATTGATCAAAATGAGTTTCCATTCTGTCAAAATATTGGACTATTTCTTGTAGAAATTCTGGTAGGTTCTGTTGCAAGTGCTTGAGTTGGGCCTTCTTTCTCCTCTCAGATCTTCTCCTCTGAACTTTGATCCTGCCTAAAGAGTGCCCAAAAAAGAGACATCAATAAAGAAAATAGGAAGTTCAGTGGGTGGATCAGGATAGATTAGGTTATTCTTTTTCTCTAAGACATAAGCAACTAAGTGTCCTAAAGCCACATTTTTATTCCTCTTTATGTGAAAAAGTCTAATATTATAAAATTTATAAATGGAGTCCATTATAGTTGGGCTTCATCAAAAGGAGTTTCTATCATTATCAAGTATGTGAAATGGACAAAATAGGAGTTAATTTATGTGATCACCAGCTTTTAAAATTATAGAAGTTCTCAAGACAAGCTGGATAATCTTGGTATTCTGATTAAGAGTGTACAAATAGGATAGATGGCTTACTTAGGTAATACCTCTAAGAGTCTTATTTATTTTTCACTAGTCAAACTTGCTCTAGAGGTTTAAGGAGTGCGCTCTAACTCCTTGAGTTCTAAGGTGAAGGAATTGCCTAGTCTTCCTTAGAATTTCTACACACTGCATAAAGACGAAGGAGGTAATCCTAGTATGATCTTGGTTTACCTTCATGTTTGCAAAGGAACATTTGAAATTTTTATGGTTGTTGTAGGCATAATTTAGGGTAAGGATGAAGGAAATTGGGTTGAGGTAAATAGGGGAATGCCAGAAATGTTGATATCACTTTAAATGAGGATTCGGGAAGTGGTTATTTGGCTACAAGATACCTATCAAAAAGCTTCCTCATTTTTCTTAGAGAGGAAGTTTATCTCCCTACTAGATCAGAGGATGAGCCCTTAGTGCGAGGTCATTTGCTATTGCTGGTCATTCCTAAGGTTTGTGACTCAAGAAGATTTAGAAACAAATGAGATGTTGAAGAAAAACTAATCCAAGACCTTCTATTTAACGAAAAAAGACATATCTACAATACAAAATTGATAACATATGTATGATTTTTAAAACCGTAGGGACAAAAACATTTTGTACGTACGAATATAAATGGCCAAAAATGAAATGACTTTTTGTAAACGCCATTCCTGAGCATCATTTTGTACAATTTTTGTACAGGTGAACACCTATTTGTCCAGGAGATCAAAAATTAAAGATCATTTTGTGACGGTTAGGTTTGTCCACATAAGAAACTAACAATAGGATCGTACATATAATGAAATTTTTGACATACTATTTGACAAAAATAACTGACGATTTAAAAACCATCCCAATTATACAGATGAATCAACAGATTCACATAGATGATGATGACATCGTACAATACAAAAATTTTAATGAAAAAACTCAATTTTGTGTGCCTCAACTCAAAAAGAATATTATGTATATGCTATAGAATTCTTACAATACAAAAAATATTGTATAATTATAAGAACTACTTAAATAAAAGACTGATAAATAAGAAATACTTTTCCAAACCAATCACCTAAATCAATGACATGCAAAAATGAAATAAACTAAGACCATTAATAAAAATACTAAAAGAAAAAACAATCACAATAACAAAATAAAAACACACAAATGGAACAAATAGTAATAAGCAAACTTAGAAAATAAACAAACACATTAATTACAAATATAATCAAGTTTGTAGAATTTAAATTTAGCATTAAGATCAATCATTACCTAATCTGGTTCTTAAAGTGATAAACATGTCATAAAGCGTAGAGGTTTTATGAAATCCCTACCAGTTGATTTTCAGTAGCAACTATGATGCAATTTAATTCTCCTTTATCCACATGATCTCTAATGAAGTGATGTCTTATTTATATATGTTTGGTTCTAGAATGTTGAATAGAATCTTGGAAATATATATGGCACTGTTTACCAAAAAAATTAGATAGTGCCAAATAGAAAATCCTAAGTCAGTTAATTATATTTTAACCAAAGACTTATACCACATAACTATCTAAGGCAATGTATTCTTCTTCTGTAGTCAAAAGGGTTACTGAATTATATTTTCTACTAGACCAAGAAACTAAAGAGGTTCCTAAGAATTGATAAGTTTTAGATAGTACTTTCTGATCAATCTACATCCTTTATCCAATTATTTTAAAGATAGAGCCGTGCTTAGGATACCAAATCCCTAAGTTTTGAGTTACCAAAAGATATCTCAGAATTCCCTTAACTACTATCAATGTGATTCCTTCGGATCAGATTAAAATCTAGAACACAAATAAATATTAACATGTTATCGGGTCTGCTAGAAGTCAAGTAAAGCAATGATCTAATTATTCCTCTAAATTTCTTTTTATCAATAGATTTTCTCTTAGAGTTCTTAGTAAACTATACTAAGGAACACATTGGTGTAGACACTATGTTTAGTATTATCCGTTTCATATTTCTTGAAGATGTCTTAATATACTTTGACTGACTAAAAAATATTCCTTCCTCGTTTTACTTTATGCTAAAACTAAGAAAATAACTCAAATCTCCCATCAAACTCATTTCAAATTTACTAATTATTTTTAAAAATCATCACAAAGATTCTTATTGGTAGATCTAAATAAGATTTCATCAATATATATTTGAATAATGAGTATGTCATCTTCTATCTCATTTCAAAAATGTAGAGTAGTGTCTCACACTTCCTTTCATATAATGAATTTCTAATAGGAAAGTGCCTTAACCTCTCATAACAAGCCTATGAGCCTATTTTAGTCCATAAAATGCATTTTTTCAATTTAACCACTGATTTGGGAATTTAAATTTTCAAAAGCTGAGGCTGCTCAACCTAAATCCCCTTATATCCCCTATTAAGTTGGCTCTCTTAACATCTCTATTTGATATTATTTAAAACCTTTAAAATAGGCAAAGGCTATTAAAACCTTATCGCTCTCAAGTCTAGCAATAGAGGCAAAAGTTTCTTCAAAATTAATTCCTTCAATTGATTATACTTCTTGACTTACAATTGTCCTGATTCTAATCAAACACCGAATCATTCATTTTTAATTTTAAATTCCCATTTAGTTCTAACACCCATTGATTCCTTAGGCCTTTTAAATTATTTCCTAAACTTTATTTCTAACAAATTGATCAATTCTTCCTATATGGCCAATAATCTAAAATTTATCTGAAGTGCTTGATTTATATTTAGTGGGTTCAATCATTGATATAAAGGCAGAAAATGGTTCACTTCTTTGCTTAGATCATGCCTAGTCCTAAAACCTACATAGGTTCACCAAAATCAATTCTTTAGGATGATTCTTAGAAAATTTCCTTTCTCTAGGAAAAGGATTTTCTGATCCAACATTCTCTTCCAAATATGTTCTTTTTAATTTCATTGGGAGATATTTTCAATATGATCTTCTTTCCAACTTTGGCTTCTTTAAAATGTCAAAGTTCATCAAAAAACTATATGTGTGATCTCCTCAACTACAAAAGTTCTCTTGTTAAAACCCCTATAGGATTAGCCAATTCTATAATATCCAAGAAAAATTTTTTCATCAGAGGTAGGATCAAATCTTCCTATTAAAATTTTCTCATTTATATGAATGAACACATTGCATCCAAAAATTATACAAATGTGAAAGATTAGGTGTTCTCTCCTTAGAAGTTCATAGGTGTCTTTTTCAATTTAGATATAATATTTATCCTATTCATAATATAATAAGCTGTGCTAATCACTTCAGCTTAAAAATATTTTCAGAAGTCTTTACCAACATGGATCTAACAATCTTATTAAGTTATATCTTTTTTTTGACAAACCCCATTCTACTGAGGGGTCTAGGTGCTAAAAAAATTGTTGATCATATTCATATTCCTTACAAAAATTTCAAATTTTACATTTTCAATATTATCCTCCATGATCACTTTGAATTAATAAAATCTTACACCCTAATTTCCTCTAAATTCATGTAGAAAACTATTAAATTCCATAAATGAATTCACTTATATAAATAAAACCCAATGTGAATCTCAAAAAATCATCAACTATTACAAATCTAAAAACTTTACCTTCTTGAAATTATAGTGCTAACCGGTCAAAAAGTATTGACGTATGACTTCCAATGTTTACTAGTTACTAAGTTCCTTAAGTGTAATGAATGTAGGATTGCATCTAAGTTCTAAGTTCCTTTAATGTAAACACTGTCATGATGACTTCTGAGAGTGAGGAACAGCCATTTTCTAGAGAGAGAAGCAGCCGAAATTTGAATTCGTTTTCGCAGAATTCCAGTAATCTCATCGCCGCGTCTTGGAATGACAGCGGAAGGCCGCCGACTATCAGTCGGGGCAGAAAGGAAGCTCTAATGGATTTCTCAAAGATTTCGTCGCCGACATCGTTTCTTCTTCGTCCAGATATAGCCGAAAGTGATTTAAGGTGCAAATGAAACCGTTGATTATCAGAGATGTAAGGATTCTCCATAAGAAGAAGATCGAATTTTTTGAAGGTAAAGGTTAGACATTGAGTATCTCCAGATTGCAATACTCCTCGGTTGCAGAATTTCAATGCAATCGGAAGCAGAACGATTTCGAAGCTCTTCTCAGATATGAAAATTTTCGTAAATAAATTCGGTTTTTCAAATGCAATCTCTGACTGTGGCCAGAGATAAATGCGAAAAAAAATGGATAAATTAACAAAAAAATTCATGATGATGGAAAGTCCTCTCCTGCTCTTTGCATTGACAAAACTGTAAGTTCAAAATTCATTCTGGTTTGGCTGAGAAATCATCTGAAGACAAATTGAGAAGACTGATAACCAGATTAAGAGTCTCTAAAAGCATTACGACAGTTTAATGAGAGAAGAGAAGAAGAGCCAAAAGAAAGTTTTTTAATGCTTGGAAGAAAACTACATATCAAGCTCAATATGATATGAATTTCTACCCCTGTTTCGGAGAAATGGAATTGCAGTTATTATGAATCTGATTGTGTTGATGCTAATTCTCACACTCTAAGGAACTCTTTGGTTATCAAGTACTTGGAAGCAACATCCCTTTTCCTTTTGTAGTAGAGACTCTCGGAAACAATGGTCAAAATATGGTTGCTTTCATCTCACTACCTTGGGTAAAGATTGGATTCTTTTCTTCTTTACAAAATCCTGAAAGCTGTAGAAGAAATCATGGAAGGAGGTCCTTGGTTTATTGCAGGAAACATAATTGGATTGGTAAATGGTCCTACATTTAATCTGAATCTCTAAAAGGTCTGTCAGCACTTATATGGATTCGAATGCCTTGTTTGCCATACAATGCGGGATGAACAAAATAATGTAGAATTTCTTCTATGATCGGAATACCTCTTTATCTTGATGGTAACTCATTCAAGTGGGGTATAAAAGGGATATGCAAGAGTCTGTGTTCGCGATAGACTTGGATAAAAAAATTCAGAGGAGTTTGGATTGAAAGCAACATGGAAGATCATTCCAAAATGTGGAATATGAGAAGATATCTTCCCTTTGCTATCACTGTGGAAGAATTGGGCATCTCAAAAATAATGTCCTCTGATTATGCCAATTACAAAATGTTGCTACCTATACAAACGTCAAAGAAGGAAAAGCTCTTGATAAGAAATTTTCATGATAAGGATGAATTAGGCCCAAGGATTCAAGTAAAATTTGGAAAAGAACAAACAGTTTGACAAACTTTAAAAAACTTGTACCAATCTCTTGAATCCAGAAATCAGCATTCAAAATTTGGAGACCAGTAAAAAATAAAAATGTTCCAGAATTTCCTGTTTAGCATGGAAAAGGAGAAATCATTGAAGAACTAAACAATTGCTGTAGCTGATCAAATTCCATAAAAAGATACTTCTTGTATTAATCTGAAATTTGTTTACAGAATAATTTCAGTGCTCTTGAAGAAACTTTGAAGAAACCAGTATGGTTGAAATCATGGGAAATACTAGAGATGAAGCTTACATTCAACTGAAAATCTTGTTTACCAAACAATATTCAATCCATTCTTGGAATTCTCCCAACAAACAATTCTTGTCTTCAACAACGCATTTTTGGGTGCTAGGTGTTACTCCTATGGCATGTTAGGACATATAAATCGCACTTGCATTATCTATCGTAGGACACATTTAGTGTGGAGGCCAAAATTACATGCATCATAGCATAACATGCATTCATATCATTTACTCAAGTATATGGTGGAACCCAAACTCACTTGGGTTCCCAAATCTAACATTTAAATGACTTTATAGGGGTGAACTCACAAAAAGACCTAGTGAGCGCATGTGGTATCTGGATAGTTCATGCTCGAGGTACATAAATAATGATTTGAAGCAGTTCATCACATTGAAGGCAAGGTCAGGAGGCAAGGTTTAGGGGACAACAGTAATAGAAAAGTGGTTGGCTCAAGTATTAGTAACTCTAAAAATTTTATAATTGAAAATGTTTCATTAGTTGATGGTTTAAAGCATAACTTATTGAGTATTAGTAAATTGAGTGATAAGGGATTTGATATTAAATTCTTATCTACAAAATGTATGATTAGCTTGAATGGTATATTAGTATTAGAAGGGAAAAGGGTGAATAATATTTATATCCTTGATTTGAATTGTATTAAATACTTTGATTCTCTCTACTTGAAAACTATTATTGATGATTCCTGGATATGACATAGGAGATTATGTAATGCAAGCATGAGAACTCTTAGGAAGATTACTCAAAAAGACCTTATTATAAGCATAAGTAAATTAGACTTCACTAAGGACCACCCATGTGATGCCTTCCAACTAGGAAAATAAGTTAAGACTTTATTTCATTCAATCAAAGACATCAACACTTCTAGGCCACTATAAATCCTTCATTTGGACCTATTTGGACCAGTTAGTACAGCCACCCTAGGAGGGAAGACATATGGATTTGTAATAGTGTATAATTTCTCTAGATTTACCTGGGTTAATTTCCTAGCATATAAGAGTGAGTCATTTGAGAAATTTAGAAATTTCTCCACTTAGATTCAAAGGAAATTAGGACGTAAAATTTCAACCATTCATAGTGATCATGATAAAGAATTTGAAAATGATATGTTTGAATTTTTCTATTAAGAGATAGGTATAGAACATAACTTCTCTGCCCTTAGGACACCCCTTAGTAGAATGAAATAGTTGAAAGGAAAAATAAAACCTTGGGGGCAATGCTAGTTGAATACTAACTCCCTAGATTTTTTGACAAAGGCAGTAAATACTACTTATTATGTTTTATATAGGCTGAATGTTAGATCCAAGCTAAATAACACACCCTATGAACTCTTTAAGGGTAGGACACCCAACCTTTCTCACTTGTATGTTTTTGGGAATAAATGCTTTATCCTGATTAATGGAAATTCACCCTTAGAAAAATTTGATCCAAAATCTGATGAAGGAGTCTCCTTAGGTTATTTATATGTAGGGAAAGCCTATAGAATCTTCAATAAGAGGATATTGGTAGCTAAAGAGTCTACCAATGTGGTATTTGATAATGGCACCTTTGAATTTAAACCTAAAGAAGAAGAAGTTTAGGTCATTCAAGGGGTAGAAGCTATTGCTATAAAAGATAGAGTAGAACCTCAAGAGCCACTGCCTAGAGAATAGAGATATTCTTCTAGTCATCTTAAAAAACTAATTTTAGGAAACCCATCTGAAGGTGTTAGAACTAGGCATTAACTTAGGAAGGAAGTTAGTCATTATGCATTTATCTCTATGATAGAACCCACCAACATAGATCAAGACTTAGTTGATGAATTCTAGATCCTAATAATATTAGAAAAGCTAAAATAATTTATTAGAAATGATATATGGGAACTAGTCAAAAGTCCAAAGAACCAAAGTGTTTTTAGAAAAAAGTGGGTGCTCAAAAATAAAATGAACAACTCTATAATAGTGATAAGAAACAGCTAAGGGGTACAATCAGATTGAAGGAATCAATTTTGAAAAATTCTTTGCCCCTGTAGCTAGACTAGAAGCCATTAGGGTGCTACTACCTTTTGTCTTCTTAAGGGGATTTAAATTATATCAAATGGATATTAAGAGTGCCTTCCTAAATGGGATGATTAAAGAGGATGTTTATGTTAAGTAACCCCCAATATTTAAAATTTCATAATTTCCCAGTCATGTGTTCAAGTTAAAGAAGGCATTATAGGGACTAAAATAAGCACCTAGAATATGGTATAAAAGGTTAAGCATATTCCTACTAGATATAGCCTTTATTAAGGGTAGCGTAGACACCGCCCTATTCCTTAAAAAGGTTAGAAAAGAATTATTCATTGTCCAAATATATGTTGCTGATATCTTGTTTGGATCCTCATATAGAAATCTATGTGATGAATTTTCAAAAAATAATGAGTAGAGAGTTTGAGATGAGTATGATGGGAGAGCTGAAATTTTTTTAGATTTAGTATAAAGTAGATGGATGATGAAACCTTTCTTAGACAAACTAAATATATCAAGCACATCCTTAAGAAATATTAAATGAACAATGCTAAGGTAATAAACACTCCCATGAGCTCCACTAATTTGTTAGATACATACCCAAATGGAAACTCAGTAGAATAGGAAAAGTATGGAGGGATAATTAGATAACTTCTCAATTTGACTACCAGTAGATTGGATATAATGTTTAGTGTGTGTCTTTATGCTAGATTTCAGGTTGAGCCAAAAGAATCTCATATTACTGATGTTAAGAGAATCCTTAGATACCTATTAGGCACCTAAAACCTTGGTATCTAGTACCCTAGGTATAGTTCATCCTTTGAAATTATAGGATATTTAGATTCTAATTTTGGAGGATATATAGTAGATTGGAGAATACATTAGAAACCAATTAGTTTATTATGCAATCATTAGTTTCCTGGTCAAGTAGAAAGTAGAACTAGATAGCCCTTTCCACTTCTAAGGTAGAATACATTATGTAGGAAGTTATGTTACTAATCTCTTATGGATAAAGCAATAAATCCTAGATCTTGGACTACTTGTAGGCACTATTCCTATCATGTGTGACAATACCAGTACCATTTACGTATCCAAAAATCTAATTCAAAACTCTCGCACAAAGTATACAGACATTAGGCATCACTTTATAAAAGATTATGTAGCCAAGGGAGAAATACAGTTGCGCCATATGTCTACTGGAGACCAACTAGCAAATATTGTCACTAAACCACTAGCCTATGACACCTTTAGCACCTTGAGAACTAGACTAGGTGTTATAGATATTCATGATTAACTCAGGATAAATAAAAAACTTTATCATTTGAAATCAACCATTCATATGTGTTATATTATATATGTTTATTTACATGTTGTAGCTTCTATATATATATATATATATAAATGATTCCTATTCATCACACATTCATCACTAGATAAAAAAAATCATAAATTTTTCTATCATATTGTACGATCTATGTTTGTACTGTATAATCTACAAAGTTATGCATATATCACAACCATTAACAAAATAAATGGTTAAGATGAGCTCAATTATTGGTGATTGTATAGCACGAACCACCATTCCTACTATATGAACCACCATTTAGAATATATTGGGATGAAATCAATTAGGTTGATAAGATCAAAATTGTATTTCATACTATCCGAACCACCATTCATATTATAAGATGCATGTGTTAAAATCTATTAAGATGAATTCAATTTGGTTGGTATGATTATACTTGCACTTCATGCCGTATGAAAAATTATTTGTACTATACGATACATTTAGTCAAAAGTCATTCTGACGATTCCTCGAGATGAACACAATTCCTTAAGATCATCCAATACAATACTTATTATACCATACGATTTGACAAACTTTTTTGACAAGTCATCCAAATAATTTAACTCTCCTGATCGTATTATATAATCTACAATCGTACTATATGATTTCCCTCAAATCTATAAATTAAAGGGTCTTCTATGTTTTCAATCCATTCAAACCCTTCTTTCTTTACACTTCTATATTCATAACCTTAGGATTCTCCATTGGATGGTGGAAGTAAACTCGATCGAATGACCCAAGGGAGCTCCTGCTCTTGTTGCTTAGTCAACGATCAATTTTTATCCATTTAAGATGAAGATGCATACTATAAAGTCAAGGAGGCACGCATCACACTCTCAAAAATGCTTAACCAACCTGCTCTAAATTTTGAGGTGTTGAACCTCTTTGCTTCCATAACTCTTTTTTCATAATCTTCCTAAATTTTGATAGTTTATTTAAGGGTGTTAAACATCATTGAACTATCCCAATGCACACTAAGAGGGGGCCGAACTGGTTATGTAAAAAATTCACCCTTTTTAAAACCCTACTTTTAAAAACTATATCACATACAACAATTCAGTGGAAGGTCCCAACAATGATTATATTGAGTTCTAAATTCTTTCTCACAAAAACTTAATTCACAAATATTACAATAACTTTCTCCCATAAATTTTTATCAAGTAAATGCATGAAATAAAAATGTAGGAAATAGATAAGCAAATAATAAAAAGAATACAACAAAAATTTTTAGTGCTTCGATCAACCTTCACCTACAGCCACTACCTAGAGTCCTCTCTAATTATTATTCTAAAACTTTAGTGTCTCTCCTTTAACCTCCATAGCTAGGCAGAGAAGCCCTTACAATCTTTTCACCAACCAAATGTGGTAGAGAACCTTGACCTCTTTTTCACCCTTCTAGTGAAGGTAGAGAACCTTCACCTCTTTTTCACCCTCCTGGTGAAGACAGAAAACCTAGTAATTCTTTCTCACCCTCCGATTGAAGGCAGAGACCTTCTAGTGCAAGCAACAAACCTAGCAATCCTTTTTCACCCTCCCATTTAAGGTAGAGAATTGTGATGATCTTTGGGCTGAAGTTCTTCCCATAGCTACCCAAGAAACCAAGCAAGACACTAAGAAGAAACAAGGCATAAGCTTTTGGGAAGCAACCAAGTGAAATCCTATCACACTCCTCCCTCACACACAACCTCTCCTTTTTCCCTTCCCAAAGCTCTCTAAGATCTCCCTCAAAAGCTCTATCACCAGAAAACCCAAACTAAAACACTTGGAAAAAGTCTATTAGGAGAGTTTAAATACAAGGCTTCATAAAAATCCTAATAATTCAATTATATTGACATTGATCGTACAATATAATTATAGATTGTACAATATAATTATTTCAAATGGCTATGTTAGTACTATATAAAGAACAAGGCATTATATGATCAGTTTAAGTATTTGAGGTGATTGTCCAATACGATATAAGAAATCATCCAGTATAATTAGTTCAATCAAATTGGATTATTAGCCTGTAAGAATGGTGGTAATTAATTATCATCCCATGAAGTGTTTGGGTTGTATAGTATGATGAGTTAAATCATACAGTATGGTTTGATTGAACCAATTAATCCAAAATTGATCCCCTAATTATAGGATTAGATTAGGCAAGATTAGATTATATCATACAATGTGATTGGCATTGAATGGTTAATTTATAAAAATTTTAAATTTTAAATTATTACCTAAAATATGATTAGTAAATGAGATCTTTATTTCTACTAATCATCCTGTATGATATTGATCATACAGTATGATTAGTACAAAAATATAATGATTTTTCAAATAGCTAATCGTATAGTATGATTAGTTCAGTAAATTTACACTTCTAATTTTCTCAATTTTTTACTCCCCTATGTCTTTGTACAGTCATCAAGCTTAACATCAACGAAATAGAAGACTTTAAATCAAGAAATATAGAATTAAATAAAAGTAAAAAAGTATAGACTCTTAAAGAAACTTATAAATATTCTACCCATTTTTGAGTTGATCACTTTGCACAGTGTATGGCAAACTTGAAATATTACTGCATAAGAATAAATCTCCAATAATAATAATAATAATAATAATAATAATAATAATAATAATAATAATAATAATAATAATAGGAGAAGATATAGTAGAAAACTTAATACTATTTGTTATCATCAAAATCATAAGGTCATATTTACAATAATCAGGAGAAGCGTTTTCAATATACTTTTGAATTCAATAATGTATTGGTTGGTATATTCAAGAGTAGTTCATTTTTTGAGCACCTTAATCAACTGTAATTCTCTCCAACACCCATTTATCATCCTTTAATTTGGCACCCACTAACTAAAAATGATTATGATGATGAAGAGGAAGAAGATCCAGACTCTAATAGTTATGAGGAACTATTATTTCCTTTTGATGTTCAAGGAAATTCTTGACAAAGAGTGTGTGCGATGCTTGTAGCTACTATTATTTGTAGATCTATTTGTTTTTATTTCTTGTTTATTTCTTTTCTTTCGGGGATTTCTATATTGATGTACAAATTTTATTCTTGTATTGTGTTAGGATGGCTATGAGATCCAAATTGGAGGTGATCGTAGTGAAGTGCTTTAGGCGCTAGTTATCTTCCTTAGTTATTTTATTACCACATGCCTTATGCCTTTTATTAGTCATTAAAAAGTATGATGAATTTCATACCAAAATTTATTTATGTTAGTTGAAAGAATGTTTTGTTGTTTACATTTGATTAATTTTCTTATCCTTAAATTATTATACAATATCCTCTACAAATATTTGCACTTTGATTACTTAGCCAAAATAAAAATGATATTAAAAATTATGTAAAATTAGGATGATAATAAAACTCTAGATTACAATTTGAATGAACATTGTATAACAATTCCTAATTTAAAAACTTAATCATTAACTAGCCTAGATCATTTAAACTAGTGACTTGATTTTGAATTTAGAAACTATACATTAACTTATTAACAACTAAATTAAAAAAGAATAATTATGTTTTAGGAATAGATGTGAGTAGCTTAAATTAGGAGGATCATATAAAACTTGAAAGTTGAGTCAGTGATCTTATTAAATCCTTATATTAAATCAATAAGATTATAAGAGGATGAAAGCAAAAAATTGCTACATAGTTTCATTGTACCCAAAATTCAGCACATAGCACTGGGAACCTTGAGAAAATGAGAACTGAAGTGGCAAGACTTGCAACCCCTCGGTACTTAAATCATATTCTTATGCCACAACATTCAAACTTCTAGAATGCCATAGTAGAGCAGTTACCAATGCGAGGATCCAAGTCGACCGGTGAAAACACATGTCATTTTAATCAAAAATAATTCCAAGTTGGACAATACCATAGGGAGCAAACTTTATAATGCCTAGTGCTAGTTCATTTTTCACCACCAGGGCACCACCATATCGAGATCCTTAGTGCCAGAACCTATCCCTGTACTAACTATAAATACTTTTTTAGTTCTGTTCTTTAGGGAGTTCTATCACTAGAGTGAATTCTTGTAATTTTTAGTGTGTTTCTAGTCCCCCCCAAGATTAAAGTATAAGGGATGTTAGAGAAATGCAAGATACTTTTCTTGCAAAGATCTTAGCCTTTTTGTGTAAGCAACTCCATAGTTGGTGGAAAAAAAGGGTGGAGAAGATCTTTTGATCTATCATAGTGACAATTGTCTTATTACTTTTCTTGTATCTTTACATTTAATGAATGAAATGAAGATGAGTTTACTTTTATATTTTTTTATTTATGTCTAATTCTCTAGTTTTATGCTGATGATGTAAAATCTTAACAAGTATTAATATAGACTCTTATTCTTTGAATGATAAATGATATTTTCAATCTATCCCAATCTTCATTTAATGCATATAATAGTCATGTGTGTAGTAAACCCCAATGTGATTTATAGCCTCTACAAAGGAATATTGGAATAATTAGGAATATTAAAATAGACTATTTGCATGCCTAAACATAGGATGTTTTAATATTCAAGGATTAATGAAGATAGAAAATTTGTAAGAAGGTATTAAACCTTTTTTATATAAGCTCGATAGTGATTTAGGGACATATATGCTCTGATCCACATCTATAATTAAGAGCCTCATTAGGATAACTATGTTATTTACATTCATTAATCCAAAACAGTTTATTTTCAAAAGTATCAAAAATCTTTTTGTAAGACATTATTTTTTAATGAAAAAAACTCCAATTATTATTTTCATTTTTAGTAGGATAAGTGGTTCTTTTGATGTAAGAAGTAGTAGTTTAACTGTAATTTAGCAAAACACTTTCTCTTGGGTTCAACACTATACTCTTTCACTTAATTACTTGATTCAACACATATATTTATGTAATTTAGTGGGTTGTTACTAATTTTATATATATTATATATATATTTATAATATATTATATATATATAATATATATATATATATATATATATATATATATATATAAATACTTAAGCATATTTCAAACATAGTGAGTCACATAGTAACTCACCATAAATCCCTCATTAGGTATCTAATTTTGGGAGTAGATTTTCTACCGATGATGTTGACGTACATTAAAACTTGTAATATGAGGAAGAACTAGATAGGATTCTTGCACACGATGTCAGAATATTGAGTAGCAAATAGATTCAAATGTTTAATGTATAACTAAAATATAGGACTACCATAGAGGATATGTGGGAGAAGGAATATTATATAAGACACCTATATACATATCTATTATGACTTTTTTTGGCTTGAAAATGTCGAGGATGATATTTTTCTAAGGAGGGGAGGGTTATGGCATCTCAAGAATCAATATATATTTCTACCTCTTATGATCTAACCTAAGTTAAGGTAACCCACTAAACATCTACTTTTGAACCCCCTCTACTCATGTTTGGAAGCGTTATATGTGCATGTAAGTCTATATGTATTTTGAAGTGGGTCCTAGGGAGTTTACTGTATATTCTAAAAATTTTGAATTTTCTCCTTACAGCACCACTATGTTAGAGAAGGTGGGGCCCAACACTGAGCTCTCCAGAATTTTAAAATATTAAACTAGTACAATGGCTTTGGATTTTAACTATGCAACATTGTAGCCTCCTAGAGGGAGCTTTATGGTGCTAACATGATTAAGCCACACGATGTTAAGCATGAATTCTTTATTTAAATATCATTTTCCACCATTCCTCTCAACCCAATACATTTGGGCAGCCAATAAGAGAAAAATAGGGAGAGATTTCTAAAAAGACAAAGTCCATTTCAAGAAACTTAATGTCATTTTTAGCTGTTGGCCAAGTTGATAAAGTGGCTCGAGTCAAGGAAGGTCATATTTTCCTATATTATTTTTTAATTATTTAGAGTTTGGTTTTGTTTTTTTTTTTTTTTAATCAAATTGATAATATAGTTTAACAAAAACATGGTTTTCAAGGATTCTGGTAAATCAGTTGCATAACTTTTGATATATTTTCTGTACGATTATTTTAATCATTTTGAGTATTTACTTGAGATTTTTTGCTAGGGAATTTTAAAAAGCAGCCATTTTTATCAGTTCAGAAATTTAGTACTTTAGTTCAATTAAAGCTTCAGAATATTTTTATATATAATCTCTAGTAATATGGTAGAATTTGGAAAGAAATAGCTTTGGCGAATAATAAAACACTAAGAAAAAAATTATTTTAATAGTCATCAGAGCATTTTTGTAGAATTATTTAATAACATTGTAGTCACTTTAGTAGTGTAGAGTGCACTTTATTTTTATTGTGTTCAAAATATTTGAATTATGTGAAACAAAATTTTATTGGTGATAATGAAAGATTAAGTTGTTTGTTTTATGTTAGAAGTTCTGGAGCCTAAGGGCAATTCTATTATATACTACAAAGGAATTTTGTTGTAGGTCAGAAGGGATTCTATTATTAGTTATGTATTAAAAGTTATGGGCTTGAGAGCCATTCTGATATTTGCTGTGAGGTGTTTTTTATATTACAATTAACTTCAATATAATTTTGGTAGTTTATTTAAAAACTTATTTCAATTTAGTATTTATGTGTGCTTTAGTTTTAGCTTTATGCATAATTCTTCAATTATTATTTCAAAATTTTTTAGCACTTTTAGTTTGAGTTATTGATTCTTTTTTTTAGGCTATTATATCCTACTAAGCCCTATTAGCTCACCCCTACTTTGGCTTCTACTTTTCAGGCTAAGAAAAGGGTAACGAGCAAGTTGAGTACTTTTTAATATCAAACTCTGATCTATATTGTAGGTATGTATTTTGGCTTAGTTTCCTTTTGGAAAGCTTGGCTTTTATTTTGTCATACCTTTCTATTATCAAGTGTTGTTGTAGATAGATCTCATATTATATTTTCATTTTTGGATGATATGTAGAAAAATCATTTATAGTATTTAGTAGTATTATGTTTTACATTTATATTCAAGTTTGGCTCTATGTTATACATGATTTGGATGTTTCAATTACACATTTTTTCTCCAATTAGATCTTAGGGTCAATCTTCTCTTATTTCCATGATCAGATATGGTATAACCTTTATGGTGGTCGAGTAATATTAGGATAGGTCATGATAGAACTAGACCAATTCTTAGCGGGGTCACAGGTTAGAAAATCCAACTACTTTATGTTACTTCAACATGAAACACATCCTTGGAAATTGCTCATAGACTTGCACATTTTAGACAAAATATTCAATAGTCATCATTGCCTTATGTTCCTTGAAGAAAATTATCATGCCCATAATAATCATTAGTGCTTTGCATAAAAATAAAGGCAAGGCAACTCCACATGCTATGAAAATCTCTAGTAACTTAGTATCTAGAGGGAACCTCAACCCTATGCATAAGGTTATCTTATATACCATTTAGATTCTAGATGGAGGAGTAAATGTCCAATCAAACTTCTTAGGGTCAACATGCACTATGTCATTCAATATATAAAACTTATTATGGATAACTAATAAACTATCAATAGTGATAATGGACGTCACATGATCATCGATATGGTTCCACTTGGTCTTCTCCTATCATCACCCTACCAAAAAAAAAGAGATAATTATGCCAATCACTAAAAGTAAAATTTTAAAAAAGTGATATTTCTACCTTAGCATTTAGATGGACTCTCTCCTACTCCGATGCTTCAAAATTAGTTGGGAAGACTTGTGACATCCCACCGCCTTAAGAAAAAATAAAAATAAACAGAAATAAATAAACAAGGAATATTATAATTAGGCAAGGTTTCTCTAGAAAAGATAAAATCAAACACCAAGATCAATAAATAGATTATTGTTTAGATAGTATAAAAGAAAAAGAAAATAAACTAAAGAGTGTGAAAGTATTAAGAGCAAATATCACCTAGTGGATTCTCTAATTTTTAGAAGAACTTCTCCTCGACCATGAATCTACTCCATTTTGTCAAATATTAGTCATGCCCGAATCTAAAAGTTCGAATAGGTTGTTATTCCTAAATATTTATCCTAAAGCTAACTAAGAGGTGGGGGTGAATTAGTAATTTAAAAATTTTCTTGGTAAATTAAAAAACTAATTTTATGTTTTATCACAATGACTAATTTTCTCAAAATTATTTTTCCAAGCATAAAATTAAAACTTGCATAAAATAGAAATACAGTAAAAGTAAAGATAGAAAAACACAGAATTTTATTGTGGTTTGATCCAACTATACCTACGCCCCCTCTCTGGAGACTCCATTTTCAGGTATTGCACTATACCAAAGTGACTATCCTTTCCTCTTTTTCACCAAACCCAGGTGTGGTAGAGTACCATCATCCTTTTTCACCCTTTTAGTGATGGTAATGAACTAGCATCCTTTCATAACCTCCTAGTATTGGCAGAGAACTGGCATCCTTTCACACCCTCTTAATGACGGTAAAGTATCGACATCCTTTCACACCCTCCTTATGCCGCATAGTACTAGATCTCCTTTGAAAATCTTCTTTCAAGAGTCTTCAAGAAACTAGGGAAGAACTTTGAATAACAAGTAAGAGATCCTCACCATTGGGTAACCTTGTGAATCCCCTCACAAATCCCTCTTAAGAGATCTCTCACTCTCCAATGCTAAGACACTCTCCCAAATACTCTCCAAGTGCACTCTCAAAAGAAATTCGCAGTAGGAGTTATGTCAGTCAGTTTTTAGGACTCTTAAATACGAAAGATAGGAAAAACCATCCAAAAAACTAAAAATTTCAATTTGACCATCTTGGATCATTTAGTATGATCGTATATTGTATATACGAACAGTTAAAAAAATCCTTGTACGTTCTCAGACGAACTTATTTTTATACTCTATCAGTCATATGTATGAACTGGCATCGTACTATATGGTTATTCAAAAATGAATAAATTTATCAGGTATGATTCTGTATAAATGCATTTTATACACTAGTCGGCGTACTATATGAAATTCATTTTATATAGTACGATTAGTTTAACCAAATCATGCTTCGTTTGGTACTAAAATGGACAAGTCCATTTCATACTTTGGACATTATTTATATAAACTTAATTTCATACAGTACAAAAAGTTCAAAAAATTTACCTGTTTGTATGGGACAAACTAGTATGCACCCATTTTTTACTCTGGATGTCATATGTATGAACCTAATTTCATACAATACAAACAATTCAAAAAATTTACCTGTTCATATGGGATGAACTGGTACGTACCCATTTCGTACTCTTGATATCATCTATACGACACTCATTTTGTATAGTGTGATCGATTCAAAAAAAGGTGAGTTTGTTCGGGATGAACTGGTACGTATCCATTTCATACTCTAGATGTCATCTATATGAAGACAACTTCGTACAGTATGAACAGAACAAAAGAAATTTCCAAGGCATGATTTGATTGACTTCTTTCTAGAGGAACACTCAAGAAAAATCATCTAGTACAATTCAAGAATCATACAGAACAAAGTTTTAAAAAATATAAGTTTTAACTCACTCCACTTGTGTGTGTACACGGTTACGAAATTACAATCAAACTCTCTCAGACTCAATAAAAAGAGAAAAAGTACATACTTCAATTACAAGAAAACCTAATCTAATTTATCTTGAAGTCTTCGACAGTCTGGAGTATGATTTTTCTAAAAAAATAGTACACACAAACAACACAAATAAGATTTTTCTTATATGTGTTAGGAGAAACAGTAATCAACACAATAATATTTTGGTATCACCCAGATGATGTAAAAGCATAGATTTAAAAACTAAGTCGCAAAAATCTTCCCCTTTTTTATGATAGCAAAATAATTATTATTTGATTTAACACTTAAGACAATTTTTCTCCTAAGCTCCACCTAACTGAATGACAAGTTTAAAACAAGGGGTTCCCATAAAAATAAAAAATATAAACCTAAATTAAAAAGCAACAAAAAACTACTAAAACAAAAACAACACGAATGAAAACATACATATATTAACACAATACAACACATGCATACACACATACATCAAATAAAAACATACACATTAATACATAACGACACATACATACACACATACATCAAACAACATAACAACATACATCAAACAATAAAAAAAAATCAAATAATAACTAATGACTCCCCCTTTTGTCAACAACATAAAGAGAAGTACATCTTGAAATAAAAAGTTTATATGGATGAATCAAAATAGTTGACGAAGAAGAACATTTTAAACTAATTACAAATACAATATAAATTCCTAATACTAAAAATAAAAACTCAAATTTTAAATCAAAGAATAACTAAGATAAGAAAAGTCAACCAGGTTTACTATTCATTCTAGACAAATCAAAATAAAAATAATTATTGCAAAAATGATGAAATAAAGTATAAATAGTTTCTCGTTCAATAGTGAAGATTGTTGTCAATTATATAGATTTGGATAAGAGATAGAATGATAAAGTAAATAACATAATAAATTTTTTAACTGTCGATATTGCGATCTTTTCTATTTTTGTGGTACACTTTGTGCATCTTTTCTATTTGGGCTAATTTTTTACATTTTTTTAACACTTTGGTGAACATTGCGCATCTTTTTTAAACAAGTGGCACATTTTATGCATCTTTTCAAGTTTTGGCATGCTTTGTGCATCTTTTATGATATTTTTGGTCTTTTCAATATCAATAAATTTTAAATAAATTTGAATAATTAATAAAAATTAATACATTGAAAAATAAATAAATTAAAAATAATAAATAAATCTTTCAACAATTATAGATAAGTAATACTTGTCTATAAGAACATGAAATTGATTTTCTAATATATATCCAATCATAATCTAATTTAAAATTTTAAGAAATTAAATTTTGTAAGAAAATTAATCTGAAGAGCAAAATAATTCAAATTACATTATAGAGCTCAACTATAAATGATTTTTCCTATAAGTATGTAAACATTTCTGAAAGTGCTTTGATACTACTTAAAAGTTCGTTAGAGATGTTAGGCCCTTATGAACTAGCCCAAGGCTAACCAAGAGTGAGGTGAATTGGAATTTTAAATATCTTTAAATCAAAACTCAAGAAAACCACCACAATGAAAATCAAAGTGCAGAAGAAATAAATGCTGAAATAATAAAGGAAAGAACACACCAGCTTTATAGTGGTTATGTCAAACCTTGACCTACGTCCACTCCTAGGAGGCACCCTCCTAGTAATGCACTAAACTAAGTTTCTCTCCTATAAATTTAGATCGTCCTGGCCGATATCCTGAAATAAAGAATACTTAAATTGATCATGGTGGCTGATTCTTTCTGATTTGAGCCTATCATCCTGGCTGATACAAGGATCGTCCAGGCCGATCGACTTAATGATGACTGCCTTAATGAGGATGATGCCCTAATAAGGGTTTCTATTTTTGAATCGATCATCCAGGCCGATATAAATATCATCCCGACCGATGTTACCAAAAATAGTAAACTCTAGGGAACAGTCAGAAAATCTTCTAAGGTGCGTGTGTGTAAAGTTACATAGCATCAGGAGCCACACCAAATACAAAAGATTCAAGAAAGGAAAAAAATATACAAACTAACTCAGACCTAGTCTACCCAATCTTGAGCTAATTCCAAATTATAGCCTGATCTTGTGGACCTGAATTGTCAGTAGATAAGGCAGTCATAGAGAAATAAGAATGTTTGCTATCATCAAAATCATAAACCATGAAAACATATTCGCAATAATTTCAAGAAGTGAAATTTCAAAGCACCTCAACATAACAATCAATCATTTCATTCATCTTTCAAAATATATACAAACACATTTTTTCATTTGAAATAACATTAACTCAAAAATATAAGAACAACAACATGAAGACAATAACACATTAAATCACTAAAATCACAAGAAAACATCTCAATAATAAATACATAAACTCATCGACAAGTACAACAAAGAAGAACAAATAATATTCAGAGGAGCCTTAATCTAGAGGAGGTGGAGGGTTGAACATTATAAAGTAACTACTGATCGTAGCTATATTTATGTTAATCGAGTCAAATTGCCCTCGAATCCCACCCATGTCCTCATTGTATCTAGCATCATGATGATTCAGGTGATTCTTAATTTGATGAAAAAATTGATCAAAATGAGTTTCCATTCTGTCAAAATATTGGACTATTTCTTGGTAGAAATTCTGGTCAGGTCTAGTTGCAAGTGCTTGAGTTGGGCCTCCTTCTTCTCCCTCAGAATCTTCTCCCTTTGAACTTTGATCCTGCCTAAAGAGTGCCCAAAAAGAGACATCAATAAAGAAAATAGGAAGTTCAGTGGGTGGATCAGGATAGATTAGGTTATTCTTTTTCTCTAAGACATAAGCAACTAAGTGTCCTAAAGCCACATTTTTATTCCTCTTAATGTGAAAAAGTCTAATATTATAAAATTTATAAATGTAGTCCATGATAAGTTGGGCTTCATCAAAAGGAGTTTCTATCATTATCAAGTATGTGAAAGTGGACAAAATAGGAGTTAAATTTATGTGATCACCAGCTTTAAAAATTATAGAAGTTCTCAAGACAAGCTGGATAATCTTGGTATTCTGATTAAGAGTGTACAAATAGGATAGATGGCTTACTTAGGTAATACCTCTAAGAGTCTAATTTATTTTTCACTAGTCAAACTCTGCTCTAGAGGTTAAGGAGTGCGCTCTAACTCCTTGAGTTCTAAGGTGAAGGAATTTGCCTAGATCTTCCTTAGAAATTTCTACACACTGCATAAAGACGAAGGAGGTAATCCTAGTATGATCTTGGTTTACCTTCATGTTTGCAAGGAACATTTGAAAATTTTTATGGTTGTAGGCATAAATTAGGGTAAGGATGAAGGAAAATTGGGTTGAGGTAAATAGGGGAATGCCAGAAAAGTTGATATCACTTTAAATGAGGATTCGGGAAGTGGTTATTTTGGCTACAAGATACCTATCAAAAGCTTCCTCATTTTCCTTAGAGAGGAAGTTATCATCCCTACTAGATCAAGAGGATGAGCCCTTAGTGCGAGGTCATTTGCTATTGCTGGTCATTCCTAAGGTTTGGACTCAAGAAGATTTAGAAACAAATGAGAATGTGAAGAAAAACTAATCCAAGACCCTTCTATTTAACGAAAAAAGACATATCATACAATACAAAATTGATATCATATGTATGATTTTAAAACCGTATGGGACAAAAAACATTTTGTACGTACGAATATAAATGGCCAAAAATGAAATGACTTTTTGTAAACGCCATTCCTGAGGCATCATTTTGTACAATTTTTGTACAGGTGAACACCTATTTGTCCAGGATGATCAAAAAATTAAAGATCATTTTGTGACGGTTAGGTTTGTCCACATAAGAAACTAACAATAGGATCGTACATATAAAATGAAATTTTGTACATACTATTTGACAAAAATAACTGAACGATTTAAAAACCATCCCCAATTATACAGATGAATCAACAGATTCACATAGATGATGATGACATCGTACAATACAAAATTTTAATGAAAAACTCAATTTTGTGTGCTCAACTCAAAAAGAATATTATGTATATGCTATAGAATTCTTACAATACAAAAAAATATTGTATAATATAAAGAACATACTTAAAATAAGACTTGATAAATAGAAAATCTTTTCAAAACCAATCACCTAAAATCCAATGACATGCAAAAATGAAATAAACTAAGACCATTAATAAAATACTAAAAGAAAAACAATCACAATAACCAAAATAAAAACACACAAATGAACAAATAGTAATAAGCAAACATAGAAAATAAACAAACACATAATTACAAAATAAATCAAGTTTGTAGAATTTAAATTTAAGCATTAAGATCAATCATACCTAATCTGGTTCTTAAAGTGATAAACATGTCAAAAGCTAGAGGTTTTATGAAAATCCCTACCAGTTGATTTTCAGTAGCAACATGATGCAATTTAATTTCTCCTTTATCCACATGATCTCTAATGAAGTGATGTCTTATATTAATATGTTTGGTTCTAGAATGTTGAATAGAATCTTTGAAATATATATGGCACTAGTATTACCAAAAAAAATTAGAATAGTGCCAATAGAAAATCCTAAGTCAGTTAATTATTATTTTAACCAAAGGACTTATACCACATAACTATCTAAGGCAATGTATTCTTCTTCTGTAGTCAAAAGGGTTACTGAATTATATTTTCTACTAGACCAAGAAACTAAAGAGTTTCCTAAGAATTGATAAGTTTTAGAAGTACTTTCTGATCAATCTACATCCTTTATCCAATTATTTTAAAAGAAGAGCCGTGCTTAGGATACCAAATCCCTAAGTTTTGAGTTCCCAAAAGATATCTCAGAATTCCCTTAACTACTATCAAATGTGATTCCTTCGGATCAGATTAAAATCTAGCACACAAATAAATATTAAACATGTTATCGGGTCTGCTAGAAGTCAAGTAAAGCAATGATCTAATTATTCCTCTAAATTTCTTTTTATCAATAGATTTTCTCTTAGAGTTCTTATGTAACTATACTAAGGAACACATTGGTGTAGACACTAGTTTAGTATTATCCGTTTCATATTTCTTGAAGATGTCCTTAATATACTTTGACTGACTAAAAAATATTCCTTCCTCGTTTTACTTTATGCTAAAACTAAGAAAATAACTCAAATCTCCCATCAAACTCATTTCAAATTTACTAATTATTTTTAAAAAATCATCACAAAGATTCTTATTGGTAGATCTAAATAAGATATCATCAATATATATTTGAATAATGAGTATGTCATCTTCTATCCTTTTCAAAAAGAGAGTAGTGTCCACACTTCCTTTCATAAATGAACTTTCTAATAGGAAAGTGCTTAACCTCTCATAACAAGCCCTATGAGCCTATTTTAGTCCATAAAATGCATTTTTTCAATTTAACCACTGATTTGGGAATTTAAAATTTTCAAAAGCTGAGGCTGCTCAACCTAAAATCCCTCTTATATCACCCTATTAAGATTGGCACTCTTAACATCTCTTTGATATTATTTAAAACCTTTAAAATAGGCAAAGGCTATTAAAACCCTTATCGCTTCAAGTCTAGCAATAGAGGCAAAAGTTTCTTCAAAATTAATTCCTTCAATTTGATTATACTTCTTGACTACCAATCTTGTCCTGATTCTAATCACAACACCCGAATCATTCATTTTAATTTTAAATTCCCATTTAGTTCTAACAACCCATTGATCCTTAGGCCTTTTAATTATTTCCTAAACTTTATTTCTAACAAATTGATTCAATTCTTCCTATATGGCCAAAATCTAAAATTTATCTGAAAGTGCTTGATTTATATTAGTGGGTTCAATCATTGATATAAAGGCAAAATGGTTCACTTCTTTGCTAAGATCATGCCTAGTCCTAAAACCCTCACTAGGTTCACCAAAAATCAATTCTTTAGGATGATTCTTAGAAAATTTCCATTCTCTAGGAAAAGGATTTTCTGATCCAACATTCTCTTCCAAATATGTCTTTTTAATTCATTGGGAGATATTTTCAATATGATCTTCTTTCAACTTTGGCTCTTCTAAAATGTCAAATTCATCAAAAACAATATGTGTGATCTCCTCAACTACCAAAGTTCTCTTGTTAAAACCCCTATAGGATTAGCCAATACTATAATATCCAAGAAAAATTTTTTCATCAGATTTAGGATCAAATCTTCCTAATAAAATTTTCTCATTATTATGAATGAACACATTGCATCCAAAAATATACAAATGTGAAAGATTAGGTGTTCTCTCCTTAAGAAGTTCATAAGGTGTCTTTTTCAATTTAGATATAATATTTATCCTATTCATAATATAATAAGCTGTGCTAATCACTTCAGCTTAAAAATATTTCAGAAGTACTTTACCAACATGGATCTAACAACTTCTATTAATGTTATATTCTTTCTTTTGACAACCCCATTCTACTGAGGGGTCTTAGGTGCTAAAAAATTGTGATCAATTCCATATTCCTTACAAAAATCTTCAAATTTTACATTTTCAAATTCTCCTCCATGATCACTTTGAATTAATAAAATCTTACACCCTAATTTCCTCTAAATTCAAGTAGAAAACTATTAAATTCCATAAATGATTCACTCTTATAAAATAAAACCCAAGTGAATCTCAAAAAATCATCAACTATTACAAATCTAAAACTTTACCTTCTTGAATTATAGTGCTAACCGGTCAAAAAGTATTATACGTATGACTTCCAATGGTTTACTAGTTCTAAGTTCCTTAATGTAATGAAAGTAGGACTTCATCTAGTTCTAAGTTCCTTAATGTAAACCATGTCCATGATGACTTCTAGAGAGAGAAGCAGCCATTTTCTAGAGAGAGAAGCAGCCGAAAATTTGAATTTCGTTTTCGCAGAATTCCAGTAATTCTCATCGCCGCGTCTTGGCAATGACAGCGGAAGGCCACCGACTATCAGTCGGTGGGCAGAAAGGAAGCTCTAATGGATTTCTCAAAGATTATCGTCGCCGACCATCGTTTCTTCTTCGTCCAGATAAGCCGAAAGCTGATTTGAAGGTGCAAATGAAACCGTTGATTATCAAAGATGTAAGTGATTCTCCAATAAAGAAGAAGATCGAATTTGTTGAAGGCAAAGGTAAGAACATTGAAGTATCTCCAGATTGCAATACTCCTCGGTTGCAGAATTTCAATGCAAATCGAAAGCAGAACAATTCCGAAGCCTCTTCATCAGATATGAAAATTTTCGTAAATAAATTCGGTTTTTCAAATGCAATCTCTGACTTGTGGCCAGAGATAAATGCAAAAAACATGGATAAAATTAACAAAAAAATTCATGATGATGGAAAGTCCTCTCCTGCTCTTTGCATTGACAAAACTGTAAGTTCAAAAATTCATTCTGGATTGGCTGAGAAATCATCTGAAGACAAATCTGAGAAGACTGATAACCAGATTAAAGATGTATCTAAAAGCATTAGTGACAGTTTAATGAGAGATAGAGAAGAAGAGCCAAAAGAAAGTTTTTTAAATGCTTGGAAGAAAACTCAACATATCAAGCTCAATTATGATATGAATTCTACCCCTGTTTCGGAAGATGGAATTGCAGTTATTATGAATCTTGATTGTGTTGATGCTAATTCTCACACTCTAAGGAACTCTTTGGTTATCAAGGTACTTGGAAGCAACATCCCTTTTCCTATTTGCAGTAGAGAACTCCGGAAACAATGGTCAAAATATGGTAGTTTTCATCTCACTACCTTGGGTAAAGATTGGATTCTTTTCTTCTTTACAAATCCTGAAGCTGTAGAAGAAATCATGGAAGGAGGTCCTTGGTTTATTGGAGGAAACATAATTGGATTGGGTAAATGGTCCCCTACATTTAATCCTGAATCTCTAAAAGGTCTGTCAGCACCTATATGGATTCGAATGCCTTGTTTGCCATTACAATGCTGGGATGAACAAAATATATGTAGAATTGCTTCTATGATCGGAATACCTCTTTATCTTGATGGTAACTCATTCAAGTGGGGTAAAAGGGAATATGCAAGAGTCTGTGTTCGTATAGACTTGGATAAAAAACTTCCAAGAGGAGTTTGGATTGAAAGCAAACATGGAAGATCATTCCAAAATGTGGAATATGAGAAGATATCTTCCCTTTGCTATCACTGTGGAAGAATTGGGCATCTCAAAAATAAATGTCCTCTGATTATGCCAATTACAAAAGCTGCTACCTATACAAACGTCAAAGAAGGAAAAGCTCTTGATAAAGAAATTTCTAATGATAAGGATGAATTAGGCCCATGGATTCAAGTAAAATTTCGGAAGAACAAACAGTTTGACAAAACTGTTAAAAATCCTGTACCAATCTCTGAATCCAGAAATCAGCATTCAACAATTTGGAGACCAGTTAAAAATAAAAATGTTCCAGAATTTCCTGTTAATAGCATCGAAGAAGGAGAAATCATTGAAGAACTAAACAATATTGCTGTAGCTGATCAAATTCCTTATAAACAAGGTACTTCTTGTATTAATTCTGAAATTTGTTTACAGAATAATTTTAGTGCTCTTGAAGAAACTTTGGAAGAAACCAGTATGGATGAAATCATGGGAAATACTAGAGATGAAGCTCACATTCAAACTGAAATCTTGTTACCAAACAATATTCAATCCAATTCTCTGGAATTCTCCAACAAACAATTCTTGTCTTCAACAACGAATTCTATTCCTGTAGAAGTTGAAGAAGCATTCATAACTACTTCAGGGAAAGTTAAGCTATCCAAAGAAGTTAGAGATTTGGGGCCTATTGATAATCTCATCAAGAGTAAAAGAAGAGTAAATAAAAATAAGAATAAGGGTGGGGATGCAAACCCACCTTTGCATCAATGACTTCTCTCATATTCTGGAATTGTAGGGGGGCCAATAAAAAGGAGGCTTCCTTCTATCTCAAGGAGATAGTAAAAGATAATGAAGGCTGTTTTATCGGTCTTATTGAAACAAAAATCACAAATCTTGATAGACTTGATGTTGATAGAATCATTGGTAAAGATTGGGACTTCTTCCTTCATCCTTCCGATGGCAATTCAGGAGGTATCATTACTTTCTGGAACAGGAATAAAACTTCTTTTGAAGTTTTAGACCATTCATCTCAAGTTGTAATTGGCAAGCTCAAATCACCTTCTTTTGGCAATTGGATGGTGGGAACGGTTTATGCAAAAAAAGATTATTGAATAAGGAGGAATCTTTGGGAGATGATTGAGAAGACAACATGCGAAGACATTCCTACTATTATTGGAGGAGATTTCAATTGTATTTTATCTAAAGATGACAAGAAAGGGGGAAAAAGATTCTCTTTCTCTAAAGGTCCTCAAGAAATAAAAATGTTTATGACTAATAATGATTTTCATGATGTAGGTACTATTGGTCCTAAATTTACTTGGTGTAACAACAAAGAAGGTAATTCTAAAATTTGGGAAAGACTTGATAGATGTCTTCTTAATTCCAATGCTCTTCATAAAGTTACTTTGGCTCAAGTCAAACATTTACCCAGGATTGCCTCGGATCATTATCCAATTGCTTTTAAATTGATGGAATCTCAAATCAAGACCCATTTTATCAAATATGAAGAAACCTGGAATTCGTATCCTGCTGCTAGAATCATTGTATCCAATGCTTGGAGGAAATCAGACCATGGAAATGATATGGAGATTCTTCAAAGAAAACTCAAAAGATCATTGAGGCCATTATACTTTTGGAGTAAGAATAAATGCAAATGTCTTAATTCTCTAAAAGAAGAATTAAAATTGGTGATTTCGAATCTTCAATTGGAGGAATCAACTCTTGGTGGACTTTCTGATGAAAAACTGAAGCTTCTTAGATCCAAAGTAAATGAATTCAATATAACGTTGGGAAGACTTTCTTCATGGTGGAACCAAAGAGCAAAAGTTAGATGGCTTGAAGAAGGAGATGTTAATTCAAATTTCTTCCATAAATTTGCTTCAGCAAAGAGAAATGGAAATCTTATAAGGCAAATAAAGAATGATGAGAATGTATTGGTAGAAGATCTTGATCAAATTTCTATTGTTTTCCAGAATTTTTTTGAGCAGAAATGGGGTTCTAAAAACTGTAACTTAGAGCATTGGCCTTACTTCCCTGAAGACAAAAAACTTAATGATTTGGATATCAAATTTTTAAGTTCAGATTTCACTCAAGAGAAGCTGAAGACTACTGTTTTTCAGCAAGGTAGAAACAAGTCCCCGGGACTTGATGGTGTAACTCCTGTTTTTTTTCAAAACTATTGGAGTATTGTTAAGAATTCTACCTGGAGAGCTGTTGACTTGTTCTTTAAAACTGGTTTCATGGTCAATGATTAGAAGGATACTTTAATTGTTTTAATTCCCAAAATCAAACACCCGTTAGTTCCTTCCAATTTCAGACCAATAAGCTTATGTCAAACCTCTTATAAATTGGTTGCAACCATGCTTGTTAATAGAATCAAGCTTTGTATTTCTAGAATTATCACGGAAGAACAAATTGCTTTCATTCCTGGTAGATCCATGTCCGATCATTGCCTACTAGCTCAAGAAATCTTCAACAAATTCAAAGTTTCTAAAGACAAGAATGGTTTTATGGCTATTAAATTAGACATGGAACAAGCTTTTGATAGAATGGGATGGCCTTCTTTGCTTCAAGTTTTAAAAATTTACAAATTTCCTTCTTCAATTTGCAACATTATATTGGAGTGTGTTATGAATGTTAGATTCTCTATTGTCTTAAATGGGAAGCTTTCAAAATGGATCATAGCTAAGAGCGGGCTTCGTCAAGGATGCCCTTTATCTCCATACTTATTCATTATGTGCTTTCAACTCTTTTCTTATGCTATTAATCAAAGAGGCCATCATTTGGGAGTTTGTATAACATCCCAAAATCTGAAAATATCCCATCTTCTCTTTGCAGATGATGTATTAATCTTTTCCAAAGCGACTTCTATAGCAGCCCAGGAATTAAAATCAATTGTCTCTGATTTCTGCAGTTGGTCAGGTCAGAATATCAATGCTTCTAAATCTCAAATCCTATTTGGGAAATTGGTTAAGCATTCTATGAAGAAACAAATTAAGAGGATATTGAATTTCAAAGAGGTGAAAGAAATGAACTACTTGGGTATTAAATTGGCTTTGAGAAGGCTCAAATCATTTGATTTTCAGAAAATGATAGACAATATCCTAGAGAGGCTGAATACTTGGGGAAGCAAACAACTCTCAATGGCAGGTAAAATTACTTTGGTTAAATCTTCTCTTCTAACCATGCCAAGCTTTCTATCAACTCATTCTTTGATTCCAAAGAAAATTTTGCTTCAAGTTGATCAATTTTGTAAAGAATTTATATGGCATAAAAGTGGAGGGAAGAAAGGTTTACACTATGTTGCTTGGGATGTATTATGTAAACCAAAATCTGAAGGTGGCTTGGGTAATCATTCAGCCGTCCAACGGCTTGGACTTCTTAGATCAAGACTTGCTTGGAGATTTATTCATCTTCCCAATAATTTACTTCATAGAAATATTATTACTAAATATGGTGATAATATCTTTGATCTAAAGAAAGCTGGATCATCAACTTGGAAAATCCTTCTTAATGGAGCCAAATATCTAAATCCAATTGTTAAATGGAATGTGGTGAATGGGAAGAAGATTAATGTGATGAATGATATTTGGTTATTAGACAAGAGCTTAAATTCCTGGCCTACATTAGCTGCATGTGTAGAACTCAATGATTTGAATTTGGATACTTTTATCATGAGCAATGGAACCTGGGATAAAAATATGTTGCTGAAATTTTTTAATGTGGATCTCACAGATTTGATTCTTCAAGTTAAATTTGATCGTATAGCTGATGAAGATTTCTTAAATACCATTTTTAATCATAATGGTAAGACTATAACTGCCATGGCATATAAAGAATCACAAAAAAAATTTTCTAAAGAAAGTGATTATGATTTTACTAATTGGATAAGAGAAATGAAGCTTAATCCTAGAGTTGAACTTTTTTGGTGGAAATTGAGCAAATTTTCTATTCCAACATTTGAATTTCTCAAATATAGGAAGCTCATCCAAAATGATCAATGTCCAAGAGGTTGTCATATGATTGAAAATTATGAGCACATAATAGTTCATTGCAAATTTTTAAGAGAGATTATTTCTACTATAAGGAAATGGGGTTTCTTTATTCCATTATTTCATTCTCTTGATAATTTCCTTAAAGAACTAAGGAAATTCTCTTCTCGTTTTCCCAACATGGTGAAAATCTATCTTACAGCCGTGTTTCTTTCATGGAAAAACAGAAATCAAATGGTCCATGGTAATTCAGTTACTTCTAGCTCTTTTGTAGCAGCCAATGTACTTTTTATGGCAAAGCAAAGTCTTTTTCCTAATCTAGATAACTGGGGCGTTAATCTCCTAAGGGAGTTTTCAAATTCTTGGCACCCTCCACCTCTAAATTGGATCAAAATTAATGTTGATGCTTCCTTATTAAAGACAAATCAAGGTGGAATTGGTGGTATTTTTAGAGACCACAAAGGAAGACTCTTATTGGCATTTGGCAAAAAGAAGACTCATTGGGATATTTCTCAACTTGAACTTGATGATGTGTTAATCCTTAAGGATTTCATTCAACCTTGGATGTTTGAAGCAAAAGGTATTATCATAGAAGGTGACAACATAAATATCATCAATTTTATTCAAAATTCTTTGAATAAGCTCAAAACACGTCCTAACATAAGGTATGATGAAATAGATCTTTCTTTCCTCAATGATTTTAATAAAGTCTTCTTTAATCATACTCATAGAGATTGTAATAAAGTAGCGGATGGTTGTGCTACTTTAGCTTTAAGCACTAACTTTTATTTTGATAGTTTTTCTTTTGCCAACATTCCTTCTAAATTGTCTAGTTTAATTAAGAAGGAATGTGAGGCCTCTACTTCTTGTAACTAGTTTCTTTGTTCTTAATGCCAATTGCTATTTGCATTTTTCAAAAAAAAGAAAAAAAAAAGACATGTATCATACAGGTGATCCTTAGTAAACTCTAATTTATGTATTCCTCTAACCAAATCTTTTTGGGTAATCTTACTAAGATTTTTTATACTTGCGTAACAAAGTCTTTTATGTCATAATCATAATTCATCAATAATTGTTTTGAGAGAAAACATATTAAAAGATTTAATAAAATTTAAATCAAACATGTACACATTATTTACCATATTTTCATGCAATACATCAATTCCATTTTGGCTTATTATGCAGCTTATGGGAAGAAATTTTACACTATAACATTTATTACATAGCTGACTAATAATCAACAAGTTATATTTCAAGCCTTCAATCAATAAAACATTTTCAATGAAAAAATTGTTCTTGTTGCCAAACATACCTATACCTGCATCTTTCCTTGTGGTATTATCTCCTAGAGTAACCTTGCCTCCATTCTTGACTTCCAGCATTATGAATTGTGTCGTGTCACTAGTCATATGGTTCAAACATTCACTACCCATGTACCAAATGCTCTCATGAGGTCTTGTATGAGAGTGTGTTTATAAAATGATCAAATGTTAGTCTTGGGAACCCAAACAAGTTTGGGTTCTCCTCTTGGCAATAATAATCTAGACGCATATTTAATATGTTGTGTTTTTTGTATCTTAGGTCTCCACATTAGATATGATTTACTATAAATAGTACAAGTATGAGAAATATGGCTAATCATTCCATAAGAAAAGCATTTGACTCTAGGAAAAGGATTTACCAATCTATGTGTATTATATTGTATTTTCCTAGGTGATGACATTTTAGGCTTCTGATCATGATTAAAAAATTATTCAAGTGTGGGGGTATCTTGTTTTCCTCAATATCTTTCAGTTTCTCCCTAAGATATGAATTTGTACTTTCTAAAATTGAATTATCAACTTTTAAATAATTCTCTCTATGATCAGATTCATCCATAAATGTTTTAAAATTATTTTCAAGTTCAAAGAGTGATGATTTTAATAGTTCATGCTTTTTATTTAAATCATAAAATTCATCCAATAATTTCATGTGATTTCTTTCAATCAATGCATGATCATTCGTAAGGATTTCATGCTCTTTTTATAATATAAAAAGTCTAAGTTCAACTTTGTATGCAGCTTTTTGAATTTCCTATATGCAGTATAATATTTCTCAAAAACTTCAAATAATTCATCATAGGTTAAGTCGCATACCTCCTCTTAATCTAACTGATCAAGCTTGTCAGCCATTAAACACAAATTTGTGGCTTCCTCCTCTGCTTCTATTTCTAAGAAATCTAAAGTTAAGTCTGCCCAGAATGTCCTCTGCAATCTTTTCTTGCCCTTCCTAACATTAGTTTTCTCCTCAACCTTCTCTTTACTAGGATTATCTTTGAGATTCGGGCAATCAAATTTGATATGTCCAGGCTTCATGTATTCATAACAAACCACATCAGTTGAAACTTTTGTATTTTTATGGAACCTACCTTTTTTCCACTATTATCGTCTTTGTTGCTTCCTTTTCAAAAACTTTTGAATTGCCTTATAACTAAGGCAATATCATCTTCATCCTCAGGCTGAGACTAATCACTTTTTGAGTCATCCACTTTCAACATGATATTTTTCTAATTCCACTTGTCTCTTACATCAATCTATGTTTGTGACACTCATTACTCAAAAGCAATTAGTGATCCAAGAATATTGTCAATAGAATAAATAGTTGGGCCTTTAGATTTATTTATAGTAGTAATCTTTGCATCATAATATGTAGGTAAAATAATGAAGTATTTTATTGACTCTCTCAAAATTTGTTAGTTTTTGACTTAAAGCATGCAATGAAGTGACTATCTATGTAAAATGAATATACATGTTAGTGATTAATTCATTTGGTTTCATGTGAAAAAGTTTATAGTCATGTAATAAAATATTCAATCTAGATTATTTCACTTCATTAGTTCCTTCATATATTATGCAAAGTCTATCCCAATTTGTTTTTCCCATTTTACAAATTAAAACACACATATAGTCTTCAGACTTAAGTGCACAAAAAAAGCTATTTAAATATTTAGCATCAACTGAGCAAATTCTTTTTCCTATATTTTCTAATCAATAAATGATGTTTCAGTTATAATGCCATCTACAGGTCTATTTGGTCTAGAGTAACCTTCCTATACTAAAATTCACATGCGATTCTCAAGCGATTAAATAAAAGTATATATACATGTTTTTCGAAAATTGAAAGGGATGTTATTAAACAGTGGGGGTCTAGTGATTGAATATCCTTCAAATGTGTTACAGTTTCCAAATGTAGCTCTGATCATTTATAAAAAGTTGTCTAAACCATAATTTTTGAAAGTAGGCTCTGATACAACTTGAAAGTTTGAATATGTTGTTAGACCTAAATATTTGTCTCAAGGCTAACTAAGAGGGGGTGAATTAGTAATTTAAATATTCTTTAGGTAAATTAGAAAACTTATTTTAGATTTTATCAAAATGACTAATTTTCTCAAAATTATTTTTCAACCACAAAATTAAAACTTGTAGAAAATAGAAATGCATTAAAAGTAAAGATAGAAAAATACAAAATTTTATAATGGTTTGGTCCAACTAGACCTAAGCCCACTCTCTAAAGACTCCCACTTTAGGTATTGCACTATACCAAAGTGACTCTCCTTTTCCTCCCACATTAAGGCGAAGAACTCCTTATAAAAACCTCTCTTCCACAAACCTTTATGCAATAGAGTAATATCGTCCTTTCTCACCCTCCTTATCATTGTAGAGAACCAATACCCTTTTATACCCTCCTGGCGTCGGCAGAGTACCGCATACTTTCACACCCTCATGGTGTCGGTAGAATAACGGCATCCCTTTCACACCCTCCTCCGTTAAAAATCTTCTTTCAAGAGTCTTAAAGAAAGTAGGGAAGGATTTTGAAGAACAAGTAAGAGATCCTCACTGTTGGGCAACCTTGTGAATAGCCTCACAAATCCCTCTTAAGAGATCTCTCACTCTCCAATCCCTAGAAACACTCCTAAGTACTCTTCAAGTGTACTCTCAAAAGAAATTCACAGTTAGAATTATGTTAGTCAGTTTTAGGACTCTTTATGAAAGAAAGGAAAAACTGTCCAAAAAACTAAAAAATTTTAATTTGATTGTCTTGGATTGTACAGTACGATCATACATATGAATAGTTCAAAAATCATTATACAATCTCAGACAAAACTATTTTTATAATATATCTGTTGTATATATGAACTATTCAAAAATGAATAAATTCACCAGGTATGATTCTGTATGAATGCCTTTCGTACATTGGTCAGCGTACTGTAGGAAATTCATTTTCTACAGTATGATTAGTTTAACTAAATCAAGCTTCTTTTGGTACTAATATGGATGAGCCTATTTCACACTCTAGATGTCGTCTGTATGAACCTAATTATGTATAATAAGAATAGTTAAAAAAATTTACCTATTTATATGGGATGAATTGCTACGCAAATATTTCATACTTTGGATGAACCTAATTTTATACAATACAAATAGTTCAAAAAATTTATATATTTTTATAAGATGAACTGGTAAAAACCCATTTTGTACTTTATACATCGTTTGTACGAAACTCATTTTATATAGTATAATCAATTCAAAAAATGGTGAGATCATTTGAGGCGAACTGGTACATATCCATTTTGTACTCTGGACATCATTTGTATGAAGACAACTTCATACAGCACAATCAAAACAAAAGAAATTTTTAAGGCATGATTCGATTAACTTCTTTCTGGAGGAACACTCAGGACAAATAGTTCAGTACGATTCAAGAATCATACAGTATGAATAGTTTTAAAAAATATGAGTTTTGACTCATTACCTAGTGTGTGTGCACAGTTACCCAATTATAATTACACTCTCTCAGACTTAAGAAAAATAGAAAAAGTATATACTTCAATTATAAAAAACCCTAATATAATCTATCTTGAAGTCTTTGATAGTCTGGAGTATGATTTTATCATAACATTAGTATACACAAACAACACAAACAAGATTTTTCTAATATGTGTTAGGAGAAACATTAATCAACACAATAATATTTTAGTATCATCAAAAACCTACATGATATAAAAGTATATATTTGAAAACTAAGTCACAACAAAATCTTCCATATTTATAGTTGAATTTAAGGAGAATCTTTGATGATCTTTGCTCTCTTGTCAGATAATTTTTCCCTCCTTTTTATGAGGGATAACTAGATTATGTGTTAGAGACTAAGCCATTATTATTATCAACTATCTTTACACTCTTACTAGATTATTTTTCCCTACTTATATTGGGGAAGAATTAAAGCCTACATAAAAGGTCTGAATCTTTCCTTATGCTGATAGTATTTACACTATTGCTAGATAGTTTTCCCTCCTTTTATGGGGGAGCATTGGAGTCTGCAAAAGAGGACAGAGCCTTTTTGAGTAGTTGTCGGTCTTTACACTCTTATTGGATAAATTTTCTCTCCTTTTATGGGGGAGAACTAGAGCCTATATAAGAAGATCAAGCCTTTGATGTTGTTGATGGTCTTTGCACTCTTGTGGAATAGTTTTTCCCTCCTTTTATGGGGGAGAACTAGATCCTTTGAAAAGGACTAAGCCTTCGATAGTCTTTACACTCTTTTCAGATAATTTTTCCCTCCTTTTATGGGGGAGAACTGGAGCCTACATAAGAAGCTTAAGTCTTTGCTTATGTTAATGATCTTGACATTCTTGATGGACAGTTTTTTCCCTTCTTTAATGGGGGAGAGCATGTGCAAGAGAGTTGAGCCTTTTCCACCATAGAAGGTCTCTAAATTTTTTTTTGTCTATTTTTCCCTCAAATTTAAAGAGAACAATCAGATCAACATAAGAGAACCATGCCTTCTCCCCCACCCTAAAGGGAGTATTTATAGATTCATGGAGGGGAGAATTTAAAAAGGTTTTTTGAATTTTTTTCATAATATTTTGTGATGTTTTCTAAATTTTTTAGAAATTTTAAGCCCAAAATTAAAAGTTTCTATTTTTGAAAAAATAAAAAAGAAAATAAATTTAAAATAATAAGAATAAAAATAATAATATTAATCTTTATTTTCAAAATGATCTAATTTTTTCTGAAAAAATATGGATTTTCTTAAAAAAATTATTTTAAATTTTTTAGGAAAATTTATATAAATATTTAAAAAAACAAACGAGATGGCACTTAATCTGATACAAATGTGTTTGATGGCCTCAATATCATTTTTTGATGTTTCAGACTTACTTTTGATTTTTTTAGCTTAATAGAGCATCTGTGATCAATTTTGAGCAATTTTAATTTTCTTTTAGTAAAATTATTTAATATTTTTTCTTCGATCAATGCTTTGATTTCATGAAATGTTTAAATTACTAGCTATGAATATTATCAAATTGAACAAAAGAGATCCTATTTTAGGCTTCACCCATCACTTGTGCCACCAGACCACCAAACTTACTCATCAAATCAAAACTAATGGTAGGAGAAGTACTCTACTATGGCTCTATCTGACTAGCACTCTACCCATATGTTTTATCAGTCTTATAAATCCATCATTCAATCATATATGTGGCACATGACTAAAAATACATGTGCATGAAAACAAGAAGACATGATGCCAATATGACCCAGAGCTTCCTCACTCGACAACGAATCATTTTTTTATTTCTATGTTTTATAATAAGTCACCAAAAACCAATACTCTGCTACCAAAAAGGACTTTCATAACCAAACCCAATATGATCTACGATAGAGCATATCATATCACATTGAATGGTGATAGACCAAACCAATGATCTAAGTTTTAGAGACTTTTCAAATTTTGTTCATTTAAAATATACTAGATAGCTACAAATTAACTTTAAATTAAATAAAAAGTAAACTCATCCACAAGTTTTATTTATTTTCATTCATCTTCAAAATTTATTTATATAACAAAATTTTTATGTTACAATACATGGCTATAGACCAGAACTTAATAAGGAAATAAAATAGGCCTTTATGGCTCACAATGCTTAGCACATATCAAATATTTAAAAATCCAGGCCCTTGTGACTCCATATGCACTCAATAAACCAAAACTTCCTCCAATATTAAATGTCCTCAAAATCACATATTTCATGAAGATAAGCACATATATTATTACATTTCAATAAAATAAATGTAAGGAAATCAAATTATAGACATTTAAAGAGTGCTTTATTGGTCGCCTACAAATTGAATAACTAAGCGGAATTTTAGATTTTAAAAAATTCACTATATTACTAAAGATTATGTAGAATGTCATTTTGAAGTTTTGATTTTGCTAGTCTTAATTTTTTTTAGACCAAAAATAATTTTAATTTACTAACAAAGCACACTTTTCAAGTTACCAGGTGAAAGTTTTTTTATAAAACAATCTAAATTATCAGAATGAACGTATCTACAACATCTAGAAAAATACACAGTGAAAGTTTAGTGGGTCTAAAGTTATCCTCATTTTTGCACTACAAAGTATAATGACTTTCTCTCATCAAAATTTCATCCTTTCTCTCTTTAGCCGACAACACTAGAGGGATCAAAAAGGTTTGGTAAATCAAGATTTAAGTGGAAAATATTATTTTTTTAAACAAAATTGACCTAGCATCACTACACCAACCTAGATTAATTTAAATAACCTAAACCTAAGAGTTTGGTTCCAAATCTCCCCCAACTTCAGCTTGTAGCACTCCTAAGGAAAAATTTTCAATTTTTTATTCATATACACTGACTCATGATAACTATTTAAGAATAGTTTTAGATGCTCACATGCGTACATAATATTCACAAACACATGCAAGAGGTATAAATGCAAAAATTCCATTACATTACTCAGTGGATATTACTATTCTTCCCCTCTTCAAAAAAATTTATCCTTGACATTTCAAAAGTCATATCTGATAAACAAAATAGGTTACAGATTTCTCATCTCATATTCTTTTACCATGAAGCTTCTCTTTTAGTTTTATGCCTCCACTACACCTTAGCCATTAGGATATTCTTAATCCTTAACTTTTAGACAATGTATCCCAAAATCTTTTTGATTTCTCTCTATAACTCATATTTAGATGTACCTCAACATCATTTGTAGATACTCAATTTCTAGAATTGGACACCCATTTCCTCAGGGATGACATATGAAATAAACTATGAATATCAGACATGTGCTCTGATAATTATAACATATAATCAAATCTTCATATCCTCTTTCAAAGGGTCCAACATACCTTGGACTTAGCTTTCCTTCCTTTCTAAACTTGGTTATGACTTTCTTCAACCTAATTTTTACATATATGAAATCTCCAACGAAGAATTTTAGAGCTCAATGGTTTACATCATAGTACTATTTTTTCCTATCCTAAATCACTTTCATAAATGGATCTTTTTTAGTATTGTCATGAACTATAGTTGGCTTAATCAAAGTCCATTCTCCCACTCTTTTCCAAGATAATGGAGTTTTGAATTTTCTATCTTATAGTGCTTCATAAGGGTTCATACTTATACTTGAATGAAAACTATTATTGTAAGAAAATTCTAATAAAGGAATATGATCCTTCCAACATCCACAAAATTCCAGAATAAAAGATGACAAAATATCTTCCAATACTTGAATAGCCCTTTCAAACTGTGTTGGCCTATGAAAAAAAGCTATACTAAAATGTATTTTAGTGCCCGTAGCTTATTGAATGCCTCTCCATAACCTAGAAATCACAAAATCTCTTACAAAAGTTATCACCTTTGATATTCCATGTAGTTAGATAATCTCTCATACATAAATCTATTCCAATTATTCCACTGAATTAGTCTTTCAGGTATGTACAAAATGTGTAAACTTTATCAGATGATCCATAACACCCAAATCTAGGGAATCCCATAGAAAAATCCCTTGTCACTTTTTACCATTTAAACTCCAATATAGGTAACAGTTGTAGAAGACCTCCTCGGACACTGATGTTCTATTTTCACTAATTGTTTGAATCACATTTAGCAACAAAATATGTTATTCATCTTCAATCTAGTCCACCAAAACATACTTTCCATATCACTATATATTTTGCTACTCCTAGGATGTATTATGTATCCTGAATAATGTGGTTCATTTAATATCTCTTACCTAAGATCATTAGAACTAGGAACCCAAAATCTATATAACAATAATAAGAACATCAAACCCTTAACTCACTATATGGGGTCAATTATATGAATTCCTTTTTCTCCATTATGCCCCTATTAAAACTCAAATTTTGATTTAAATTTAATAAAAAAGGTCATTACTAATATTTTTTAACCAAGTCGTTTTTAGGCCTGCCTCTACCAGACTTAATATATGCCAAATCTAATACTTCTACTCTCCTAACCAGGACATCAGAAGGCTAACAATTTATGTAGCCAAGCCATCTTAGGTGACTCTCCCTAAACTTATCTATCATTAGATCTACTCCAACCTTTTCATGTATATGCTCATTTCACATTCTATATTTAATAGAAAAGCCACTCATACACCTGAGTATACTAATTTCTGCAACACAACTTAATTTTTGCTTCTCTTTTAATGGACAACATTATGTGCCATAAAGCATTACATGTCTCACCACCATCTTATATAATTTCCCCTTATGTTTGAGGGGTACTTTTCTATCACACAATAAGCTCAATGCATTCTTCCACTTCAACCATCCAACTTGAATAATATTAATAATATCCCCATCTATTTAACCATCACTCTGGATAATAGACTTGACATATCTAAAACATATACTCTTTTTAATAATTTTAATGACCTAAGTCATAATCCCCCATTAGATCCATGACTACTAAAATTATGCTCCATGTATTTGATTTTAGATATACTTAAATGAAAATTTTTAGACTTTGAGGTTGACCTCCATAATTCATGTTTACCTAAAAATCTCTCTAGTCTTATCATCAAGAAGAATATCATCAATAAAAAGCATTCACCATTTTACCTACTCCTTTAATGTCTAGTAAGAATGTCCATGATTAAAGAAAAAATATATAACTTAAATATTATCCTTCATGTAATCCCACTGAAATAGAAAAATATTTGGTCCAACATCGTGTTTGAACGAGCTCTAGCATACATATCCTTAATGACTTGAGTATAAGCATTATTAACCACTTTCTTTCCTAAAACTCTCCATAGTACTTCTCACGAAACTTATCATAAGCTTTCTCTAAATAAATAAATATCATATGTAAATCCTCCTTATTGTCTCAAAACTTCTCCATCAAACCTCTCAATAAATGTGTAGCTTCTATAGTAGACTTACCTGGCAAGAATCCAAATTAATTTTTAGAAACATTAGTATCACAACATAACCTTTGCTTAATAACTCTCTGACAAAGTTTTAAAGTAAGACTTGACTTAATTCCTCTAAAATCCACACACTCTTCTGCATCTCATTTATCTTAAAAATAGGAATCAACACACTCCTCCACTCATGTGGCATCTTTATAGTCTTCAAAATAATATAAAAAAGTTTTGAAAGCTAAAAAATTCCTTCATCACCTAAGTATTTCCACACCTCTATTTGAATATCATCAAGTCTAATAGCTTTTTCACACTTCATTTTCTTTAAGGCCTCTCTAGCTTTAGTTTTATTAATGCATCGATAAAAAATTGCTATTTTCATATAGGCTGCTAAGGCCACTAAAGTCAATCATCTTCTCACAATCATTATTGAAATGCTTATAAAAATATATCATTCACCTTTGTTGAATATCTTCTTCTAATAAAAATACTTTTAATCTTCATCCTTAATACGATTCACTTTAACTAAATCCTTTCTTCTTCTATCTCTTCGCTTGGCTAACTTATGCATACATGTTTTGCCCTCCTTAAAATCTAATGTATTATATAAATTATTATAATCTAAATTTTTTGCATCATAAAATACTTTCTTAGAATCTTTATAGAACCCACAATCTATCCTTATAGAAAAAGGTTCCAAAATCAAATTATCTCAATTCACTTACCAAACTTCATTTAATCAATCAACTTCAAATATATTATATCTAACTTCTGAGCTTCCTTAATATTTTCTTGTAGAAATGGTTGATTAATAATTTGAGATAAAATACCTAAATCTCAATCAATAGGAGCAATCACATCTAACTTTAACTTCTCCATATCCTAAATCACAAAATAATTAAAGGTAAGCATAAGACTCAACACTCTAAATGACTTCTTAATCAAAGCATCTGTTACTATATTAGCCTTACCTGGTTGATACTAAATAATCAAATCATAATCTTTAATCAGTTCATACCATCTCCTCAATCTTAAAGTTAAATCCTTCTATGTAAATATTTACTTTAGACAATAATGATCAATGAAAATCTCACAGCTAACTCTTTCCAAGTATTGTCTCTATATTTTTAATGCAAATACAACACCAACAAGTAAAAATCTTACGTCATATAATTTCTCTCTTCTAGTCTCAACTACCTAGAACTATATGTTATAAATATCCCATGCTGCATCAGAACACCTCTTAATCCCTTCTATGAAATATTATTAAACACCTACAGTCTCTCTATACCTGATAGGATGGTTAAAATTAGAGAAGATATCAAATGGTCCTTCAACTTCTGAAAGCATACCTCATAATTGTATGTTCCAATGAAAGCTATTGACTTAGGAGTCAATCTTGTCAAAGGTGCAGATATCTGAGAAAATGTTTTCACAATTTTTGTATAAAAGTTGACCGTACCTAAGAAATTATATACCTTAGATATTGTAGTAGGCTTGGATCAATCAACAATAGCCTAAAATTTCTTGAGATCTCTAGAGATACCTGCATGGCTCACCACATGCCCTAGAAATAAGATACTCCTTAACCAGAATTCTCATTTAGAGAATTTTGCATACAACTAATATTGTCTCAATATCTCACCTTCAGATGAGCTAAATGATCCTCCTTAGAGGCTAAATAAACTAGAATATCATCTATGAACACAACACAATTTGATCAAGATATTCCTTGAGCATCTTATTCATTATATCTATAAAAATTGCATGACTTTAAACTCATAATATCTTCTTTAGTTACTAGATGTAGTATTTGTCACATCTTCTCTTGATAATACTCAGACCTTGGATTAATCTTTGAAAATATGAAAGCTTCCACAAGACAATCAAATAAATTATTAATTTTTGGCAAAGGATACTTATTCTTTACTATGAACTTCTTCAATTCCCAACATTCTATACATATGTGTATAGTACAGTCCTTCCTCCTCACAAACAAAATAGTTGCTCCCCATGGAGACATACTAGGATAAATAAAACCTCAATCAACTAACTCCTAAAGTCGTACCTTCAACTCTCAAGATTCTTTAGGTAACATCCTATATGGAGCTATGGATATCAGAGTAATACCAAGAAATACATCAATATAACTCAATCTCCCTATTAGGTGAAAAACTTATCAACTCCTTAGGAAATGCATTAGAAATCTCCAATATTATTGAGAAAATCTCTAGGGATCCAGAATCCATTCTCCTATCTTAAATAGATTCCAAAAATATTGTATAACCCTTCCTTAATAACCTATTGCTTGCACAACATATATCAATATGATAGGACTGCCCTAACTCCTTTAAATAAGAATATCTAGCTAACAAAAATTAAAGTTACTCTCTTCTTCAAATAGTTAATCTAAGCTCTATATAAACTCAACTAATCCATACCTAGAATAATATTAAACTTACAAATAGATAAAAATATTAGTCCAAATCTCTATTTTATACAATATATCTCTATATCATATATGCATGCTCTATGGACTAACATGCCAACCCATGTCAGCAAAATAATAATAAAAAAAAGAATAAGGCAACAACATGGAAGGTAAACATAGAAAATCAAAATATATCTCATAAATAAATGAGTGATTGGCTCCAAAATCAAACAAAATGTGATAAGTCATATTAGAAATAAAAGTTGTACCTATGACCACATTTGAGCACCCCTGGCCTCATGTTTAGTTAAACTATATATGCATGCCTGAACTAGAACTATAATAATAAAACTACCATGCTTTCTCTTATCACTCCTAGATGGCCTCCCTACTATAGAACCAAAACCTACATATACTATATGATCCCTTTGTAAACACATGAGGTGTAAATATCCTTAGTCTCTTTATCAGTCTAATAATACTCTCACACATATGCTTACAGCAACAATCAAGTCCTTGTGGGCACTTAATTACCATATATCTAATCTAACCACATCAAAAGTATTGACCTATCATCCAATATCAATGACCAAAGTGTCTCCTGCCACAACTATGGCACACAGATAACCCACTCACAAAACCTATAGAGCTAGAAGTACTGTCTCCCCTGGGAGCTGATACAGACAGACCACCTCTCTTGGAGTCTCTAGGCCTAAACCTATTCCTCTTCCCAAGAAAAGTAACTACTAAAAACCTTATTACCAAACCTCTTCTTACTTGTAGCCCACTGTTGCTGAGTAGCTAATAAGTCATTCTGTATTAGATGGGCTCTCTCTAACAACTCAAAAAAATTAGTAATATGAAATGGAACTAGTGACTACCTCAACCGTCTTAGATTCCTCTTAGAAATTTGTAATGCTTAGTGCTAACTAACTATGCAGCATACCTGACTAGGGTGATAAACTATGCATCATATCAGAAAACTATCATTCTCCCCTAATCCAACCTCAAAAATATTTTATACATCTGCTACTGCATAAACGGAGGTATAAATGAATCCCTAAAATCATATGTAAGCTACTCCTAGCTGATCAGAGAATTCAACCTTCTATGAAACTTCTCATTATGCTGGCTCATTCACTAGCCCTCAGCCTCCCAATCTAATAAAAATATAGCTAGAGTTAACTTCCTCTTAGGAGGACACTACATACCATCAAAAGTCTTCTCATCTTATTAACTAGCCATCTGCTACTCTGGGCTCAATTGTGCCTTCAAACTTTAGAGGCTTCAACCTCAAAAGTAGTTATAAGTATCTATTAGCATCACCAGATCTAATAAGAGAGATCCTACTCTGGGCTTCATCCATCAATTAATTGTGCCACTAGACTAGTAAAATGAGTCATTGAATCAGAACTAGTAGTATGAGTAATACTCTACACTAGCATTTTTTGACTAGTACTCTACCCATCTGTCATATCCAGGTCTTATGAATCCATCAAACAATCATAGAAGTGGCACACAACTCAACAGACACACACAAGAAAATAAGTAAATATGAAAGCCCAATCCTACCTAGAGCTGCTTCAATTAACTATGAATCATTTTCTATAACTCTATTTTATAACCAGTCTCTCAAAATCATTGCTTCGATACCAAAAATGGGTTGTTATAACCCAACCTAATATGTCCCAAAAATAGGATATATCATACCATATTGAATGGCGACAGACCAAGTCAAATATCTAAGCTTTAGAGAATTATTAAATTTTATTGATTTAAAATAGACTACAAAGCAACTAATTAACTTTAAATTATTCTGAAACTAAACACATCCACAATTTATTTATTTTTATTCATCTTTAAAATGTATGTACACTACAAAATTTTTATGCTATAGTACATGGTAATAAATGAGAATATAACAAGGAAATAACTTGTCATGACTATTCCAAAAATTAGAAAATATATATTCAAACACAAAAGATCATATATTGAACCTTTAACTACTCAGATGATGTACTTCAAAAGATAATCTTTAAAAATATTTCTTAACGGTCTCTTCCTCACTTTGCTAAATCCTAAAAAGATGATACGAGTTTTTATTTTTCTTATGATGGGCAATAACTTATTCAACAAAAATCCTAACTAAATCAAAAAAAAGTATTAGTTTTATTAGAGAGAGGAAAAAATCATGTGCATCAATCTTATCCCTTAAGAGTTAAATGAAATACCTGATAAAAGTTTGTATCATAAGCTTATTGAATATGCATGTTAGTCATATAGTGGTCAATATTCTCATAGGAGTCAAAAGTCCTATTATATGGATAATTGCTTCAGTTAAGGATGAACATTCTTGAAAGTCATGATGAAGAATAAGATGACATTTTCCTCAAAGAAAATTCCTCTTAAATAAAAAACTCATAGCTTATCTCTTATAAAATCACAAAGGGCATCAATAAGTTGATGTAAATTTAAATCCTCCATGGCTAGTGGTGGATTACAAATTGGTCAAACAACATGAGAAGGATGACTTGGATTAGTAGCATTCAAAAGATCTTAATGAGGTTGTAGGAGAGGGGGAGTTATTATATGTGGAGGGTTGCATAAGCATCAAATGTATCTGCCACATAATTTTATTAATTTTATAGTAAAAGAAACCAATTGTGTTGTGATGGAGCTTTGTTGTCTAGCGTTTTCTAAGCAATGAATGGTTTAAACATAATGTATTCCATCCTATGCATATACTTCTCAAAATTAAAACATGGTTGGCCTTCACCACTTAGATGATTCTTGGTTGAGAGATTTCTTGACAATCGTTTAAAAATTTAGAGTATATTGGGAATAATTTCCACATATGGTGAAACTATTGTACTAAAAACTTTATGGTGATAAAGATTTTCATTTCTTAGATTTGCATAAAAACCTAGCATACAAAGACATAAGTTATAAGAGATACTAAAATTTTTATGTTGAAAATCTAAGAAAGAGAAAAATCATGATGCTCAATTTATATAATCTACTATATAATTATAGATATAAGAATTTTATCTTCTTTAAAATTGACGAAGATAGGATTACACAATTAGAAATATTTTTCTAATTCTCATTAGAGTGGGATTTAAGTCGGATTTATGCTAAATCCAGCTAAACCTTTTCTGGAGGTATCGTAAATCTGATGCCTGCGATTTACGAATTTACGGCATAATTTGTAAATCCGCCTATATCTAAATCCCATCGTTCGACAATTTTGACAGGATTTAGTCGAAGAAGCGCACGAAAGAAAGAAAGATGGCTACCTTGGCAACGAGCAAGAGCAAGCTCTCGTAGTCGTCGTTACTTCCGATCCAACAGAGAACGGTGAGGTGTGGTTTAAGATCCGATATGAAGGAACGTCATCGAAGGAGCGAAGTCGAACAGCAACGAAGGAGCCAAAGAAGTGATTTGTGCAGTCTCTACACTGCGAAGCAACAAAGCCGAACATCAATGACGAAAAGAAAAGATGATAAGCAAACCCTAGACATCTCTAACCTATAATTAAGTAAATAATTAGTAGCATAACTAATGCATTTAATAATATATTTTATAATTAAAACTAACCAAACAATATTTAAAGAATTAATCAAATTATTAGTAGGAATATTATTTAAATAATTAATTATTAGTTGTATAATTGTCATTAAATTAGTTATTATATTATTTAGATTTTAATTATCAAATTATTTTTTATATTACTAATTATCTAATTATTAAATAATCATTAATATTACATTCAAAATAAATTAATAATTAAAACTAATTTAAGTGATTCAATTCATATTTAAACCTCTACAACCTTAAATCCTGAGATCTGCTATCAAAAAATTTCTCGGAATTTGACAAAGTTTATTTACACACTAAATATTTTTCAGAATTTAACAGCCTCGTGATTTATTAAATCGATAAATAGGATTTATTGTTCCACTAAATTAAATCCAATCAAATACCAAACAGCAACTCAGCAAAACCAAAATTTAAAAAAAAAATGCAAAATTTGGCCATTTTCAACTCCTACAGCTCTACATAAACCGACGTTCCCAGCAGCCATCATCGAACTGAAAAGAGAAAACAAAAAACTCTTTTAGCTCGCTAGTGACGCACGGATGGCTTCCACTCTCCGCCTAAAGGGCAAGGTAGCCATAATCACCGGCGGAGCCAGCGGCATCGGCGAGGCAACAGCCCGCCTCTTCGCCTCCCAAGGCGCAATCGTCGTAATCGCCGACATCCAAGACTCCCTCGGCACCTCGGTCGCAAACTCAATCTCCCCTCCCGGCCAATGCACCTACCTCCACTGCGACGTACGCGACGAACTCCAAGTCGCCGCCGCCGTTGACCAAACCATCCAAACCCACAGCCGCCTCGACATCATGTTCAGCAACGCCGGCATCCTCGGGCCGTTAACTTCCATCCTCGACCTCAATATGTCCGATCTCGACAACCTTCTCGCCATTCACGTGCGTGGGATGGCAGCGGCGATCAAGCACGCGGGGCGGGCGATGGTCGCCGCTGGGATAAGAGGGTCGATTATTTGTACAGCGAGCGTGGCAGCGGCGGTGGCTGGATTCGCACCGGTGGCGTATACGATAGCAAAGCATGGGGTTTTGGGGTTGGTGAAGGCGGCGGCAGGGGAGCTTGGGGAGAAGGGGGTGAGAGTTAACTGCGTCTCCCCGTTTGGTGTGGCGACGCCGTTGAGTTGTGGGATCGGAATGATGACGGCGGGGTTGGTTGAGAAGTTAACTTGCGAGGCGGCGGTGTTGAAAGGAGCGGTGCTGAGGGCGGCGGATATTGCAGCGGCGGCTCTGTTTTTGGCGTCTGATGATTCAGCATTTGTCAGTGGACAGAATATCGTTGTGGACGGAGCGGTGAGTGTGTCGAATGCGTTGTTTTCTAAGACGGCGAAGGTGGTGATGGGGGACGTGATGCCGACCATCCATGATTTTTAGGGTTCCTGCTTAAAGTTCTAGTTTTTGTTTCAGAAAATGTCAAATTAATGTGAGTGGTAATGTACTAATGTATCCCATCCCATTCAAAGAGGTTAGGAGCGATCAAGTTCAATGTGTTTTATATGTATGGTTTCTACACATTCAAGTGCTTATCCAGTTTTAATTTGATATATTTTGAAATAATTTAAAATTAAGATGAATTGAAAATGCATCGTGCTCGATGTCCTCATGTTCTTTACACATCACCCTAAGAGCAGCATCAATCCAACATCATTTGAAGGTTTGTAGGTCATGCTAGCGTCTAGGACTGCAAACAAACCGAGCCGAGCCGAGTATGTGAGTGTTCATGTTTGTGTTCATTTAATATTAGCTTGTTCAAATTTGGTTCATGTTTGTTCGAGCTTTATTATTTGTGTTCATGTATGAACAAACATATTATATGATAAAAGCAATTGCCTATGTAACAAAGGCATTAATTTATATTTATTAATTCTATAATCAAATATTAATTATTTGTATCGAGCTTATTCACGAGTTCAAAATCGAACACAGATTGAGCTTTTAACGAGCTTCTTATCGTGCTTAACGTCGAGCTTGTTCACGAACTTCAATTGATGTTGTTCGCGAACATAAATGAGCCGAACACATTAGTGTTCAAGTTTGTTTATTTAAGAACCGAGTATTTAAAATATTGTTCAAGTTTGTTTGTTTAGTTAATTAAACGATCACAAACGAGCTTTAATCGAACCGAACAACGAGTAGCTCGTCGAATGTTTGGTTCGCTTGCAGCCCTACTAGCGTCCAATCCAGCAGCATTTAGAAAGACTTTTTTATGTTTTGAACTATGCGACATCATATTGGCGTCTCATTCTTCACGAACAGAGGAGAATCCTCCTTTGGCTTAGGGGGCAATTCCTTCCCCCCCATAAAAAATTTCTTTAATATATAATTTTTAGGTGATTTGTCCCCCTCCATCTCCATCTATTATTTAGTCTTTATTACAAGAATTTTTAGGCAATTGTTCCCCCTAAAATTTTAAAATGCTATGTCTTTAGACAATTGCCCCGAACATAATTAAACACATTGTGTATATTGTTAGAGAACGATGAATCAAATACAAAGAAAATTTATCATTTTATTTATTCCAAAAATATACTTACATTGTGTAGAGGTGTTTTTGTTATGAATTCATCATTAATTTGAATTCCAAAAATATCCTTACAAACCCCGCCAGGGGGTGCTACCTCCTTGGACCCCGACATATCTGCGAAGCATACGACGATCAAGGGTCGAGCCAAATTCGATGCAATACCATCATATACTTATAAGTTTGTGCCCAATCCTTACTATATTTTAGAATGAAAAATAAATTTTTAGGTTTGAGTGCTCTAAGAATTATGTAGAGTCGCCACTTCTACTTTGGCAACTCCAATAATCTCCTTCACATATTGTTAATCTCGCAAATGCCTTCGCTTGGAAGTCCATTGTGATCACCTTGAGATTTCATCCCATCATAATTATATTTTATTTTAAATTCTTATTTTTATGAGTTTTAATCAAATATAAATAAATAATATCTTAAATTTAAAATACATTTATATTTAAAATAAGTTTTATTCGAAGTGGCTCAAAATTTTAAATACTTACAACCAAACAGCAACTAAGCATATGCTTTGTGTAAATTTTATTTTTAATGAGTTTGTCTTCACATTAATTGATTAATTCGGTACTTTCGAGAAATGAAATTTATTATAATTTTTTTATTAATCAAGATAGGACATTAGGTCATTACAATCAAATAAATATGCGATTAGTTAGAAATAAATTGTCCAAAGATTCTTTGCTGATTAAACTAATATATATTTTTTAGTTAAAATGGTCATGTGACTATTTGACCTAAAGCTATTTTATGACTTGAAAATGACATTAAAATCAATTTAAGTTAAAAAAAAATTTATAAGGTAGCTGACAGCAATAAAATTTATACAAATCATAATAATTTGTGTTGGATTCCTCTAATAGTAATATGTTGTTTCGCCTTCCTTCAAGACAAATTATGACTAAGACTTCATTTGGGATGACTTTCTTATTATTTCTTAAAACAGCGTTCTACTTTAAAAATTTTAATTTTTTATTAAAAAACTACTTTTAGAAGCAGTAAGAAAGTCGTCATAAACGAAGCCCATGACTTCACTTGTGACGGTTTTCTTACTGGTTCGTAAAGTTATTTTTTAGCAAAAAGAAATTTAATTTTGATACTAAAAAATTACTTTGAGAAGTAGTAAGAAAGTCGTCCCAAATGAAGCCTAAAATAAATGAATTTTTTATATGCACATGATAATATTATGTACTTTTTAAGCTCATTGTATAAATAATATAAATTAAAAATTTTAAATTATCCTATATATATATATCTTAAACAATTTAAAAATTGATTAAATGATATACAATATTTTTATAAATTTAAAATTCTTACATAATCAAAATTAAATTTATACAAATATTAAATTATTGAAAGTGTAAAATTGAAATTAAAATTAACCTTCAAAAAAAAATAATTTTTAAATATTTACATACAAAATGAAAAAATACTTTGTATACTTAATAAAAATACACGGACTGGCAAATTCAATCAGTCCAATCGTGAACCAATCTTATGGTCAGTCCGACTCATCCTAAAAATCATTTTTGAGTAGAAACTAGTAGTTCAACCGCAAGCCACTTAACAAGTCATGATTCTCCTGAAGCGGCCTGCTCAATATTTGAATAATTAAATAAATTAATTTAAAATATTAAGATTAAAATATTAAATAATATTTGTAATTTAATTTTAAATTAAAAAATTTCAACTACACAATTCACAAGACTTCATCACTTTATGGGAGATATTATTTCATTCTAATTCAAAAGGCAATATAAAATATAAGTATTACCAAAACAAAGTTTCTGTAGTGACGTGGGACTAAAAAAATTAAAGTTCTTACTTCTTAATTCTTAAGTTTATAACACATATTATCTATTTTAAAATAGATTTTTTAAATAAATATTTTATGATGTAAATAATATTTATTTTTAATAAATAATGTTAAATAAATTTTATTTTTAATTTATAAGTGTAAAATAATAATTTGAATTTAATATATAAATATAAGTATAAATTATATATAAATATCACATATGAAGTCAAAGACTTCTACTTCATTTATGATAGCTTTCTTATTATTTTTTAAAACAGCAGTTTAATATAACATTTTAATTTTTATACTAAACTATTAAAAGTAGTAATAAGTTGTTATTATTATTATTTATGTTACTAATGAGCGGCGGATCTAATGGTCATCCATGATTTCCTCGTCAAAATATTATTTTTATTGCGAGTGGGTTGAATTTTTCAAGAAAACTATTAAATAAATGTGAGTGGTATCCTTTCTCCAAAATAATATAATACAGAGAATAAGTAGGCGAATGCCCCAAAAACTTTTATTTTATTATTTGTCGGTGTGGGAGACGTGTTACATTTGGGCAAGTATGTGGTGCTATTAATTGATTAGAAAAAATAAATATTAAAATGGCTGTTTTTTTTTTAATACAAATTTGTTTTTTTCTTTTTATTAAATTAAAAATAAAGAATAAGATATCATGACAAATAAATAAATAAATAAATAGAGATTAATTATAGCTTGAAGTTTGTGGAAAAGCTAATGAATATTTAATTAAAAATTATAAGTTGAAGACTACTATAAGAAAATTAGTAGGGATGTCAAAATAGATTTTTCGGTTCTGGTTCGAGTCAAATCTAAAATTCACAGGCTCATAACATGTTCTATTCGAACTCGACTCATTAGTCTAAATGAGTTATAATTTTCAACATGAACCTAACTTGACATGACTCGACCCGCTTATCTGATTGAGTTCGACGAGCGATTGCAAGCTTAAGAGCGAGTGTGAGCTAGCGGGCAAGGGCAAGGGCTAGCGCTAGCAGGCAAGCAGTTGAGGGTGAGCACGATACGTGAGATTGACAAATGGACGGGTCAAATGGGTTGTGTTTAGGTTGGTGGGTTAAACCGAACTCGTCCCGATCTTTCAATCGTGTGAAAAAATTAAACCCAACCCAACCTATATGTTAATCGGTCTGTCGATCTTTCAATTGGGGCCTATGGGTTAACCCGAACTCCTAACTCCCGTCTCCAGCTCTCGTTCGTGCCTCGTCTACATTTTTTTATTATTCCATAGAGATCTAAAAAGTCCTTCCCACCTTTTCCTAACTCCCACATGCAATTTTCTTTTTTTATATATAGAAATGATGGAGCAGTCAAACTTTCAGTACATTATATATATATATATATATATATTATATATATATATATATATATATATATATATATATATATATATATATATATATATATATATATATATATGAAACTATCCTTCTTGTAAAAGCTTTTTTTCTATATTTATATTTGTTGCGGGCTAGAATATATGCGGAGATAGAGTTATAATTCTATATCTTAGCGTTTCACAGATATCCAGTTCACATACAAATAACACAATATTTTTACGTGGAAAAGCCGGGAAAGGGAAAAAACCATGGGCTCTAGCCCTAGCTAAAAATGATTCTACTAGAATTTGAGCAAAGTACAATGGTCTGACTCGTCCATGGAGACGACCAAAATACAAATGTCAACTGAAAGTTTCGTAAAAGTCCAGTGTCACTCCAACGTCAGGTGGTGGTCCGGCAATACTCCGGTGTCAGGCGGTGGTCCGGTAGTGGCACTTCAGAGTCAGGGGGAACTCCAGCTTCGGGTGGCACTTCGACGCCCTTTGATGGTTTGATTGTGATTCGACAAAACTCTGGCATCCCTTGGTGGTTCGGCGGTGGTGCGATAAAACTCCGACATCCCTTGGTGGTCTGGCGGTGGTGCGGCAGAACTTGATTGTTGTTGCAAATTCAGGTCTATGAACTATGTTTTGATGATTGACAAACACTCTTACTTGACTTAGACTGTCTTTTACTACTAACTTTTCAGGACCCAAAGATCGGACGAAAATTAGAACCAGCTCAAGATGGGGTAGATTAGGGTTGAATCAGTCTATAATTTTCTTTTCTTTCTCTTGAGTCAATTGTAATCTTTGGTGTGACTAATGCAAAGTAACCCTACACACACGCACTTGAGAGACTTAGAATTTTTGTTTTTTTCTCAAATCGGCCAGGACGATATTTACATCGGCCTGGATGATCTGACTTAAAATAGAAAATCTTAATCTGGGGTTCTTAATTAAGGTAGCCATCATTAGCAAATCGGCCTGGATGATAGGTGTATCGGCCAGGACGATAGTATCAAAACAGAAAGAAATTGCCGCCATAAACAATTAAGGTATTCTGTATTTTTGGCAATCGGGCAGGACGATATTTGATCGGCCGAGACGATATTCACAATTATGCCTTAATTAATCAGACAAAACAAGGAAGTAATTAAGGATGATTGATACAATCACATCATCCTGGGCGATCTCAGGATCATCCTGGATGATCTATTCAAAAACCTTAGTTACTTCTGGACGATAAATATTGGCCAGCACAAATTCAGGGTGATGTGCTGGACGATCGGGATCGGACAGCTTGAATTCAGGGCGATACTTTGGACGATTTTCCTCTAATTTGAACTGATCGGCCGGGATGATCGTGATATCGTCCTGGACGATCAAGCCAATTTTCAATCGTCCAGTTAGCATTCAGGGCGATGCTCTGGCCGATCTCATGGAATTTGTACTTATCGGCCAGGACGATGTCCATATCGTCCTGGACGATATAGTCGACAACTTGCAATTAATGAGCTCCTTTGAAGCTCTTCTATTTAAGAGCTCTTGTTCAACATTTTTGAATAAATCCTTGGTTGCTGTCTTGACCTGAGAAAACCAAAAGGGGAGAGAGAGAGAGAGAGAGAGAGAGAGGATCTTGTGAGGGGGAGCTTGTGAGAGGATTCACAAGGGTTGCTCCAAGCATTGTTCCACTTCTTCTTCCCTAGAGTCTCTTATCCTTGGAAGGGTTGGGAGAGGTAAGTTCCAGCAAGCAATCGAGGTTCTCTGCCTGCTTCAGGAGGAAGCAAAAGGAGAAAGGTTCTCTGCCTTGCCGGGTGTGGCAAAAAGAGGTGTTTGTAAAGGCTTCTTCGCCTAGCTGTGGGGGCTAAAGGAGAGTCACGATTGTAGTGCAATATTCGGAGGGCGCCTCCGTAGAGTGGACGTAGGTCGAGTTGACCGAACCACTATAAACCCTTGTGTTCTTATTTTTACTGCTTCCGCATTTATTTCTTCCGCATGTTATTTCTTTGTGGTGATTTGGTTTGTATTTGTGCTTTGCCTAAAGATGTTTTTTAAAATACCAATTCACCCCTCTCTTGGTTAGCCTTGGGCAGTTCTATAGGGCTTAACATCCCTAACGAACTTTCAAGTGGTATCAGAGCGGCATTCATAAAAATTAAGTTTGAAAACTTTTTGAATTGAGATCCATGGCTAACTTTGGGAATCGTAATACACCATAGGGGTATTCTATTACCCGACCACCTTCGTTTGATAATATCCCATTTGATTTTTGGAAAACTTGCATGTTTACATTTTTACAATCTACTGATTATTGCATGTGGATGCTTGTTACAGATTGTTACACACCTCTAACTGGTAAACTTAATAACATTACTATTCCACTTCATTTTACTGAATGGACTTTAGATGATAGAGATCTGGCTCAATTGAATGCAAAATATCTTAATTGTTTTTTATGTGCTTTAAAATCAGAAGACTACAGCGTGTTTCCACTTGCAAAACTGGTAAAAAAATTTGGGATAAATTGTGTATCACCTATGAAGGCACTAATGAGGTTAAACAATCCCGTTAGAATATTCTCTTGCATGACTACGAACTTTTTCGTATGAAACCTCATGAATCAATTTCTAAAATGTATACGAGATTTACTTAGATTGTTACTTCCTTGCATGCCTTAGGAAGAGAGCTTTAGAATTTCGAAAAAGTAAACAAGATTCTACGATGCTTGCCTTCCTCTTTTGATGCAAAAATTACTGCTATAACTGAATCTAAGGATTTGAACACGTACTCGATTGATAACTTACTTGGCTCACTCATTGCTTATGAGTAAGGGGTGAATCAAAGAAATCTTGATGCAGGTGAGAAAAAGAAAGAGAAAACTGTGGCACTGAAGGCACACAAATCTGATTCAGAATCTTCCGGGTCTGAAAGCGATGACTTTGCCTTAATCACAAGGCAATTCAAAAGCTTTCTAAGGAAGAAATATAAGCACCATTGGAGAAAAGGTAAGGATCATAAACATTCTAAAGAATCTTCTGATGTGGTTTGTTATGAATGTAGGAAATTCGGACATGTGAAAGCCGATTGTCCTTCACTTAAGAAGCACTCAAGCAAGGAAAAGAGTGAGGAGAAATCCAACTTTAAAAAGGATAAAAGGAGACTACAAAAGGCATTTTGGGCGAATTCTGCATCAGATTCATCGGAGATGGAACCAGAAGATGAAACAACTAACTTGTGTTTAATGGCAGATGATAATATGGATCAAGAAGAGGTATGTGAACTTTCCTACGGTCAACTCCTTGAAGTTTCTAAAAAGATTAATGCATCATATAAGAAACTAAAAAAAACTCATGCTAGCTTAAAATTAGAACTCTTGAATCTACAAAAAGAGCATGAAATTTTGACTAAAGATCATCAAACAATTGATTCAAATCATATGACTTTACTTGATGAATTTGATGAGTTAAATAAAAATTATTGTGAATTAGTTGAAAAGCATGATACATTAAAAGTTTCACACACATCACTTGAATCTGATTTTAAGAAGTCTAAAGAGATAGAGAGAAAATTGATGATTGAAAATGTTTTGCTTGTAGATGGATTGAAGCACAACTTGCTCAGCATAAGTCAACTCTGTGACAAAGGCTTCATCATGTAATTCTTTACAAATTCATGCATTATAAGTTTAAGTAACAACACTATTTTGCAGGGACAGAGGATCAACAACGTCTACATGCTTGATTTAAATAACATTGAATGTGCTGCTTCATTTTACTTAAAAACAGTGATTGATGATTCATGGTTGTGGCACCGGAGACTTTGTCATGCAAGTATGAAAACCCTTATGAAAGTGACCCAAAAAGACCTAGTTAGAGGAGTCCCCAAACTCAAGTTTTTAAAAGACCACCTTTGTGATGCCTGTCAACTAGGAAAGCAAGTCCACTCCACCTTTCACCCCATTAAGGACATTAGCACCTCTAGACCTTTAAAAGTCCTTCACATGGATTTATTTGGACCCATGAGCACAGCCAGCTTGGGAGGGAAAGTCTGTGGGTTTTTTGATTGTTAATGACTACTCAAGGTTCACTTGGACTAGATTTCTTACCCATAAAAATGAGTCTTTTGAGGAATTTAAAACATTTTCTACTTGGATTCAGAAAAAGCTAGGTTGTGAGATATTGACCATCTATAGTGATCATGAGGGAGAGTTTGAGAATGAAAGATTTGGTGATTTTTATGAGGACAAGGGGATTAGCCACAACTTCTCAGCTCCTAGGACCCCTCAGCAGAACGGGGTAGCTGAAAGGAAGAACCGGACCTTGGTGGAAGCCACTAGAGCCATGTTTGCTGAGTATTCACTTCCAAAATACTTTTGGGCTGAAGCAGTTAACACAGCTTGTCATGTGTTGAATAGGGTGAATGTTAGAGCCAAATTAGAAAAGACACCCTATGAGATCCTTAAGGGTAGGACACCCAATCTTTCCCACCTTCATGTCTTTGGTTGTAAAGTTTTTATTCACAATAATGGGAAGTCTCACTTGGGAAAATTTGATCCTAAATCTGATGAAGGAGTATTCTTGGAATATTCTAGTATTGGGAAGTCTTTTAGAGTGTTTAACAAGAGAACTTTAATGGTGAAAGATACAACCCATGTAGTATTTGATGAGTCTGATCCTAGGAAATCTGGAGTTGAAGATGATGATGATGTTGGAGAGATTACAAGTGGAGTAAAAAATTTAGGGAAAGGGGTAGAACACCAAAATAATGAAGGAGTAGGAGAAGTCACCCAAGGAGTAGAAAATTTTGATTTGGATGAAAGGGTTGAACCTTCTCACACATTGCCTAGAGATTGGAGATACTCTACAAGTCACCCCAAGAATTTAATCTTAGGAGACCCTTTTAATGGAGTTAAGACTAGACATGGACTTAGGAAGGAGGTGAACCACTCTGCCTTTATCTCAATGACTGAACCCACCACCATTAACCAAGCTTTTACTGATGAGTTTTGGATATTAGCAATGCAAGAAGAATTGAATCAATTTATTAGGAATGATGTTTGGGAGCTTGTAGAAAGACCTAAGGGATAAAGTGTAGTTGGGACAAAGTGGGTCTTTAAGAACAAGGTGAATGATTCAAGAATGGTGGTTAGGAATAAAGCAAGATTGGTGGCTAAGGGGTATAACCAAATAGAAGGGATAGACTTTGAGGAGAATTTTGCCCCTATAGCTAGATTGGAAGCCATTAGAGTGCTATTAGTCTTTACCTGTTATAAAGGATTTAAGCTTTTTCTAATCGATGTCAAGAGTGCCTTTTTAAATGGGAAAATAAAAGAAGATGTGTTTGTAGAACAACCCCCAGGTTTTGAGAGTTCCTAATTTCCAAATCATGTTTTTAAATTTAAAAAGGCTTTGTATGGGTTAAAGCAGGCACCAAGAGCTTGGTATGAGAGGCTTAGCACATTCTTACTAGAGACGGAGTTTGTCAAGGGGAGCGTAGACACCACCCTTTTTCTTAGAAGAGTTGGAGATGATTTACTCATTGTTCAAATTTATGTGGATGATATACTCTTTGGATCTTCTAATAAGAAATTGTGTGATGAGTTTTCTAAAGCAATGAGTAGAGAGTTTGAGATGAGTTTGATGGGAGAGTTGCCCTACTTTTTGGGGTTTAGCATAAAACAATTGGAGGATGGAACCTTTTTAAATCAAACAAAATACATAAAGGACATTTTGAAGAAATATGAGATGGACAAAGCTAAGCCAATTAACACTCCCATAACTTCTAGTGCTCCATTGGATAAGGACCCAAGTGGTAAGTCTGTTGATCAGAAGAGGTATAGAGGTATGATTAGATCTTTACTTTACTTGAGTGCGAGCCGACCTGATATTATGTTTAGTGTGTGCCTTTGTGCTAGATTTCAAGCTGACCCTAAGGAGTCCCACTTGACTACAATTAAGAAAATTTTTAGATACCTTTTGGGGACCCAAGGCTTAGGGATTTGGTATCCTAGACACAGTACTTCTTTTCAGATTATTGGATTTTCTGACTCTGATTTTGCAGGATGCAAGGTGGATAGAAAAAGTACTTCAGGAACTTGTCAATTCATAGGACAGTCTCTGGTCTCATGGTCTTGTAGGAAGTAAAACTCTGTTGCACTTTCCACTGCTGAAGCTGAGTACATTGCTCTTGGAAGTTGTGTGGCCCAAGTCCTTTGGTTGAAATAATAGGTATTGGATTTAGGATTACCTGTAGGCACCATCTCAATCTTTTGTGACAACACTAGTGCCATATACATCTCTAAAAATCCTATCCAACATTCAAGGACTAAACACATTGACATTAGGCATCACTTCATTAGAGATCATGTGACTAAGGGAGACATTGAGTTACACCATGTGACAACTGAAAATTAACTGGCTGACATCTTTACTAAACCACTGGCCTTCGACACTTTCAGTTCTTTAAGGACCAAATTGGTTGTGATTGACATAAATGCATAAAACTTGATCTTTAATTTGTTTTCTTTTGTTTTCTTTTTCTGTTAACTTATTTTCTTTCTTTTGCTCTTTATTTTTTCTTTTTCCTTTTGCTTTGCTCTTAATTTTTTGGTGTGTTTTACTTTCTTTTGTGTGTTTTTTAAAGTTTAGTTTTTAAAATCGTCGCTGAAATGATATCATATGCCTTGTCCTTGCTTTTGAAAATTTGTAGTCAATGTTTTTTCATCTCTTAATCTCTTATATGGTAAAAATATTTTGTGATTGTGTCTCTTTCTCTAACCTATTTTAGTAGCATAGTTTTCTTTTCTAATCAAAAATCTATTTCAAATTAAAGATTGTGTATAAAATTAAGATTTTTTTTAAGCTTGCTTAAGCAAATCTATCTTGTATTGATAATGTTTAAGGTCTTTTTGACACATCAAGATCCCTCATTACTTTTGTCTTTGATTATTGATTCTGTTTGTGATAATTCTTCCTTATGTTTGAGAGAGAGCCCATATTCTCTAATATCTAGAAGGTATACTCACAACTAAGCACTTTTTAAAGAGTTGTAAAAGAGAATGGAGCTTGTAAAAAAAAAAGGCCAATGATGCTAACAAAAGATGCGCAATGACGCCAAATTGAAAAATTATATATCAAAAAACAAAAGATGTGCACAAGCACCAATCAATTAACAAGAGGCATAAAATGAGCCCACTAAAAAGCATGCTCCTCTCTGTTTTCAAATCCTTTAAAAACTTAGAAGTTTTCATGTATCAAAGGCTTGATTTCGATTATTTTGAGATTGTGACAAATTTATTTTGATTCATTATTCTATAAGATATTTTTTTCTTAAACCAAGTAATGAATTGATTATTGTTCCTCATATCCAACTGATTTTTTGAGTTAGGTCATTGATTTCAAAAGACGATTCTACCCTAAGAGAAAGTCTGAGCTAAGGATAAACATGATCGGATATTCTACCGTTCTTTGGATTATTGATGTTGTTAACTCATTAACTCACAAGTTTTTAAAATCAATCACATGGAATACTACATCATCTTCATGCCTTGGTAAAAAAAAATTTGTGGTTCTTGGTTCCCTCCTTTTTGATATGTCAAAAGGGGGAGTAGTTTTAGGATGTGTCTTATATCACACTGCTATTTTTTAATTTTTTCGTAGTGTTTTACATCATAAAAAAGGGGGAGATTGTTGCAAATTTAGCTCTATGAACTATGTTTTGATGACTGGCAAACACTCTTACTTGACTTAGACTGTCTTTTACTACTGACTTTTCATGACCCAAAGATCGGACGAAAATCAGAACCAGCTCAAGATGGGGTAGATTAGGGTTGAGTCAGTCTGTAATTTTTTTTCTTTCTCTTGAGTCAATTGTAATCTTTGGTGTGACTAATGCAAATTAACCCTGCATACACACACTTGAGGGACATAGAATTTCTGTTTTTTCTCAAATCGGCCAGGACAATATTTATATCGGCCTGGATGATCTGGCTTAAAACAGAAAATCTAAATCTGGGGTTCTTAATTAAGGCAGCTATCATTAGCAAATCGGCCTGGACGATACGTGTATCGGCTAAGACGATAGGATCAAAACAAAAAGAAATTGCCGCCATAAATAATTAAGGTATTCTGTATTTTTGGCAATCAGCCAGGACGATATTTAATCGGCCGGGATGATATTCATAATTATGCTTTAATTAATCAAATAAATCAAGGAAGTAATTAAGGATGATTGATACGATCACATTGTCCTGGATGATCTCAGGATCATCCTGGATGATATATTCAAAAACCTTAGTTACAAATTCAGGACGATGTGCTGGACGATCGGGATCAGATAGCTTGAATTCAGGGTGACGCTCTGGACGATTTTCCTTTGATTTGAACTGATCGGCCGGGATGATCGTGATATTGTCCTGGACGATCAAGCCAATTTTTAATCGTCTAGTTAGCATTCAGGGCGATGCTATGGCCGATCTCATGGAATTTGTACTGATCAGCCAGGATGATGTCCATATCATCCTGGACGATATAGTCGAAAACTTGCAATTAATGAGCTCCTTTGAAGCTCTTCTATTTAAGAGCTCTTATTCAATGTTTTTGAATAAATCCTTGGCTACTGTCTTGACCTAAGAAAACCAAAAGGAGAGAGAGAGAGGGAGAGAGAGAGAGAGGATCTTGTGAGGGGAGCTTATGAGGGGATTCACAAGGGTTGCTCCAAGTATTGTTCCACTTCTTCTTCCCTAGAGTCTCTTGTCCTTGGAAGGATTGGGAGAGGTAAGTTCCAGCAAGCGATCGAGGTTCTCTGCCTGCTTCAGAAGAAAGCAAAAGGAGGAAGGTTCTCTGCCTTGCCGGGTGTGGCAAAAAGAGGTGTTTGTAAAGGCTTCTCTGCCTAGCTGTGGGGGCTAAAGGAGAGTCACGATTGTAGTGCAATACTCGGAGGGCGCCTCCATGGAGTGGATGTAGGTTGAGTTGACCGAACCACTATAAACCCTTGTGTTCTTATTTTTTCTGCTTCCACATTTATTTCTTCCGCACGTTATTTCTTTATGGTGATTTGGTTTGTATTTGTGCTTTGCCTAAAGATATTTTTTAAAATACCAATTCACCCCCCCCCCCCCCCCTCTTGGTTAGCCTTGGGCAGTTCTGTAGGGCTTAAAATCCCTAACGAACTTTTAGTTGTGGTGCGGTAGAACTCCGGCGGTGGACGAAGAGGAGCAAGATGGTTGGAGCTTTCTTCCTTCTCTTGCCTTCCCCCACTCCCCCCCCCCCTTTTCAAGTGAAAATTGGGTTCTATTTATAAAATTCTTGAGTGTTATAGATTGTAAATAAGTGGAAGATCAAAGGTAAATTAGGAGTGGTTTGGATAGACGACGATCTTTATTCCTACTATCATGCACCGTTCAAATGACTTTTGAAATCTTAATGATATCAGAATTTGATAATCTTGGGCTTGTTAGATTTGTCTCGTCGAGCTGCTTGATTCAATTATACGCATGTCACGATTGGAGACTATTTGGTAATACAAATTGCGGTTTGATCCTTCCAAAAGTGTTTTGATCCTTTAATTTAGATTCATTTGTGCTCAGATTGGGTCGATTTTGGTGACATTGGGTTCGTGTTTTTGAGACACTCAATTCGACTATAAGTTTACAAAAATTAGAGTTTGGATAGTCTCCATTTTAAGTTTTGAAGCTTCCAACTTGATTTTGCCTTAAGATTCATGTCTGATCAAGATAATTTTTCGATGATGTATTAGTTGCCCTCCTATTTTTTGACATTGAAGTTCCAAAAGTCTGAAAAAAATGTAATATAGACTATGAGGAATTTTTTGTGTGACCCAGATTAAGAAAATAATCCAATCTCAATTATAGAGGTCCTAGATGACTTTAAAAGTATCGAAATCTAGTCTGAAACATCAAAAAATAGTTCTGGGAATCTAAAAAATGTTCAAATTGGATCATCCCGGAGAAAAAGTTGTCCTGAACAAAATTGGGCAGGTAAATCGGCAGGCCGGCTGCTGCGGCGACCGACGACGATGTCGCCGGTGCTTGAGATGCGTGCGCAGTCTTTGTGCATACTAGCATGCTTTTTTTTTAGGAGCTCGTTGGCCTCCCGCTGTTCCATGGTGCGGGCGGCTATAATGCCACCCCCATATAATTTTATTTTATTATTAATTAATAATTTAATTTATTTTTATTATATTTATTATTATTATTTATCATTATTAGTATTATTATTTATTTTATTTTATTTATTTATTTAAAACTATTGATATTCTCTCATCATTATTCCACTTAATGATGCCTTTTTGAATTCTAAGAATTAAAGAATTTTCATTAAATTGAAGTGGCACTTCATCTTTTATTTATTTATTAAAATCTTTTAGAATTCTCTCATCTTTATTCCACTTTTGAAATTCTCTCATCATTATTACACTTAATGATGCCCTTATTAATTCTAAGAATTAAAGAATTTTCATTAATTGGAAGTGGCACTTCATCTTTTATTTATTTATTAAAATCTTTTAGAATTCTCTCATCATTATTCCACTTAATGATGCCATTTTAAATTCTAAGAATTATTGAACTTTCATTAATTTGAAGGGTCTCTTCATCATTTATTTATTTATTAAAATTTTTTGGAATTCTCTCATCATTATTCCACTTAATGATGCACTTTTGAATTATAAGAATTTATGAACTTTCATTAATTTGAAGTGGCTCTTCATCTTTTATTTATTTATTAAAAACATTTAGAATTCTCTCATCATTATTCCATGTAATGATGCCCATTTGAATTCTAAGAATTAATGAATTTTCATTAATTTGAAGTAGCTCTTCATCTCTCCCTCACATAACTATAAATACCCCCTTTAGGGTATGAAAATTTGCACCTCCCCCTCTATTCTCTTCTTTCTCAAGCTGAGGCATACCCCTAGCTCTATTCAGAGGTGTATCCCCTATTCAACCCTAGGGCCTCTCACTGAGTAGGAATTTCCTCAATTTTTTTCCTTCTCTCCCTCATGCTGAGGCATTCCCTTAGTCTTATTCAGGTGGTATCCCCTATTCAGGTTTATGGTCCTTCATTGAGTTGGAGTATTCTCCTCCTTTCTCAAGAGATCCTATGGAAGTCCGACATTAGTCGGTGGAAGTCTGGTAATGGACAAAAGAAGTCTAGTGAAGGGTGAAAATTTGGTGTCAAATAGAAGCCCAACGAGAGTCCAGCGACGGGCAGAAGTCCAATGATGGGTAGAAATTCAGCAACAGGTAGAAGTCTAACAAGAGTCTAGCAATGGGCATAAGTCCAATAACAGGTAAAAATTTAGCATCGGGTAGAAGCCCAATGAAAGTTTGGTGACGGGCAATAGTCCGCTGACTAGTAGAATTTCATCATCGGGTAAAAATTTGATGAGAGTCTGGCGATGGGTAGAAGTTCAACGACGGGTAGAAATTCATTGTCGGGTATATGTTTAACATCAGGTAAAAATTAGATAAGATTCCATCGATGAGCAGAAGTTTGATAATGAATAAAAATTTAGTGACATGTCGAATCCCAATGAAACTCTGGCATTAGGTAAAATTTTAACGTCGGGTAGAAGTACGACGTCGGGAAGAAGTCTTATGAAAATCCATTAATGGGTAGAAATTCAGTATTGAATAGAAGCCCAATGAAAGTCTGACATAGGGTAGAACTACACCGTTGGGTAGAAGTCTAATAATAGTCCATCGATGGACAGTAGAGCATAGGTTAATAAAATTCGCCAAAGATATATAGCCTATTCGAGGTTGTAAGTCAAAGCGCTGCTTAATGACGTTAACCTATATGAAAGATATCAAGAGAATACACCAATGATGTATGACCTATCCAAGATTGTATGTCAGAGCCTACTCGATGACGTTAACATATATAGAAGAGGTCGAGAGAATCCACCAAGGATGTATGACCTATTCGATGTTGTATGTCAGAGCCCTGCTCGGTGAAGTTAACCTATATGAAAGAGATTGAGAGAATCCACCAAGGTTGTATGACCTATCTGAGGTTGTATGTTAGAGTCCTACTTGATGCCATTAACATATATGAAAGAGGTCAAGAGAATCCATCAAGGATGTATGACCTATCTAAGATTGTATGTCAAAGTCTTGCTCGATGATGTTAACCTGTATGGAAGAGGTCAAGAGAATCCATAAGGATGTATGACATATTCGAGGTTGTATGCCAGAGCACTACTCAATGATGTTAACATATATAAAAGAGGTTGAATCAAATATCCCTGAGATTGATCATCCAATGATTGAGACACAATAAAAATTACATATTTCTTGAATTAAGGATTAAAGATTTGATTGACATCTTCTTATGATATTTGACCTATCTGAAGTTATATATCAGAGCCCTTCTTAATGATGTTAACCTGTATAGATTAAATCCTCCTAAGATTGATCATCTAGTGATTGAGACACAATAAAGATTGTGTGTTTCTCAAATCATGGATAAAGAGATTATGTTCATCGACAATTTTTATTGTCATTTTTTAATTCTTTTTAAAGAATGAAATAATATTAGAATGAACTGAACAATACATTACTATATTATGTAAGACAATACAACAAGTTCCTAGTATGACTTAGGGATATAAGAGTTACACCATGCTTAACACATAAGAGACGCATATAAAGACAACACATCATTTAACTTAGAAGACAAGTAGTTTTACTAACACAAATGCACGAACTCCGTGGTCATTTAATCTCACTAACCATTTGAATATTATTCAATGTTTGACTTTTGTGTTGTTGATTTTACCCCTTAATGAAATAAGCCTCATCTCGAGCAGGTGAATCTTGAATGAACTGTTGAAGGTAGTCTTGTTAAAAGTCTCTCAATTTCATTTTTGAGCGGCTTATAGACTTCAGTGGTGTGCCCACGATTATGATGAAAATGATAGTATTAATCATGATTTATTGTATTTGGTTTCAAACGATTAGGCCACTTAATATTGTCTTGATCTTGAATGGCCATCAGTATATTTATTTAGGATGCGTTGAGACGGTATACTCTTCTTCTTGTCAAAACTCCTATCATGATAATGGATGTTTAGGAGGCAGGTTATTCTTCCCTTATTTCTTTTGCTGTGAAAATTTTTCAATTATAGGAGCATTTTTGTGCTTTTTAGAGGGTTTCTCAAATTGGTTCATGTAATCATTGATGGCTTCATCGTTTGATATTCGCACCTCCACACAATGGATCAGGTCAACATACAAATGAACCGTGTCTCGCATAAGTAATAAATAAAAGGGCCTAGGGCAAAGGTCTTCAAGAAAAAACTTCTCTCAGTAATTCAAGATCTACTCCTAAAATTTGCCGAGCCTCAAAGGAAAATCATTGGAAATATTCTCTAAGCAATTCTCCTTTATTTTGGTGAATCCTAGAGAGGTAAGAAGAATCCTTAGCAATTCTCTGATGGGCAACAAATTAATCGATGACCACTTTGGTAAATTTAACAAAGGTGGGGATCATTCCAGCTGGAAGTGAATAGAACCACATTCATTCTTGTCCCTTGAGGGTGGCAGGGAAAACATAGCATAAGATCCCATCTAAGGCTCATTGGATATACATGATGGTTATGTAGCGATCGATATGCTCGTACGGGTCAGATGTCCCGTTGTAGGAATCGATACTCAGTAGATTGAACCCTGCCAAAATGGGGTGTTGAAGGATGGCTTTGGTTAGGAGTGATGACTGTTGAAAGTTTCATTGATGATGAGATTATCTTATACCTCCCATGAAAAACACTTCTCAAACCAATCTTCATAATTCATGTCTAGGGAATTACGGGGGAGTTTAGTAATATGCTGATGGGCTAGGTCCACGGGGACAGCCAGAAAAATGTGAGGTTGGTGACCTACATGTAAAGGATGGGTAAAGCTTACAGTGTCAGCAAGTTTACCGTCTTGATTTGTTAGAGTATGCATCCTTGGAAAAGGAAAGGGAATCTCACCATAAAGATGTTTGGGTTGAACATCTTCGAGCCCTGGTGGATCTCGCAAAAGAAGAATCTCTTATTGAGGTGCTAGTGTCGATCGCTGAATCTCTTGTAGGAGTTGAAGTACCTCATTCTAAGATTCCTTCATCTTTCTGATGCAGTCTTTCAGGAAAGGCCCTGCAGTTCCTTCTCCAGTAGCATTATGCCCCCTAGGATAAAAAGAGGTGGATGTTTGGCAACCCTGGTTCATGGAAGGATTCTTGGATTGGTTTGATTTGGAGTGAGAGGCTCACAAGATGCAATTTCTATGCCTGTTGGCCATCAAAGTAGAGCTTAGGATAGTGGGATTGAGTTTTCCACATACAATGCCAAACTATTACGGGCTAGAATATATACGGCGATAGAGTTATAATTCTACATCTTAGAGTTGCACGGATATCCAGCTCACACACAAAAAATATCATATTTTTAAGTGAAAAACCCAGGAAAGGGGAAAACCACGGGGCCTAGCCCTAGCTAAAAATGATTCCACTAGAATTTGAGCAAAGTATAATGGTCTGACTCATCCTTGAAGATGACCAAATTATAAATGTCAACTAAAAGTTTCGCAAAAAATTCAGTGTCACTCCAACGTCAGGTAGTGGTATGGCAGCACTCCAATGTAAGGCGATGGTCCGGTAGTGGTACTTCAGCATCAGGTGACACTTTGGCCTTGGGTGGCACTTCGATGTCTTTTGATGGTCTGGTGGTGATTCGACAGAGCTCCGACATCCCTTGGTGGTCCGGCTATGGTGTGACAGAACTCTGACATCCCTTGGTGGTCTGGCGGTGGTGTGGCAGAACTCGATGATGGTGTAACAAAACTCTAGAAATGGTGCGGCAAAACTCGGGCGGTCGTGCGACGGAACTCTAACGGTGTTCGAAGAGGAGCTACACTGTTGGAGCTTTCTTCTTCTCTTAATTCCTACGATCATACACCATTCAATAGACTTTTGATTGTCTTAATGATATTAGAATTTGATGATCTTGGGCTTGTTTGATTCGTCTCATCGAGCCGCTTGATTTGACTAGAAGCATGTCACGATTGGAGACAATTTGATAACCCAAATTGTGGTTTAATCCTTCCAAAAGCATTTTGAGTCTTTGATTTGGACTCATTTGGGCTTGGATTAGGTCGATTTTAGTGTCGTTGGGTTCGTGTTTTCGATACGCTCAGTTCGACTTTATCTTTGCATAAATCAGAGTTCGGATGGTCTCAATTTTAATTTTTGAAACTTCCAACTTGATTTTGCCTCAAGATTCGTGTCTGATCAAGATAATTTTTCAATGATGTATCAATATTCTTGCTTTTCACTAATGCAAAATCTCTTTTCTCTTATAAAAGCTTATCTTTTTTTGGGACAATGTATTTATTATTTAATTTTAAGTTTTATTATTATCTTATAAGTAATATTTTATTTATTAGAATAATAAATGCAACAAAAAATTTAAAAATTTTCAAAGTTGGAGCCAAGCTCAAATGAAAAAAAAAGGTTAGAATTAAAAATAAATTATTTAGGCCCCCACTATAAAATCTTTTTGGCTCCACAACTAATAGTGTCATATATTAACACCCTTAAAAAAATTAGAAGAAGCGAATCTTTAAACAACCTGTTTATTTCAATAAAATAATGTGGATGGTCAGAGTTTTTTTGGAAATTATTTTATATAATGATATAATTTCAATTAGTTCAATATCTATTAAAATAAATGATATTTTAAAACAATAAAATTTATATATTTATAAAACAAAAGTTATGTGAAAGAATAATTATAAGATACGTATACTTCTAATGTCCATAATGTTATATAAGTAGATATTTATGTTTGAAAATTTTGAATATATCATTAAGGAGATAAAAATAGTGATAGATAATACAACTTTTTAAATTTAAATTGAATAATTAACATGGAATACATCAATATTTTAGTAAATAATAATTTTCAGATGACCGCAACTTAGTAGAAGTAGTATGGATATGAATGTTCAGTTATTAAAAAATCATTAATATCTAAGTCATTTTGATAATTTCTTTTGCTCAAATAGGATAATTTTAGTCAGCATATACTACATAAATTCATCTGTCAATAACACCCTCATTGAAATGTTTTCTAACATTACAAACTCTTTCGGAAAAGTGCATTAAGGGTCTGTCCTGAAAAGCTGTAGCGTTTTATAAAATTGATTGTAAAGTTGTGAGAAAAGTAACTTAAATCATTCTAATTGCAAAAAAACAGCTTTATATCAGAGAAATTTCTGAAAAATAATGTAAAATTAGTAGCCAAACGAAAATATGATCGTTATCTGAAAAGTAAAATAGTGAAAAAACTGTCTCAACGAACCCTAAACCACCAATAATTTTTTATGTATTAGTTATTTGATATTTTGGAAGACTACTCGCCAAAAAATATCATAAAGTTTTTCATTTCTTTTATTAGTAATAATTTTTATCTATTTTATTATCATATTTACTTGATGAGCTATCTCTAATTTCTATATTTCATCAATCATAATTTTTAATATTAAATTAATATATTTTCCTTCCTTAAAATTGTAGTATTACTCCTTAAAAAAGTCATAAAAGTCACTTTATGTTTTTTATTTGTGCCATTTGATGCATACGTCATTTGTCTTTCTATTCTAACTCCACAAACTCATATGAAATATAAAATCATTTATTAAATTAATCAATCATATTTTGAATATTCTTATTGGTTATCATGCAAGATCATATTATTTCTAATCTCTAATTATAGTTTGAGGATTATAAATCTAATTGTACTTAATAAAATATTACATGTAATTAAGTTATATGTAGCACAAGATATATTGAAAGCTAAATTACGAGTTTTTTGTTTCGTCTGGGATGGTTTTCTTGCTGCTTTCTAAAACAATTTTTTAGTATAAAAATTTTTACTTTAAGAAACTTTTATACTTTAAGAAATTTTTATACTAAAAATTTGCTTTAAAAATAATAAGAAAACCATCCGAAATCCTTTGTAAAGAAAAACCTTAAATTTAACCTAAGCCTCATGATTGTTTCAGCCTTAGCTTATCAATAATTATCTTTGAATCATAACTAAAAATTGTGTTCATGCATTATTTGAAGAAGAATTTAGATTAATATATAAAATATTGTATAAAAAAATGTTAAATATGTTTTTCATAAAATTTTCTCTAGAAAAGGTTAGTCCTCTTCACAATTCTAAAGGACATGAAATATTACAATGGTTATATCTTTATCATTAAACTATCTTGATACTTATACACATGATGCTATTTCAACTATTTTAAAAAGAATAAAAATGGTTTGATTGTCTCATCTCTATTGATTTTCAATTTGTGGATACAAAATTCAATTAGCATAAATCCTTACAAATGCACTTAATTATAAGAGGTTTACTTTACTCAAGACTAGGTTAGGAGTGGTAGATATAGATGCTTAGAAGTTAGACCATTGTATAAAATCCATTCACAATTATATGGTGTGACACCTACACGTTCAACATTTGGATTGGCCTATTCTGACCTGATTGGGAAAAGTAGTAATAAGAGGATTTGGGGAGGAAAAAAAAGACTTTTTAGCCATTTCAGGCCTTTTTAGTCATCTGCTCGGTTCAAAATATTGTGCTGATCGAGATAGGTCACATGACACCTATCTCAATTTTCAAAAATATGAAGTTTTAAGCTTACTTTTTGATCAAATTTTGGTTTTCATTAGCGAACAATGCGGACAACTTTGCATTAATAAAATTTTTACCGCATAACTTTTTATATATTATAGAAAATGAGATTATGAATGTTTTGAGTATTTTCTTAAAACTTTAAAATGAAGGTTTTTAAAACTTGTGGAGTTTTATTGAATAGAAAATTACCTAGACTCCAAAAATTATATTATAGTATGATAAAAGTATTAAAATATTAGTTTACACAAAACTTGATAATTTGGTTATTTTTGAAAATGTGCATTTTTATCTAGTAAGATTTTTTTGTTGCCTACTATTAGAGAAAGTTGTGCAATTGTGACACCTGCTCAATTATGTTTTAACTACTATAATATGATGAAAAATGTGCATATGTGATTAAATAATATTTATTAGGAGTCATAATGAGTTAGAATCCTTTGAGATTATGTCCGTGTTAGGAAATATTTTAGTGTCTACAATATATATTCTAATGGTAATAAACCATGTTCTGCTGCCTACGGGTATGTTCTAGTGCTATAAGTACAAGGGAGTCATAACAAGGCAAAATCCATTGAGATTCCTTCTAGGTCTGAGGAATGTGATATGAAGTACTCTATAATATAAATTATAATTTATACATCTACTTAGTATTATTTCTCTATAATTGGATAACTGTTATGCTCGTATTATATTATTCAATATAGTAATTTATTAGATTATATTTAATTAATTTTAAATATTCAACAAGATATTTAATAAAAGATTTTTATAAATTTAGTTCTACTTATGTGGTGTGTTGAGATATTGAAGCTCACTATGGTTTTACTTATGATTTGTAGGCTCTAAGAAAGGGAAGAAAAATATTGATTAGCAATTTAGGATCATATATAATGTTATATGCATTTCTCTATTTTGATTTTTGTCAATCATAGCTGGTTTATTATTCAATTTCATTACTTCTACATGCATTCATGAATGTATTGTAGTGTATATATATTTTTGATGAAATGAATGAAACCTAGTGGATAAGTTTATTTTAAGTATTTAGATGTGTTAGTAGCTCGAGATTCATTAGTTAATAAGATGAATATTGGAAGAGAATCTCAATATTTCAAAACTAAATTATATGAATAGCCTGTCACCACTCAACATGATGGGACCTATCCTAATCTGGTTGGGGTGTGACAAATTGTTGTGGTATCAGAGCTTTAATTTTGGAATGGATTATAAAATAGAGCTATAATAATTACTCTATAAGTTAGCGGGGTAGTCTTAAGTTTTTCTGGGTGTATATTATTATTTGTTTCATATATATGTATATTTAATTATATATTTTGTGTGATTATGGATCTGCCAAAACCAGACATGATAGATAGGTAGAGTGTTATTCAGTCATGTCCTATATATAGTATTGCTCCGATAATTGATTTAGATATAGTTTTATAGCTTCCTACTTTGATAGCACATATAATAGGTGTGGCACATAGCATGTTTCTTATTATGAGATCTAAAGAGGTAGACAGATATTTGTAAGTGTTGTTATGACAGAAGTATATGAGATTTGATGATATTATTGAGCCTATAGTAATATAGGACTGGCTGAGAAGGCTGAAGAAGATATTTAACGGTAAAAAATTTCCTCCTAAGAGGAAGGTATTGTTAATAATTATATTAGATGACGAGATTAAGCACTAGTGGATGGGCTAGTTGAAGAAGAAATTTTTGGGTAGATTGAATTCTCTGTTTAGCTACGAAGAGTTCTCAGATGTGTTTAGAGCCTGGTTTATACCACCTTCTATATGATATTAGATATATGAGACTTTTCTAGGATTGATTTAGGGGAGTAGAACTATTTTGCATGGCTAGATATGCTCCACAACTAGTTAACACTTTTACAGAGAAGTATTACAGATTTTTTAGGGGACTTCAAGATAGTCTGTGACAACCACTGATATTATTTCACATTTTTTATTTTTTTGAGCTGGTAGAGAGTCATCTAATAGAGAATGATCTGATAGATACTTAGAAGTGGTGGACTGCTGATAGGAAGAGGTTTAATGGTGCGATTTGTGGTAGTGGCTTTTTTGAGAAAAAGAGCATATTTGCACATGGAGATTTTAAGAGAGGTAGACAGTAAGTTTATGTAGCTATCTCAAGCAGTGGCATCGTAAACAATTTTAGTTATATTAGTGGGCTCTTGTGTGCCAAAGTTATGATGGATGTCACTTTAGTCAGTGCTATAGAGTGAATAATGAGAGTTTTAAATATGGATAGGCGGGACACTAGATGGCTAAGTGTCCATATTTAGTGTTTGAGTGATGGCCTAAGCCTAAATATGAGAGTTTTGTTAGACTAGCAGGGAGACCAAGGACAGTTCCAATTTCTACATTTGTTGAGAATTTTACTAGTAGAGGTAGTGGATCTAGTTTTGAGGCAAGTTGATCATTTGGCATTGGTCAAAGAGAGTTTGGTAGTATTATTGCTTTATTTCTAGTTCAACCACGGGTATACAATTTTACTCGATAGGAGGCTCATGATACTCAAGATGTATTGATAAGTACAATTTACATTCTGATCAGCATCCATATCATAATTTATTCAATTTTGGAGCTAATTATTCATTTATTTTCAAGCATTTCTTTAATTTACTATAATTGCCTTCAATTGCATTGCTTGTTTCATTTTCTATTATGTTATCGAATGGAGATGGTATGATAGCCAGTAGATTTTATTTCTATAATATTAAAAATTTTTAATGAGAATTACAAAATCTAGTTTGATTTTATTACCCATTTTCTAATATGATATTATTTTAGGTATGGTCTAGTTGAGTCGGTACGAGCCTCAAATTGATTTTTTAAAGAAGCGGTTACTTTATTTTTAGGCAATGAAAGTTGTGTTTTTTATGAAGATAGAGGTATTTTGTTTTGTTTGATTTTTAATGTGAAAGCAGATAGATTGTTGAAGAAGGCTTGTATGGTATTTGTAACATCAGTCTTAGATAAGAGTATAGATTTTGGTTCTCTTTCTTATGTCCAAATAGTATAATAATTTGTGGATGCATTTCTTAGGGATTAGTCAGTTTACCTCCGGACAGAGATAGAGTTATGTATTGACATATTCCCAATATGAACCCTAATATCTGAAGTTTCGTATAGGATGGAATCTAAGGAGTTTTAGGAGCTAAGGGTTCATCTTCAAGAGTTAGTTGATAAGGGATTCATTGCTAATGTGTTCCCATGGGGAACACCTATTCTATTTATTAGGAAAAAAAGATGGTATGATATGTATGTGTATTGACAACATGCAGTTGAATAAAGTTATTATCAAGAATAAGTATCCCGGCCACAGATTGATGATCTATTTGATCAGCTTGCTGGATCTTCTATATTTTTAAAGATTAGTTTGTGAAGGTGAGAGAGGCTGATGTGATGAAAATAGCTTTTAGGACTCATTGTAGATTTTATGAGCTCTTAATCATGTAATTTGAGGTGATGAATGCATTAGTTGTCTTTATGAATATTTATGAATATAATGAATAGAGTCGTCAAAGATTTTTTAGGTCATTTTATTAATATTTTCACAGATGATATCTTGGTATATTCTACTTTTGATGAAGATCATACCAGACATTTAAGAATTATTTTGGAGACTTAAAGACAACATTAGATATATGCAAAATTCTTAAAATGTGAGTTTGGGCTAAAGAGTATTGCTTTTATGTGGTATGTGGTGAGTAGTGTTGGTATCTCTATAGACTCCCAGAAAGTTCGAGTAGTTATTTGTTGACAGAGGCCTACTACTATGTTTGAGGTACGCAGTTACCTGGGTATGGCTAGAAATTAGGGGAAGTTTATGATGAGACTTTCTCAAATGTTGGTACCTCTAATGAAACTAACTCAAAAGTCAATAGATTTTGTTTGATCACCTGAGTGTGATGCCAATTTTTAGATATTAAAAGTTTATTTGACTTCTGCTTCGATTTTGACTCTTCCATCTAGTATAGAAGGATTTTAAGAATTCAGTGATACTTGACTAATAGATTTAGGATGTATAATAATGTAGCACTGTAGAGACATAGCTTATGCTTCCACATAGTTGAAGCCAGATGAGAGGAATAATTCAATATATGATTTGGAGTTAGCTACTAGTATATTTGATTTAAAGATTTGATAGCATTTTTTTATATTGCATCAGGTGTAAGATTTTTATTGGTCATCAAAATCTTAAGTACATATTCACTCAAAAAGATTTGAATTTGAGGAAAAGGATATGGCTTGAGTTGATTAAAGTCTATGATATGACTATTCATTATCAGTCTGAAAAGGAGAATGTGGTAGTAGACCCTTTGAGCAAGAAATCTTCTGAAGTTTTATTTTTCATCTTAGTTTTGATAAATATTTGATTCAAGATATAGACATATTATAATTGGAGGTGATTTATTTTACTTATTAAGATTCTGGTATATTAACTTTGATGATCATTCAGTCTTCTTTAGAAGAAAGGATTTAGGAAGCTTAGAGGTTAGATACAGAGCCTCCAAAGCTAATTGATTTGATTATATTTAGTAAAAAATGAATATTATGCACATCTGATTTTGGTATTATCTTCTACAAGAACAAATTGTAGATCCCTATTTTTGGCAATCTAAAAGGAGAAATTTTGCATGAGGCTCACTATTCAGGCTACATTATTCACCCATTAAGTAGAAAAATGTACAATTATTTAAAAGGTATATTTTGGTGGCCTGAACTGAAGAAGGATGTGGTAAATTTTGTATCAAAGTGTGATGCATGTCAGTTAGTGAAGATAGAGCATCAGTGATTAGGAGGTCTTTTGTAATTGTTATCCATTCCATAATGGAAGTAGGAAGATGTGACTATGGATTTTGCTATAGTTTCGCCATGTCGAGACAATCGCATGATGCTATCTTGGTTGTTGTTGTTGATCAACTACAAAGCATGTGCATTTCATTCTAATATAATAGTCTAATTCTGTAAATTGATTGGCTCAGGTATATGTGCGTGAGATCATCATATTGCATGAATACTAAAGGGTATAGTCTCTAACATCGATGGAAGGTTTACCTAAAGACTACGTAGATTATCTAGCAGTGTGTGGAATCATTAAATTATATCATTTTGTATAGTATGAAGTTAAAAACATATATACGAACTCAATTTTGAACTGTACAAAATCATATGGTTTCTATAAATTGGAAGCTATTCTTTTAATTTATTCACAATATATTCCACATTCAGTTCTTTTCAATCATTATGTTTAATTCTTTTTAAATGGCAAGCGACAACAAACGGGCACATCATTCCAAAAGAAGTTCATCTCGTATTGAACTAGATGATAACTTTCGTTTAAGAGAGAATGAACAAGCCTACGATCGAAAGCTAAGATTACACCATCATGTCTTCTTATTTAAGAAGATATAAATTTTTCAATTATGCCTCTTTTTCACTCCACTCGGTCTTCTTTCATTCTCACTTTGATCAACACATTTTACTCTGACATTTTTTATTATTTTCTTGCCAATATGAGAATGAGAGGGAACAATACCATAATGTTCTCATATGTCTTCCACCAATGAGTAGAAATCACTGAAGAGGATTTGGGCACATTTTTACATATTAGAACTGAAGGTGTTATGGCACATTTTATGATTTCAAGAAGTGATTTTGGTTGGTCTATTGTAAATCAAACTCTTAGGGGTATACCTTCAATCCAACACTTACCTCTTATTTATACTGAATCAAAATACCAGAATCATCCAGCATGCCATTATTCCTAAAGTTTGTGATCAAATAAATATCACTCCTTTGCTTAGTGTAGTGACATACTATATTATGTCAAACACTCCATTTGATGAAGCCTAGTTGATTCTAGACACATCAATAACCTTACTGACATCAGCTCCATGCAACTAGAAGGAAGAAGGATGTGGCCTTAGGATACTCGATTACCTATATCCTTGAGAAGAAATACAATCTTATTCATTCTGATCCCTCAAATAAACTGCCTACCTATTTTACTGATGCTTCATTTTGCATTTTTTTCAGTGGGATCAAGGGGATGAGGGAGATGATTTTGATGTAGGATTTGCTCCCGAGATTCGATCTCGAGATTCGATCGCCTCGAGTCTCATATATATCAATGATTTGATCATGTTCATACTCATTTGGACTAGCAGGACTATAGATACAATGAGGATATGAGCTGGGTGAGAGGACAATTTTATTCACTTAATACTCAAGTATCTACCATTAACAGCTACTTTACCCAGTTCAGTCTTCCACAGCCACCTCCAAATCAGGATCCTTTGAGTTTTTAGTTTAGTTGTTGATTATTGTATGTTTTGTTATTTTAATTCTTATGATATTGAATTTAAATTTTTTTTTTCTTTGATATTGTTCTATTTTCTTTATGTTTGAGTAGTGTTACTTAAAAAAAATGTTGTTATTGTTGATTTTTTTTCTCAATTTGCCTATGAGTTATTATTGATTAATCTAGAATGTTGATCTACATGCTGAAATCTTTAAATTATTTACATTACTATATTATTTCCATAGATTTTTTTCTAAAAACTTTAAATCAAATTATAATTAGATTTAGATGAGGAGATCATACTCATGTTCTAATAGACATTTATCATATAGTTATAATTGTTGCAAAAATTGGGATTTATTTTTCTTTTATTTTCTTGTTCAATATGCTGATTTTCTTGTTATCTATTAGGTTTTCTTTTGTGGTTTATTCTTTCTTATATAATAAGGTTTTTCTTTTATTTGGAAGATATTCACACAAGCTAAAATTTACTAATTAATGTTGTAGAAAGAACAAAATGTCAAAAGAAATACAAAGTGTGCCAAATTTGAAAAGAAGCATAAAATGAACCAAACCTGAGAAGATGCGAAATGTTCACCAAATAAAGTTCAAATTCAAAAAGATATGCAATTGCATCAACAAAAAATTCTCAATTCTAATTGATACAATAACATAAAATGAACCCACGCAACATTTAGTTATTTCCCTTATATCTCTAATTCTTAGACAAATCCATACATTAAAAAATAATTTTAATTATTGAATTTTAAAATATTTAATTTTTATTTAATTATTTTTATGATAATTATTTATTTTGATACTTTTGATTTTTAGAATGAATATTGAACATGGTCAAATTTTCTTATCTTATTTGTTTACTGATTTAAAATATGAGTTTTTGCATCTGAAATTTAATGTTTGGTCTTGTAAATTTTAAAATTCCTTTCTTTATCAACTTTCTGATTCATCCATAACAGCTTTTATATTCTAGCAATTTTTTTTTCTCTTTCCTCTTTTTGCTTATGTCAAAAGGGGGAGGTAGTTTGTATTTATTTGAAGTCTTTTTGGTCCTGTGTTTGTGTTTTGGTATTTATGTTTCTAGTAGATTTTGAGTTTGTTTTAGAAAAATTAAATTTTAAAAAAGGATGAAATTTTTTTTCCCTTGATTTTTATTTTTCATTCAATGAGGGGGAGTTTAGGAAAAAGAACTTTAATTTGTAATTCAAACAATAATTTTTTTTGCCATCATAAAAAAGAGAGAGATTATTGCAAATCAGGAATCAAGATTAAGGTTGTGATTTTTGATAATAATAAAATATTATTATTTTGATTTTATTATTTCTCCTAGCATATATTAGATGTTTCTGCTTGTTTCTATGTGTATTAACATTTGAGGGATATTTAATCACTAGGCCACCTTTATTCGGTAACATTTCTTTTGATTTTTAGAAAACACGCATGTCTATATTTTTATAATCACATGACTATGGCATATGGATATTAGTACAGGATGGTTATACTTGACCTACTAGAATTATTGGTGTCATTAGAACTGAAACACCATTTATTGAATGGACTTTAGAAGGAAGAGAATAAGCACAGTTAAATGTAAAATGTTAAACAATTTTTTCTGTGATTTGAAATCTATGAATTATATGCATATTTCTACTTGCAAAACTAGAAAAGAAAATATGGGATAGATTTTTGCATAACTTATGAAAGAACAAATGAGGAAAAACAATCTAGATTGAATATTTTATTACATGACTATAAACTATTTCACATTAAACCAAATAAGTTAATTTCTTATATGTATATGCGATTTAGTCAGATTGTTACTTCATTGCATGCTTTAGGTAAAGAACTTATAAATTCATAAAAAGTTAATAAAATTTTATGCTATTTATCTACTTCTTATGATGCAAAGATAACTATCATAACTGAGTCTAAAGATCTGAATGTATATTCTAATGATAATCTACTTAGGTCACTTATTACTTACGAGTAAGGAGTGAGTCAAAGACAGATCGATGCATGTGATAAAAGGAAAGAGAAAAATATAGCTTTAAAAGTTAATGATTTAGAGACTGATCAATTAATGTAGAGAATGAAGAAGATATTGCACTTATACGTAAGAAATTCAAAAGTTTTCTTAAGAGAAAGCAACGATGATGTTAGCATTAGAACAAATGTAAGCTCAATAAGAATCAAAAAATTACTAATGAAGTTATTTATTATGAATACATAAAGCTTGGACATATAAAGAGAGATTGTCTAAATCTCAAAGGTAATCCTAACAAGGCAAAAATTGAGGAGAAAATAAATGTTAGAAAGGGTAAGAAAAGAATGCAAAGAGCTTTATGGGCTGACTCAACTTAAGAATCTTCAAAAATAGAAATAGAAGAGTAGCTTACAAATTTGTGCTAAATGGGAAATAAATTTGATCATTCAGATTAAGAGGGGGTATGTAATCTATCCTATGATGAATTATTTGAAGTTTCTCAAAAGATTTATATTGTATATAGAAAACTTAAAAAATTACATACTAACCTTAGTATTGAGTATTTAAATTTACAAAAAGAGAATGAAAATGTTAGGAATGATCGTACAACCATAAATAGCAATCACATGGTTTTGCTAGATAAATTTGATTATTTGAATAAGAAGCATGATCTTGAAAACATCTAGCTTAAAAATGATTTTAAAAAATTTATGGGTGAATCTAATCAAAGAGAACATAATTTAAATATTAAAAAATTTCTTTTGGAAAATACAATCTCATATCTTCAAATAAAAGTGAAAGCTTTTAAGGAATATAAGATAGCTCCCACACTTGAATAATTTTACAATTCTTAAAAAAATATATATAACTTAAAAACCTAGGAAAAGATATTATAACTCATATAAATTAGTAAATCATTTTTCTGGTGTTATATACTTTTCATGTGGAATGATGGAGCATATTTTCCACACTTATACTATTCATAATAAAATACATTTAGTGTGGAGACCTATGATGCATCAGTCACAGCATATCAAACATGAATCTAGATTCTCATTATCTAAAAGAGAACCCAAAGTTATTTAGGTTCCCAAGTCTAATATTTGATAATTTTGTAGAAACGCTCTCAAATAAGCCCTCGTGAGAGCATTTGGTACATGGATAGTGGATGTTCAAAATATATGACCGGAGATGCAAATCAATTTATATTGCTTAAAGCTAAAACTAGAGGTAAAGTGACACTTGGAGAAAACACTACTATGAGAGTGGTAGGTTCAAGTCTGATTGGTAACACGAAGAATTTTCTAATTGAAAATATATTATTGGTAGAAGGCTTAAAACATAACTTGATAAGTATTAGTCAGCTTTGTGATAAGGGTTTTAAAATAAAATTTTTCCTACAAGCTATAATATAAGCTAAAATGGGGTTAATATTTTGTATGGATATAAGGTATACATGCTTGATTTAAATTGTGTTAAATCTTCAAATACTTTTTTTTAAAAAACTATTGTTGATGAATCTTGATTATGGCATAAAGGACTTTATCATGCAAGCATGAAAAATCTTAGGAATATTGCCCAAAAGGAACTAGTTAAAGGCATACCCAAATTATACTATACTAAGGATCACCTGTGTGATGCGTGTTAATTTGGAAAATAAGTCAAATCCTCCTTTCATTTAATTAAGGATCTTAGAACTAGCAAACCCTTAGAAGTCCTTCACATGGATCTCTTTGTACTTATTAGCATTGTAAGTTTAGGAGGGAAAGTTTTTTGGTATATGATTGTTGATAATTATTCAATATTCACTTTGATTAAATTCTTATCACAAAAGAGTGAATCATTTAATGAGTTTAGAAATTTTTCTACTTGGATTTAGAGGAAGCTAGGTTGTGAAATTCTTATAATTCATAATGACCACAATGGAGAATTTGAAAATAAAATTTTTGAATATTTCTATAAAAAGCAAGGGATAGATCATAATTTTTTAGCTCTAAAGACTCATCAATAGAAGGAGTTATTGAAAGAAAAAATAAAATATTGGTAGAAGCTGCTAGAGCCATGTTGGCTGACCTAAATATTTTTTGGCTGAAGAGATTAATACATCCTGTTATGTTTTAAATAAGGTGAAATTAGATCTAAGTTAAATAAGATACCCAATGAACTTCTTAAGGGCATGTACTTAGATGTAAAGTGTTTATTCATAATAATGGCAAAACTCTTTTAAGAAAATTTGATCTAGGTTGGAAGAAGAAAATGTTGAAGAAATTACTCATGGAATTAAAAATGCAAAATTTGAAGAAAGGGTTGGAAAAGAAAATATATTGTCTAGAGAATGGAAATATTCTAAAGGTCATCCAAAAGAACTAATTTTAAAAGACTCGAGTGAAGGTGTTAGAATTAGGCATGTGAAAGTTTGAGTAGGTTGTTAGAACTTATTGAACTGTCCCATGGCTAATTAAGAGAGGGTGAATTGGTAATTTTTAAAAATTTCATGGATTTTCAAAAATCATTTTTATAAAGTTTAAATAATGATTATAAAATATGCATTTGTGTAATAAACTAATTATTACAACAAATTTTTCAAGCACAAAATTTTGAAACATAGAAAATTAAAAATACATAAAAGTACAGTGAATAGAAGAACACGAAATTTATAGTGGTTCGGTCCAAACTAGACCTATGTCCACTGTTGACCTCGATTTTCGCTCGAGTGCCCTTAAGTGCATTCGATCGATGCGATTGGTCCTCGTCGAGCCCAATTCGAACTCGAATCGATCTGAATTGATTTTAATTAGACTCGACCCTGTTCAATCAAGCCTGAGTAATTTATTTTTGACTGCGTTGGGTTCGATTCGACCTAAATCATCTCTTAATTTGAGATTAATTCGATTTAGTTAAATTGATCTTTTAAATCAAACTAATTTGAGTTCAACTCACACCCAAGCTTAACTCAAGTCAGCCATAATTAATTCTAAATAAACTTCAAAGTGCTTTTTAATAAGTTTGAATCCCGTGCCAAATCAGGCAGCAGATCAGATGGTTTGAATCAAATCTGTGAAGACCTCAGCTCCTCCCTCGACGTCCATGATCTTTTGCAACCGCGACAGGGATACGAAGCAAAGAGCAAACTCTATTTGCATGTTTTGAGCTGCTGCAACAATAGATGGAAATAGGCAGGCTTCCTCTTTCGGCAAAGGGTTCGTTTTATTCAAGAAAATGGTTCCAGGCGTGGGGAGCTCTTCCAATTCAGTCCCTCTCCCTCTCTCTCTCTCTCTCTCTCTCTCTCTCTCTCTCTCTCTCTCTCTCTCAATTTCGCACTCTCTCCCTCTCGCCCTATTTCTCTTGGTTTCGAAGATCACAGAGGACCTCGACCGAGCCCCCTCTAGCCTTCCTCTGGTTCGAATAGTCCTGAACTTTATGTTAGAACAGGTGTATACGTGGCAGTAGGTCCCAATCTGTGGTCTAAGTCTTTAGTATTTTACGGTTCTTGATGTATGGTTAAAACAGCTTGTAGTCTATATATATAGCCAGGCCTAGTCTTGTACAGGAATTCAACAAATCGATTCTACTTTCTCTGTCATTCTGGATTATTTCCCTTCCGATGTATCTTGTTAACATGGTATCAGAGCGTATTGCCCAGCGGCTTACATTCTTGCGTCCGTCTCAGTGACCTCCGTTCTTGCTTCCGTCTCATTCGCTTTGCTCTCTCCGCCATCCATGGCCGATCAGGGATCGTTGGCGTCCACACAAAGAGAATCAAACATCACCAAAACGCTGGAGGAATTTGTGGTTCTGGCACCTCTCAAATTTTTTATCTCCAATCTCAAGAATCTCGTTCCCACTCTCCTCACCAACGAGAACTACTCTATATGGCGACATCAAATGCATCAGCATTTCACCGCAAATGGTTTTAGCGGCCATCTCATGGGCACGAGCTTGTGCCCTCCCGCCTCCTCCCTCAACGATCATCGATTATGGAAACTCATTGATCGAAATCTTGTCTCAGCGCTTCTGTCCACAATCTTCTCATCTGTGCTTCCCTACTTTCTCACGTTATCCACAACAAACGAGATCTGGACGATTCTTGAATCCATACTTCAACCCACCAATCGTTCGAGAGTAATTCAGCTCAAGAACGAATTACACCAAGTCCAAATGAAAGATAGATCAATGCAGCAATACTTGACTCAAATCAAGAATCTCGTAGACAATATTGCAGCTGCTGGATCCAAGATCGACAATGAAGACATCATACTCTACACTATGAACGGTCTCCTAACCATATACAATCCCTTCAAGACAACGATTCGGACCTCTCTGACACCTATTTCCTTGGAAAATTTATACTCTCTTCTATGCAGTGAAGAGATAAACCTTCAGCAAGATCATTCCAAAGAACTCAGTTCCCCGTCCGATAACTCAACTCTTCTCTTGGTTCGGAACAAGCCCAATCGTGGTCGCTTCACAAGATCCCAATACAAGAATCAAAATGCGCGACCCAACTCCAACAACGAAGCTCGTCCACAGTGGAATCAATCCTCTGTTCCACGCCCGGTTTGTCAAATATGCGACAAAATAGGGCATATTGCGATAGATTGCTGGCATCGCTGCAATCTTCAGTATGCTTCACCTTCCTCGACGAACCCTCGAGCTCACTACGCGTAGCACCAAGCCTCACCAAACAACATAGAGTGGATTCTTGACTCCGGAGCCACCTCTCACATGACTCAAGATCTTTCCAACTTAAGCAATGCGTCTTCCTATAATGGACTAGACTCCGTCTCGGTGGCTAACGGAAACACTGTTCCGATCCAGCATACTAGCAACGGATTACTTCCTCTTCCCGAGACTGCTCGTAAGCTTCATCTCCAAAACATTTTACACGTTCCTTCTATATCTCATAATCTAGTATCCATTTCAAAACTAACCACAGACAACAACATTTCAATTGTTTTTGATGCTAATGGTTTCGTGATTAAGGATTCCCAGGACAACCGGCAGCTTCTTCATGGTCGCAAACATAACGGTCTATACCAAATTCGATCCTCCTCCGCCTCTGTCCATCCAGCTCTTCACGTTCGGAACAGCAACATTCGGATGTGGCATGCCCGTCTGGGGCACCCAAACTCGCAGATCATCTCATCTTTATCAAACTTTATTCCTGATTTACGTAATTCTTCTATGTCTGCAGATATCTGTATTTCTTGCAAAGTGTCAAAATGTCATAAACTACCTTTTACTAGTAGCATTTCTATTAGTACAAAACCTTTTCAGCTTATTCATGCGGATGTCTGGGGCCCGTCCCCATGCCAGTCTATAAATGGTTTTAGCTATTATGTGATCTTCATTGATAATTTTATGCGGTATTCGTGGCTTTATTTGATGATAGCAAAGTCTGAGACTTTCTCAAAATTTAAAATATTATGCAATTTAATTCACAATAAATTTAATGCTACTATTCAATATTTTTGCTCCGACGACGGCGGTGAGTTGCTCAGCAACCAATTCACCAACTACCTTCTTGAACACGAGATCACTCGTTAGCTCAGTTGTCCACACACTCTTGAGCAAAACGGCATGGCTGAAAGGAAACATAGACATCTTCTTGACATCACAAGAACTCTGCTACATGCTGCCAGTCTTCCCCAAAATTCTGGGCTGAATCCTTGACAACAGCGCATTACCTGATCAATCGCATACCGAGCAAAGCCACACATCCTCATAGTCCTCACCGTCTTCTTCACGGGCAACCTCCTTCCAACTCACATCTCCGGATGTTCGGATGTCTCTGTTTCTCGTGGCTCAAGCCATACGTCTCAAGCAAGCTGGACTCTCACTCCCGCGAATGCGTCTTTCTCGGCTGTTCCACAATGCACAAAGCATATCGCTGTCTCGATATTCAATCTAACAAAGTGTACATATCAAGACACGTCACGTTTCAAGAAGACATCTTTCCTTTTAAGATCACGAATCAGATCACCACGCCTACTCCTCCCTCATTGAATCAATCACCACTTCTCCTCACTCCAGCATCCACAATACAATCCTCTCTAATCAAACACCCACCCATCTCACAGACACACTCTACTCAAACACCTCAGTCTCAATCCCCACTTCCATCCACGCCGCACAGCCCAGCCACGACATCTCAACTGCCTATTCCTCTGGTCAGAACTCATCACATGCACACGCGGCTCATGTCCAGCATCACCAAACCGCGACAGATTCTGGATCTTTCGGCTACTTCCACCCTTGAGGACACTCCCACTTCCTTCGCTCAGGCAAATAACCACGAACATTGGCGCTCGGCCATGTCCACCGAATATGAGGCCCTTCAAAACATAACCACCTGGTCGTTAGTTCCCCCTCCTCACAACAAACCAATCATAGGGTGCAAATGGACATTCAAAATCAAACGGGACTCCTCCGGCAAAGTATCTCAATACAAAGCACGTCTTGTTGCTCTCGGATGTTCTCAAGAACTCGGTATCAACTACACGGACACGTTTAGCCCTTTCGCCAAGATGACTACGATCTGAGTCTTGATCACGTTAGCTCTCCACAACAACTGGTCCATTCTACAACTAGACGTCTCGAACGCCTTTGTGCACGGTGACCTTCACGAAGACGTTTATATGAAACAACCTCCAGGATTCAAAGATACTACTCATCTGAAATTTGTGTGCAAGCTCCATAAATCCATCTACGATCTTAAACAGTCCCCAAGACAATGGTTTAGCAAAATTATAAACTCTCTACGAACCTTCGGCTTCATTTTCAGCAAAGCCGACCCTTCACTACTCATTTACACAAAAGATCGGACATATTTGTTTGTGTTAATCTACGTCAACGACATCTTGGTCACCGACAATGATAAGTTCACAATCGAACTACTCTTAAATCAATTGCATTCCAATTTTAAACTCAAACAACTTGGTGATATATCACTGTTCTTAGGCATACAGGTAGACAAAACATCAACGGGATACTTCTTGCATCAACAACACTATGCAAAACAACTTCTTCACACAGCAGGATTTACCAACAGCAAAGCTGACCTCACCCCCATGTCGCTCAAACAATCAACCGCCACCACCAACAAGACACCTTTCTCCGATCCCAAGCTGTACCGAAAACTTGCAGGTTCGCTTTAATACCTATCTATTACCCGTCCCGATATAGCTTTCGCTACTAATTACATATGTCAACATATGCATGAACCATCCAACGATGACTTTCAAACACTCAAACGGCTGTTGCGTTACATACAAGGCACCACCGAACTCAACATCCCCATAGATCACGGCGATCTTCAGCTCAGAGCCTTTGCCGATGCCTACTGGGCTGCAGATCACTCAGATAGGCGTTCCATCACCGGGTTCTGCACATTTTTGAGCAACACTATCATCTCGTGGTCATCAAAAAAACAAGTTACTGTAGCTAAATCATCAATCGAAGATGAGTATCGATCCATCTCCTCAACCACGTCAGAAGTAATTAGGCTTCGCCGGCTGCTGGCCGAACTCCGCATACAGCAGAATGGACCTACCCCTCTATACTACGACAACACATCAGCTATAGCCCTCGCCAACAATCCGGTCTTTCACGACCGTACCAAACACATTGAGCTCGACTATCACTTCATCAGTGATCATATCAAAGCCGGCGCGCTCAAGATTCTACACATCAGCTCTGCCGAGCAAACTGCCGATATTCTTACAAAATCCCTACCTAAAGATCGTTTTCTGTTTCTACGAAGCAAACTCAACATCTGTGCTCAGGATGTTTAGTTTGAGGTGGCATGTTAGCACAGGTGTATACATGGCAGTAGGTCCTAATCTGTGGTCTAAGTTTTTAATATTTTACGGTTCTTGATGTATGGTTAAAATAGCCTATAGTCTATATATATAGCCAGACCTAGTCTTGTACAGGAATTCAACAAATCAATTCTACTTTCTCTATCATTCTGGATTATTTCCCTTCCGATGTATCTTGTTAACAGTTTGACTCTCCCCTTCTCGTTAGTCCGGCGAATCCAGAGAGGTCGCAGGACCCGATGGCACTATCCCAAGCTCCACCCTCAGCAGGTTCGTACACATGCCTCCCCAAAATCGGCTCCCTTCCAGCAGGTAACTCCCTCTCTTCCCACCTCTACTCCATTTTCTTCTCCTTCTTCTTACTCTTCTTCTTTATTCTTCTTTTCCTGATTTTATTCTCTGCTTCTCCTTAATATTTCCTTTGTTCTTTTTCATCTCAACCTAAATCTTATGGATGATTTGGTTAGTGAGAAGCTTCACTCATAGAAAGTTCATTTTACTTGATTAAAGTTGAAAGTGAAAACAATGTTTTATGGAGTATATGTCATTACACCTCTTGCTCCATTGATTTCTAAGTGAATGTATTCATTCATTGTGCTAAATACTTTAATGACTTGTGAGGATAGTAGTTGATTTCATCACAATGTGTTGATTCTCTTTTTATCCAATTTGTGGGTTTGTGTTTGGAATGGACTATTAATATATGAATCTACATTTTCTTCATGTCATTTGATTTGAAATTTTAGGTGTAAACGGTAGAGAAGCATGAGTGGCCATTTTGATCTTCTATCAAAATGTGCACACAAGGTGTTTGTGCTAATGCTTAACATGACACTTTGAGCTCTTTGGAGTTAGAAAGAAGTAGGAAGCAAATGAATTATTGACCTTATTTCATTGTGATGTGAGTCTATGGATTATTGGAGGTGTTGCCTCGACTTCTTTCATAAGCATGTGTATCTCGTTATCATTCACGATTAGGCTTGCCCTTTGGATGCTATATGTCTATGTTTGGAGAAGTTTAGATTTGCAAGCCTTGTTCAATAAGTCTACATAGAACTAACGGTTTATACACTTTTGTTAAAGCTTATGTCACGATCATCTTAAAGTTATCTTTTGGAACAAGTGTCATGGTTGCCAAACCTTTGGTTTTATACCTTCATTTGCTCAAATATTGTAGTTTAACTATTATCTTTAAGGAAAATTATGATATCTTGGTTGATGACTCATGAAGCTTTGAGTTTGGCATGGGAAGCCACTTAACCAAATGTTGTGTAACCATATTTAGATATAAAATTTCCGCATGTTTCCCATGAGTTTGGACATATTTATGCTTGTGAAATTCATCCCAAAATCTCTTTATTGGAGTGTTTAAGGCTCTTTTAACTAGTAATATTGGTAATGAGTTTGAGGAATCCCAAATAACCTTTGTGATTGTTATGTTATTTAAGGAAATCTACATGCAATTCTCTCATTTTTCTACAAATACTTATGTGTTGCAAGAAGGGAAAAAAAGATTTGACCCCTTTCATTGTGAGATGAGTTTATGGATTATTGGAGAGGTTGTTTGTTGAATGTGCATCTAAACATAGTGATGTATTCTCATGTGAAATGTCTTTTACAAACATGTGGTTTGTTATTGGATTTGTTTTTATTTTTAAGAAAGCATGCTGGTACTTGAATTTCTATATGAAATCTACGAGAAGGTAAATTGAACTCAATAATGAGATGGCGATGTGGTTTGTTCTCAAAGATGAAGTTCTATTCCATGCATAGCTAGATCAAGGTACTTAATGGTGCATATTTGTGCTAGTACTCACATATTGCTTGATGTATTTAGTGAATGTTATTTAGCTAAATAATTACACTCTCTCATGATTCATAATTAGTTGATGGGATTTTATGTGATTCGATGATTAAGTTGCCTCATTACTATTGCTCTCTTTCTATATTTTCCTACAAGTAAAGTGATTATTTGTTGCATATCGATAGTGTCATATTGAATGTTATTCCCCTCATTTGACATGTCAATGTGTAGGAAGATGAAGTGTATGTCCAGTACCAAATGTGCTAATCTCTTGGGCATGTGTGATCACCATAGGTTCCATATGCTTTGCTACTTGGGTTAAAATGCAAAATTCATATTTTAGAAAAACATATGCACACAATATCACATGTTTTGAACTTGTTTGGAAAGGTTTCCTTGCTAGCAGAAATAAGTTTCACATAGCCTATGTTAGAAGACCTTCTTGAGTTCTTTTGGGTAGAATTAGCTCTTATCAAAAATTTCTTTCTCTTACTTTTATTTAGCTTTAAAGTTGGTTGGAAAGCAATTGTGAGTCTCATGCTTGTATGACTCATATCATGAAAACATGTTTAGCTACCAAAGTTGATTTGTGATGAGATATCTCCGTGCTTTTGCGAATTCGGATTCTTCTTTATTCATTTGAATTTATATGAAATTCATGTTAGCAATTTTGTTGAGAAGTCTTATAGTTTGTTTTATATTGAGGAGTTTCATGGTTTGCTTTTTATTGAGGAGATTTTGTGATTGGCTTCATGATTGGAAAGGTTCATAAATAGCTTTATGTTAAGGTTTCATGAGTGATCTTCAAAATGAAAGATGTTACAAGTTGTTTTACATTTGGTTTCATGTTAGAAAGCTTTGCTAATTGTTTTTCATCAAGAGGTTTTATCATGAGTTTTGCGAATTGTCTTACATTGATATTTTTGTGATTTTGTCTTGTGAATGTCTCTTGAAGGAGGGCTTCATAGTGCCTATTCATCGAAGAACTTCCACAAGTATACCCCACACCAAATTTAAAATAGAAAGCACTTGATTGTCTTTTGTGTCAAGAGTTTTTGGTAGTTGATTTATGTGGAGTTTTATGTAGTATTTCATTTAGAAGTTCTTACAAGCCATTTTGAGACTTCTAGTTTTGTGATTTGATTTGTGTAGTAAAGTCCTTTAGTATCTTTTAGAGCAAGTTAATGTCCAGTGTACGGATTGTCTTTCTATTGATTCACATTCACTTCTAAAAGGTGAGTTTTTTTTTGGAAATATGCAAAAAGAAAATGCTTGTTTTAGTTTTGGGTTCTGGGAAACTGTTTCTCTTCCATTATTTTGAGCTTTGTTTAGAGAGAGGTTAAGTTATTTGAGTCGAGTCAAATGTATCAAGTGCTGTGTTTGGAATGTGGGGATAGCAAAGGGCATTGAAAATGCCTTCTCCCTTATTCGTACCACATCGAATTAGGGAGAAAGTTATTTTAGGGGCACACTTGGCTTCAAAGAAGTGTGCTCAACAACAATAATGCCTACATTCATTTTATGTTTAATTTTCATTCTTTTTTCTTTCTATTGCATCTAGTTGTCTTTTGCTTTACTTTTAGTTTTCTCTGTCATTTCTTTTACGCTTTGATATTAAATACTTGTAAAATAAGGAGAACCCAAAAGATATATGGCTCAACCGGTATATAAAAAGGTACGTTCTTGCTTTTATTGCATCTCATTGCTTTGTATTATCATTTGCTTATAGAATGTGCTCTAATACACCTTTCTTTTGTGTTTTGCGAGGCACCCTTTTGGAGAGCAAAGGACAAGGAGGACTGGAACATTCAGTGACGGAGTACGGACAATCGGATTAGAGCATCAGTCGCCCCTATTTAGTCTTGTAGGGGTGCTACGGGCGAAACCACCAGGTCATAGCCCCCGGAGCTGTAAGTTTTTCTTAAACGTAGAAGACCTTTAGGGGCCTTAATGATTGCATGCTCCCCACCCTTTAGGACCCTGTAGAAACTTCATTTCATAATTAGGATTGTTTCTTTTCTTTTAGATCCCCAAACCTAGTGACATGCGTACGAAAGTCTTAAGGGTTAGAAAAAAAAACCTCTTTTAGTCCTAAAACTTTAGTGGCACTTAAGGACAAAAATTAAGGATCGAGTTTTAGATAACATAGACTTAGGGTGCATGCGCCCTATAGGATAGAGACATTAAAATATAAAACTTAGTGACATGTTTTTCTAGGTTTTTTTTTTTAATCCATTAATAATCAACCAATGAAAATCAACCTTAATTCAATCTTTAAAATGCACTAAAACACTTAATTTTTATTCTAGCCATAATTAATATTTCATAATCATTAAAAAATTCCAAATCTAAATCATGTACAAATAATATAATAATAAACCCTTAACCAATCTAAATTTTAAAAGATTTAGATTAAGTAGGAGATTAAACTTAAAACTAAAATTCATTAGGATAAAAGACTCCTAAAATATCAAACCTTATATCAATCTTTAAAATCAATAAACAAACCTAATTAATAAATTGCTCAATTCACCCCTTTCTTTTTTAGTTTATAACCAACTAATAATTCAACAAAAATTGGTTGCCACTGGGTAACCCATGCCTACGAGGCTACTAAGTTAGCCCCAAGGAGGGTGAAATAAATCACACGACCTGATGTGAAACAAAGGTAGTAATTAATCAAATACTAAAAAATGAAAATTCTAAAATCAATCTTAAAATACTAAGATTTGAACTTCAATTAAAATTTCCTTTTTGCCTTTAACTAATAAAAATGTAAGTAACTTTAATTAAATTATCCTACATAGGACTTATCCAAAACTACACAGCCTACACACACTTAGACCTATTTGCTAGGGCACAACTTCTAGTTTTAGGTTAGGTTGATGTGTTTTTTTTCTTTCCTTCTATTTTTGTGTTGTGGCACTTTACATGTGACCCGTGTGCTATTTTCTTTACTATTTGCTTTAGTTTTCTGTAATATTTTTTGTGATGAGTTTTAATTTCTTCCTGCACTGTATTGTGATCGATAGAATACCCATAGGTTAGGAATGCTTTTATACTGACATTATCTTCTTGCAGATGATCGTGCTCACACATCGCTAAAGGGGGCTAAAATTCATAATAAAAAAATATAACTGTTACAGGTGCTTCAGCTGCTTAGCCCCCAAATAATAAAAGCACGGCCAAGTGTGATTGATATTGAGTAATTTTATTTCATATATATATCTGCTTGGATGATTATGATTATAATTGCTTAGGATAACCCCTGTAGGAGAGTCTAAATTTTCTTTTTGCTGATGTAATGTATTTGATGATAAATGTTGTGAAAATTGTTAAAAATAAGGCATTTTAAAGGTAGAGGGGTCAAAAGGGAAAAGGAAATTTCTTGTAGAGAACTTCCTTTTTCATTTGGACGTCCTTTTGGAGCACACCCTACAAGGAACCGGGAGGGAGGAAGATGATCCATAGATGAATCAAGGAAGTGTAAATGAAGAGTGGGATATAAAATGCCTTGTTTTAAGATTTGCATCATACCTTAGGAGTAGAACCCGGGTTGTTGTCGGTGGAGCCCAGCCACCACTACTTTTTTTATACTCTATGATGTAATATTGTATGGCACTTGCCATGGACTCTAGACACTCTTTTCCATGGTTTTCTTTATTGTGATTATTTTATTTACTTTATTTACGCAGTAGAAATGGTATGTATTTTATAGGTTTCTTTCTTGCATGTGCTTGTGCCTGACTCACTAAGCTCTTTAGGGATAAAATTTTTCTACTCATAATTACTAATAAAATTTTAAGAATTAACTCACATAGAAACATAACGATATAGGGAATAGCCAGAATCATCCGGGGTCTCATGCATGCATTCTCTCTCTTCTCTCTTTAGACAACTTTCCCGCCTGCATGTAGAGTCCGGATAATCTGGCCTATGAGGATGAAGTACCGGACCCAGGGAAGTTTAGTCTTTCTAAAAAAAATTATTTTTATAAGCCTTTTTTAAAATTTCATATATTCATGATTTGGAGAGTTTGACTAGCATAAACTACATTAGTAACTAATTAAAATTAAAATTTAACTACAATAGATTTAAGATCATTATACCATTCATAAGTGTGGGTTCACTTAGGAAATTCTCTAGATGTTGATCCCAAATTTCAAAGTCTAACTACCCACCCATCTATCATACGGATCGGATATCATGGATTTTATACGATTAAGTAGTTTTGGCTGGCTTCCTTTTTCAAGCAAGGAATAAGTCCAGGATTGCATTAGTTAGGTCGTAAATGTTAGTGTCGTGTATATGATACTATATCTTTTATAGAATTAGGATCTAAGGCTAGTGGTACGAGTGTACCATTGCACGCCTTATCGGTGGGTTAGCTCTCCATTCTTCTGAAAGTTATAAATCCTACCCATCTGTGTCACACAGATGACGCCACCTCCTTCTATCTCTCACGCTTGCTTAAGATGCAATGCCTTTTCCTTTTATCTAGTTTTCTCTTCCTCATATCGACCGAATGATGATTGAACCACGCATGATTGATTAAACCAATTTGAACTTGTCTTCCCCTTTGATTAGGAAAGCCTAGAAATTCCTTCGCGCTAAACCCATTTGAGAAGATAATCTAACATCCTTAATCAAGAGTTTTCTTAGACCGAGGTTTAAGATGTAATTAACTACGGGGGCTTGTGCCGGTAGGAAACTGATCCCCACAATCAAATAAACCCCATTTGAGCTGACGTATCAAATAGGGAAAATCTCATAAAATTTTAGGTTATATATATTATTATCCATCAAAGTGTGTAGGAGAAAGTCACTATCTTCCATGGCTATTCATATGTATAACTCGATCTGCTCTTCCATCAGTCTGCTTATGTTTAGTGTAAAGGCCTACGATCATTTTGTCCTATGGGATAGTGTGATCGTACCCTTTGCATTCGAACTCCATAAGCAGAATCCTTTCGGAGACCCACAATTATTCTAAAGGTCATCCAAAAGAACTAATTTTAAAAGACTCGAGTGAAGGTGTTAGAATTAGGCATGTGAAAGTTTGAGTAGGTTGTTAGAACTTATTGAACTATCCCAAGGCTAACTAAGAGGGGGTGAATTGGTAATTTTTAAAAATTTCTTGGATTTTTAAAAATCATTTTTATAAGGATTAAATAATGATCATAAAATATGCATTTGTGTAATAAACTAATTATTACAATAAATTTTTCAACCACAACATTTTGAAACATAGAAAAATAAAAATACATAAAAACTAAAGTGAATAAAAGAACACCAAATTTATAGTGGTTCGGTCCAAACAAGACCTATGTCCACTCCTTGGAGACTCCTACAGGTATTGCACTAAATCAAAGTAATTCTCATTTTACCCCCACAACAAGGTGGAGAAGCCCTTACAAACTCTCTTCCACCAACTCGACATGGCAAAGTACCGGCATTTTTTCTCACCCTCATAGTGAAGGTAGAGAACATTCATTCTTTCTTACCCTCCTGGTGAGGGAAGAGAACATTCATCCTTTCTGAACCTCCTAGCGTTGGCAGAAAATATTTGTCATTTCTTAACCTCCTGCTTATGGCAAAGAAATGGGACACAATGTTGAAGATCTTCTCTCAAAAGCCTCCAAAGGACATGGGGAGAAATTTGAAAAAGGAAAAGAGATCATCGCTTTGGGCAACCTTGTGAATCTGTCACTTGATATCTCATAATCTCTCTCAAGCACTCACACTCAATGGCCACTCTCAAGAGAAATCATAGCAAAGGTGGTGAGTGTCAGTTTTTAGGACTCTTATATATGAAATACAAGAAAAATCATCCATAAAACTAAAAATTATAAGTCAACCAACTTAAGATAGTATAGTACGATCAAGGATCGTTTGTATGAATAGTTCAAAAATTCATGTATGATCATATACAAACCTTATTTAGTACTTTGTCAGTCGTCTTTATAAACTGACATTGTATTGTACGAACAATTCAAAACTGAACCTATTATTCTAGTATGATATTGTCCAAACCTTATTTTGTATTATGTTAGTTGTCTATATTAACAGACATCATACATTATAAACAATTAACATAAATCATGTTTTTTTAGTATAAATGTGGACGACCCTATTTTTTATTATATTAGTCGTCTATACGAACTTGCATCGTTCAGTGCGAATAATATAAAAATAAATTAATTTGTTTAGGACCAATTGATACACACATAATTTCATGCTCTGTCACTCATTTGTATGAGCTTACATTGTATAGTACCAACAATACAAAAAATGAGTTTATTTGGGATGAATTGGTACGTACACATTTTGTACTCTATAAATCATGTATACGAACTGACATCGTATATTATGAACATTGCAAAAATATAAGATATGATTTGATTAACTTCTTTTTGAAGGAAGAAAAAAATGTAACAAATTGTCTAGTATGATTATAAATCATACATTATGACTAATTTTAAAATTTTAAATTTTGACTCTTTCCCCCAGTGTATATGCGGTTACCCAATTACATTCACACTCTCTAAGGCTCAAGAAAAATAAAAATTTTACAGACTTTATTACAATAAACTCTAATCTACTCTATCTTGAAGTCTTCAGCAGTTTAGAGAGTGATTTTTCTAAAATATTAGTACACATAAATAACAAATAGAAAATGACCAGTACATGCTCAAGAAAAATGATAAAATTAATCATAACAACAATATTTTTCTATCATCAGAAACACATTCTCAAGATGGACTCCTGAGTTGCAACAATGTCCCCTTTTTTTAATGATGATAAAAATAATTATTATTAGAATTACAAATGAAATTCTTTTCTCCTAAACTTCTCATTAACGAAATTAAAAATGAATAGCATGAGTATTATAATTTTTTTAAAAAATTTTATTTTATAAATAAAAATAAACACAACACAAAATATAAGAAAACACAAGGAAACCAAAATCCACAAACAACCTCCCCCTTAGAACATAAATTCTAAACAAACCAAAAGACTTAAAACAGAATAGAATACAAACAATAACTCAAACCAAAACTAAAAAAATAATAATAACATCCCTCTATTTTGCCATCAGAAAAAATAATCCCCTAAAAAAGAATAATTTGCTATAGAAAAATTTAATGGATGATAAAGAAAGGAATTTTAAACTATTTGCACAGACAAGATTAAAGTCCTGATTAAAAAAAAAAAGAAAGAATCAAATTTTAAATTAAAAAAAACAATTTAGATAAAAAAAATTGAACAGAATCAATATTCGCTCTAGCTAGCAGAAATATCAAATAGAATAATCATCACAAAATTAATTAAATAAAAATCTTATAGTTTCAAATTCAATAGTTGAAATTATTATTTAATGCAATGATTTTCTTAAGAGTTAAAGTATAGGAAAGAACTACATGTGGTGTGGGCTCATTTTATGCCTCTTTAACAACAAGAAATACTTTGGTGGCGAACATTAATCATCTTTTCATTTTGGGCTGATTTTATGCCTCTTTTCAAATTTGACGACATTGTGCATCTTTTCATATTAGGCTCAATTTGTGCCTCTTTTCAAATTTTGGCACTCTTTGTGCATCTTTTAACATTTTGTTATTTACACAACCTATTTTAGTAAATCTTAGCTGTTGTGATTATCTTTCAAATAAAAGAAATACTTTTCTCATATAAAGAAGAATAATCCATAAAAACAAAATCTTATTATCAAGTATAGAATCAACACATTGAATAAGAAAATAAAAGAAATATAAGTCACTAATTTTGCAACAATTATAACTGAAAGATACATATATATTAAAACATTGAAATGAACTTATTTTCTAAACCTATTTTATAAATTGATTTAAAGTTTGGAAAGTGAAAACAATTTTGCTAGGAAACTAAATTGTATTGCAAAATATTTTAAATTTTTTTCTTAAATCAATATTAGAAATTTGCATAATAAAATCTTAAGAACATTTAAAGAGGATTAAAAACAAACAAGCATTTCATTAAGCATATAACCCAAATACAACCAATACAGAAAAACAAAACATTATAAAGCCATCCCATGAGTATAGAAAGAAATAGAACATACATAGCATACATCAAATACAATAGAAAATGAAAACTAGTACACTGAAGGATCTTGATCTGGAGGCGGCTGGGGAGAAGTGAACATAACAAAGTACCTATTGATTATAGCTACTTGTGTGCTCAGAGAGTCAAATTGTACTCTGACCTAACTTATATCTTGCATCCTGTTGGTTTAAGTGAGTCTCAATATGATCAAATCGTTGATCAAAATGAGATTCAACCCTATAAAATTGATGGACCATTTCTTGATAGAAATGATGCTATGGTCCAGGAGCAAGTGTAGGTGTAAAAGCAAGTGCTAGTGCAAGTCCTTGTTCATCAAAATCTTCACCATCATCCCATTGGTCCCTGTTAAAAAGAGAATGGAAGGAAGCATCAGTGAAATAGATTGGAAGCTGAGTAGGTTGATCGGGATGAATCAAGTTGTAATTCTTTTTAGGAATATAGGCCACCAAATATCTTAAAGCCATGTTTTTCTTTCTTCTATTCTTAGGAAGTCCAATGTTAGTAAGCTTATAGATGTAGTATAAAATCAATTGAGCTTCATCTATTAGAGTGTTTGTCATAATAAGATATGTAATTGTAAAAAGCAAAGGAGTTAGGTTGATACGATCACTAGCTTTATGAATAATAGAAGTTCTTAATACATACTGGATGATCCTAGAATTTTGATTCATGGTGTACATAAGAGATTAGTGATTGACTGAAGCGACACCTCTAAGGGTTTGATTAATTATAGACCAGTCAAAATTAGACCTAAAAGTCATTGTGTGTGCCCTTACCCCATGTGTTCTAAGGTGTAAGTAGGTGCCTAAATCTTCCTTAGTGATCTCTACGCTCTGTTTGAAAATATAAGATGACATCTTGGTATGATTTTCATTTATTCTCTGTTTGGCAATGAAATAGTGAAGCATATCATGATGGAAATCATACATTAAAGTGAAAATAAAAGAGAATTGGGTAGAATCAAAAAGAGGCATTAAAGAGAAGTTAATGTCTCTTTGGATAAGGAAAAGAGATGGAGTCATCTTTGTCTCAAAGAAACACAAGTAGGCTTCTTCATTCTCTTTGGAAAGGAAGTCTCGTCTAGTTGGCTAGAATAAGAGGAAGAGGCTTTGGAGGTTCGTGCCCACATACTACTGCTTGCCATTTCGAGAGTTTAAACACAAATGGTTTGAGATTGAAAGATATTATGAAGAAAACCCAACAAATGCATTCCAATTTAAATGAAAATGGTACGATCACACAGTACAAAATAGGGTTCATACATACGACTATGTGTTCGTACGGGACAAAAATTGTTTCGTACATACAAAAGAAAACTATAAAAAATGATATGATTTTTCATAAACTATCATTCTCGAGGAGTCATTTCATATAGATTTTTGACCAAAATGATTGTACAAATGAACATGTGTTCGTCTGGGATGATCAGACAATAATGATCATATTCTGACAGTTAGGTTCGTCCATATATAGAATGACAACAGGATTGTACAGACGAACAAGTGTTTATCCGAGACGATCTTCAAAAATAACTACACTCAAATTTCCACCCTATTCATACAAATAAAAAATAAAGTATGATGATGTATTCATATAGTTCGGTTTGTTTACAAAAATATATTTTCGTCTAACAAACTTAGAAAAATTATCATGCAAAAACTAGTGATATCATATAGTATGAAAGTGGTTTGTATAGTATGACTTAAAAAGAAAATTTTAGATTTACACATGATAATTATGACTCCTTTTAAAAAAGTAAGTCATAACAAGATCCATGAGATAAAAAATATAAACAACAATAATACCAAAGAAAAATTAAACTCAAAACTATGAAAAACAAATAAAAATAAATCACTATAACAACAAAACATAAACATCATGTTGCAACTCAGGCTTCCGAGTGTATGATTTTGATGATAACAAACAATATTTATGAATCTTTTATTTCTCCTAGTATTTGCAGTGCATATTTCTTTCTATGTTGACTAATATTTCAGGTACATCATGCACCATTCTTTGAAGATTCAAGGCTGAAGATTGCATAGAATAGTTCGTATTAAATGAGTATGTAATTTTCATTTATTGAGTCAAGTCTTGTAATGAAGTATGTTAGTTTGTTGATTATGCACACACACAGAGGGAGCAAAAAATGATTATAAATATTTTAACTTTTATGTTCATCGTACTGCACGAATTTATTTCGTACTGTACATTCTGGTGTAACAGAAATAAATTAAAATATTTTTTCCTTGAAAAAATTATTTTTGAATATAACGTACTGTACGATCAACATATCGTACTTTACAATCTGTTATAATTATAAAGCTCGTCGTCCATTAAATTAGGCAAAGATTTGAATTTGAAAAGTTGTTCTAATCGTACTGTACGATCATTATCGTACTGTACGATGTTTAAAATATTTCCTAATTTAATCATGTGATTATTCAATCAAAATGGCTTAATTTTGATATTTTGATCATACTGTACGAACTGGATCGTACTGTAGGATCAACAGAGACAATTCTGGCAGTCTCATGCTTCGTCCTAGACGAATTGCACTTTTATTGAACTGTTCGTACAGCACATCGTACAGGAGTACAGTACGAACTTCAATTGAACTGTTCGTATAGTACTAACTGGACATCGTACAGTACTAACAGGTCAATTTCTGCACATAGTACTGAACGATCTTACGACCGTACAGTACGATATTTGGCGACTGAATTGAGTTTTTTAGGGTTTTTTGAGCCCTCTATTTAAGCACTCTCATAAAACTTTGTAAGAGTCTTTTGGCAGCCATTGTGGCTTCGTTTTTCTAGAGAAAACTTGAAGAGAGGACTTGAAAGGGAGAGAGGAGAGGGTGGAGTTTGAGAGAGGGAGAAGAACCTTGGAGGGGGTTTCAAGGGAGTGTGAAGGAGATTTCACACGGTTGCTCCAGCGATCTTGCCCCTCAGTACCATCAGATTCAAGGTTCGTCTTGAAGGAAGTTTTGGGAAGAAGAAGATCTCGTTGGTGTCAAAAGACCCGGCTCCTCCGCCGCACCGGGGAAGGTGAAAGTGATTGTGTAAGGGCTTCTCCTCCTAGCTGTGGGGGCTAAAGGAGAACCACTAAAAGTTTAGTGTAATACTCGGAGGGTGCCTCCGGGGAGTGGACGTAGGTCATGGTTTGACCGAACCACTATAAATCGGTGTGTTCTTTCCTTATTGTTTTCGCACTTTATTTCCGCATTCATTTTTATTATGATTAATTGCGTGGGTGAAATTGATTACCTATCTTTTTATTGTGAATGAAATTTGCTTCCGCATAAAGTTATAAAAAGATATTTCTTTCATTAAAAAGTTTTTTTAATCAACCAATTTGCCCCCTCTTGGCGCAACTAGTTATTTCACATCAACAATAAGATACATCACAAATGTAATTTGCTAAATTTCAATTCTCAAACATGAATATTAATTACACCCAATCTGGTTCTTAAGGTGCTAAGTGTTTTAAAAGCAAGTGGTTTTGTAAAAATGTCTGTAAATTGATTTTCAGTAGTTACATGATGTAACTCAATCTCTCCTTTAGTGACATAATCTCTAATGAAATGATATCTTATATCTATAAATTTAGTTCTAGAGTGTTGAATAAGATTCTTTAAAATGCATATATGACTTATATTATCATAAAAAATTAGAATAATGCCAATAGAAAATCTCAAATCAATAAGTTATTATTTTAACCAAAGAACATGTATCATACAACTACCTAAGGCAATATATTCTACTTCAGTAGTAGAAAGGGTTATTGAATTATGTTTCATGCTAGACCAGGAAATTAAAGAGTTTCCAATGAATTGATAAGTTTCATAAGTAATTTTTTGATCAATCTTATATCCTAAAAATTCTGAATCAGAATATACAATGATTTCAAAAGAAAAGTTGTGACTTGGATATCATATCCCTAAATTTTGAGTTTCCAAAAGACATCTCAGAATTCTTTTAATAGCAGTTAAATGAGATTCCTTTAGATCAGCTTGAAATTTAGCACAACGATAAACAATAAACATGATATCCAGTCAGCTAGTAGTTAAGTAAAATAATAATCTAATTATTCCTCTAAATTCTTTTGATCAATAGATTTTCTCTCAGAATCCTTATATAACTGCACTAAGAAACTCATTTGTATACTTATTAGTTTAGCTTTATCCATTTCATATTTATTAAGGATATACTTAATATATTTTGACTAAATAAAAAATGTGATAGCTTCTTTCTGCTTTATGCTAAAACCAAGAAAGTAACTCAAGTCTCACATCAAATTCATTTCAAATTTACTGCTTTTTATTTTTGAAAAATCATCACAAAGATTTTTATTTGTGAATCCAAATAAGATATCATCAATATATATTTGACTATTGAGTATATCATCTCTTACTCTTTTTAAGAAGAGAGTGGCGTCCACACTTTCTTTAACAAATGATCTTTCTAGTATAAACAAGCTTAGCTTTTCATACCATGTATTAGGTGTCTGTTTTAGTCTATATAATGCCTTTATTTAATTTAAACATAAATTTAAGGAATTATGAATTTTCAAAACTTGGAGTTTCTCAACATAAACATTCTCTTGTATCATCCCATTAAGAAAGATATTTTTAACATCCATTTGAAATAATTAAAAACCTTTAAAACAGGCAAAGGTTAGTAGTACCCTTCTCACATTAAGTTTGGCCACAGGAGCAAACATTTCCTTAAAATCAATCCCTTCTACTTGATTGTATCATTTGGCCATCAATCTTCTTTATTCCTAACCACTACACCTAAATTATTCATCTTATTTTAGAAAAGTCACTTAGTTTCAGTAACACTTTGATTTTTAGATCTTTCAATTAACTCCCAAATATCATTTCTAATAAATTGATTCGATTCTTCCTACATGGCTAAAATCTAAAATTCATCAGAAAGTGTTTGATTTATATTAGTGTGTTCAATCATTAAAATAAAGACTAAGTGGTTCACTTCTTTGTTAAGTCTATGCCTAATCCTAACACCTTCACTCGGGTCTCCTAAAATCAGTTCTTTATGTTGACTTTTAGGAAATTTCAATTCTCTGGGCAATGCAATTTTTCTTTCAACCTTTTTTTTTTAGATTTACATTTTTAACATTTTGGGTTAATTTTTTGACATCTTTTTCTTCCAACTTAGACCCTTCTAAAATGTTAGACTCATCAGAAACTACATGGGTGATCTCCTCAACTATCAAAATCCTTCTATTAAAAACTCTATAGAATTTGCCAACACATAAATATCCCAAAAAAATTCTCTCATCAGATTTGAGATCAAATTTTTCTAAAAGAGTGTTACTATTATTATGAGTAAACACCTTACATCTAAAGACATGTAGATATGAAAGGTTGGGTGTTCTTCCCTTAAGAAATTCATGGGGTGTCTTGTTCAACTTGGATATAATATTTATCCTATTCAAAACATAACAAGTTAAACTAACCATTTCAGTCCAAAAATATTGTGGAAATAAATATTCAATCAATATGACTCTTATGGTTTTTATCAAGGTTCTATTCTTCCACTTAATAACCCCATTCAGTTGGGGGTCCTATGTGTTGAAAAGTTGTGATCAATTCCTTACTCTTTATAGAAAAATTTTAATTTTTTATTTTCAAATTCTCCTCCATGATTTCTTTCAATTGAAAGAATTTAATAACCTAGCTTCCTCTTATTCCAAGTAAAAAATTTTCTAAACTGTTCAAATAATTCACTCTTATGTGATAAGAGTCTAATCTAAGTGAATCTTGAATATTCATCAATAAGTACATACTTAAAAACTTTCCCTCCTAAATTTATAGTGCTAACTGGTCAAAAAAGATCCATGTGTATGACTTCTAGTGGTTTGCTAGTTTAAAGATCTTTAATTGAATAAAAGGAGAACTTGACTTATTTTCCTAATTGACATGCATCACATTGGTGATCTTTAGTGAAGTCTAATTTTGGTATTCTTCTAACCAAATCTTTTTAGGTAAACTTTCTAAGATTTTTCATGCTCACATGACAAGGTCTTCAATGTCATAACCAAGATTCATCAATGATAGTTTATAGATAAAAAACATTAAAAGATTTAAAATAATTTAAATCAAGTACATATATATTATTTACCCTATTTCCTTGCAACACGTCAATTCTATTTAGGCTTATAATACAGCTTCTGAGTAAAAATATAATGTTAAAACATTTATCACAAAGCTGATTAATGCTTAACAAGTTATGCTTTAAACCTTCAACCAATAAAAAGTTCTCAACAAATAAATTGTTCTTACTACCAATCATACTTATACCTACCACTCTCCTAATGGTATTATCTCATAGTGTCACTTCGCCTCCAGCCCTGGCTTCCAGCGATATGATTGAGTTGTATCTCCAATCATATATTTTGAACATCCATTATCTATGTACTATATGCTTTCATGAGGGCTTGTATAAAGTGTTTCTATGAAATTATCAAATGTTAGTCTTGGCAACCCAAACAAATTTGGGTTCACCTCTTAACAATGAAAAACCATATGCATATTTGATATGTTATGATGTATGCATCTTAAATCTCCATATTAGATGTATTCTACTATGAATTATGTAATTATGGAAAATATATCCTATCATTCCACATGAAAATTATTTAACACCAGGAAAAGGATTTATCAATTTATATGGGTTATAATATTTCTTCCTAGATCTTGAAATTGTACACTTCTGATCAGGATTAAAAAATTGTTCAAGCATAGAGGGTGTCTTAATTTCCTTAAAAGCATTCAGTTTTTCTTTAAGATATGAGTTTGCACTTTCTAAAATTGAATTATCAACTTTCAACTCATATTCTCTTTAATTTGCTTCAGCTATAAACACCTTAAAATCATTCTTAATATTAGTATAGGATGTTTTTAATAAAACATATTTCTTATTCAAATCATTAAATTCATCCAACAATGTCATGTGGTTGCTATCTATGGATGCATGATCTTTCCTAAGAGTTTCATATTCTTTCTGTAAATTCAAATGCTCGAGGGTAAAATTTGCATGCAACTTTTTAAGCTTTCTATATACATTATGAATTTTCTCAAAAACTTCAACTAATTTATGTAGGATAAGTTACATGCCTCCTCTTGATATGAATGATCAAGTTTATCTACCATTAAGTACAAATTTGTGACTTTCTCTTCTGCTTCTATTTCTGATGAGTTGAAAGCTGAGTCGGCCCAGAAAACTCCTTATTTTTCTTTTGCCCTTCCTAACATCAATTTCTCCTTGTTAGGGTTAGCTTTGAGATTTGGGCAATCTATTTTTCTATGTCCAAGCTTCCTGCATTCATAATAAATGACTTTATTAGAAACTTTTATATTCTTATTGAACTTATCTTTGTTCCATACTGAAAGTTTGTTAGGGATGTTAGGTTCTTAAGAACTAGCCCAAGGCTAACTAAGAGGGGGGTGAATTGGTATTTTAAAAAATCTTTTAACCAAAGTAAAGCTCAAACCAAAATCACCACAGAAAATAAGTGCGGAAAAATTAAATGCGAAAGTAGTAAAAAGAACACAAGGGTTTATAGTGGTTCGGTCAACTCGACCTACGTCCACTCCCCAGAGGCACCCTCCGAGTATTGCACTACCAAAGTGACTATCCTTTTGCCCCCACAGCAAGGCGGAGAAGGCCTCACAAAAACCCTCCTTTTTGCCACCCCCAGCAAGACAGAGAACCCAACTCCTTTTTCTTCCTCCTAAAGCAGGCAGAGAACCTTGATCGATCGCTAAAGCTTACCTCTCCCAACCCTTCCAAGGATAAGAGACTCTAGTGGAAGAAGAAGTGGAACAATGCTTGGAGCAACCCTTGTGAATCCCCCTCACACGATCCTCTCTCTCTCCTCTAGGCTTTCTCAGGTCAAAATAATAGCAAAAGATTGTATAAAATGTTGAACAATAGCTCTTAAATAGAAGAGCTTCAAAATAGCTCAATAATTGCAAGTTGTTGACTTTATCGTCCAAGATGATAATTATATTGTCATGTATGATCAGTGCAATTTAAGCCTAATCAGCCGGGATGATCTGGGATGAACAGAGAAAAGTTGTTCATATCATCCAGGATGATACTATATCGTCCTGTACGATTAGTTTAAATCACAGAATATCAGCCAGACAATCGCTCTGAAATGAGGTCTGGATGACTCCAAAATAGCTTGATCGTCTAGGCCAATCTCACGATCATCCCGGACAATTAGTTCAAATAAGAGGAAAATCATCCAGAGCATCGCTCAGAATCTGAGCTGGCCGATATGGATCAGCCAGACCATCGCCCGAAATTTGAGTTGTCCGATATTGATCGTCTAGGAGCAACTAAGGTTTTTAAACTAATCGTCCCGGCCGATCTTGCGATCGTCTAGTACGATGTGATCGTATCAATCATCCTTAATTATTTTTCTTAATTACTAGATTAATTTAGGCATAATTATATCAAATAGTCCAGGACGATACAAGATCGTCCTAGCCGATTTCCAAAAATAAAGAATGCTTAAATAGATCATGGCGGCTGATTCTTTTTATTTTAAGCCTATCATCCTAGCCGATACATTTATCATCCAGGCCGATCGGCTAATGACGGCTTCCTTACCTATGATGACTGATTAGGGTTTCTTTGAACCCGATCATCCAGGACGATAATAATATCGTCCGGGATAATGTGAGTAAAAATAGAAATTCTAAGTCAGACAGAAAAATCACTCAAGTGTGTGTGTGTGTAGGGTTACTTACCATCAGAACACTTCAATGGTTACAATTGACTCAAGAAAGAGAAAAAAAATTATAGACTGACTTAGACCTAGTCTACCCAATCTTGAGCTGGTTCTGATTGCCGTCTGATCTTATGGCCCTGAAATGTCAGTAGAAAAGGCAGTCGTAGAGAAACAAGAGTGTTTGCTAATTATCAAAACATCATCCATGAAAATAGATTTGCAACAATCTCCCCCTTTTTGATGATGGCAAAGCACTCCGACGATTAATTCCAAAATAGCAGTGCAAAATAGAAAGCTTCCAAAATTCAGAATACATAACATAGTGAAAACACTCAAACATCCTACTCCCCCTTTTGACATCTCAAAAAGGAGGAGGAAATGAAGAAACAGAGTAAACAAAACTTTTTTTAATAAACCAAGGCATGAATATGATGTAGTATTCCATGTGATTGATTTTAAAAAATTGTTAGTTAATGAGTTAAAAAAATCCAAAAAAATGGTAGAATATCCGATCATGGTTACCCTTAGCTCGAATTTTCTTTTAGGGTAAAATCGCCTTTTGAAATCAATGATCTAACTCAAAAATTCAATTGGATATGAAAAAAGGATCCATTCACTACTTGATTTCAGAAACAATATCTTATAGAATAATGTATCAAAGTAAATTTGTCACAATCGCAAAACAATCAAAATTAAGCGTTCGATTTTATCAAGTGATACATGAAATCTTCTGAGTTTTAAAAGATTTGAAAAGAGAGGAGAGCTTTCTTTTGGTGGGCTTATTTTATACCTCTTGTCAATTTGAATGGCGCTTTGCGCATCTTTTGATTTTTGATATATTTTGTGTATTTTTTCAATTTGGCGTCATTGCGTATCTTTTATTTTTGGCATCATTGGCCATTTTTTTTTCATTTTTACAAGCTACATTCTCTTTCAAAAACTCTTAAATAATCTTAGTTGTGAGTATATTTTCTAGATATTAGAGAAGAAAAACTCACTCTCTAATATAGGGAAGAACAATCCATAAAATAGAATCAATAATCGTATGAAGAAAATGCAATGACAAGGGTAACGAGGAATTTTGATGTGACAAAAAGATTTTGATCATTATAAATACAATATAGATTTGTTGTAGCAAGGTTAGAAAAGATCTTAATTGCATACTCCATTTGTTATTTTAAGATAGACTTTTTGATTAGAAAAGAAGACTGTGCCACTAAAATATGTTAGAGAGAGACAATCAACGGAATATTTTTACCCTTTAATAGATTAAGAGATATAAAACATTGACTATAAATTTTTAAAAGCAAGGACAAGGCATACAATATCACTTCAATGATGATTTATCCATTGATTGGCTTGGCTTTATCCATCTCATACTTCTTCAAAATATCCTTTATGTATTTTGATTGATTTAGAAAGGTTTCATCATCTAATTATTTTATGTTAAACCCCAAAAAGTAGGACAACTCTCCCATCATACTCATCTCAAACTCTCTACTCATTGTTTTAGAGAATTCATCACAAAGTTTCTTATCAGAAGATCAAAAAAGTATGTCATCCACATAAATCTGAACAATGAGCAAATCATCTCCAACTTTCCTAAGAAAAAGGGTGGTGTCTACGCTCCCCTTAACAAAATCCCTTTCTAGTAAGAATGTGCTAAGCCTCTCATACCAAGCTCTGGGTACCTGCTTTAAATCATATAAGGCCTTTTTTAATTTAAAAATATGATTTAGAAATTGTGAACTCTCAAAACCTGGGGGTTGTTCTACAAGCACATCCTCTTTTATTTTCCCATTTAAAAAGGCACTCTTGACATCCATTTGAAAAAGCTTAAATCTTTTATAATAGGCAAAGGCTAATAGCAATCTAATGGCTTCTAATCTAGCTACAGGGGCAAAGGTCTCCTCAAAATCTATCCCTTCAATTTGGTTATACCCCTTAGCCACTATTCTTGCTCTATTCCTTACCACCACTCCAGAATCATTCATCTTATTCTTAAAGACCCACTTGATTCCAACTACACTTTGTCCCTTAGGTCTTTCAACAAGCTCCCAAACATCATTCCTAACAAATTGGTTCAACTCCTCCTGCATGGCTAAAATCCAAAACTCATCAGAAAGGGCTTGGTTTATGTTGGTGGGTTCAATCATTGAGATAAAGGCAGAGTGGTTCACTTTCTTCTTAAGTCCATGTCTAGTCCTAACTCTATTAGAAGGGTCTCCTAAGATTAAATTTTTAGGGTGACTTGTAGAGTATCTCTAATCTTTAGGCAAGGTGTGTGAAGGTCCAACCCTTTCCTACAGATTTATATTTTCAACTCCTTGGGTAACATCTCCTACTCCTTCAGTGTTTTGGTGTTCTACTCCCTTCTCCAAATTTTTTACTCCAGTGGTAATCTCTCCAACATCATCATCATCCTCAACTCTAGTCTTTCTAGGATCAGACTCATCAAACACTACATGTGTAGTTTCTTCCACCATCAAAGTTCTCTTATTAAACACCCTAAAAGACTTCCCAACACTAGAATATCCCAAGAACACTCCATCAGATTTTGGATCAAATTTTCCTAAGTGAAACTTCCTATTGTTGTAAATGAAACCCCTACAACCAAAGGCATGAAGGTGGGAAAGATTGGGTGTCCTACCCTTAAGGATCTCATAGGGTGTCTTATCTAGTTTGGCTCTAACATTCACCCTATTCAACACATAACAAGCTGTGTTAACCACTTCAGCCCAAAAGTATTTTGGAAGTGAATACTCAGCAAGCATGGCTCTAGCGGTTTCCATTAAGGTTCGGTTCTTCCTTTCAGCTACCCCGTTCTGCTGAGGGGTCTTAGGAGCTGAGAAGTTGTGGCTAATCCCCATGTCCTCACAAAAATCTCCAAATCTTTCATTTTCAAACTCTCCCCCATGGTCAATATGGATGGTCAAGATCTCACAACCTAGCTTTTTCTGAATCCAAGTAAAAAAGGTTCTAAACTCCTCAAAAGACTCATTTTTGTGTGATAGAAATCTAATCCAAGTGAACCTCGAGTAGTCATCAATAATTACAAAATCATAGACTTTTCCTCCCAAGCTGGTAGTGCTAATGGGTCCAAACAAATCCATGTGAAGGACTTCTAAAGGTCTAGAGGTGCTAATGTCCTTAATGGGATAAAAAGTGGAGTGGGCTTGCTTTTCTAATTGGCAAGCATCACAAAGGTGGTCTTTAGAAAATTTCAGTTTGGGTACACCTCTAACTAGGTCTTTTTGGGTCACTTTCTAAAGGTTTTCATACTAGTATGGCATAATCTTCTGTGTCACAACCATGAATCATCAACAGCAGTTTTTAAGCAAAAAGATGCAGCGCATTCAATGTTATTTAAATCAAGCATGTATACGTTGTTGATCCTCTTTCCCTGTAAATAGTGTTGTTATTTAAACTTATAATACATGAATTTGCAAAGAATTATATGATGAAGCCTTTGTCGCAAAGCTGACTGATGCTGAGCAAGTTGTGTTTTAATCCATCTACAAGCAAAACATTTTCAATCATAAGGTTCTTGGAATTACTAATTATACCTGCGCCTACCACCTTCCTGGTTGTGTTATCTCCAAGAGTAACCTTGCCTCCTGTCCTGGATTCCAACAAAACAAATTGATTGGCATCACCAATCATATGTCGAGAACATCCACTGTCTAGGTACCACATACTCTCAGGAGGCCTTTTGTGAGAGCCAACCTACAAAATTATCAAATGTCAGATATAGGAACCCAAACAGGTTTGGGTCCCTTCTTATGAACAGTAGAATGCAATACATGTGTGGTATGCTGTGAATCATGCAACTTGGGTCTCCACACCCAATGTGTATTATGGTGAATAGTGCAAGTGTGTGAGATGTGTCCTAGTATACCACATGAAAAGCATCTTACTCCGGGAAAAGGATTTCTTAAATGGTTTGGGTAGTAATGCCTCTTTCTAGGTTTTGGCTTTTGATCAAGTGTAGGTGTCATCCAATTTTTTTTAAGTGCGTCCAATTCATTTTTAATCCTCAAGTTAGAATCTTTTAAAGCATCATTATCAATTCTCAAATTATGCTATATCTCTTTAGATTTCTTAAAGTCAGATTCAAGTGAGGTGTGTGATACTTTCAATGAATCATGCTCTTCAATTAATTCAAAATGTTTTTTATTTAAATTATCAAATACATCAAGTAGAGTCATATGATTTGAATCAATTATTGAATGATCTTTAATCAAAATTTCATGCTCTTTTTGTAAATTCAAAAACTCCAATTTCAAACTTGCATGAATTTTCTTAAGTTTTATATATGATGCATGAATTTTTTTAGAAACTTCAAGGAGTTGGTCGTAAGATAGTTCACATACCTCTTCTTGTTCAAGATGATCATCTGCCATTAAGCACAAATTTTTTGTCTCATCTTCAGGTTCAGTCTCAGATGAATCAGATGCAGAGTCTGCATAGAACGCCTTTTGAGATTTCTTTTTGTCCTTCCTAAACTTGGGTTTTTCCTCACCCTTTTCTTTGCTTGAGTGAGACTTAAGTGTAGGGCAATCAGCTTTCATATGTCCAGGTTTCCTGCATTCAAAACAAACCATGTCATTAGAACTCTTAAAATTTTTATTTCCCTTATCTTTGTTCCACTTTTGATGATACTTTTGTTTCTTCCTTAGAATGCTTTTGAATTGCCTTATGATTAAGGTAAATTCATCTCTTTCAGACTTGGAAGAGTCGGAGTTCATGTCGTTGGCCTTCAATGCCATAGTTTTCTCCTTTCTTTTCTCACCTGCATCCAAATTTCTTTGATTCACTCCTTGCTCATAAGCAATGAGTGAGCTAAGAAAATTGTCAATCGAATAAGTATTCAAATCTTTAGATTTAGTAATGGTGGTGATTTTAGCATCAAAAGAGGAAGGCAAGCATCTCAAAATTTTGTTCACTTTTTCATCGTTTGACAATTCTCTTCCTAAGGCATGCAAAGAAGTTACAATCTGAGTAAACCTTGTATACATATCAGAAATTAATTCAGAATATTTCATACGAAAAAGTTTGTAATCATGCAAGAGAATATTCAAATGAGATTGCTTAACTTCATTGGTTCCTTCATAAGTAATGCATAACCTATCCCAAATCTCTTTTCCAGTAGAGTAAGTAGAAACACACATGTAATCTTCAGACTTTAAAGCACAAAAAAAATAGTTCAAACACTTTGCATTAAGTTGAGCTAAATCTCTTTCATCAAAAGTCCATACAGTAAAAGAAACTTCAATTTTAATTCCATTAAGCTCACGAGAAAGTGGAGAATATCCTTCTTTAATAAGCATCTAAATGCAATAGTCAGTTGATTGCAGAAAAGTAGACATACGAGTTTTCTAAAAATCAAAAGGAAGATTGACAAAAAAAGGAGGTCGTATAATAGAATACCCTTAGTTGTATTACAATTCCCAAAGTTTGCCATGGATCAAAATTCAAAAAGTTTTCAAACTTAGTTTTTTATAAATCCCACTCTAATACCACTTAAAAGTTTGTTAGGGATGTTAGGCCCTTAAGAACTAGCCCAAGGCTAACCAACAGGGGGATGAATTGGTATTTTAAAAAATCTTTTAACCAAAGCAAAGCTCAAACCAAAATCACCACAAAAAATAAGTGTAAAAAAATTAAATGCGGAAGTAGTAAAAAGAATACAAGGGTTTATAGTGGTTTGGTCAACTCGATCTACGTCAACTCCCTGAAGGTACCCTCTGAGTATTGCACTACCAAAGTGACTCTCCTTTTGCCCCCACAGCAAAGCGGAGAAGCCCTTATAAAAACCCTCCTTTTTGTCACCCCCAGCAAGGCAAAGAACCCAACTCCTTTTGCTTCCTCTTGAAGCAGGCAGAGAACCTTGATCGATCGCTAAAGCTTACCTCTCCCAACCCTTCTAAGGATAAGAGACTCAAGTGGAAGAAGAAGTGGAACAATGCTTGGAGCAAGCCTTATGAATCCCCCTCACAAGATCCTCTCTCTCTCCTCTAGGCTTTCTCAGGTCAAGACAGCAGCAAAATATTGTTCAAAATGTTGAACAATAGCTCTTAAATAGAAGAGCTTCAAAATAGCTCAATAATTGCAAGTTGCCGACTTTATCTTCAAGGACGATAAGTGTATCGTCATGTACGATCAGTGCAATTTAAGCCTAATCAGCCAGGACGATCTGGGATGAATAGAGAAAAGTTTTTTATATCATCTAAGACGATACTATATCGTCCTGTACGATTAGTTCAAATCATAGAATATCGGCCAGACAATCGCTCTGAAATGAGGTCTGGATGACTCCAAAATAGCTTGATCGTCTAGGCCGATCTCATGATCATCTCGGACGATTAGTTCAAATCAGAGGAAAATTGTCCAGAGCATCGCCTGAAATCTAAGCTGGCTGATATGGATTGGCCATACCATCACACGGAATATGGGCTATCTGATATTGATCGTCCAGGAGCAACTAATCTTTTTGAACTGGTCGTCCCAACAGATCTTACGATCATCCAGGATGATGTGATCGTATCAATCATCCTTAATTATTTTCCTTAATTACCAGATTAATTTAGGCATAATTGTATCAAATCATCCTAGCCGATTTCCAAAAATAAAGAATGCCTAAATAGATCATGGCTGCTGATTCTTTATGTTTTAAGCCTATCGTCCTGGCCAATACATGTATCATCCAGGCCGATCAGCTAATGACGGCTGCCTTAACTATGATGATTGATTAGGGTTTCTGTTTTGAACCCGATCGTCCAGGACGATAATAATATCTTCTGGGATGATGTGAGTAAAAATAGAAATTCTAAGTCAGACAGAAAAATCAATCAAGTGTGTGTATAGGGTTACTTAGCATCAGAACACTTCAATGGTTATAATTTACTCAAGAAAGAGAAAAAGAAAATTACAGACTGACGCAGACTTAGTCTATCCAATCTTGAGCTGGTTCTGATTGCCGTCTGATCTTGTGGCCCTAAAATGTCAGTGGAAAAGGCAGTCCTAGAGAAACAAGAGTGTTTGCTAATCATTAAAACATAATTCATGAAAATAGAGTTGCAACACATACTAATGTCTCCATTATTTTCTTGTAAGGAAACTTTTGAACTGCCTATTCATGAGTGCAATATCATCTTCATCCTCAAGTACTGATTGATCTCAAAACATAAATGAGTTTGTTTGGGATGAACTGATATGCACCCATTTCATACTCTATAAATCATCTGTATGAACGTACATCCTACAGTACAAATAGTCAAAAATACAAGACATGATTTGATTAACTTCTTTTTTAAGGGAAAAAAATATAACAAATCAGCTAGTATAATTAAAAATCATACAGTATGATTAGTTTTAAAATTTTAAGTTTTGACTCTCTCCCTAAGTGTGTGTGCGTGTGCACAATTATCCAATTACAATTACACTCTCTCAAACTCGAGAAAAATAAAACATTTATAGACTTTATTATATTAAATCATAATATACTCTATCTTGAAGTCTTTAATAGTCAGAAGTATGATTTTTCTAAAATGTTAGTACATAAACAATAAATAGAAAATGTCAAGTACATGCTCAGAAGAAATAATAAAATTAAACAGAATAATAATATTTTTCTATCATAAAAAATACATTCTCAAGATGGATTACTTAATTACAACAACATGGAGTTAGCAAAGAAGTAAATCACTTTGCATTTATTTTAATAATTAAACCCACTAATATAAATCAAATACTTTTTGATAAATTTTGAATTCTGGCTATGCAAGAAGAGTTGAATAAATTTATTATAAATAATATATGGGAACTTATAGAAAGATCTAAAAATCAAAATATTGTTGGAACTAAGTAGATTTTCAAAAATAAGATGAATGAATTAGGTGTAGTGGTTAGAAATAAGATAAAATTGTTGGCCAAGGGTTACAATCAAATAAAATGAATTAATTTTGAAGAAACTTTTTCCTTGTAGCCAAACTTAAATAAATTAGGATTCTTCTAGTATTTATCTATTTTAAAGGACTTAAATTATTTCAAATGGATGTTAAAGATAGGTTAATAAAAGAGGATGCTTATGTTGAGCAACCTCTAGGTTTTAAAAATTCACAATTTCCTAATCATGTGTTTAAAATTAAAAAGGCATTATATAGACTAAAACAGGCACCTAGGGCATTATATGAAAGGCTAAGCACATTTCTATTAGAAAGATCTTTTGTTAAAGGGAGTGTAGACACTGCTCTCTTCATAAAAAGAATAATGTATGACATTCTCATTATTCAAATTTATGTTGATAATATATTATTTGGATCCTCTAATAAAAATCTGTGATGACTTTACAAAAATAATGAGTAAGAAATTTAAAATGAGTTTGATGGGAGATTTGACTTACTTTTTTTTTAACATAAAGCAGAAAGAGAATGACATATTTCTTAGTCAGTCAAAATATATTAAGGACATTCTTAATAAGTATGAAATAGATAATGTTAAACTAATAATTACTCACATGAATTTCTTAGTTCAATTAGATAAGGAATCTAAAGGCAAATATGAAGATCAAAAAAAATTATATAAATAATTTGATTATTATTCTATTTAACTGCTAGCAGACCTGATATCATATTTAGTGTTTATCTTTATAATAGATTTCAAGCTGATCTAAAAGAATCCCATTTGACTGCTATAAAAAATTCTAAGATATCTTTTAGGAACTCATAACTTAGGAATTTGATATCCTAGGCATAGCACTTCTTTTGAAATCATTAGATATTTTAATTCAAGTTTTACAAGATGTAGGGTTGATAAAAAAAGTACTTCTCAAACTTCTCAATTCATTGAAAACTATTTAGTTTCCTGGTCTAGTAGAAAATAGAATTTAGTAGTCATTTCTATTGCTGAAGTAGAATTTATAGGCTTAGGAAGTTATGTGTAGGTTCTTTGGCTAAAATAATAACTTATATATTTAGGTTTTTAAATGGTACTATTCCAATTTTTTGTGATAATATAAGTGTCATTTTCCTTTCAAAGAATCCAATTTAACACTCCAGGATTAAGCATATAAACATAATGCATCATTTAATTAGAGAGCATATCACTAAAGGAGAAATTGTGCTACATCATATACCTATAGAAAATCAACTTGCGAATATTTTCACAAAATCACTAGTTTTTGAAACTTTTAGTACCTTAAGAACCAGATTGGATGTTATTGATATTCATGCTTAAAAAATTTTAAGTCTACAAAATGTGATTATGTGTTTTTTTTTCTTTCTCTCTTTTTTATTTTCTTGTGTTTATGAATATATTTTGATTTATGTTTTTAGTTTATCTTGTTTAGTACCTCTTTATTTTGTTTTTTATTTATCCTTTTATTATTTTGTGTTGAATGGGTCTTATTTAGTTTATGTTAGAAAAGTGTCTTGATCATCATGTGCAAATCCAAAATTTGATTTTCGTTTGTACTGTACGAATTCTTTAGATTTTTCATTATCCCTTTTATGAGTTCGGCAGAAAAAATTTTTATATCTTTTCATGATAATCATACATTATGAACATCCCATCATCTATATGAATCATCAATCATTCGTTTATACAAACATGTGGCAAAATTTCTTCAATCATTCGTTTAGGGTGGTTATTATTCAAAAATTGTTCCGGACGAACACCTGTTCGTCTGTATGGTCTAGTTGTCAGTTTGTATGTGGACAAATTCAACCAACAGGTACGATCATTACTGATAAATTATCCCAGAAGAACACGTGTTCGTCTATACGATCAGGTATAATTAAAAGTCATACAAAATGCTCATATAGAAGGTAACTTTACGAAAAGTTGTTTCACTACAATAATTGTTTTTTACGGTTTATATTTGTATGTACAAACCCCATTTTGTAGTGTATAAAGTTCAAAATTGTACGTACGAACTCAATTTCATATTGTATAAAATCATTGGATTTCTATAAATTGGAAGCCGTTCTTTAAATTTATTCATAATCTATTCCACATTCAATTCTTTTCAATCTTTGTGTTCAATTCTTTTCAAATGACAAGCGGCAGCAAATGTGTACATCATTCCAAAGGAAGTTCATCTCACACTGAACTTGATGATAACTTCCTTTCAAGAGAGAATGAACAAGCTTACGATTAGTTTGTTCCTGATAATATTACTTTGTCCCATCTTCTTATTCAAGAAGATATCAATTTTCAAATTATGCATCTTTTTAACTCCAATCAGATTTCTTTCATTCTCAGTTTGATCTACGCACTTCACTCTGACACTTTTTATTATTTTCTTGCCAATACGAGAATGAGAGAGAACAACACCATAATTTCCTCATATGTCTTTCACCAATGAGTATAAATCACTAAAGAGGATTTTGGCACATTTTTACATCTTGAAATTGAAGGTGTTATGGCACATTTTATGATTTCAAGAAGTGATTTTGATTGGTCTATTATAAAGCAAACTCTTAGGGGTATACCTTCAATCAAAAACTTACCCCTTGTTCATAATTTTAATTCAAATGTCAGAATCATCAAGCATGTTTTAAGAACCTTCATTATTCCTAAAGTTGGTGATCAATATCACTCCTTTGCTTAGTATAGTGACATACTATATAATGTCAAACACTCCATTTAATGAATCATAGTTGATTCTAAACTATATTAATAACCTTACTGGCATCAAACTCCCTTCCACTAGAAGAAAGAAGAATGTGGCATTAGGATACTTGATTACATATATCCTTGAGAAGAAATATAATCTTATTCATCATGATCCCTCAAATAATCTATCTCTCTATTTTACTGATGCTTCAATTTGCATTCTTTCCCACCAGGATCATGGGGATAAGGAAGATGATTTTGATGAAGAAGAAGGACCTCTAGCACGTGCATCTGCTCTAGCTCTTGGACCTGAGCATCAATCCTACCAAAGATTCAATCACCTTGAGTCTCAAATAGATAAACAATTTAATCATGTTCAGACTCATTTGGACTAGTAGGACTATATACATAATGAGGATATGAGGTGGGTGAGAAGATTGTTTGATTCACTTAATACTCAAGTAGCTACCATCAACAGCTACTTTACCTAGTTCAGTCCTCCACAACCTCCTTTGGATTAAGATCCTACACTTTTTAGTTTGGTCATTGATTATTATATGTTTTTTTTTTTAGTTTTTATTATGTTGAATTTAAATATTTATGTTTGGGTAGTGTTACTTTTTAAAAAATTTGTTTTTATTGATTTTTTTTCTCAAACTATCTAAGAGTTATTATTAACTAATATAGAATGTTGATGTAAAGGCTACAAATTTTAAATTATTTGCATTGCAACATTATTTCCTTGGATTTTTTTCTCAAAAATTTAATTCAAATTATAACTAAATTTAAATAAGCAGATCATATTAATGTTCTAATACATATTTATCTTATAGTTATAATTGTTCCAAAAATTATTACTTATTTTTTCTTTTACTTTCCTATTCAATGTACTAATTTTATTGTTATTTATTGAGGTTTTTTTTTTCCTTATATGATAAAGTTTTTTTTTTAATTTGCAAATATCCAAACAAGCTAAGATTTACTTATTTACATTGTGGAAAGAATAAAATGTCTAAAGATCCACAAAGTATGTCAAATTTAAAAATAGGCATAAAATGAGCCCAATCTGAAAAGATGTGCAATGTTCACCAAATAAAATTCAAATTTAAAAAGAAATGCAAATGCATCAACAAAAATTTCTCAATTCTAGTTGATAAAGAGGTATAAAATGAGCCCATAAAATATTTATTTCTTTCCTCTATATCTCTAATTCTTAGAAAAATCCATATATTAAAAAATAATTTCAACTATTGAATTTAAAAATATTTTATTTTTATTTAACTATTTTTGTGATAATTATTCTATTTGATACTTGTGCTCGAATATTAAACATGGTCAACTTTTCTTATCTTATTTGTTTCTTTGATTTAAAATATGAGTTTTTACTTCAAGAATTTAATGTTTGGTCTTGCAAATTTTAAAATTTCTTTCCTTATCAACTTTTTGATTCACCCAAAATAGCTTTTATATTCAAGTGATTTTTCTTCTCTTTCATCTTTTTACTGATGTCAAAAGGAGTAGTTTTCATTTCTTTAAAGTCTTTTTGGTTATGTGTTTGTGTTTTGGTGTTTGTATTTTTTAGGAGGTTTTGAGTTTATTTTAGAAAAATCAAATTAAAAAAAAAAAAAGAGGATGGAATTCTTTAGCTCCTTGATTTGTTTTTTTTTTATTTATTGAGGGGAGTTTAGGAGAATATAACTTTAATTTGTAATTCAAGCAATAATTATTTTTTTCATCATTAAAAAGGGAGAGATTGTTGCAAATCAGTCATCAAGATTGAGATTATAATTTTTTATGATAACAAAATTTTATAGTTCTAATTTTATTATTTCTTCTAGCATATATTGGATATTTTTGTTTGTTTTGGTGTGTACTAGCATTTAGAGAAATCATATACAACTCTAGATTGTTGAGAACTTCAAGACAAGGTATAATAGGATTTCTTGTAATAGAGTCTATATATCTCTATTCTTATTTTTTTTTTAAGTCTGAGCAAGTGTGATTGTAATTGGATAATCATGCACACACATAAGGGGAGAGATAAAATTTTTTAACTAATCGTACCTTATGATATCTAAATGTACTATACAATTTGACATATTTTTTCTCCAAAATGCAGTAAATCAAATTATAGATTAAATTTTTTAATTGTTTGAACTGTACGATGTCAAGTCTTACAGACAACTAATAGAGTACAAAAGTAAATTCATACCAGATCGTATCAAAGAAACATATGTATTCTTGAACTATTCATACAGCATGATCTACATTCATACAAATGATTGACATAGTATAAAATTAGATTCATACCAGCGTACCAAACGAACACTTATATTCTTGAATTATTTATAACATACGATCTGAATTCTTATATATGACTGATAGAGTACGAAATTAGGTTTGTAGTAGATCATATCGAATAAACATGTGTATTCTTGAACTATTCATATCGTACGATTTGAATTCATTTAGATGAATGACAATGTATAAAACTGAGTTCGTCCAAGTTCGTACTAAACAAAGCCCTAATTTTTTGAATTATTCATACCGGACAATCCATGATCGTACAATACAAATGTAGGATGATTCTCCTAAAAATTTTAGTTTTGGACAATTTTTTATGTGTTTTCTATATAAAGGGTCCTAAAACTTTCTCAACTATCCTTTTCTTTAAATTTCTCTTGAGATAGGCCATTGAGAGTGTGTTTGGGAGAAATTTTATGAGTGAAGAGTGAGATCTAGTGAAGGGGAGTTGTGAGGGATTCACAAGGTTTTGTAAAGTGAGAATCTCTTTATCTGCTTCAAGTTTCTACCAACTTCTTTGAAAGCTCTTGGGAGAAGATCTTCAAGATTGGATCAAGGTTCTCTGCCTTCACTAGGAGGGTGAAAAAGGATGTCACGGTATGTTGTCATCACTTAGAGAGTGTAAAAGGCAATGGTTCTCTACCGCATCGGATTGGTGGAAGAGAGTTTATAAGGGCTTCTCCGTCTTATAATGAGGGTAAAAGGAGAGTCACTATTGTTTAATACAATACCTAGAGAAGGAGTCTTCAAGGAGTAGATGTAGGTCAAGTTGGACCAAACCACTATAAAATTAGGTGTTCTTCTAATATCTTTATTTTTTGTATTTAAAAGTTTATGTTTGAAAAATCCTCTGTGATAATTATTTCTATAAACAACTACACATTTTAGGATTAGTATTTTAATTTTCTAAAAACTTTAAAAAGGTTTTCAAAAATTTAAGAATATTTTTTATAACCAATTCATCCCCCCCCCCCCTCTTGGTTAGTCTTGGAATAGTTCTATAAGGTCTAACAACCTTTACGAACTTTCAGGTACTCCTAAGAAAATTCTCGATTAAAGCATTGATTTCATACCCTTTAATTACAAAGTAGAAAAAAGGAAAGAAGTAGGAAATTTTTCAATGAGAAAGCTCAATGTTGAACAGTTCTTAATAAGTCAAAGGGGAAAAAGTATGAGGTACTAGATTCTGAGAAGCTTAGTGGCAACCCCAGCCTACCTATATTGGAATTTACATTTTATGAGAGATTTTTTTATTTGAGTTGATATTTTATTAGAAATTAGATTTATATTCCAGAAGGATGAGGAATTAAGATTTTGAAATCTAACTCAAAACCTAAATCTAAATTGGGTACTACAAAGTAGTGACTTGAACCTATCTAATGGAGTGCAAATCTAGACTTAACCTGACCTAAATTGGGGATTCAGTTAATCACCTAGATGCTTTAAAATCATGTCTTCGATCTATTTATGAAAGACTGTTATGGATATTGTTCAAGTTTTGAAAAATTGGGGACTGACATCTAAGACAAATCTTAATTAGCCCCTCAATATATATAGGGTAAATGATGCTTAAAAGTAAAATACAATTAAAACTTTAGACTCTTTTAATTTGTATATAATTCAATATATGATAATTGACTTCAATGCATAAAATAATTATGAAGGAGTTTTAAAATCAAACTTAGAAAATATATTTTTTCCTAGAGATTGAATAACATCCCCTTGACAGAAATGCACTCTAATAGGTCAAGTGGTCTGCCATAACCAGTAGGCAAGGAGGTGTTTAATAAGAAAGAGAAAGCAACAATATCTATATATGCTGACTTTTGGCAATCATGAGCTTACTTCTTAGATCGTTAAAGTTTCCATGCGAGCCTAAAAATTTTATTTAAGTTTTAAACAGAAAATACTTTATTCGTACCCTCACAAAACTCTAATCATATTCATGCCAAAATAAAATACGGCATGCAAGAAAGAAACCTAAAAAATAGACAATTTCTACTACGTAAATAATGTAAACAACCAATAAAATTAATCAATAAATAAATTAAATATCCATATGGAAAGTGCTACTTTATTTACAACCCAGACTCTACAGAAATTACAACTTGTTGGGTACCACTAACAATAACTTGGATTCTAATCCTAAGAAGGACACAAGTGACTTTGAAATAGGATATCTCTTCATCTCCACTTATTTGTCTTCTTTCCTTATGCGAACTTCTTGAATCTATCGGTTCTGGATATCTAAATGAAAAGAAACTCATTCTCAAAGCGGTATTTTCTTTTCCCTTTAGATATTAAGGTCATCCTAACTTGATTTTCCAAATAGAAGAGAGTATCCCCCTAAGAGATGTTCTCTCCTCTTTGGATTCCAAGTAGGATGTGATATCCTAATTTCAAATTACCTTCACATTATAACTCTTTTAAATATATTCACATTACATCTCAACATAAAAGAAAATCTAGATCACCTACAAGATTATACTGAGCAGTTATAATAAAATTATCCAAAGAATTTATATATTTACATTTAAATTAAATTTGTTGGCTAATCATGGTCATGATTTTTTAATTTTAAGAGCGCTTTGCATTTTGCACCTGTAGAAAATATGTCAATTTAAATCTTTAACTTACCCCCCTTTGATTTAGCCCTGTGTGAGCATAATCATCTATAAAAAATTATATGAGCACTTAGATCATTTCTAACCTAGGGGTAATCTATCAACAATCACATCAAATCTTAGATTACAAGAATAAATAAATAAACAAATACATCAATCATTATAACTAGCATGCAGTGAAAAGCCCGAGAAACCTCGACACACAACAACAAAAAAGTATATATCGGCCCAACCTAAATCTAGAGTCGATTGTCTTAACAAAAAAAAATCTAAGTGTGTGCAGTAGATTTTGTGGTTTGAATATATCTTGGGTTTATTATTAATTAAAATTTTCTAATTGATTGAATTTAGTTTGTTGAAAGGTCAATGAAATTTTATGTTCAAATTTAAGTTTTAGTGTCATTAATATTTTGAAAGTTTATTTTAATTTGAATTTTAATTATTAAAGTTGATTAATAAGATTGGTTATTTATGATGTTTTAATTAATCACTTCTTTTTAGTCCTTATGTATTTGTTTAATGATTTATTGATAAAATATTATTTATTGATTAAATTATTTATTGAATATTTAATGGTTTATGGAATTTTATTTCATTATTGCTTTTAATATTTGACATGTTTCTAAATTTCGTCTTAGGTTTACATATTTAATTTCTTATAAATCTTTATCAAATTTCCAATTTTTATTTAATCATATATATTTTATATTGAATATGTGTGTGTGTGTGTGTTTATTATGTATTTATGATTTTAGTTTTTGTGTTTAATTATTATGCTGATTTGGTTGTATGTTATTATTTATTTACATAAAGAAAATAAGGATTTAAAAACTGGACCAGACCAGCTGGTTCAACCAGTTGAACTGGGAACCGATCAGGCGGCCGGTCCGGCTTCACCGTTAGAGTCAGACTATATTCAACCCGACCAAAAACTGGTTCAAATGATGGTTGAACCATCGAACCGCCAGACCAGGATCATTTGAAAGAACCGGCCGGTTGCGCTTTTTGCCGTTGATCGCATATCTAACGGTCGAAAATTGAATTGGTTCGAATATGACGAACCAAAGCCTCTTTTATGCGCAGCACCCTTCCCTCTTTCTCGCAAACCCTATGGAGATGGATGGGAGAGGCGAACAATTGAGAGCCTGGGAGGAGAATGATTGGGATAGACGAACGACGGGGATAGACGGATGAACGACGCCTTCTTTCATGCTATCTCTATTTCCCTGTATCTTAGTATTCTCAACTTCTCTGGTCTTTTCATTTGGTTTTCTCTGAACAACTCCTGCATTCCTACTCTTCCCAGCTCATATATGTTCGAAATGGTTTTAAGCAATTCCTTTTTATATTAATCGGTTGGATTGGTTTAGTTTAGAATAGCTTCCCTTGCCCAAAGAATTTGACAAGTTTAGTTTAGAATCAGTTGGATTGAGCTTTTGTGCGTATAAATAAAGGCTTGTCTCCTACAACCTATTGCTGCAGTGAGTGTAAGCAAAATTAGATTAACATAAAAAAGCAAATTGTAAGCACAGTTAGATTAAGTGATTAACATAAAAACAACACAAAAGTTGTTGTCGGACATCTTCTCTTACCAGCTCGTTTATGTTCGAAATGGTTTTTCACAATTCCTATTCCTGCACTATGCCATTTTGATTTTGTGAAAGCAATTTGTGGTCAGTCATCTGCTTACCCATAAGCTGTTTTTAAGAACTTTTTTTTGTGACTTGACTCCTCGAGCATGCAGCAAGATCAAGGTGATACGCTCTAGAATGTAATCCATATGTTGGAAGCAAGGGCTGGACATCCACATCAACAAATTTTCTCCCTTCTTTATCCTAGCTAATTGCTGACATCCCATCATTATTTCCTTAGCTTCTCCTTGAATTCCTTATAGCGATGAGAAGTTGCCACCATTTTTTCCGTAGTTCTTGCAGTTAAATGATGAATGTGACCATCCTTGCCAGTGAGTTGGGCACAATCTATGTAATTACCAAGGCATTGTAATGAATGATTGTTGCTATCATTGGGAGGAAAGGAAGCTGAAATCTAAGGCAAAATTGATCTTTGCAAAAATACAACTTATCCTCTTGCACGAAATCAGTAAACTCTCTTGCTTTTGGAACTCAAATCATGCATTCTCATACAAACAAGTTGTAGTGAGAAACCAGTGATGTACATTCTCAATTAGAAGTCTAGAAGTTGTCAGGGCAATTGAGAAAAAGCTTGCAACATTTTGTAAAATGAGTAAAGATTTAGAGGAAGTTGAGGAGAAAGTAGAAAGTTTTCTTGAAGTTGTCAAAAAGAAATTGATTGTTGCTTTCTTTCTTTTTGATGTTAAACACAGTATTTTTTTTAACATTTTTTTCATGTTTCTTTCTTTCTTTTTGATGTTATTTTTTTAGCTATTGAAAACAATACTCTAGAATGGATCCGCCAACAACTTCGTCTCATAGTGTCCGTGAGAAGGTTGATATATCTTGGAGTCATTGTATTGAAAGTAAAGGTTTAGATGGAAAAAAATAATTTAGATGCCTACATTGTGGGATTATTTATAAAGGTGTGCAAAATTAAAAAGATAAAATAACATTTAGCAGGAATCAGAGGTAACATAGCTTCATGCAAGAAAGTCCCACATGACGTTCGTTACTAGATGCAATAAAATTTGAAAGAAATAGGCAAGAGAAAACAACAAGCCCTGGAGGATTTAGACAACTATGTTTGTGGATGAACATATGGAAGAAGAAAGAGGTTCTTCATCACTTCCCAAATCACAATCCCCTGATGCACACCATGAAGTCATTGATAGAGGGAAGAGAAAGATAGATAACATAGAAAATTTTTTTTGCACCAAGAACTACTGCAGGTTCTCAACCATCATTAAAAAGTGTAATGGCATCCAAAGAAGCCATTCATCATGATGATTTAGCAATTGCACTGTGGTTTTATGATAGTCGCATCCCATTGAATGCCATAAACTCTAATTTTGCTCAAAAGGCAATTGATGTTATAACTGTAATTGGACATGGGTACAAGTTGACATCATACTATAAATTAAAAGTTAATCTTCTACGAGATTGTAAAGAGGAATGTAAGTTGCTGATTGATTCATACAGAAGATCTTGGTCAGAAATAGGTTGCACACTCATGGCTAATGGTTGGACAGATAACAGGAATAGAACCTTTATTAATTTTCTTATTTACTGTCCCAAGGGGTGTAACTTTTTGAAATCTGTGGATGCTTCTTATATCACGAAGGACGCCAAGACTTTATGTTCATTATTTTGTGAAGTTGTTGAATGGATAGGGCCACAGTATGTTGTGCAGCATGTGACAGATGATGCTGCAAACTACAAGAAGGTAGGGGAACTACTACATGAAAGATTTATCAATATATATTGGTCTTTATGTTCTGCTCATTGTTTAAATCTCATTCTTAAAGATATTGGAAATATGCCTCATATTCAAGATCTAGCACAAAGAGCATCAAAAGTTACAATTTTTGTATAGAACCATATTTTTGTTTTAGCTTGGCTAAGGAAAAGAGATGGCTAGAAAGAAATTATTAGAACTGGAGCTACTAGATTCACTACAACATTCATCAGTTTGAAAAGCATGTCTAATCACAAACTCGACTTACAGGCTTTCATAACAAGCAAAGTTTTCTTTGATTCAAAGACATCTAAAATAGTAAAAGGGAAAGAGGTATCATCCATCATTTTGGATAATAAGTTTGGGAATGACTGTTCACTAACTTCCAAATTATCTGGGCCTTTAATTGGGTTATTGAGAATTGTAGATTCTGATGAGAAACCATCTCTAGGGTTTCTTTATGATAGCATATACAGGGCAAGGAAAGATATTAAGTTCATGTTTAAAAATGCCAAAAAGATGTATAAACCTTACACAAGTATTATAAAGAGGAGATGGGATAATCAGCTAAGACAAGGTATATATTGTGCAGCCTATTTTCTTAATCCACATTTTCAATATGACAAAGAAAATTTTTGCCACAAACCTGAAGTGATGTAAGGTTTAATTGAGTTGATTGGAAATAAAGATATATGTCCTAAACCATCAGCAACAATGAATGAAGTTAGGCTTTTCATGACAGTTTGGAAAGCTTTGGCAAACCAATTGCACTAACGATGGCCAAAGAAATGAGCCTAGTAAGTGAAACAAATATTTTAGTATGCATTTCTTCTTTCATGCATATCAGATATTAGTTAACTAATTTTATATGTTTGTAGATGAATGGTGGAAGATGTTTTGATCAAGTGCACCAAATTTATAGAAATTGGCTGTTAGAATTCTGAGTCAAACATTTTTATCTTTTGGATGTGAAAGAAATTGGAGTGTATTTGAACAAATTCATGCAAAGAGAAGAAATTATTTAGAGCAACAAAGGCTAAATGATCTTATATTTGTTTGATACAACCTCAATTTGAGGCATAGGTATGACTATATGACTTTTTATTATATTTATATATGCTTGTATGACTTAATATCGTTTAATTTATGTAGATTTCAAACAAAAAAAGGAAATTATGATCTTTTGGACTATACAAGCATAGAGATGGTGGATTTTTTGGTGCTTGGTGAAGAACCAGTTTCAGAACTTATTTTGGAGAATTTAGAGACTGAAATTTATACAAAAGAAGTCATTCCAGTTGCTGAAGAACTTAATACTAGTTCTACTAAAGAACCTCAAAGTAAGTTTTTAATTGGTTTAAGTTATATCATTTGAAGATGTCAAATGGTTTATTTTATATTTCTAATATGCAGATGAAGATGTCCTAGATGATGTTTGAAATGACCATGAAATAATTGGCAATGACGATATTGATACATTTGGAGGGGAATGTTTTGATGAACAGGGATTTAGGGATATAACTTTTGATGCTTCAAATCTAGGAGATGACTTGTAAATTTATTTGCATATTTATATTTGAAGTTTGTCTTAATTATGAACAATTTAATTACATATTTATGTTTTCTTTCTAATGGAGATTTAGCTATGCATTTATTTATGTTTTATTGACCATCACTCGGAGATTTAGTTATGCATTAAGTCTATATATCCCTTATCTTTACCACCCAAGAAATGATGTATCTTAAGAGAAAATCTTGCTAGCTTTGAAAATCTCCAAAATGAACATAATTTTCTTAAACCTTGTAGTTGAGTAGAAATCTTCAAGTTTTACGTATGCATACGTAGTTGAACGATAAAAGGGCATCATCTACTGTCCTGATATTTTGAGCATTATCACTATAGCCAGCTTCTAAAACTATTTATTAACAATATAGAATATAATGTTTTATTCCTTATTTACGATCTTTCTGGACAACAACTTTTGGAACTTGTCACTTGAGCAAACATCACCAGGTTAACTTCAGTTCTTGGCTTATTGCTACTAGGAACAAAGGTGATGGCTTTTTGTTATAGCAGTAGAGTTCCATATTAATTAGCCTATTCATGTTGTTGAGTATCAAACCTAGAGCAAGACCTTGGAAGGCTAGAACTGCTCTAGATTTTGAGTGCCTAGGCTGTTGATACATATAAATAATACATGTAGGAGTAAATTAGTAATTTTTGTAAGTAGTGATAGCCCATTAGTATTGGAATGAATATGTATGGAGTTTGGATCTGAGTAAGACCTATGTTTTATTTTATACACTAATGATCAAATTTATTTTCAACCTAATAATTTAGTTTTGTGGGAGGATCAATGATTTTTTGTATTTCTATACCAACATATTCTTCATATAACTAATGTGAGATTTAACTCAATACTTTCATGTGCTTCAATAATTTCCCTCATGTGAGAGCTCACCACATTGACCATCACTCGCTATCAAATTGAAATTTTTTTCCAACATCATTAAGTTTCGTGCACGACTTAACCACTTGGAGCTATACTATTGGATTTAATTATGATCCTAATGTTTATATAATTATGATTTTTATTTGTTTAATATTTTAATATATATTGGGTCATGTTAATTCTATTTTTTATTTTAATATTCAATTATATATGTCTTTTATTTTCAGTTCAAGGGTTGACTTACTTTTACTAAATAAATAAATATTATTTTTCATTTTTATGATTTTAATTTGTATAAGCTTTAGGGTTGGTTGGAATTTTTATGTTAAAATATAATAGGCCCTAAGTATTTTGAAACCTACTAATCTAGTGGGAGACTAGACTAAGGGTAATTAAAATCAAATTTCAGTGCTCCTAATCACTAACACGGTTGCAAAACATGCAATCGATTGGGTTTAGGTTCTAAATAATCAAATAGAATCTATAAAACAAAATAAATCTAAATAACATAATGAAAGTAATTTGTAATTAAATTTAAATTTAAAATGTACAATAAGATAAAAACTATGGTTTTTAAAAGGTCCTATGATTGGGATATCGCAAAACACAATAATGGTTCTAGGCCATAAGGCTATCTAAGTTATTAGAATACTCACATACACCGGAGCCAATGTTTGGTGATATCCAACTGTGACACCTTACACCTGGTTAGATAAAGGCGACTGACACCTTTAGTCCACTTCCCTTTGTTCACTTTAGCAGTACTATTCCTCATAGTTCATGCAAATAAAAAAATAAAGCATGGATTAGAAGCACATTTAATAATTAGAATTAAAATTATTGAAAAATATTATTTAAATCAAATTGTACCTTTTTTGGGCTTATACACTAGCTTATTTACTTTGCATTTGGAACTTTTCACTTTTTGAAAGCAAATCATGTATTTTTTCAAAATTCATCCCAAGGCACAAGAAGAGAGAAGTAGAAGAAAGAGGGGAGAGCTAAATCTTTTCTTTAAAATTTTCTTTTCTAATGATGACCCAAACTACTCACTCTCTAACACAAACACTTTTCACCTCTCAATATATACACTAATCAAAACACTTTGCTTTTCAAAATCATATACCTCACTTTCCAATAGAGAGAGGGTCATTTTCACCTCTCAATTGTACTATATGTTTCTTTTTCTTCTATCTTATCGACTAGAGATGGTATGATAACCAGTATATTTTATTTCTATGACATTTAGATTTTTTACAATATGTCAATTTGTTAATCCAGAATTTTGCATATCCTCAATTTGTTAATGTTAATGTTTTCATAGACAAAATTTTGGTAGGGTCAATTTTTTGTTAATGTTAATGTTAAGATTTTTTATGTTAATTTTTTATAGACAAAATTTTGGTATATTATACTTCTGATGAAGATCATGTCAAACATTTAAGAATTATTTTTGGAGACTTTAAGGTAGCATCAGCAATATGCAAAATTCTTTAAATGTGAGTTCAGGCTTAAGAGTATTACCTTTTTGAGGTACGTGATGAGTAGTGTACGTATCTATATAGACTCAAGAAAATTTAGGTAGTTACTGATTAACTGAGGCCTATTATTGTGTTTAAGGTACATAGTTTTCTAGGCATGGATGGATATTATAAGAAATTTATGAAGAGACTTTCTCAGATTTTTATATCTCTAACAAGAATAACTCAGAAGTTAGAAAGTTTTGTTTAGTCTCCTGAGTGTGAAGCCAATTTTCATATATTAAAAGATTATTTAACTTTTGCTCTAGTTTTGACTCTTTCATATGGTATAAAATAATTTCAAGTATTTAGTGATACTTCACTAAGAGATTTAGGATGTGTATTGATGCAACACTATAGAGTTATAGATTATGCTTCCATATAGTTGAAGCCATAGGAGAGAAATTATCTAAGACATGATTTGGAGTTGGCTACTATTATATTTGCTTTAAAAATTTGGCGGCATTGCTTATATGGCATCAAATGTTAGATTTTTACTGATCATATGAGTCTAAAGTACATATTCACTCAAAAATATCTAAATTTAAGGCAAAGGAGATGGCTTGAGTTGATCAAAGTCTATAATCTAACTATTCATTATCAGCTTGGCAAGGCTAATATGGTAGCAAATGTTCTAAGTAAGAAATCTTTTGAATTTTAATTCTTCAACTTACTTCTGATAAGTCTTTGATTTAGGAAATTGATATATTATAATTCAAGGTGGTTTCTTATATTGATTAAGATTCTGGTATATTAGCTTAGATAATCATTCAGCCTTCTTTAGAAGAAAATATTCAGGAAGCTCAGAAGTGAAATACAAAGTATCCAAATTTGATTTATTTGATTAGATCTAGTAAGAAATTAATACTACACCCATCTAATTTTATTATTATATTCTACAAGAATAGATTGTGAATTCCTATTTTTGCCAATCTAAGGGGAGATATTCTGCATGAGGCTCACTATTCATAATACATATTCACTCATTAAGGAGAAAAATGTATAGTAAGTTGAAATGTATATTTTGGTGGCTTGAATTGAAGAAGGATGTGGCAAATTTTTATATTAAAGTGTGAAGCATGTTAGTTAGTGAATACAAAGCATCATCGATTTAGAGGTCTTTGCAGCCGTTACTCATTCCAAAGTTGAAGTGGAAAGAGGTGACTGGATTTAGCTATGGTTTCCTTAGGTCGAGACAATGGCATGATGTTATGTTGGTTGTTATTGATTAACTAATGAAGTCTATGCATTTCATTCTAATCTGACAGTCTAATTCTATAGTATGATTGGCTCAAGTATAAGTGTGTGAGACCATTAGATTATATGAATACCAAAGTTTATAATCACAAATAGTAATGGAATGTTTACCTCTAGAATGTGCAGAGGTACTCAACAAAGTTTGGGAACTAAATTGTATTTCAATATGGATTTTCATTCATAAATAGATGGACAGTCTAACAGGACTATACTGGTAATGGATAATTTTTAAGGCTCTATATTCTAGATTTTGGTGGTAGTTGGGAAGACCATGTTGCAGATCTGTTTTCATGATTTATGATTTTGATGATAGTAAACACTCTTATTTCTCTATGACTACCTTATCAACTGATAATTTCAGACCCACAAGATCAGACTGCAATTTGGAATAAGCTCAAGATTGGGTAGACTAGGTCTGAGTCAGTTTGTACCATTTTTCCTTTATTGAGTCTATTGTAATTGGTGTGGCTCCTGATGCTATGTAACTTCATACACACGTACCTTGGAATATTTTTTGACTATTCCCTAGAGTTTACTATTTTTGGTAACATCGGCCGGAACGATATTTATATCGGCCTGGACGATCGGTTCAAAAGCAAAAACTCTAATTAGGGCATCCTCATTAAGGCATTCTTCATTAAGCCGATCGGCCTGGACGATACTAGTATCGGCCAGGCCGATAGGCTTAATTAAGAAAGAATCAGCCGCCATGATAAGTTTAGGTATTCTTTGTTTTAGGAAATCGACCAAGACGATATCCATATCGTCCGGGATGATCTAACTCAATTATGCCTAAATTAATCTGATATCTATGGAAAGCATTAAAGGCTGATTGATTCAATCACATCAGCCGAGCTGATCGCAGGATCGGCCAGGATGATGGCCTGGATGATTAACATCGGCCAGCATCTATTCAGGGCAATGTTCAGGACGATTGTGCTTGGTTTTAAACTAATCGGCAAGGACGATATTGTATCGGCCTGGACGATGTAACCAATTTTTTTCTGATCGTCTCGGGCTGATTGAGCTTAATTTGTACTGATCGGCCAAGATAATATTCCTATCGGCCTGGACCATAAAGTCGGCAAGTTGCATTAATAAGCTCGTATTGAGATCTTCTATTAAGCTTTTGATTAGGCACTTTTGTAAGTGTCTTTAGCATCCATTGTAGCTTTGTTCTTTTGGGGAAAACTTGAATAGAAAGCTTGAAAGGGAGTGAGGAACGGGTGAAGTCTGAGAGAGGGAGAAGATCTTGTGAGGGGGGACTCAAGGGAGTGTGAAGGGGGATTCCACACGGTTACTCTGGAAGGCTTGCACCTTAATACCGTCAGATTCAAGGCTTGTCTTGAGGGAAGTTCACAGAAGAAGAAGATCTCTTTGGTGTCAAAGGACCCGGCGACTCCACGACACCGGAGAAGGTAGAAGTGATTTTGTAAGGGCTTCTTCTCCTAGCTGTGGGGGCTAAAGGAGAGACACTTAGTTTAGTGCAATACTTGGAGGGTGACTCAAAGGAGTGGACGTATGTCAAGGTTTGACCGAACCACTATAAATCTGGTGTGTTCTTTCCTTTATTACTTCCGCACTTTGATTTTCATTGTGGTGAATCTTAGTTTGTGTTTTTGATCGAATGATTTATTTTAAATATCGATTCACCTCTTTCTCTTAATTAGCCTTGGGCCAGTTCATAGGGCCTAACATCCCTAACGTACTTTCTAGTGCCATCAGAGCACTTTCAGACCATATTCCTCTGATCGAATTGGCTTACAATAATAGTTTTTAGTCAAATAAAGGTCCATATGAAGCTCTATATAATAGAAAGTGTGGGACTCCATTACCTTTACAAAGGTGGATAAGAGACATCTGATTGGGTCAGTCCTATTTGATTATGCTATTAAAAATATTTATTTAATTAGAGATATATTGAAGGTTATACAGGACAGGTAATAATAGTATTTTCAAGCTACGCATCAAGCTATGGAATTTCAAGTAGGAGATTTTATAGATATGAAGATCAAACTGATGAAAGGCTTTAGCAAACTTGGAAAGAAAGAAAAGTTGATTCCAAGCTATGCTGGACCATTTAAAGTTGATGAAATGATTGAGAAAGCTGCCTAAATGTTATAGTTGTCAAATCCTATGTTAGAAATTTATAATGTGTTTCACATGTCACTTTTGAGAAAAAGGATATCTTTCTAGAAGTATGATATATGTCAAAGACATTGAGGTACATCCAAATATGAGCTACATGGAAGAACCATAAATGATTCTAGCCTATGATGTTAAAAAACTGAGTAAACAGATTCATAAGGTTAAAAGCTCACTTCAAAAAAAGAGAAGCTACTTCAAAAAAGTATCTAAGATAATTGCATCCTGATTTATTTTTGTGATATAAGAACTATGTTTTGAAATGTCAAGGACGACATTTTTCTGAGAAGGTGAGAGTTGTAACACCTGCAAGTTCAGCATCTATGTTGACCAGTTCTAACCCAATTTGAAAAAAGTCGCAAGAAGAGAATTTTTAGCCACTTCAGGTTGTTTTTAACCATTAGCCTAGTTCAGAGCATTGTTCGGATTGATGTAGATCATATTATGCCTATCTCAATTTTCAAAAATAAAAGTTTTTATCTAATTTTTTGATCAAATTTCTATCTCTATTAATGAACAATATGGTTAACTTTGCACTGATAAAATTTTCACCACGTAACATTTTCTATGATATAGAGATTGAGATTACAAATATTGAGAATTTTCTAAAAAATTTACAACATAAATTTTTAAATTTGTAGATTTTAATTATATATATACTCTAAAAAATAGTGTTATAATACGATAAAGTCTTAAAATATAATTTTACACAATCCATGCTAATTTGTTTTTTTTTTAATATGTATTTTTGTTTAGTAGAATTTTATGTTGCCTATCATTAGAGAAAATTATTTAATTTTGATTTATGCTCAATTATTATTTAAGTGTTATAATATTATAAAAATATGCATATGTGATTAAATAATATATACTTGAAGTTATAAGGGTTAAGAATCCTTTGATATTTTATTTGTGTCAAGGAATATTCAGGTGCCTATAAGGCATATTATGATAGCTATAAGTTATGTTTTTATGTCTAAGAGCATGTTCTAGTGCTATAAACAAAAAAGGGAGTCATAAGGTGAAAAAGTGCTTGAGATTATGTCTGGGTCCTGGTAATGTTATATAAATTGCTCTATAATATGAATTGCAATTTATTCATTTGCTCAGTATTATTTTTTATGATTGGATAACAACTATGCTCGTATTATATTTATCAATACTTTAATTTCTTAAATTTCATTTAAATAATTTTAAATATTTAGCAAAATATTTAATAAAATAATTTTAAAATTTAGATCAGTTTATGTGGCATACATAATTGTTGAAGCTCATTATGGTTTTGCTTATGGTTTTTAAGCTCTAGGAAAGGGAAGGAAACTATCAATTAGCAGTACAGGATCAAATCTGAGATTATAGGTATTTTTTTATTTTAATTTTTGTATAGTCACGACTAATTTATTATTCAATTATGTTGTTTCTGCATGTAGCAATGTATTGTAATGTATATAATATATATATATATATATGAAATAAAAGAAACCTGATATATGATATATGAGTTTATTTTTTGTATTTGAATGTGTTAGTAGCTCTATAGTCTTTAGTTAATAAAATGAATATGGAAGAGAATTTGAACATTTCAAAACTAGATCTTAGGAATAGCCTATCACAACAACACAATGGGACCTATCCTAATTAGGTTGGGGTGTGACATGTGATGTATTCATATTTACATGTGATTTTTATATTTGCTATGGGTTTATTTTTGTGTTGAGATGTGACTACATATGTTAGAAGGTTACTGATAATTAAAAAAATAAATAAATTATAAAGGGAAAATATTATTTCATATTGTATGATTCAAATCACATTGTATGATACACATGAAATTGTATGATCTTTTGATCATTTACTGCAAAAATAAACATTTAGACCAAACAGTAGAAAACTTCGCACTATATAATTCACATTATACTATATGAGTTCACTTGGTCAACTAGCCATTTAGAGTAGCCATTAGGATGATAAAAAAGTTGATAGCCGAACTGTACGAGTAATATCATATTATATGATTGACCTAATCAAACTATAATTTGAAATTGTATGTTTTTGTAGCGTTCTTGTAATATTTCTAGTTATGTGATTTGTTAAACAACTAGGAAAACACACATGAGTAAATAGGTTAAAAAATAAGAAAATTAGAAGTTAATATAGCGTACTATACGAACTAATTTGTATTGTATGATATATATATGGCATAAGTGTAATTTTAAAAATCAAGGAATCTTATTTAACAGAATATATAAATAAAATTTATTAAAACTAATCATACTAGACGACTAGGGTCAAACCGCATGATCACTTATATTTAAATTAAACACATCATTCATTTGTTTTAAATATAAATAGATAAATTCAAATTTGATTGATTGTAGTGTAAGATTTAAATAATACTATATAATTATCTATGATATTTATCTATTTAGTACTCAATAATATATAATTAAAATTTGAATTAGTAAAATTTTGTATTATAAGATCCAAATAAATAAAAAGCATGCTAGCATGATTCTTAGTTGTATAGATCGATTTAATTAGGGGAGAAACTTGCTTCTCTTTTGAGGGTGGGTAAAATAGGATTGTGAAATACATAATTTTATGTATGAAATAGAACAATAAATTTTTTTCTTAGAAGTTGAACAACTTCATTTATTGAATGTGGATAAAATAGCTAAAATGTTTATTCTTCTAAGAGAAAAAAAATCCAGCTTCTCACCCTGAGCTCTTCCTAGTTCCATCACTGGATTTAATAGAAAATGAACTAATAGTACAATATGATGAAATAGAAAATAACTTTTAAGGTTTCAAGTTGGTTGAACTAATGGTAATTTATAATACCTTTATTGGATTGTACAATCAAGCTGACATTTCTAATAATAAGTCTTTTAAAGTTTCTTTTGAGGCCACCTTATATAACCTCTAAGAAACCCTAATAGGAGTTGAGAGTTTTCAGAGCTAAGAAGAGCATCTAAAGGCTTCGAGAGAGAGTTTTCATAACTTTGCGAAAGCCTTTGAAGAGGATTGAGAGATAAGATATTAGGGAAGCATGTTTTGAGTTTCTTGAGAGAACTCTTGAATTTTGGGTGAGGTATTCACTTGGTTATTTCTCCCATCATATCAGTTATTCATCTAGGCTTTAGAAAAAAATAAATAAATAAATCTAGGCTTTAGCAAAAGCTGTTCGTTAAGGGCTTTGAAAAATCTTGTAGTAAAGGATGTGAAGATCTTGAGGCCTTGTGTACCTCATGGATGTAGTCGAGGAGGCTAGGTTTGAAAGCTTTTTGAGGAGAAGTGTGGTGTAAGATTTCTCCATTACCCTGTGAAGAAGAGAAGCTTCTTCCCTTATTGGAAGCAAAAGCAGAGAATACTAGTAAAAATCTCAATGAATTATTTAGAGAGTGAAGTATGTTAAGTTGAACGAACCACTATTATTTGATTTGTTTGTTCTACTCTTATTTTTATTTCCTGAATTTTATTGTTATATGACGAGCATTGATATTATTATTGGAATTCATGTTTTTTAAAAAAAAAAAATTAACTTGTTATTGATCATCATATTATTCATATCTTTGCTCTATTATTTTATTATTTTATTTAAAAAAAAACTATAAAAGGCTCGAATGTACCATGCACTTTCAATGTCTTGCATGTACTGATGTGGAATGATAAGTTGAAAAATGAAAAAAAAAAAAAAAAATTGCATTAAATATGCCTGCCTCATAAATAGAGCCTTTTGGAATAATTTTATTTTACAATTTAGTTTTTTATTTTATTGAGAAATCTAGTCATATTTAAATATTTACATACAATATTTAATTCATTTTTATATAAGACAGTTTTAATATTTAATTCTCAAAAATATACATCTGATATGAAAAGCTCTCTCTATCGCAAAATTATAATAGATTTGCTCCCTATGTTAATCCTCTTCAAAAAACATTAAATATGACTTTCTAAATAGATAGCATGCACAAAATTAAGGTTTAAGTTATTTTTTAATTAAAAAATTTTTTAAAGTAAGAAAAAATCAATGGTCTAAAGCTGTCCCAAACAAAACTTGAGAATAGCACAACTAAATTAAAAAATATATATATTTAAAATATATAATACAACTATTAAAACTTGCACAGTTAATTTTATAAATTGACTCTCACATCTCTTTCACTTCCCTCATTTCCTTCGCTCTCTTCTTCATCTCCATATTTATTATCGAATATATTTTCCTCAACCAATTCATCAACCTCTTGATATTCAACCTCAACATTATTTAAGTTAACCATTAAATCCATATAAATAATCATTTGTATGGATTCTAACAATATATATTCTAATCATTTGTATGAGCCATCTCTAAATTATAGTTATCATCAATTATAAGTAACGGCTTAGGCTTTTGCTTCATTTAAGATTATTTTTTAATTACATTTTCAAGTAATTTTTTTACCTTAGCATAAATTGTAAAATCTGTGTGATGTATTACTTGTAGAAGTATTCATATTAATACACAGTGTGTCGTGTATATAAGACTTATTAAATATATTTTATATAAAATTTACTCCATAAATGATTCCACCTCATGACCTAAATTATTACAATATCATCTCCTTATTATCAAAATGCATCTTCTTGCTCCTACGGCTTCCTCGAGATTTAATTTTTTTAATATAAAATTTATAAGTAAAAAAGTTATTCCAAACAAAGCTACTGTTTACTATAGAAATAAATAAATAATGATTTAACTATTTCATCACTCACAGCATTTACATTCTTACTAAAATTTTGCTATATTGAATATATGAATCAAAATAATAAACATAAAAAATAAAGATTTCTTGTTCTAGATATACTTCATAAATAATCTTTTAAAATGATTTTTATTTTTACTATTACATTCTAAATTTTATTGAGAAATCTAAAAATATTTAAATATTTACATACAATATATAATCCACTTTTAATAATAATAAAATGCAGAACTAACTGCTGCATGAATTCAATAAGTTAGACAACAATATTCTTTTAAGAGCATTTTCAGCTGAACTCTTCATTTTACGCTTCAAAATACAAAAATAGTCATATTAAATAATAATTTATCTCCAATTGAATTCCATTTCTAACACACACAAAAAAAAATCTCATATAAATTATTTTATCAAATGTCTTATCCATGAAATGGTTGAAGTGGAGAAATGGTTTGTTGTGTGATAGATTAGTCAACTCTTAACTTAAGAGAAAATTTTATAAAATGGTGGTGAAACCTGCAAGCTTTATGGCGCAAAATTTTGGCCATTAAAAGAGAAGCATAATAATAAGGATGATGCTCAAGTGGATGAATAGATTTACTCTTAGAGATAAGATATGAAACAAGCATATCCATAAAAAAGTTAAGAGTAGCTCCAATGACAAATAAAATTAGAGAGAGAGTCACCTCAGATAATTTGATCCAGTAAAATGGTGGCTTTCCAATAACCATATTAGGAGAGTAGATGTATTAGACTTGACATATATTAAAAAAATTTAGTTAGAAACAACATCTTTATTAAATTTAAATGAGAATTTGATTCTTAATAAGACACAATGAAAAAAAAGGACTCATGCAGCCAACCCCAAATAGTAGGATAAAAACTTGATGATGTTGTTGTTGTTGTTGTTTAAATTTTTTTATTTTCATTTTCGACAAAAAAAAAAATTTGAGTTTCTATGACTAGTGCTACGTCACTGCCGCAAAAAATGTTATTCTTTTTAGAATTCGGGTGGAGGCTTGCAGTAGCTCAAAGCTAATAAGGTGGAAGTCATCCCAACCTTCAAACTCAACCATTCATCGAAACAACTCTGGCCAAATTTGGTGCAGCCAACCTACGACTTCACAAGAACACATTCCTCATTTGGAAAATAGATAATAATGGTGTAGCGATATTCATCTTATATCAAGAATTTATTAGGGCTTGTTATGTTATTTATTTGTCTTGAATATAGCATTTCTTATAGCATTGTGAAAAACAAATTCCATCATCAGCCAACAACCCTTAATCCTTGAATCGCTAACTTCAGTTAGGGATGAGACCAATTTTATCCAAAGCAATACAAACCAACTCCACCAAAAAGTATCTATATGCAGAACCCACCAACATATCAAACTACAGCAAGAGAAAAATCGCCAGTAACACTGCTCAGCAGGTACCACCTTATGCAGAGCTTGTGCACAGTATCAAGGACCAAAAAAATACTTCCATCAGCGTCTTACACTATATGCACAACCTCAACATATAAGACATCAAAATATTGTGCTTTCATTAAAATCATGATCACACCACGAAGAATTGTCAGCATCTTCACAGCCTAATAGTGGAGGATCTTAAAAAAGCCAAGCTACGCAACTTCAAAAATTATTCTGTGCGGATATCAAATGCCGTTCAAAGACCAAATAAAACTGCATCACATCACCCTTTTACTTTACCACAACTCGGTACTACTCGGTACCGATGCTCAGTATCGCTCAGTACTGTGGCATCCGGATATAGAGCTGCATCCGGCATCCACACAAAAATAATTTCTCAACACAACTAATCCATTTGAATGTTCATGGAACTCAGCAATTCAACAATCATGTTATTTAATATTCAACCATACTGGAGTACTCGGTATTTGATATACACTCAAACTTAGAAAACTCAAAATTCAAAACTCAGTAAAAGAATAAAGGAACTCGGTGTTATTACTTGATCATACTCGAGAAACTCGACATTCAGCCACACTTAGAAAACACAATATATATCCAATGCTTAACAATACTTGGAGAAGTAGATGCTCGATTATGCTCAATAGTATCTTCATCAACTTGATAAACACCATAAAAGATTTAGGCTTCGTTTGGGACGGCTTTTTTATTGCTTTCTAAAACGGAGTTTTAGTACAAAAATAAAAAATTTTGTATTAAAACTCCGTTTTAGAAAGCAGTAAAAAAGCCGTCCCAAACGAAGTCTTAATATCATGAAAATTATTAAGAAGTTGAAAACTCTTGGCAGTCAATATTCTTTTAATCAATTTGAAGTTGATTAAATTACAAATTTGAAACTTGAACCATTGATGACTTAAATTAAGATCCACAAAATAAAAAATTGAAACCTAAATGCGACTAAACAAATTAAACAAGAGGTAAATCAATTTAAGCTTCGGATCAGAGTAATCTTGATAAAAAATTAAGCTTAAAATTGTCAAATTACTCCCTACATCAAAGCTAACACCCCTAGGTAAACAAACATTCTACACTTATTGAAATCACCCAAACACTCATCTTGATTTGTTATAAAAATTGATTTAAATATAAAAAATTATGATCATTGAGACATATATATATATATATAGAGGATTGTGAGGAATCTATGAAAGCAAAATGTGATGCAAAGATTTTCACTTTTAATGATTCATATAATAAATTAGATACTAAGGAGGACGAAATATACATGTATAACTTAGTCAAATAAAAAGATAAGAGTAGTAAGGATTTAGTTCAAGTGATGTTTATTTAAGGAAGAAGATTAAAAAGTACTTCTATTAGAAGAAAATATTCAACAAAGATGGATGAGATATTTTCTAAACTTTTCAATAAAGATTATGAGAATGTAATTGACTTTAGTGACCTTAGCACCCAAAATGAAAATAAAGATTTTTATTTTTATCGACGTATTAGTAAAACCAACGTTAGAGAGGCTTTAAAGAAAATAAAGTGTGAAAAAGTTGTTGGACCTAATGATGTTCCAATAGTGTGGAAATGCTTAAGAGATGAAGGAATTTCTTGGCTCACTAAACTTTATAATATTATTTTGAAGAATAAAGAGATGCCAATTAAGTGGAGAGTAGAGTGTGTTAATTCCTATTTTTGAGAATAAAGGCGATGCACAAGATTGGGCAAATTATATTAAGTTGATGCGTCATACTTTAAAACTATGGGAGAGGGTTATGAAGCATAGGTTGCGGCACGATAATAATGTTTCTCAAAATCAATTTGGATTCAGGCCAGGTAAGACTACTATGGAAGATATACATTTATTGAGAGGCTTGATGGAGAAGTATAGAGAGAATGAGGATCTACATATGATATTTATTGATTTAGAGAAAGCATATGATAAAGTCCAAGAGAAGTGCTATGGGGAGTTCTAGAAAAGAAAGGGGTAAATAATTCTTATATTTAAGTCATTAAGGATACGTATGCATGAGCTATTACTTGTGTTCAAACACAAGGTGGTTTGACCAAGTATTTTCCTATTTCAAATGGATTACATCGATCAACCTTAAGCCCATATCTTTTTGTTTTAGTCATGGATGTTCTCACTAGACATTTACAAGAGGTTGTATTATGGTGTATGTTTTTTACTGATGATATTCTTCTTGTTGATACGACTAGAGAGAGAGTTGAAGTTAAACTTGAATTATGGAGGTCAACCTTAGAATCTAAAGGCTTTCGTTTGAGTAGATCTAAAACTAAATATATGAAAAGTAATTTTAGTAATAATAGAGTGGGGATTGTGACTTTGGGTGATCAAGTCATTAATATGAATACACAATTTTAATATCTTGGCCTTATTATTCAGAGTGATTAGATTGGGGGTATTATTAATAGAATTCAAGTTTGATGGTTGAAGTGGAGGAATGCATCGGGCTTGTTGTGTAATAGAATAGTCTCCCTCAAACTTAAGGGAAAATTCTATAAAATGATGGTTAGACCTGCAATGCTTTATGGTGCAAAATATTGGCCATTAAAAGAGAAGCATAATATTAAGTTAAGTGTTCAAGAGCTGAGGATACTCAGGTGTATTGTGGCTTTACTCTCAGAGACATGATATAAAATAAGCATATACATGAAAATGTTGAAGTAGCTCCAGTGGAAGATAAGATTAGAAAGAGTCGTCTTAAACAGTTTGGTCACATAAAACAGCAATCTTCCGATGACCCGGTTAGCAAAGTAGATGAATTAGATTTAACTTATCTTAAGAAAGGTAAAGATAGACCTAAAATGACTTGGTTAAGAAAAATTAGAAATGATATTTCTTTATTAGATTTAAATGAGAATTTAACTCTTAAAAGAACAAAATGAAAAAAAAAATTATTCAAGTAGCCGACCCCACATAGTGGGATAAAGACTTGATGTTGTTGTGGTTTATTGTTATTAAGAAATCAATGAATTCTGGTGAACCTGGCAGAACAATGATCTTGGTTACCAACTAATTTATCAATCTAGCTAGAAATTCAATAATTAAACAACTCATCAATTCCGCAACATATATATTCTTAATATTTTTTCAAAAATCATACAAGTAAAATATTTTGAAACTTGAAAGCACATGGATAATGAAAAGTAAAGCCTTAGAATTCTAAATCCCCTTTTCCTTTCAAGATGGTAGTCAATCAATGGCTTCACAAGTACCTATTTGGTATCTGAAGATCCTCATATGTATTTAAGGTAATCAGATAGCCACTAGCTAGCAATATTCATTTTACTACAAGCATTTATCAAGAAATGCCATGAAATTTACATAATCACCTTAAATGTAACATTTTCCCATAGCATATATGCCCAGCTTTTGATCGATACATTAATAATAAAACTACTATCAAATCGAATAAGATCAAACAAAATCTTATTTCTATTTGACTCATTAAATAAATGAACTTGTAAACATCAATCAAACATTAGGTAATTATCAATGGTTACAATACTCACAAAATGTGGGCCAATTGCTTTGGGGACTACATTATATGAGCATTCAAGTTGGTTCAAATTCAAAAACCACGAATTAAGCCCATTTACCACTACTCAAAGCAGAAAAAGCTGCACCTGAGCAACATAACTAAGAACCAATTCTAAACATTTAACTGCCTTGATTTTCAACCCTTTTTCAATATTTAAATTTTCCTAGTAGCCATATGATAATGAAGCCTCAAGTTATCTCGATAGTCAGCACATCCTAAAGCACAATAGGAGAAAGCAAAGTAGAAAAATGTATTGTGTAAGAGTCACTGCAACTAAATGGAATTTGTGAATACGTTTTAAAAAAAATACCATTTTTTTTATAAATATGGGACTTTATTCTTTTTTTTAGTTTCAAGCCTGCATAGCAACAATTGTTTTAAATCAACAATTTATTTCAAATTAAAGGATTTCTGAAAATGAAAAATCCAACATATACCAGTATATTATAACCTTACATGTAAAATTCATGCTTTTCTTAATTTACAAAACAATATAACATACCAAGATGCACCACTAACTATTCCATGAGCTGCCTTACCAAACAGCTCATTGAAAAATGGATTCATTTTTTTCATCAGGTATATCGATTATTACCATCATCATTAGCCTTCCTCTAAATGATGGAGGAATTTTTTATAGAGGAAAGTTTATCTAATCTTTTTTTGAGTTAAAAGGAAGAATTAACCATATTATACAAAAGCATTTTTCACAACATATGAAAATGTTAACTTTGATCAACTATATTTCATTTCTAATCCTACTTGTCACATTCAGGGATTGTCTGTTCTCCATTATAAATCATCAATCACATTAATTTTACAAATATGTTATATTCAAACAATGACAACTTTAACATTCCTCTAGCATGATCATAACCTGCACCCCTAACAACTCATTTCTACCAAACATTCAAAATGTTGAAAATTTTACTTTTCACTACTTTATCTTCAAAAAGTGATATTTTTACACTTCTCATATAAAACCATAAGACATTCTATCCTTCCAAATTTTAGCAGACTCTAGCCATAATAATTGCTGGATCATGTCACAATTACAAAAATGCTATTCTCACATCATACATATTTTTAACAACTTTTGCATGAGTTTTGCCCTCATTTTACAGCAAATTCTTGCCTCAATAATCAGTTATGTCTATCAAAGTTCAATAATCATATCAAATATTTTCATTATTGAAAACGTTAATTCTCCAAAAACATAAATAACCGTCAAGATAGATCTTCATGCACAAGTTAACTTAATACAATGATCATAACATTATCATTCTATTGATGATATAGATTTGACTAATAAATTTGATTCATTCGCAATTTCAAATGAAACCATCGCCAATTAGAACAAATAGATATAATTCCCTTGTGAAACGAGTATAGATGATAGGTAGATCAACAATCACAACAATTTCTAGATGATTAAAAGAAGACATCAAAATCAGCTCAAATAACTGTTTGGGAAATCTAATCCAAAAGAAAATGTTTATAAAGAAAGACAGAATTCACCATATCCAAATAAGACGATTACACCAGACAAAGTAGCATGTTCTCTTCATAAAAATTCAAATAGCCAACCAAACTAAAAGAAAGCTAAAATACCAAATAAATAGCAGAAATTAACAAGCATCATTCCCCTCAGTAGCCATCGCCCCAACTTTCACTCACCTTGGGCCTTCTGGTAGACGTAAGTGAGACCGCACTTGCCGCAATAGTGGCGATCAAAGTGGTTCGCCATGAAAGTCCCAGCACCGCACTCGGCGTTTGGGCACTCCTTCCTGAGACGCACCATTTTGCCAGAGTCGTCTACTTTATAAAATTGTAGCACAGCGAGCTTTACCTTCTTCTTTTTGTGCTTAATCTTCTTGGGCTTGGTGTATGTTTTCTTCTTACGCTTCTTAGCGCCTCCGCGGAGACGAAGGACGAGGTGGAGGGTCGACTCCTTCTGGATATTATAGTCGGCCAGAGTACGTCCATCCTCGAGCTGCTTACCGGCGAAGATAAGGCGTTGCTGGTCCGGAGGAATGCCTTCCTTGTCCTGGATCTTGGCCTTAACGTTGTCAATGGTATCGGAGGATTCCACCTCCAGGGTAATCGTCTTCCCCGTTAGGGTTTTCACGAAGATCTGCATCTTGCCAGCGAACAGAGGCGGCAGAAGCCGCCGAAAGCGATCAAGATGGGTATATAAAGGTGGGAGGTCCAACAAAAACGCAGACGGCTAAGGCTTGAATTAGGGTTTCTTAGAGCTACGAAGGGCTCCGCGGCAGTTTTATATGAAGACGTGTTGAGATGTCTCGCGGAGAAACATATGGGATGTATAGGGCAATCACTATATATGAAGATAAATTTTAAAGGATTTTTTAAATACATGACATTTAAAACTAGGGAAATTTACATACATGCCACTTTATAATATCCTATTTACATATCTAACACCCTAAATTTTAATATTACATACATACCACCATATATTATTTTAATATCAAATATACCACTTATATTTCTTTCCTAACACTCATATATTTCTTTTCTACCACTCATATTTGATATGAAAATGAATTATGGGTGGTATGTATGTAATATTAAAGTTTTAAGTGTTAAATATATAAATAGAATAGTATAAAGTGGTATGTATGTAAATCTCCCTTAAAACTATCATAAATACATATTTAACACTTAAATTATTGTATTTACTAATATATCATTTAAAATCCCACTTTTCCTCAATTCTACCACTCCGTTTAAACCCCCATCAGAAATCTCGTCGAGTCTTCTTCTTCCGTTCATTCACGCGAGATGGGTTGGCCGGTAGAACAAGAGTAACGGTGGCGATGTCTCAGGCAATCTGGAGCTGGCTAACCCCCGTCAAAAATTCGCTTTTCGTCTGCAAGGTTGCCAGCGGAGCCTACTCCACTGATTCCGCTCCTATTCCCGCTTCAAGTGCTTCACAATTTAGAGCTAAAATTCTGTATTCTGCATGTGATATATTATTCCCTGTATTATGTGATGGCATGATCCTGTAGCAACAAGATGAGAGGTGCATATATCTTGGACATTTGTACACCTTCACTAAGAAGAGTCATTCACAATCATCCTGCCCCTAGAGTCATACGCCATCTCAGAGGAAGCCTTCCCACTAGAAATAGCATCCCCACACGGGATTATTTGGGTCGGATCATGAACCTGGGCAGAGCGCCCAAGATCGCCGCTTGGTGGTTCTGCATCAGGAACAGAGTCATCGGAATGCAGGTCCTGATCTATGGGAGACCTCATAATAGAGATTGAGTCTTCGTCAGTAGAGCTATTGTAAATTCTGGCGTAACATCCAATTGAACGAGTATTTTAGGAGCTGATTGCGAGTCAAGTGGCAGGTCGGACAGGTTAGGACTGCGATCCTCCTCGTTGTCCATCGTCGTCCATCTGTTCGGATGTATTCGCACAAGCTAAGGAAGACAATTCCATCGCAAAATACAGCTCTCAAGGTTTAGTTTTGATGCGAGGGAAACGGAGTAATATATCTGATGAGGGATAGGACTTTTAGGTGGTAGAAGGGTAAAATATTAAATTTTAGGTGTTAGATAAGTAAATAGAGAGATTTTAAGTGTTAGGTATGTAAAAATCCCATTTTTAAAATAGATTTCATTAAATATTTAATTTTCTAACTCATTAGTAATTATTAAAAAAACTAAAAGTATTCAAAGTTATTCATTCCAATCTATTTTATATATTTTTTTAAAATAAATCTTCATTTATGATTATAGGTTATCTTTAACTAGTGAAGGTATTGAATTTCTTACTTTCTTATTGAAAGTGACATTATTTGAGCAGTCTAACAATATTGTCAAATCAAATTATATTGATTAAGAATTTTATTACTTAAGTGATCTACATTGTATATAATTTAACTTAAAATTGTAGAGTTAGGATAAGTTAAAAAAAATGCAATATTAACTAAATAACTACAATTTCTAATATTAGAGTCTATTTGTGAATATTTAGTGAGAGAAGTAATGAGTTATATATGAAGAACTAAGTTTAATGATGGTAGGATAGGATACTATAGTTATTGATTGATAGTTATGTAATTTATTTGATATTATTGTTAGCAAAACATCTCTCTTCATATGAGTTGTATAATAGTAATGTCCAATGGATGAGATTATGTATACCATAAATATTTTTTTTTAAATGAAATTTATATTTTATTAATAATGTGTGGCTCATGTAAGTTCAATTATATAAGTGATGATTCTAGTAGTGGGGTTGAACATTGAGTGTAATTTCTTCAATTAGGTTTGATTTGGCAAAAACTTGAGTTCTATATTTTATCTTTTTTTCTTCATAATATATTGGCCAAGTTTTGAGAAGACTCGAGGCATTCCCACAAACGAATTGCTAAATATTACAAGCATATGATTACATGCTTGTATGACAAGATCTTCTAATAGCCCGCTAGAGCTAAAGGCGAAGGCAAATGAAATTTTTAGGTGTTGCATGTATATCTGGACAAACGATAGGGATCGTTTACACTTGTATTTCTATGTTGAAACAATGAGAGTAGAAGCTAATAAAACGGGAGATTTCTTAAATGCTTCCAAATAGAAATATATCAAAGAAAAGTTTTTACAACAAGATCATTGTCTGGTTAGCGCTCACTTTCTTTAGATGTAGTATCATGAGATATGACATGAAAGAGAAGGTGAGACGTCAACCACTGTTGAAAGGCCTCCTCTTGATCTTAAGCATATTATTCTTTATATGGGATTCTGATGAGGAATGTTATATTTTAGACATCTATAAGAAATGCATGAAGAAGTTATTGTATGGAGGTAAAAGAAGAAAGATTTTAAATAGAGTAGACTGACAAGACCTCCAATTTGAGTTTTACTTCTGTTGTTACCCTACTTAACCTCATCTCCAAGCATGCAAGCATATATTGCTTAATGAGAAGTAATGATTTGTAGTCCTCTTAAGTTGTATGTATTTCGTTGTGGTGGCTAGGTTGGTTTGGTAGTAGTAATTATTAAATGTTTGAGCTTAATGTGATGTAGTTGATCGCAATGTGTTAACTTCTTTATTTAATCAATTTTATGTATTTCATTTACATCATTTATTAATCTAAGAAGCTATCCTTATGAATAATCTCTACCTAATAACTGATGTAATGAGAACTCATGTCACTTTAATAAAGATGAGTACATTATATAATATACATAACAATAAAGAACATTTCAATAAAGAAAAATTATAACAACTCTAATATAACATAATTTAACACTTCTTCAATCTCTAATCATACAAGCTTTTATATGAAAAATAAAATATAAATTATATTTAAAATATTGAAACCTATGGGCTCTTAATTGGGGTTTTTCTTTGATCCTTTCCTTGGACATTAGTCTTAGCTCTTGTAATTTGGCTTTTATCATGATTATATTTATCCATATAATGTTCTACATCAACTAGTAGATAAAGCTTTAGAATATATTCTTTATAATTATTATTATAATCTAATTATGGTATTCTTGAAAGTTAAGGGAGGTTGTAAGACTTCGCTGAACTAATCCTAGGTGCACCAAGAGTGAAATGAATTGGTATTTTTAAAAAAACTGCAACAAGAACTTTCTTTTCATTTTATGCTAGATAACAATTTTTTAAAACAAATATAAATGAGTAACTTAACACATGCGAAACCAATTAAGAATTTGAAATATTTTGTGGTTGAGGCACAAATAAATCAACCAAAATATGAAAAATTTCTTTTTTGCTAATCACGAATTAACCAAACTGTAGCTTGCACAAAAAGATGAAATTCGTGCAGAAAATTTAAGTACAGATACAATAAAGTAAAAATAAATAAGAAATAACACACCATAAATTTTATAGTAGTTCGGTCAACCTTGACCTACGTCCACTCTCCAGAGTCCTCCTCTCCGGGTATTATACTAACACTATAGTGACTCTTCTTTTGCGCCAATAGTAAAGAGGAGAAGCCATTATAAGAATCACTTCCACCAAATCCGTTGTGGTGAAGAACTAGACAATAGATATTCAATCCTTTTTCACCCTCCTATTGAAGGCAGAGAACCCAAAGAATATTTCTTCTCCTCCTGATGATTGTAGAGAACCGTCAATCTTTTTTCACCTTCATGGTGACAGCAGAGAACCTTAGACCCTGACTTTAAAGCTTTTTTCCCAATAGAAACTTTAAGAACTAGTCAATATTACAGGAGGATGCTGGGTACACGTGAATAACCCTCACACTCCTACCTCACACACAACCTCACCTTCTTCTCTATAAGCCCAAAGCTCTCTCAAGAAATTCTCCCTCGGAGTTTCTTCAACATCCAAAAGTTCTTTCAAAAAGACTTTAACAAGATGCTTAATTACAAGGCTTCAAAAAACTCTAAATTTTTAATTTGGTCATTTTGTTTGTACAATACGATCTGGGTTCATACAGTACTATCTATTAAAAAATAGGACTCGTCTAGTACGATGAAATAATCATTCAAAAGAACTATTTAAATTCAGAAAATATATCATATATTACGATCGTAAGTTCGTACAGTACGATTATTTTAATTCTACTCTATTTGTATAGGATGATTATGGGGACGATTAGAAATCATCTTTATCAATCATCCGATATGATTCACATTATATAGTATGGTCATTGCAATATCAACAATTCGTATAATTTGATATATATTTCATATTATACGATTAGTTCAAAAATTAAGATTTTTATTGAGTACGATCTCTAGGATGATCGGATTTCATCTATGTCAATCATACAGTTTGATCTTGATCTTACAGTATGATTATCCATATTTAATATGATTATCCATATTTATTAAATATTGATTTAATTGACTAATCACGGGGAATAATTTAAGAAATATTTCAAATATCGTACAGTACGATTAGTTTAAAATTCAATTTTAAAATTTCTTACTTAATTTATTTGGTGGTTAGGGTTTACATATCAAAACAATTCATACAATACGATCTACATCACACAATATGATTAGTTCATAAGCATTAATGATTCAATAAGTCGTTAACCTTCTTTTTTTATAAAACTGATCAAATAGTATAATAGTAATTGTATGGTATGATTAGTTCAAAAAAATTTCATCTCAAATTTTCTTTGCTCTCCCTCTGTGTGTGTGTTCGGTTGTCAATTTTGCATACAATCTTACATGGAAAAACTTAAGAAATAGAAAATAAAAGAAATTGAATATTACAGACTCTTTTCAATGATAACTTATTCTAACCAAACTTGAGTCTTGATCAATCTTAAGTGATGTGTTATGTACCTGAGATGTTAGTGCGCAGAAACAAAAATAATATGCAATATATATGCTAGAAGAAATAAAATCTCAATCAATAATATTTGTTAACATCAAACTCACAAGGTGGGGATCATAGATTGCAACAATTCTCAAATTCATAGAAGTATGTTCTAAAATTATATTTGGGATAGAGAAATTCTAGTTATTTGGATGAGAAATTAGAATACTTCATCAAAAGTTATATGTTGATTGCTATTTATTGTACATTATTTTTAAGACATAGTAACATCAAAATGAGATCAAATCAAATGATTTTGACCTTGTTGAATTTGCTCGTCAAGTAATGTAATATTCAAAGTATATTTGGTTCATCAAATGGATTTGTGAAGTTTCTAATTATTTTTATAATTGTTTTATTTTGGTCCATTTTGACTTGAATCAATACATTTTTGGCATCATTGAGTTTATCAGATTAAAATATTTATTTTGAGAAAAATTTCCTAAAATGGAGTTTAAGTGATCTAGGAGACTATTCTAGAGTTTTTTTTATTTAAGTACTTGTGCTTTTGGATTTAAAAAATTGCATTAAAATTTATACTTGATCGAATGGATTTTTTGATAATGCAAAAGTTGCCCCTATTTTTGAAGATAAATAATTCCAAATTTTGAAAACTATTTGGGTATTGAGAAGTTTGTAACATAAAATGACAAATTTGAAAATATAACAAAGAGTAACCACTTCCTAGATATAAATATGAACCTCCCCGCAATATGGTTAATAAAAAATATATTCTAGTTATAAATTTACATTTTAGTGAAGTTTATTTTGCATTAGGGGGCTTTTTTGGCTATAACTCTCTAAAATTTTCATAAAATGATAAATTTTTGTTCTATATTTGTAAATGTGTGCATGTGTACGTATGTGTATAATTGCTCCAAAAATTAAAGAAGTGAATTGCCAGGATAACTTTTTTTTTTTTTTTTTGTTAAGGGCCACACTAAGATTTTCATAAGTATTGTAACATCAAAAGTAAAGAAAGTTACACCTTAATCAAAATAAATAGAATATGCATGTTGACCTCATTTTTATATGAGGTCACTAGGACCAATCCAAATCTACCCATACCCAGTCCCTAGTCAATAGACCCAATCCCTAGTCAATCATGGTTGACCAAGTCGACCCTTTTGACCAAAATACCCTTGGGGGTTTGAATACTCATTTCAACCCAAATTGCTTGAGACCATTTCTAGTAAATTTCAAACATCAAACTAAACCCATTAAACCATAACCCAGGTCCTGGGTCAACGTGGTTGACTAGGTCAACCTAGGTTGACCCAATAACCCCTTAAGGGTCTAAATGGGTCGTTCCAACCCATTTAACTATTTCAAACTTTCCAAACTCTCGAACCTATCTCTTTGAATCATTCAAGCATATCCAAGTTCACTTGGAATAAAACTATGGTCATTTTGACTAAGTCAACCCCTCAACACTTGGTTAAATATCTCTCCAAACATTCAAACTCTAATTTCAAGCCATCAAATCCCCTTTGAAACAACCCAACCAGCTCTCCAAGCTTTACCCTTTGCCACCTTAGTAAGACTTAGCATGTTGACTGGTCAAACTATTGCATATATGGACATAAATACTATTATTTTGATGATAACAAGCATTATTGTCCCTTAACTACTATCCTTCATGCATATCTATTTTATGTTCCCAGCTCACTAACCTTTTAGGTCTATAAGTTCGCTTAGAATGTCAATCAGTTCAAGATCAGGTGGACTATGATTGAGTTAGTCTGTAATTTCTATTTCAATGCATTTTTTATCTTTTCTTGAGTCAAATGTACCTTAATAGATCTTGAAGCTAAGTAACCTTATACACACACACACTCAGGGGAAAAATTTAATGAGTTAGAGTTTTTCTATTTTTTATCATATCGTACAGGATACTTTATATCATCCTAGATGATCAATCAAAAGCAAAAACCCTAATTAGGGCATTTGGGTCATGTAAACTTACTTAAGTAAATCATCCTTGACGATACTCCCATCATCCTAGATGATATGCTCAAATAAAAAATACTCAGCTGCCAAACTTATTTAGGTAATATTTTTTTTTAGAATTTTGTCTAATCGTGTAGGCCAATCCCATATCGTCATGGACGATTTATTACAATTATGCCTAAATTAGTCAGGTGATTAAAGAAAGTAATTAAGATTAGATTTATCGATCATATCATCTTCGACGATCGCAGGATCATCCTGGACGGTTAGTAAGAAAAATCTTAGTCTTCTCCTGAATCTCCCAGATGTCCTGAACTATATGTTGAATGATTAGTTATATTTCTTCATCGTCCAGATGTATCTCCTAGATGTCTCAAACTATCTGTTAGAAGATAATCACTTATTTTGATCTAATCGTAGAGAACGATACAAGAATCGTTCTGGATGATTAATTCTATTTTTTCATCATCCAGACGTATCTCCTAGATGTCTTGAACTATCTACTGGATGATTATGTATGATTTTGAACTAATCATAAGGGACGATGTCCATATTATCCTGGGAAATTAGAATAAATATTATGTTCTAATCGTACAGCAAAATCAGATCATCCTGGTTGGAAGAATAATCTATTGATCGTCTTAGACGATCTTTGACGGCAAGTTGAAAATTAGGGTAATTTTTAAGGCCTTCTTTATAGGATCTCTTATTTGCTAATGAGAAGATCTTTTGCTGTTATCCTGACCTGAGAGAGCTTAGGGAAGGAGATGAAAGCTTGGGAGAGAGAGAAATGACCTTATAAGGGGGAGTTTGTAAGGTGTTCACAAAGGTTGCTACAAGTAAGTATTCAAGTCATCTTCTCCAATAGTCATCCCTGATTTCTTGGTGGCTCTAGTGAGATCTTCATTAGCACTAAATCAAGGTTCTCTACATGCTTTAGGAGGAAGGAAAAGGTGTTGTGATTCTCTGCCTGCTTTAGGAGGATGTAAAAGGAGTCTGCATTCTCTGCCTCACCGGGGTCAGTGAAAAGGATTTTGTAAATGCTTCTCCACCTTATTATGAGAGCAAAAGGAGAGACATTGTATTTTCATTGTAATACCTAGAGGAGTGGCTCCGGGGAGTGGATGTAGGTCAAGTTGATTGAACCACTATAAAATTTGATGTGTTCTTTCTATTTTATTCCTACACTTTATTATTCACATTTTAATTTTTTGTGGTTAATTGTATGGTTAAAATATATGATTTATTTTATTAATCATTTTGCATCAAATGTTGATTGTGTTTGTTTTTAAATATTAAAAAAGTTTTCAAAAAGATTTAACTATTTATTTAAGAATTTTTAAAACTACTAATTGTCCCCCCCCCCCCACCCCTCTCTTGGTTAGCCTCAGGTTAGTTCATAAGGGCTTAACAACCCAAACGAACTTTCACAAATTAGTCAACAAATGGTTAAGAGATCATTTAATGACAAAAACCTTTGATGACATGACATCCTCTTCATTCCAATTCACTCCAGTTGCTGGGAGATACTTTAAAACATTCTCAAATCATTTCCTAAGCCCTTGGATTAGGATCAAATGGCTCCTATCACTCCCATGTGCTTAAAAGAGGACAAAATAACCTTTACATGTCATTTGTCTTCTTGTCCTTTGATGCTCTGCCATCCCAACAACTCCAAGCAATATGGCAACATCTTAGCTAGCCCCCAAGTTGATCAAGACCATACATTCAATCTGGGGAGGATTGTATAGGGCAAAACCTCCCTTTGAGCTACCATTCTAATCCAAGCACTCTCTCACTTCCTCAAGCCTCTCCAAGCCCAAGTTCTTGTTTGTTTGAGCTCCCCAGCAACTGCCCCACATCTCCCCACTCAAATCCAACCGTCAAACCTCACCGGCGATGGGATTCTGGCAACATCAACCTCAAATCTATCCAAGGTCCATTCCAGGCAATCCGTGTCTTATAAAATCATGGATTCAAGAGGGAAAATATATGAGGACAAACTACAAGTTCAAAGAAATCTTAAATGATTTAATCCATCCTTAAATTGAGGTGAAATCCTAAACCCTGTGTTAGAACACTTAGGAGAAATTAGCTTTTAATTAAGCGTGTTTTAGACCATAATAATAGATTCCTATGAATGATTTTCATGTTTAGACTTCATGTTTAACATTTCATTGATTTGGTTAACCATATTGAAAGAATGGAGCCAAAAATGCATTCTAGGTTCATCTGCAACATGTGTTATTGGCATGTTTTCTGGACCGTTGATCACACGATCAACGATCCAGATTTAGCCTTTCCACGGTTTCATTCGACCGCGTGGTCAATCCTGCGATTTTGACTTCTATTTGACTCAATCTTAGCCATGATTTGTTTCCACGGAAGATCAAATGGTCAAAAATCTGCTCCGACGTGGATAAGAGATACCGCATCCGCAGTATCACTCAGGAAATCATTGCTGGCAGGACAATCATTGCACCTCCATCTAACGATTTCCCCCATGGTTTGAGCCGATGAATAAGAGGCTGACGGGTGCCCATCTGCAGCCACCGCTATCGCCAGAGCTCTTTTTTTAATTAATATTTAGTTTTTAATTAGATTTCTTAAAAAAGTATATAAAAACAAATTTAAATCCATATATATATATAATATATCAAACGTTCTAGAATTTTAAGCTCTTTGATTTAAAATTAATATTGATTTAAAACATTTCACATATTTTAATTTATTTTAAATATTAAATACTTAACATTTTTAATTAATATTTAAATAAAAATTCCTAAGATATATTCAAAATTTAATTAATATATTTAATATATTCATTGATTTTTATAAAATAGTTAAAGATTATATTAATTTGATTTTAAAAGACATATTTAAAATTAATTATAATTAATTATATTAAATATATAAATAATCATTAAAATATTCAATAAATAATTAAAATTTTAAATTTAATCATACCTTCCAAATATTTTATATTAAGAATTTTAAAAATTCAAAATACTTTAACTTAAGATTAAAAATTAATTTAAAATATTTTAATTATTTAGAATAATGTTTAAATAATTAAATAATTAAATATTTAATTAAAATTTAAAATCAAATAATTTTAAAAAATTCAAATAAAATTAATTTTTTAATAATTTAAAATTTTAGAAACCATTAAGATTAAATTAAATTTAATTAAAGAAATATTTTAAATTTTGATTAATTTTTAATTATTTTAAATGCATTTAATTGTCTTAAACTTTAAAAATTCAAAACAAATTCAATTTAAATTAGAAAAATTAAATAATATATCAAAATTTCTATAATTTAATTATTTTAATTTAAAATTAAATTATTTTAAATAATTTGAATTATTTGATTATTTTAATATTTAATTAAATTTAAATTAAAATTTTTTAAGAAGTAAACATTTATTTTTAAAATATTTAAAAGATTAGAGGATCTTTAAAAAATATTTAAAAATTATTGTAAGTTATTTTTAAATTTTTAATTTTAAGACTTATATTTATATATATAAGTTTATATATATATATATATATATATATATATATATATATATATATAAATATATATATATATATATATATATATAATATATATATATATATTATTTATTTATTTATTTTAGAATTATATATATTCAAATATTTAAATGTTGAGAGATCTCTTTGAAATCTTAAACATAGGTTTAGTCAATATGATTAAGAATCATGGGAAAGGATTAGTGAATAGCTGTTATATGTGTTAATTATCTTTAGTATATGCATGCATAGGGTGCACACACATGCACTTAAACTAATTAAATAATTTAATAAACACCTAAATTTCTAAAAATCAAAATTAATTTTAAAAAAAATCTAATTGATCAAACTCAAAGGCATTCAACTCAAATTAAAATATCATATTTATAAAAAATATCAAACCTTAAAAAATCTATCAAAATAAAAAAGTCAAGAATGTGATCAAACTTAAGTCAAAATTTAAGTTAAAACTTCAAACCTACATAATTAAAAGTAGAAAATTCTATATCTAGCAAACTCAAAATCTAACTATTCATTAAAATGTCTAATATTTAATAAAAATATTAAAACTTTAGAAATAAATCTTAATCTAAAACACAAAATTTGACCCCTTTAATTAATGCATTTAAATAATTTAAAATAATTCTAGAAAATTTAAAAATCACTTAAAATCCAGAAATATTAATTTAATTTTAAAAAACAACAATCAATCAATCCTAATTAAAATTCATCAACTTTCAAACCTTAATTAAATCAAATCACTTAATCATATTGTTTACCACTAGGTAACCTAGGTCTACAAGGCATTTAACTTAGCTCCAAGAAAGATGAAATAAACTTCACGCTCTTAGTGAGCAATAAATGTGGTAATCAATCAACATTCAAAATACACTATAAAATTAACATCAAGCCATTAATACTTAAATTTAACCTAAACCCTTTGAGCTTAGAACATCAAGCAACTTCAATCAAATATCTTATATAGGATATATCCAAACCACACAACCTCATTTACACACTTTAGATGGTTTATTAGAACAACCAATTCTAGTCTTAGGCTAGGCCAGTGTTTACTTTTTATTATGTGTTGGATTTTTCATGATTTTCATTATATATTGGTTGTTAATGTTGATATGATTATTTCTTTAATTTCTGCACTCTATAATATGATTGGATTATGCATTAAATCTACCTCTAAGTTAGGGATAATTTATACTTATTCAATTTTATACAGGTGGTCATACTCATACAGAGCATTGATTGAAGGGGCATAAAATTAATCTTTAAATTTACGATGTTCTCTGTAGGTGCTCTAGAATGCTAAGTCCCCCTTCAAAATTAAAGAGCGTGGCCAAGTGTGAATGTGAATTTGAGTATTTAAATTTTTAATATATACAATTTCTTGGGATATTAAATTAATTGTTTATTTATTAGGATAACCCTACATGTTGTTGAGTCTAGATTTTATTTTTCATTCAATGTAATTTTATATATTTGAGATATATTTAAGTGTTATAACATAAAAGTACTTTGAGGTGGGATATAGAATATCCAATCCAAAGATAATGGTGACATCTCATAGGGGAGAGTCCCTCTTCATTTGGATATCTAGATTAGGATACTTTGAGTATTTAAGGAGAAAAGAAAATACCTCTTTGGGGGGGAGTTTCTTTTCATTTGGATATTCGGACCTGATGGATCTAAGAAGTTCGCTGAAGAATGAAGAATTGAAGAATGAGAAGAATCCTAAATCTCAAAGTCACTTGAGTATTAGGAGTAAAATCCGTGTTATTGTCAGTTACCCGGCCACTTTAACTTTTCTACAGACATTTGGTTATAATATTAAGTCATTTGCCTATGGATATTTTTACTTATTTAATTGATTTAATTATTCAGTTGATAGTTTGAAGTTGATTGCAATTAGGATTTTGCCTATTTTTCTTATTTTTTGGCGATCTTGCATGTCGATTTAGTTTTAGCCTAGAACCAAATCGAAGGCTCATAGGGTACGGACAAACTATTTATACTTTAATTAAAATTAAAAATTTTAAGCTCAAATAGAAATTTAACATTTTAAGTAAGCTCGGGATCGCCGAGAGTTCTCATAAGCATGTTTGTTGCATTTCTTTTCTTTTTTTTCTGCACCTCCCCGCCTGCGGGTTTTGGCAGACCACTTAACCTATGAGGGTGCAGATCTGTAAAGGGGAATCTGTGCATTTTTAGGATAAAATCTATTTTTAAGCCTTTTTAAAATTTATTCATTTTATTTTTAGCATTTTTTCGAGTTAACTAGAATGCATTACATTTGAAATAAACTTAAACGAGTCTAATACTTAATTACATTTATTTAAGTATCAAATACATCACATAAGTTATGGGGCTAATTAGAAATTTGATCTAGATGTCAGCCCCAGTTTCCCAAACTTAAATAAATTTTCCTACACACTCCTACCACTCTTTCATTAAAAGACTAGATACATTTTTGAAGCACCTAGGTGGTTTAGCTGGCTCCCCAATCTAGGCTAGGGTAAGTCCAAATTATGTATTGCCTTAGCTTGTTTGGGTCACTGATTTTAGAACTCAATTTAGACTTAGATATGAGGTATGCTTCAAAATTATAACCTCAACCTACTGGGAATATAATCATAATTTTCTAATAAAATTGGTAATTTAACTTAAAATCCCTTTCAATTCAAATTCAAGCCCAACACATAGGATAGACTAGGCACTTTTAAATTATTTCATAATCTTAGGATCTCTTACTCTTATTTGATTTCAGAAATAAGTGCTTGAAGATTCTAATCCTTTCCTCCTTTGGCATCAAGCTTTGAAACCTTAATAAAATTTCTATCGCTATTATAATTTAAGAGTATTCATAGGAAACTCTAGTTTCCCTATGATGTAATTAACTATGAGGGTTTGCGCTCGAGGAGATTTAGAAACCTAGATAAATTTTTAAAATTAATTTTTTAAACCTTTAATTAATTATCTTTGAGAAAATCAAATTCGATGATAATTCCCGTCATATTCAATGATTGATAATAAATGATATCTTCTTTCTTTCGGGAAGATATATCATTTTATTATCATGATTTTGATTATGAAATTAATTATTCTCTCTATCTAGATTAATATAGTCAAAAACTCGACTAAATTTATTTTGATCCTCCGGGTCATATGTAATTTTTTCCTTGAGTTTTCTATGATAATCAAGACAATTCAAAAAATTTAATCTGAACCAATTAGGGATGATATTTTTCACCTTTCGAGGCAATATATCATTCATAATAAGATGTTCAATTTCAAAATTTTAAATTCTAGAAAATTAATCAATTTCAAAGAAAATTATATTTTTCAAAACCAAATAACTTTTTTTAATCAAATAAAGCATTAATGATTTTAGTGTAAAGCCAAAAAGGAACAAATTCACCAAAAACATGGTGCACATAAATATTAAAAATAAATAAGATCATAGTTCCACCATAGTGGTATTTATATCTTAATAATCGAGACAAATCATGTTGAACGTCACAAGGAGCATTATCATAATTTCCTATGAAAAAAAAATGCTCGCCAAATTCCAATTCATAAAGGGGGACTCTTGATTAGAAATAAAATAAATAAAATATATATATGCATGCATTTAAGCCACAAGACTGCAGTGGTTTCTTTTGAGCAACTTGTAACATTTACTTTTCATAAACCTTCTTAAAATTTTTCTCTCAAAAGTGAAGGAGAGGGATTGTATAATTTCTGGATGGCCGAAGAACCAGGAAACATTAAGCATGGAGGATATCGGGTTGCTTAAGGCTGATTATACTTTTGAGGAAGTTGAAAAACTTATTATGAGTCTTGGAAGCAATATCTCACCTGGAATAGATGGTATTCCTTATTCCTTCATCAAAGCTCACTGGAAATTAATTGCTCAGGATATTTGCAAGGCTATTTCTCATTTTATTTCTTCAGGAAAGATGAATGCAAAGTGGAAAGAAACACTGGTGGTTCTTATTCCTAAAGTCCAAAATCCGTAGATCCTTCTCATTTTCGTCTTATTAGCTTATGTTTGTCTATTTATAAAATTGTTGCAAAACGCTTATTAAATAGACTAACTTTGGTGATCAATAAATTGATTTCGGAAAATCAAGCTGCTTTTTAAAAGGTAGATCACTATCGGAACATGTTCTTTTGATTCAAGAATTATTTAACAAATTTAGATTTTCTAAATCTAAGAAAGGGATGGTGGCAGTGGAAATTGATATGGAACAAGCATATGATTGTATGTCTTGAAAATTCTTTAAAGAATGTTCTCAGTTACTTTGGATCTCCTTTGGCTTTCTCAAATCCAAAATTTTATATTATTTTTCAATGGTATCAAATCAAATTGGATAGAAGCAAAGAGTGGATTTAGACAAGGATGTCCACTTTCTCCTTATCTTTTCATCTTATGCTCCCAACTTTTATCTAATAATTTTGTACCAGAATTGCAAGGAATTAGGGGTAAAAGTTACTTCTTTGGCTCTCAAGATTTCCCACTTATTGTATGCGGATGATGTACTTCTTTTTTCTGAAGCCAAAGTTGTACATTTG
>CM039726.1:27744594-27995262 GCA_022539455.1 Dendrobium nobile | reverse complement strand
AGTGGCCCAAAAAGCTTTATGTGACTTTTGTTTGCCCTTCTTAAATTTGGCTTTTCTTCATCTTACTGCTTATTTGGGTGAGCTTTGAGGTTTGGGCAGTCCATTCTCAAGTTTCCTGGCTTCTTGTATTCAAAACAAATAACATCATATGACACTTTAGAATTTTTATTTGTTTTACCTTTATTCCACTATTGATAACACCTTTTATCTTCTCTTTAAGAAGATTTTAAATTATCACATCATCAATGCAATGTCATCTTCTCCTTTATCTACAGAGCTATCACTTGTTGACACATTTTCTTTAAGTGCTACTATTTTCTCCTTCTTTTTTTTTCACTTGTATCACTTTGCCTTTGACTCACTTCTTGCTCATAGGCAATAAGTGACCCAAGAAAGTTGTCAATAGAAAAGACATTCAAATCCTTAGATTTAGTAATTACAATAATTTTAGCATCATATGCACTAGGTAGGCAACATAGGATTTTATTTACTTTTTTTAATTAGAAAGTTCTCTACCCAATGCTTGCAAATATGTCACTATCTGTGTAAACCTAGTGAACATTTTTAAATTGACTCACTAAGTTTCATGGAAAAATAGTTCATAGTTATAAAGTATGATGTTTAACCTATCTAATTTACTTCACTAGTTCCCTTGTATGTTATGCGTAGTTTATCCTATATCTCCTTCCTCATAGTACAAGTGTATACATGTTTATAATATTCAGATTTTAAAGAACAAAAAAAAATTGTTTAAGCATTTAGCATTTAAGTGAGCTATGTCTCTATCCTCACAACTCCATTCATAAAATGATAATTTTATTTTGATGCCATTAATAAAAAGAGGTAGTGCAGAAAACCTTCTTGTATAGAAAATCATATGCGATAATCAATATATTACAAAAAAGTAGACATGCAAATTTTCCAGAAATTAAATGGTATATTATTTTAAAGTGGCGGACGGGTTATTGATTAAAGGGTTTTTTTTAATTTTTAACACATAAATATTTTTATAGAAAAAAGGTTTAAACTCACTATAGTAAATTGATAAGATTGAAACCAATAAACTCAACTTAAAAGAAAGAAAATTTTAGCAAAAATAAAAATACAACAAATAAAAAAAAAGCACACCAAAATTTTTATAGTGGTTCGGTCAACCTTGACCTACGTCCACTCCCCAGAGTCCTCCGCTCTGGATATTTTATGAACACTAAGTGACTCTCCTTTTGCTCCCATAATAAGGCCAAGTAGCCCTTATAGACTCACTTTCACCAAACCTGATGCGACGGAGTGCCAAAAGCTATGTCACCTTCTTGATAATGGTAGCTGACCTTGAATTATTTTTTCTCCTCCAGAGAAGGAAGAGAACCCAAAGCTCTTTCTCCCTCTTGGATAAGATAGCATACCACTAATCTTTTTCTCCCTCCTAGAGAAGGCAGATTACCTCGAGGACTTGACTATGAAGCCTCTCTTCTGCAAGGACTCACCAAGGCCATAAAGGAGAAAGGGTGTAGCTAGCCTAGATCAATCATGTGTTCCCCTCACACTCCACCCTCACGCTCAACCTCACCTTCTCCTACATCTCAAATCCTAGTTTTCTCTCAAAATAAACTCTCTCATAGTTTCTTCTTCAGCCAAGACTCCCCTCCCTTTTTTTAAAATGAGGTTATAAAAGTTGCTTAAGTAATTAGATTTAAAAACCTAAAATGCAAGTGAGTCATCCTCCATTTTTATAGTACAATATAAGATCATGTAGTATAATTAGTTCAAAAAAGTCCGACCTAATACAATGTGAACACTAATTTAAGACGAGCTGTTTAACTTTTCAAAAACATCATACAATATAATCTTAAGAATGTCTAGTACAATATGTTTACTTTCTCTCTATTTATACATGACAATTCTTGGAATGATTGGAAATTATCTATGTCAATTATCTTGTATTGCTCTCATCATATAGTATGGTTAGTTCAATTTTTAGTGATTTATCTTGTACGATGCAAACCTCATACTGTATGATGTAAACCTTGTACAACATGATTAGTTCAAAAATCATAGTTTCATTTAGTATGATCTTTTAGATGACCAAACTTCATCTCTATCAATCGTAAGGTACAATCACCATCACACAGTATGATTGATAACCATTAATTAAACCATAATTTAATTAACAAATTATGATCATTAATTTAAGTAATATTTCAATTTTTATATAGTACAACTCTCATCGTACAGTATGATTAGTTAAAAATTCAAATTTTGAATATCTTAATTTATCTGGCGGCTAGGATTTTCAGATTGTAACAAATCATACAGTATGATCTTAATTATATGATATGTTTATCATAGAAATTAATTATTCAGTTAGTCATCAAAACCATTCTCTATATAACTGATCCACATTATGATTGTAAGTTATATAGTATGATTAGTACCAAAAAATTTAACTTTAAAATTTTTTGACTCCCCCTATGTGTGTGCATGGTCACCCAATTACATATACTCTTATATGGACAGACTCAATAAATAAAAAATAATTAAAAATAAAAGTATAGACTCTTTTACTTGACATTATATTCTACCCAATCTTAAGTTTATAGTAGCCTTGAGCAGTGCATATTTTACCTACAATGTTAGTGCTCACAGACAAAAAGAATATCCAAAATATCTACTGAGAAAAATATCAATTGAATCAATAATATTTTTCATCATCAAAATCACAGACTAGGGATCGTAGATTATAACATTCTGGTATTTTTTGTATGCCTCTTAATCTTCCTCACTTTCAAACCTATCATCAAGTCTAGGTCATGGGGCACCCAATCTACCTTGCTTGCTAGCCAGAGAAGGTGAGTAGGCTTGATACGACTAGAGATAAATGAGTAGAAGTGAAGGTGTGAAGTAAATATAAAGTTAAGCCCCTTCGTATAAGATCATATCATTCATATAGTATAATCATTGACTTTTTTATTATCCCGAGTGGTCATTAGGATGACTGTTGATCAATGGGAATCATACAACATGATGATTAATTCCTACAATTTGATGTGTGATAATATTCATACAATCTAGTTAAATTTGTAATTAATTCCTCTCTTACCTTTCTATCCTATGTGTATCATACAATGCAATGTGAGTATTGAACTATACAAAGTGATGATTTTTGAATTTTTAACATGATGAGGAACACTTCCAAATTAAAAATCACACAACATATAACACAAGATTTAGAGATAAAAACAAAACAAAATGAAACAAATAGAAACACATATCATAAATAATAAAACATAACATACATGATAAATAAATAAAGACACACATTTACCCTAATTACCTACACACCAAAGTCAATAATTCTCAAACCAGTCCTAAGTGTAATAAATCTTTCATAGTTGCATTAGGGAAAATTTTGGCCAATTGACATTTCATGTCTATGAGTTAGATATTAACATCTCCCTTCATGATGTGGCTTTTAATGAAATGGTGTCTAACATCAATGTTTATAGTGAAGAGTGTTGAGTTTGATTCTTAGTTATATATATATCACACTCATATTTTCATGTATGATGTAAGTCATTTCCTAGTCTTGAACCCTCTTGGTCAACCCTCCCTTTTGCACATCAATCATAGCTCTCCCTATGGATAAGAAAGTTCTACCCAAGATAATAAGTATCTAACTATATTCCTCCATATCTGTGATAATAAAGACTATAGGGAAGATTAACTTATCTACATTAACTGGCACATACTTAATCACCCCTCTTGGCTAAGTGAATGAACGATTTGTTAAGTGAAGGGTGACAGTGGTCAGTTGGACTTCTTTAGGACAAGCTTATTAAATATGGACAAGGTCATAAGATTTATTCCATCTTATAAGTCACATAATGTCCTCCCATAAAACTTATCCCCTATAGTCATAAGAATGGTAAAACTACCTTGGTCCTTAAGCTTTTGAGGGAGTTTCTTTTATACGGATGCAATACATTCCTTAGTTAGGTCAATAGCTTCAAAGTCTCCTAGTCTTCTTTTCTTACTTAAAATATCTTTCATGAACTTAGCATAGATAGGCATCTATTATAGGGCATCTGCAAATGGAATGTAAATAGTCAATTTTTTAAATACTTACAAAAATTTATAGAATTACATATCTAGGTTCTGTTTTAATAACCTTTAAAAAAATGGTTGTGGTGATCTCTCAACAACCTTTCTAATATGATTTTCCATTTCTTCATCAGGTTGAGGTTATTCCATAAGTTGGGTGGGTTCTAAAGGTATCTCCTCTTATGATAAATCCTTATTCCTAACCACTTATTTTAGCTCTCACCCACTTCTCAATTACATAGCTTTGTATTTCTTCTTATCTTTTTCCTTAGGATTTACCTTTGTATTACAACATAAGGTTTCTTGGAGTATACTATTTATCAAACTAGCTATGTGCCCTAATTGATTTTTAATGTTCCTTTCTACAGTAGCTTATTCTATAATTGGGTCCACATTTAAAAACTGGGTATTCTATAGAAGGCTTCTTACCGTTAAATTGGATATTATAATTGAATCAAATAAGATAGTTAGGCCTTGAGTTTTCATAATTCTATTAAGGTGGATTTTGGCTTCCTATAGGATTGAATTAATTAGGATTCTAATGACTACCCCCATTAGGATTATTATTCCATTAAAAGTTAGGGTTGCTCTTCCAACCTGTATTGTAAATGTTATAATAAGGTTTTTTTTTTCTATTGTTAATGTCATTTAAAGATTTAACCCCTAAGACATTTTGGTCCCTAGATGTTTCATAAATACTCTCCTCTACTAAAATGGGTGTTTCTTGGGATAGTAATAACTCTGATATTATCCAAATTTTTAGATATAATAGCTACTTGAGTAGTCAAAATAGAAAAGACTTTAGATTTATACACACCAGGCATTCTTATAGGATTTACTCTCTCAAAAGGTTATTGAATATTGTTGGTGGTCATTTATTCAATCAAGGAATATGCTACAGTGAAGGGTTTGAACATCAAAAACCACCCTTAATAACATCAATGATTGATTAAATGGATTCTATAAGTCCATTATATAAGGTTCGTATGATAAGATAATCGAGAAAGGCATGGTGTGGACACTTCCTAAGCAATTCCTTAACTCTCTCTCAAGCTTCATATATTTAATCTCCATCAAATTGGGTGAATGAGTCGATGTTATTCCTAAGCTTTACTATTTTGGATGGAAGGAAGTACTTGGAAAAAACATATGAGCTAAATCATTTCACATGGTAATTAAGCCTGGAGGTAAGGGGGTTCAAATACATCTTAGTCTTGTCCATTAAAAGAGAAAAAATAATCTAAGTCAAATGGTGTCATGGAAGGCCCCATTATACTTAAATTTTATGTGTATCTCTAATAAACTTATTATATATACAAGTTGGGATCCTCTATACGCATTCCTCCAAATTAGAAAATTTAGACCATTTGAATGATAAATGGCTTTAGCTCAAAATTATTGGCTTGAATATTGGGTTGAAGATGCTTTGATGAATGCCCTCCACCAAGAAATTTTCATGCTCTTTAAGAGGTTTAGGTTGGTTCTCTTCTTGCATTGGGTAAGCCATTCCTAAGTTTTTTTGTTATTTTTTTTTTAGATTTTTTTTAAATTTTTAAGGGTTTTTCTATCTTATATATTAAGAGACTTCTCCTTGTTGGGCTCAGCTATGCATATAACAACAATAAACATGAAATTAAATTATAAATCATAACATAATTGAATAATTTGTAATGTAGCAATGTGCTAAATACAATAGAAATAAATAACAGTACCTACACAGAGCAGGAAAAATAAAGATTATAATAAGATTAAATTCACAATTCCTTGAAGAATATAAAGTGAATAAAAAGATAATTATCTAATATCCCTAGTGATGACACCAAAAACTTGACCACATCACATTTCAACATGCTATTTTCTATGTAAATTCAAGTTTTTTTGTAAATGTATGTGTCATATCAAGTAATAAAGTAATGAGTAGGAATTACCCTAAGTTTTTTTTGTAAATTTATATTTTTTTATAGAAATTCAAAATTGTGTTATTAAAAGCCATTAATTAAGTCTTTAAAATATAAATCCTAAATCTAAGTGACTTTGAACCTATTATAGTTAAAAACTCATGAGTGCAAAAGTTAGATCTCTTGTAATGTTATTATGAATCAAAACATAAATACTCTTCATCCCTATCAAGCTTGTTGGAGTGTTTAGCTAAGATTTCTCATAACAATAGTGATTTTATCATCTTAAGATTCTAAGACTTTAAACCACCACATATCTATATATGTAGAATCTCAATTTGAATCACCTAATTGTTCCACTATTCGTCCATTGAGGCTATATATCATACTAAGTTTTAAGTTTATATAAGGACTATACATAAACTAACTTAAGCACAAAGAATTTTAAAATAATATATAAAGATTCATGAAATTTAGATCTAATCTTGAGCAAACATGGCTTTTAACATATCATAAGCCTAAAGATATGTTTTTGGCTAATCATAGACATTAAAATAATCAAAACACAAATCATTTTGAAATAAAACAAAAATACAAGAGGTAAATGAGAATATATATCATAGGAGGTTTTTTAAAATTTTATTACATAATCTCCTTCCATACTAAATTGACTTTGTTGGATTTCTCTCTCTCTCTCTCTCTCTCTCTCTCTCTCTCTCTCTCTCTATCTATCTATCTATCTATCCCCTCTAGTTTCTAATTATAAATTATAAATGATTAGCTTCTTTCTAATAACAATCCCCTTTTACTTGATAAATAAGCTTACTATTCATAGTTATTACAAATAACTCAAATGGTACAACAATACTGAATTGGGTAGTGTTGTTGTGTTATTGAATTGATGTGCTGATTTATCATTCTTCGCATCAATTTATAGGTTCAATTATCAATAACTATCACCCACTATGATGTTATGGAAATTTGGCACTATGGTGCTCCTTCATTGGCACTTTAGCACCTTGCTCTCTGTTTGGATCCAACGCTTTACCGCTACAGCACTGCCTTATAGTGCTCCATCACTAAGGATAAGCATTTCACTATGGAGCTCTATCTATGGTGCCGTGATGCTCCTTCAATTATTTGAGTATTTTTCATCTTTTTAACAAAAAAAGATAGATTTTTAAAGTATTTTTATGAAATTTGGATTTTTTTCTTATCAGTGCTTCATTAAATTCTAAAGCTTATTGATACAATCATTGCTACATGTCCATCATGTAATCTATTATATGGATAATTCCCTGTTAACACTATCTACTATCATCCATATAACTTTGAAAACTTGTAACTTGATCTTTGTGATCAGCTACCTGATCTCCTATAGTTTTAAGGGATTTAGGATTGGGCTTGCCAGGCTAACTACTTCCCTTCCCAAGTTCTCTAGTTGGGGTTTTAAAAGATTAAATTTTATTATTGGTTGGTATAAAAATTGGAAACTGCTACTCCTTCCTAGGTTCTCCTAAAACCCCCTCTTGAATACAAAGTGTATAAATAAAAGAGGGATGCCAAAAATCTATAGAAGTGGTTCCCCTAATCATGTATAAAAAGGATTGACCGATGATCTTCTATACATCTTTAATAAGGCTAGTTTAAATTTCATAATTCTAGAAATCTCAATCCATAGTAAACTCACTAATATTAGTGCTTGGTCTTAACATCATTGAAATGAAGTAACTCCAAGTCTTTGATGCATGGTTGAGTGTTGAGGCATGGAAGTTTACTTTTGTTCTCCCTAATTTTTCGTTGGGCACTTGAGTTAGGAATTGCAAGGCTTTTCAAAATTTCGTCAAAGCGTATTAGGGTATTCATGAAAGTAAGCATAGTCAACAAATTCATAATTTTGGGTTACATAGACCCCATTGATAATAACACTATCGAATGAGACCCATTTCCCCCTAACAAAGACCTTATTATCCTGGGCTTCCTATGCATTTATAAAGTGTTCCTAAATAATACTGAATATGTATGAAATGGGTAAAAGGTTTCTGAACTCCTTTTAATTAACATGAGCTCTATAACCCCCTAGAATTCTAAACCCTCTCTCATGGATAATTTTCTTATAAACTATTGAATGATTATACCTCTCTTCTACTATTGCATTGACAAATCTCTTATTGTCATAAAAAGAGGAAAAGAAAGTTGGTATTTGCTTACCAATAGTAATTTTGGGGGCCATTATTACTCGAAAGACATAAGAGCAAGCACTTCAAAATATAATGAAATATAAAATGAAATGCTATTCACATTTTTTATATAATGTTAGGAGCATTGAGATGCTCGGTCAATTAAATAGTCAGTCTAGTAAATCAAGGTATAAGTGATGTAGTGCCATGGTCATGAAGTACTGTGGTGCTACCCTTTGGAACACAAATTAGCAGGCTTTTGGCTAGCCCTCTGTAATGACATTTAATATGTGGGAGTTTTGTAGAACTTTAAGATGACACTACTATGGTTCTCACCTATAATGTTGATATGGGTTAATAGTATAGTGGCGCTTGCGATGCCTTGAGGTAGTTGCTCAAATGGACTCAAACCTGAGAGCATAATTCCATGATGTTGGATTTTATAATGCTACAATGCAAGAGGGGTGATTTAGGGTTAGTACATTGGGTTACTAGGGCACTATAGCAATATATTAAAATAATAATTTTTTAGTAGAGCATGCATTATAGTGCTCAAGGACTAAGAGTTGTGATGCTTGAGTCTGATATTCCTAATTTTGGTCTACACACTAAGAAAATTCTATGAATTTTTTTAACATCATCTATTTAACATACATCAAATAAAATACTATAAAAATTTAATCACCCCAAACTAACTTAATACTCACACATCAATTAACACGCTCATACATAACAAAATAGATTGGAGTTTTCTAGTAATGAGAATTAGGTTTATAGTCTTCAACTAGACCATGTTAATCTTCTATCTAGGATGAGCCAGGTCCATAAAGCTCCTAAGGTGATATATGTCCCCTCCAAAGTAAGGTTTTTTCTCTGGTCATTAATTATAAATGTTTGAGTTGTATTTATTTCCTCAATATATATATATATATATATATATATATATATATTATATATATATATATATATATATATATATATATATATATATATATATATATATATATAATATATTATATATTATATATATATATATATATATATATATATATATATATATATATATATATATATATATATATATATATATATATATATATATATATCTCCATAAGGACACACCTTTGTTACAGTTAATGGACTTGACCACTTTGACTTCAACTTTAAAGAAAATAATTTCATCTTAAATTATAAAAAATGTCCTCCTATCCATATTCATATTTATTTCTAATGAGCTTTTATCCTCGGCATCCTTAACATTGTATTTCAAATCTTTTTTCGCCCAATATGCCTTGTGTTCCAATTCTAATGGGAAGTAATGATCATTTCCATAAAATAACCTATAGGGAGACATTCTGTTTGGGGTCTTCAATGCAATCCTATAAGCCCAAAGTGAATCATCCAATCTCATTGCCCATTCTATCATGTTTGGACTCAGTCTTTTCCTTTTGATGTCCCTATTACTAATTTTAACTTCTCTAATAGTTTGGGAATGAAAAGTGGTTTCTACTCTAATTTGAATTCCATACTTCAAGATTATATTCTCTACTCTCTATTACAAAAATAACTTTCGCATCGCTAATGATTACCCTAGGTATTCCAAATCAATGAAAGATAATTTTCTTTAAAAATTTGATAATAACACGAGCATCATTCTTGTTTGTAGCCACTCACTTAATCCATTTTTAGATATAATCAACTGCAATAAAAATATATTGATTCCCAGAAGCTAACATAAAAAAATTAATCCACAAACATTTATGATTTTAACTTCCAACATGTAATTAATGGGCATTTCATTTCTTCTTATAATATTATCTATCTGTTAAGACCTTGAGGATAAATGAAATATAAAAATGTGCCACATGATTTTGAAAGTTTATTAGAGATGTTAAGCCCTTATGAACTAGCCCAAGGCTAATCAAGAGGGGGGTGAATTGGTATTTAAAAAAATTTCTCAATTAAAACACAAACTCAAACCAAACCACGATTCACCACAAAGAAAATCAAAGTGTAAAAATTAAATGCAGAAATAATAAAGGAAAGAACATACCAGATTTATAGTGGTTTGATCAAACCTTGACCTACGTCCACTCCTCAGAGGAACCCTCCAAGTATTGCACTAAACTCAGTGTCTCTCTTTTAGCCCCCACAGCTAGGCGGAGAAGCCTTAAAAATCACTTCCACCTTCCCCAGTGCGGCGAAGTAGCTGGGTCCTTTGACACCAAAGAGATCTTCTTCTTCCCAAAACTTCCCTCAAGACGAGCCTTGAATTCGATGGTACTAAGGTGCAAGCTTTCTGGAGCAACCGTGTAAAATCCCCTTCACACTCCCTTGAAACCCCCTCCAAGGATCTTCTCCCTCTCTCAAACTCCACACTTTCCTCTCTCCCTTTTAAGCTCTCTCTTTAAGTTTTCTCCAGAAGAAATAAAGCCTTAATGACTACCAAAGACACATATCAAGTGCCTTGATAATGCTTAAATAGAGGGCTTTGAAAACCCTAAAAATTAATCTTAACAGCAAAAATCATCCAGGATGATCATAGGATCGTCCTGTATGATGTGCCTAAAAAGAGCACTTCTAAAAACCCTAAAAACTCAATTTCAACACCAAATATCGTCCATGATGATCGTAGGATCATCTCGTACAATGCACTTAAAAAGAGGGATTTCAAAAACCCTAAAAACTTAATTCCGGCATCAAAAATTATTCTGGATAATCGCAGGATCATCTAGTACGATGTATAGAATTGACCTAATAGTCCCGGACGATATTAGGATAGTCCAGGATGATCAGTGCAAAATTATACAGATGATCCAGGATGATATTATGGATCATCCAGGATGATTAAAAGAAAAATTATGGTATTTTGACTTGGACGATTTAGGAAAATCAAGTATGTTGGCAAACATCATCCTGTATGATATACAGATCGTCTAGGATGATCGGATTGAAAAATTTATCCATAATTAGTCCCCTAATCATAGGATCAATTTAGGCATGATTTGTATTGATTGTCCTGGATGATCAAGATTGTCTGGGATAATTAGAACAAAAATTAAATCTTAAAATCTTGCTTAAATTAGCATTGGCAGCTATTTTTTAATATCATAAAGGATCATCCTGGATGATCCAAAATCATCTAGTATGATTAGTTCAAAACTTGATCTTCTAGATTTGACTAGCTCTCACTCCCTTGAGTGTGTTTGTGCATGGTTACCAAGCAAGCATACTCCCTTATAGGACTTGACTCAAGAAATCAAAATTACATCAATGAATATTACATACCCTTTATAACATAATATTATTCAACCCAATCTTGAGCTCTGATTCTTTATTTGATGTTGCATGGTATTCCTGAAATATTAGTATACACACAAATAAATATATAATGAAAAATACTGAGATATAAAATATATTTGTTATCATCAAAAATATAAAACTCGTGAGCTCGAGTCACAACATATTTGATTTAAATTTCTTTAGTAAATTTCACATAGCATAACATCTATTTCCTCGAAAGACAAATTGATGTTTGACTATGAATTTGAAAAGAGAAACTATTTTCTTTCATATCCAAACACAACTTAAGGAATGTTAAACTCACCCCGAAGGATAAAAGTAACATTCACATACCATTTTGAATGTTAAACTAAACCAATGTATAAAGCTATATTATGCATTCAAAGGATTCTTCCCCTACCTTAGAAAGGAACTATGAAAGGGTTCTAGACTCCATATAAAGGCAAGCCTATATAGTTAATTACATCTCAAGACAAGACTTGAGAATACTCTTGATTAAAGTGAGGACTATAATTTTTGTATTTAATCAAAGATTTGAGTTTGAAAACTATACAGACTAATTTAGATTTAAATTAATATTTAAAATTTATTTAAGATTTTGTTAACCCTCCTAGGGAGAAGATTTGGAGAGACATGTATATAATCTAGACTTATACCAACCTGGAGTGGGCTTCCAACTAACACCTAAACGTAATAAATTATGTTATGAATTGAAGATGGAATGGCTTTATATCTAAGGAATGAAAGATTTTTAGTTTAAGATTTAATCATGACTCTTTTGCAAATGAACCTATCTTGCATAACTTTGACTTAAAGATATCCTAAACACAAAATTTTATTCTTTGTTAACACTAAACTTCTAAATTTTCCAAGTCTAAAGTTTTTAAAATAATTTAGAAGCATAACGGCTCTAAACCATAAGGAAAACTATGACAGCCTCGACTCTCATGACACTTATACCATGGCGTTGGCTTGTGAGCTTTGGTTTAGTGTACATTATAGAAATTTATACTACAGGAAATTTACTCATTACCGGTGATTTTTGCCAGCAGTTTACTCATGTTTTCCAGTGATTCTGAAAAAATCAGTGGCTTTTTGGCGGTTTTCACACCGCTTAAAAAAATGGAGTCGGAAACCATTACCGGTAGTGTTTTTCCGACGATTTGTTTCACCGAAGGTGTTCCGGCCGATGGTTTGAGCCGCTGGTATAGCGCCGGTAAGTTTTAAGACCAGCGATTTACCCAGTGGTTTCGTGACCGTCGCTATTTCCGGTGGCATAAACTTGCTTAACGGTTGGTTGGGCCGCCGGTAATAACTAGAGGTCAGACAGCCGGTTATGCCGCCGTTACTACCGGCGACTGTGCATAAAGGCTGGTTGGGCTGTCGGTAATAACCGGCAGTCAGACAGCCGGTTAAGCCGCCGTTACTACCGGCGGCTGGACAACCGCCGGTAATTAATGAATTTCCTATAGTGTTAATATGCATGCATGTATGCATGTTAGAATAAAGATTTTTGTGTATATGGTACCACTACCGTATCATACCAAAACTAGCATACACGTTCATAAAAAGTTTGGATTATACACACCGAAAGAAACCTATGAAAAGGCTACCCTCTAATGTAAATCTACCACATATATAAATACAATGTATGTAATATGAAGCAGTATATGAAAGAGCAGTGTATAAATAAAACTTTTATTCATTTATTTGAAAAACATATATAACCCACAGTCTATTTAAAAGTAAGGTGGCCAAGCTCTATCATAAAAAACTTGCATTTTTTCTCCTATATATTATAAATTTAAATATGATTGCTTACTTTAGTCTTTATCTTCAAGCTCCAATATATTCTTTAACATTTTAAAAGATAATGATTTTTAAAGGAAGAATGGATCATTTTATTTTTGAACTTGAATATGTATAAGTAATTATCTTTAATCTCTTAAAACACTTGACACTATACAACTTAATCTAGCTATATAAGAATTTGGGACTTTATATCTATAAATTAAGTACTCCAGGTCCTACGTACATTCTATTTTCTCTAAGAAAATAAAAGAGCAATATATATACATAATGTAAAAGTACAATGTAGGTGTATAGAATCTGAAGCATCTAATATGACCTAAAAAAGACTAGGGTGCACCAATAAGAATATAAGTCTAAAGCACTTGAAAGTAAGTAAATAAGTATAAGACGCCCTCCAAGTAAGGTATCTACATCACATCAAATCACACCACCGGCCTAACCTAGGCTAGAGTTAGTAACCCTATAGATAAATATGAATTGTGTATAATAAGTTATGTGGTTTTGATAGGTCATAGGTTATTTATTATTTAATGTTATCTAACATTTTGTTTTTAATTTAATTCAGGTCAAAGGAAATTTATTCTAATTTAAATTTTAATGTTTTATAATTTAAGATTTATTTGAAAGAATATATTTTAAGAGTTAATTTATATATATTTTTTTTGTTTTAAACTAAAGCGCTCAACAACCCTTAAGTGAAAGGAATCATTAATCAACATCTCTTAGGCTTATATTTATAATGAATTTGACCTCCCATAAGGGATCAAATCCAATGCATAAAGTCCTTCATTTTTATTTTACGTGTTTTAATAATTTAAGTTTTAAAAATTTTATCGCTTGATCACTTTAGGAACTTGAAGCTCTCATTTGAAATATCCTAGAATAATATTTTCAATGCATTTGATTCTCCATAATGGATCATATCAAGTGCATAGAGTCCTTTAGTCTATATCTTCATTATTTAAGTTATTGATTTTTATTTGATTTATTTAATTAAAGTTGTATTTTAAGTTTATAAATTTTAAATTAATTTTGTTTTAACTATTTTTTTCTCTAATATTTATTTATTTAATTATTTAATCTTTGAATTTTAGGGTTTAATTAATTTTTTAATACTATTTAATTTTATTTTTTAATTGAGTTTACCAAACTTTAACTTCATTTTTATTTTAAATTTTAGTATTTTTTTATTTTTAATAATTTATTTATTTTATTTAGAGTTTTAATCAAATTAATTTGTATTTTTATTATTCTAGAATTATTTATTATTTTTACAAAACTAGCTTAATTAACTAAATTATAATTCAAGTAATTAGGTTACTTTTTATTTTTGATCCAAATAAATTCCAAAACACTTGAAATCATCACTAGAGGTTAGGAAAAAAAACTCTAAAGAAGTTTAGAAGAGTTTAGAACCTTTTTAGAATTTATTTTCTTTCTTTATTATTTATTTATTTAATAAATTTTCTTTAATGTTTTAACTATTATTTTTGAAGTTTCTAATTATGGCTTATTTTTCATTGAAACTATATTGTATTTATGTTTTATTAAAATTTACTTTGCATTTTTCTAATTTTTTTGAATTTATAATGATTTATTAAAAATCTTAGGTAAATTATTAAATTTATATTAGAATTTACTAATTGATAGAGCAAATGAACTCTAAATTACTTAAAATTCAAACTATAGGTTAATTAAAACATAATGTTCAAAATGAAGAAATTTGAATCCTATAAGGTCTCCTAGGGTTTGAAATCAATCACCAAGGTAAATATATATTTGCACTTAAAAATCATATTTTAGGCTATAAAGATCAGGGATTAGCTTAAAAACAATAACATTTTAATCCATATATACTTCTTTAAAAAACCACAAATAGTAAAACCCTAATTCTTTATGGATTTTTGTTTAGATTAATTTTAATTTCTAGGTCAAATCATGACCACCAAAGCTAAATTGCTAAATTGTAGCCCTTAGAGGATTGAAATGTCCATGAATTTTTTGTTTTAATATATCAGAGACATCCCAAGAATGTTCCATTTAAATTTGAGCTTGATATCAATTATTTTTAATAAGTAATTTGGTAAATACCCCAGAACATATTTATGAAATTACTTTTAATATTTTAAAATTAGGTATTGATATTATAGGTCGTTTAAAGTAATCCTCAAAAAATCCATAGAGCTTAAAGAATGCCTAATTTGGATAAGTGTGTGAGGAGTTATGAATTTTTAAAGATTAGATGAACTCTTTGATTTATTTTAATCAATTTACACAGCTAACTGACTGGCTATGTATGCTTTAAACATGACACCATTTGATTGGCCAAGCAATCATTGATGACATGATAGTTCATGCACATTATTTAATATCCATATGGTTTGAGATCAGATTAAAAGACTCATAGCCATAAGGAGTATAATATTCAATAAAACTTAACTAAAGTTATTGGTAAAAATAGATTGCTCTAATTTTATCTTCAACCTCCCACATGGTTCTTCAACTATAGAGAAATTCCTTCAAGATTTGGGAGATTTTCTCTATTGATCTTAATGAAATTATCATAGAGCTTCACTTGCTCATAATGGTTCATTCAAATGGTGAGATCCTGTTGGATTGACCATTTATTTTGTAGTTAAAAAACACCTAAAGAAAGAGGGATTATGTTTGCTCAAGATAATCACCAATTATATTAGATACTGATTGAGTTGAGTTTGTCTCTCCTCAAGGAATAATCTTCCTTTAAATAATACGGCTAGAAGACCACTGGATTAGACGTTGCGGTTAGCTCAGAAGGGTTTGTCGGAGCTTACATAAATTCCTGGAAACCACTAAGGAATAAGCTGGGGAGCTAGGGAATGAAAGTTAGAGGTCTATAAAGTGAGTTGCGAATGAATTCGGGAACCTTTAGAGAAAAAAGAGAGTTTTTATAGACTATTTATAGGAGGTTTATTCTTTAATTTGGCTAGCCCAAGCCATGCCCAACCATAATTTCTATTTGGGATTTCTAATAAGGTTTAATAGATGATTCTAGAAGGTATGAACCCATATGAGCAATTAGCTAGGTAGTTAGATATTAAACCATGTGTGTTGCTACTATTTTCTTGAATTTCAACCACCTTTGACCAGCACCTCGCTTGTGCTGGTTAAGCCAGGTGTCTGGAAGGTGCTAGAGTGTGATGCTTGTATTGCTTAGATATAAGTTAATCTACGTGTGAACATGGTCCATTAATTATGGTTTAAGTCAGCCTAATAATCTAACTCAGGTTATGCTATCGCTGGGCTAACCATGGTAGATGTATAGGGTCATGGGTAATCTAATGCAAGTGTTCACTTGATCTAATTTGATTTAGGTTTCAAAATGGTTTATAGGAACCTCATTTGACCACTTTGGTCAAGCTATGTGACTACCCCAAGTGGACCCAAGGGCTAGGTCACCTAGGGTTGACCCTTGGGGACCCAATAGATAGTTCAATAGGGTTTGGATGTCTTGTTATGGTATAGTGCATTGATTTAAGGTTTGGAGGGCTTAGGTTTAGTTTGATCAACTAGGATTAACTAGGGGTTGGGTCCAACCCATTCCATATAACATTTAGAAGCTGTTGGATAAGGTTTTAGGTTATGACATGGCCTATATAAATTAAATATGTTTTCAAGTGTTTAAGGTGGTCAACCTAGGTTGACTTATATGGAAAAATTAAAAGTGTGAATGTTGCCACTCAATTTCTTATTTAATACTTCTTTAGATAAATCTGCATAATTAGTGTTAAGTATCCTCATAAATAAACTAACACTTGTTATATAAATTTATAAAAGAAAAAAATAAATTTTTTTATTTAAACTCGGCATAGAGAATGTAACAATTATCCCAAAGGAAAAAAATGCATTCACCTATCATTTTAAATACGAAATTGAATTAGGATAAGCTTGATCGATGTCTACAAAATTTTCCCCTTTCTTAGAAAGCTAAGAGAGGATTTTGGGTTCCTATAGAGGCAAACCTCTATAATTAATTACATTTTAAAAATAATCTCTTCCAAAATATTATTAATGTTTTTAGAAAATACATTTATGTTTAACATATAAAGACACACAAACACACATAAATATATATTATTTATTTATTTATTAGGATAGGAGGTGTACATGTACAACTAGGCTTTTGCCTACATAGAATGAGCAGCAAACTAATAATCTATTTTATGAACAATCATCCTAGATGAAATATAGGATAAATGTAGCTCTATCTTAAAAGTTTAAAGGAGTAAATAAAACTCCAAATTAGTGACTTAAGATGAATCTTCACTTTAAGTTTAGGTGACACTATCGATAAGACTCACTAAGAGCTATAACTTTAATCTTATTTAATTAACCTAACTAAATTTTATAAACAACCAAAATTTTGAAAAAAATTGGTAGCATAACAACCCTATATCAATAACAATAGTCCAGCATCCTCCAAGTGAAAGAGGACACCACTACCTTTCTATTAGCTTATGTGCTAGGCTAGTGTACATTGTAGAAAGTAAGATACATGTATATATGCATGTTAGGGTAAAGGTACCCCTACTATATCACCCTAAAAACAGTATATGTGTTCCTATAGAGTTGAAACACATAAATAAAGAAAAACCTAGGAAAATTCTACCCACTAATACAATATGCCACACATACGACACAATGCATATATGCAATGTAAATTAAAGAGAACTATACATAAAATAATGGATTTTATTTATTAATTGATTGTAAGATTTATAATAGACTCTAACTCTGCAAGAAAGAAAGGTGGTCATGCTCCACCATAATAAACTTGGGTTCTAAGCATAATATATATATACACACACATGCTTAATTTCTTTGAGCTCCAAGTATTATGTGAAATTCTAAAAGGGATTATCTCTCAAAGGCACGGATATCATCTTTTAGACCTCGCTTGTATATATATATGCAGACATTTTTTATTTTTTTATAACTTTGGACACTATACAACTTGATTTATATGCAATTTTACTTCTATAGACACTTTTTCATATTCATTACATTTCCTACGTATATTCTACTAACTCTTGTAGAAAAATAAAGACATGAAAATAAAGCATTACCATATAGTAATAAAGCATAGCAGTTGTGTAATATCCTAATGCTTCAAGTGCAGTCCTTAAAAATCCTAAGTGTACCAACAAAAAATAAAATCTATGACATTAAGAGTTGCCTAAATATAAATAAACAGACAAAGGGTGCTCTCCAAGCAACGCACCCGGCAATCATTCCACATCATCAACTTAACTTAGGCTAGAGTTGGTTGTCCTAGTAAACTACAAAAGTGTATGTAGGAGGCTGTGTAGCTTGGTATGTCCTATAGAGCCAGTGCTTGAATTGTATGTATTTTTAATGTTTTTTTATTAGAGGTGAAATAGAGAATTTAATTAAAATTTACATTACATACTTTTAGATTTTATTATTTAAATTTTAAAAGTTGGAGTTAATTATTTAATTATAAAAAACTTATAGATTACTAACCCCAAAGTGCAAGGGCTAGTAATTTATAAGTCTCAAATGGCTTGCAAATGAAATAAAATCATTGCCCATAGAGGATAGAAGACTACATAAAGCCTTGGAAGAATTTTATTTACGATTTATTAGAGAAAAAGAGGGTCCCTTTAATCCAATACACATGCCCGACAAGTGGATTCAAGCATGATGTATAGGGTCGATAATTTATTAGTGTTTTATTAAGTGTTGTAAAAAATTATATACTCATTCCTTCCATGAGTGGAGGCTAGCATGGTGCTTAGAACTCTTAATTTATTATAAAAGTTTTGTTAAATCCCTTAATCACATATGTTAGGGCCCTTCCAAAAAGAATCATGCACTTACATAAGGGGTTGGGTGATTTAGATGTGTTAAAGCCTTTAAAATATAATGCAAAAATGCCCTCAAAATAGAATTAAGTGTCAAACATGAAAGCTTTAATATTTAATTAAGATTAATTATCAAATTTGTTTTATTTTTATGTTTAATATATTTGTTTTAAATTTTTCTAACTTTTATTGAATTATGCAGAATTTTTGAGTAATTATTAAATTTTAAATTAATTTAAATAATTATTAATGAATTAAAATTAAAATTTATTCAAAAATTTTATCAAAATTTAAATTATTAAAATTTGAATTTTATTTAATTTTTTATGCTTTTTTAGCTTATTTAACGTATTAAAATTAAATTTTAATTAAAAATTTTATATAAATTAAAATTATAAATATCTAATTTTTATATTTTAATTTAATTTTATTTTATTTTTTTAATTTTAATTTTATTTTTATTACTAATGAATTTGTTTAATTAGTATTTAATTAAAGGTTATTAATTATTAATTAAAATTTAATCTATTTTAGTTTTGGATTTTAATTTTTAATGATTGTACATTTGATTTTGATTTCATTAAAGTTTATTTTACATTTTTATAAATTTTATTTGATTTATTAGAATTTATTTAATATTTTTCCTTAATGAATGATTAATTTTGGTTAATCGATGTATGACGATTAATTAGTGTTAAATCAAGATATATTTAATCATAGGGTGTGATTTCACTAAGTTTGCTTGTCGTAACATAGGAATCAAGATTGAGATTTTGATTTTTGATGATAACAAAATATTATTATTATTATTATTTTATTATTTTACCTTGCATATATTGGATATTTCTATTTGTTTTTGTGTATCAACATTTCAGGTAAATCATATACTACTCCAGATTACTGAAGATTTCAAGGCAGGGTAGAATAGGATTTTATATAATAGTCTGTATATCTTTATTTGTATTTCTGAAGTTTGATATAGATGGCTGATAGAGTATGAAATTTGTTTCATACGGGATCATACCAAACAAACTCATATCTATTTAAATTGTTCGTATGGTATGATGTTAGGTCATATAGATGATTGCTAGAGTACAAAATTCATTTTATACTAGATCATACCAAACAAACTCATACCTTTTTAAACTGTTCATATAGCACGATGTCAGGTAGTACAAATGACTAACAGAGTATAAAATTAAGTTTATACCAAACAAATTCTTATCTTTTTGAACTATTCATATAGTACGATGTCAGGTCATACGGATGACTAATAGAGTACAAAATTAGGTTTGTACCAAATGAGTTCATATCTTTTTAAACTATTCGTATAGTGTAATGTAAGGTTGTCCAGATGATTGATAGTGTACAAAACTGAGTTTATCCCAGTTCTTACAAAACGAAGCATTAATTTTTTGAATTATTCATAATATATGATCTATGATTATACAATACAGTAGTAAGTCAGTTCACTTAATTTTTTTTGTTTTTGGATATTTTTTTTAATATGGTTTTTATATAAAGCATCCTAAAAAATTATCTCATATATCCTTTTCTTCAAAATTCTCTCAAGAGTGACCCTTTAGGAGTGTGTTTGGGATAGATTTTTTGATTAAAGAGTGAGAGCAAAAGTGAAGGGGAGTTGTGAGGGATTCACAAGATTGCCCAAAGTAAGAATCTCTTTATCTTCTACAAGTTTCTACCCAACTTCTTTGGAGGCTCTTGAGAGAAGATATTCAAGACTGAATCAAGTTCCTCTGCCTTCACCAGGAGGGTAAAAAAGGATGTGTAGATACTCTTCCTTCACCAGGAGGGTGAAAAAGGATGTGACAGTTCTCTATCTTTACCAAGAGGGTGAAAAAGGATGTGTAGGTACTCTTCATTCACCAGGAGTGTAAAAAAGAACGTGACGATTCTGTTCCTTTACCAAGAGAGTGAAAAATGACGTGTAGGTACTCTGCCTTCACCAAGAGAGTAAAAAAGGATGAGAGGGTAAACTCCAATCACTTGGAGAGTGTAAAAGGTGATGGTTCTCTACCGCACTGACTTGGTGGAAGAGAATTTGTATGGGCTTCTCCGCCCTGTTATAGAGGTAAAAGGAGAGTCACTTATGTTTAGTTAAATACCTGGAGGAGTTTCCATAGAGTGGATGTAGTCCTCATTGGACTGCACCACTATAAATTTTAGTGTTTTTCTATTACTTTTAATTTTTCCAGTATTTTTATTTTTTTGCATTTAAATTTTGTGGTTGAAAAATTATCTATGGTAATTATTTCTATAAATAACTTCAAGTTTTAGGATTAGTGATTTAACTTTCAAAAAGGATATAAAAAGATTTTCAAAATCCAAGATTTGTTTACGTAACCAATTTACCCCCCCCCCCCCCCCTATTGGTTAGCATTGGGACAACTTTATAAAGCCTAATAACTTACATAAACTTTCAAGTGGTATCAGAGCAAATTTTAAAAATTAAGATTCATACTACTTTTTCAAAATATTCATGGCTAATTTTATAAACCATAATACTATTGAAGGTTATTCGATTATTAAACCACCTTTATTCAATAACATTCCTTTTAATTTTTGAAATACTTGCATATCTACTTTTCTACAATCACTTGATTATCACATGTGGATATTAGTACATGAAGGTTATACTATACCAAGTAGATTAGTTGATGACATTAGAATTAAAATACTATTTATTGATTGGACTATAGAAGATAGAGAGTCAGCACTGTTAAATGCAAAATATTTAAATAGTTTTTTCTGTACTTTAAAATCTGAGTATTATATGCATGTTTCTACTTGCAAAACTAGAAAAAAATTTGGGATAGGCTTTTTATAACTTATAAAGGAACAAATGAGATAAAACAATCTAGGTTGAACATTTTATTACATGACTATGAACTCTTTTGCATGAAACCAAATGAGTCAATTTCTGATATGTGTTGAATCCGTATAGGTTATTAAACCTAAGCTATTATCCCAAGGCTAACTAAGAGGGGGTGAATTGATTATTTAAAGTTTTTCTTAGATTTTTAAATATAAAATAAATTTTAAAACTTGTAGCAAGTTAATTTAAGTTTTTAAAATAAAACTTTTCAACCACAGTAAATAACTTACAGTAAATAAAATATAGAAATTAAAATACATAAAGATTTATAGTGGTTCGGTCAAACACGACCTACATCCACTCCCTTTGCACTATTACTAAAGAGTCTCTCCTTTTGCCCCCATAGTAAGGCGGAGAAGTGTTTACAAAAGCTCTCTTCCACCAATCCCCGTTGTGGCAAAGAACCATCATTCTTTCACACCCTCTAAGTGTTGGAAGAGAACCGTCATCTGTTTACACTCTCCAAGTGTTATTAGAGAATCGTCATCCTTTCACACCCTCCAAGTGTCGGCAGAGAACCGTCGTCCTTTCACACCCTCCAAGTATTATTAAAGTACCGGATCTTCTTCAAAAATCTTCTCACGAACAACTAGAAAGAAGAAAAGAAGAGTAATCACCAAAAATTGAAGATATCCTTAACTTTAAGTAACCTTGTGAATCCTTCACTCTCCACTTGCAAGAAATATCTTTCCCACACTCTCTCTTTCACTTTCTTTTGAAAAATCACAAAGATAAGACTTTTTCATGTCATTTTTAGTGGACCTTTTATATCAAAGTCATGAAAAACTGTCCAGAAAACTAAAATTTTCAATTTTGAGCATACAAAATTATACATTACTATCGTATATTTGTACGTACAAATAGTTTAAAAACTATTGCACATGAACCTATTGCGAATCAGTACAAAATGATTGCATATATGATGATTATCTCGTATGAACAAAGTTCGTCTAGTATGGATAATTAGAAAATTTTTCACTTTCGTCGGGATAAAGAGGGGCCCCACAATTTCGTACCCTGTTTGGCGTACGTACAATGACGACATCATACAGTACGATAGTTATAAAAATTTTCAAGATCATCTCAATAAAAAGGGACCCATCCAATTTGTACCCTATATAGCATACGTATGATGATGACATCGTATGATACGAACCATTCAGAAAATTTTCAAGTTCATCTGGACAAAAAGTCAGAATAAAAAGGGACCCATCCAATTCAAACTCTAGAAGGTATGCACGAATGGTATATCATACAGTGCGATCTACTCTTATAAAAATTTTCTACTTTCTATTCGTTTGACAGCTCGTAGGGAAAATAACTGAACAAATCGTCCTGTACAAAATGACTTCATATAGTATGATTAGTTTAAAAAATTACAAATTTTAAACTCTCCCTTGATGTGTGTGCATAGTTATTCAATTACAATCACACTCTCTCAAACTCAATAAAATAAAAATTACATACTTCATTTATGATAAATCCTAAACTGATCTAATTTAAAGTTTTCAACAATCCGGGGTATGCTTTTCCTAAAATGTTAGTAGACACAAACAACAAAATAATGCATCCAATATATATTAAGAGAAATAATAATCAAATCAAATAATATTTGGAATCATCAAAACATACATGTTGTAAGAATATCAAAAATCAAGAACTAAGTTGCAACTATCTCAACAATCTCCCTCTTTTTTATGATGGCAAAATAATTATTATTTGAGTTAAATTTAATACCCTAAATTTCTCCTTATCTCCCCTTAAAAGAATAAACATGTGAATATAAGGGAATTTCTTGAACAACACAATTTTTTTTACTTTTTACAAATGACAAAAACACAAACACAAATAAAAATGATAAAAACACAAAAACTCTAAACACCAAACAAAAACAAAATAATATAATCAAAAACAACATTACAACACAATTATAAAAAAAAAAATCAATCACCAAACAATATTAGTCCCCCTTTTGATAACAATAAAAAGGGAATAAGAAAGTTGACATGGAAGAAGTCATATAAGAATCCTTAGTAATTAATCTTAAAAGAGATTGAAATAGAATTGCAATAAAAAGTTAAATATCATTCAATGAAAAATAAAGATGAAAAAACATTTAAATTAAAGCATAAATAAGACAAGAAAAATTCATCAAGATCATGAAGCATTCTAGATAATTAGATAAGGAGAATTATTGCAAAAGTGATGAAATAAAGATTAGTTAAGTTCAATTTTCAATATAAAATATAATTGAGTATTACATAGATTTGAATTCAAAGATTAAATGATAGACGAAAGAAGATATTCAATTGACGACATTGTTCATCTTTTCAAATATTTGTGGCACACTTTATGCATCTTTTTGTATTTGGGCTAATTTTGTACCTCTTTTCAATTTGTGAACCATTACACATTCTTTCGCTTTTTCTACACATTATACATTTCTTTTTATTGAAAAGATAATTATATAAATTGATCTTTCCAAAATATATAATAAAAAAATCAAAATTTTTATATTACAAAGATAATTATATTGAAAAGAGAAATAAAAAATAATAAGACATCAAAATTGCAATAATAATATTTAAATTCTTTGCCTAAAAAGAACACGAAATTGATAGCCTTAACTTGATCGAGTTATAATTTAACTTAACATATTTTAAAAAATTAGATTTTATAATGACATTAATTTTTGTATTGCATTTTTATTTATATCACTTTTTAGATCAATTAAGACAGGATTATTAGATAGGCAAACTTACATTTCAAACAATGAACAAATGCAACTAATCATAACAACATATTTTTTTTAATATCAATTTATAGATCAATTACATTTAAGCACTTTGATATCAATTTTCATCAAAATAAAATAATACAACATCAACATACAGACTAAACAAAGACAAGTACATAAAACACTAAACAAAACACAAGTACACAAAATATTGAAATTGTCACTAAAATCATCACATCTGAATAGGACTAGCAAAGATAACACAAAAGAAGTACATCTAGAACTCTGAGGGACTCTAGTATAGAGGAGGAGGCTGTTGAAGATAGAGAAATAACTATTCATTGGTCTAGTATACCCTTCTTGAACTAACATCCATATGCGATAATCTAGTGATTGCAGAAATATAGACATGCGTGTTTTCCAAAAATTGAAAGGGATATTATCAAATACCGGAGGTCTAGTGATCAAATACCCTTCAAGTGTATTTTGGTTTCCAAAAGTAGTCATTTTCATTTTTTAAAAAGTAGACTAAACTTTTAGTTTTGAACAAAGTTCTGATACCACTTGTTGATTCTAGATAGGTTGTTAAAACCTAAGCTATTGTCCCAAGGCTAACCAAGAGGGGAGGGCGGTAAATTGGTAATTTGAAAATTCTCTTGGATTTTTTAAATAGAAAACTGATTTAAAAATTCTACCTTTGGAAAGTACAAATTCATATATTCAAGTAAAATTAAAAGATTTTAAGGAAAATAAGTCACCTCCCACACTTGAATAATTTAACACAATCCTAATCAAAAGTATACAAGTTCAAAACCTAGGAAAAGATATTATAACTCACATAGATAAGTAAATTATTTTCCTAGTATTAAATGTTAGGCAAGTAATAGCTAAAGATATGTATGCAGGAGCTATTATGAGGTTTGATGGAGAAATATTGAGAAAATAAGGAGAATCTACATATGATATTTATTGATTTAGAAAAAGCATATGATAAAGTTCCAAGAGAAGTGCTATGGAAAGTGTTGATATTATCTACCTCATTACCTATTTAAGAGATTTTGATGATAACAAATATATGCTTGGATGCTCTAATTTGTGTGCTAAGTATTTTAGGTGTAATGATGTGCATTGTAATTGCTTATGGGATTTACATTGCATAACTCAAGATAAATCAAATGTTGAGATTAAGATGGACCAAGATGGATAATTTGAAGCCTTTTACATTATCGTAGGAGTTTGTTAGTGGTCCATCAATATTACTTGCATGATTTGATTTGCTCACAATCTAAATATCTATTAATTATATATTAATATTTCATAATTAAATAAATATTATAACCTTCATAAATTACATAATTATTTTCAAATATGGAAGTTATATAATTAGAGGATTAAAGGTAATAAGCTTGCTTAGCAAAAATTTTTATTATGTAATTATTTTAAACTGACTTGTTTCATATCAATTTCTTAATGAATGATTATTTTATATATATTACATAATATTATTATATAAAATATTCAATATATCCATAAATATTTAAAAATTATTCATGAGTTCTTATTTTATTGAATATGATATTATGCTGTCAGAAACGTGGTCTAATTTTTATTCCATTAGATTTCTTGAATTCGGTAGATGTAAATTGATATATTATAAGCCTCATTTGGATTTTATTTCAATTTATAATGAATTTCCAAACATTATCTGATTTAAATAAAAGCTGCTTCTGGCCGTTTTAGCCCTAGTTTGGATGCATATGATGACTTTTTGACCTTCCCATGTGGCTAGCCGTTTTCTAGCCATTTGAATCACATATATAATTAATATAAATGAATTATTAATGGAATATAATATTATTAGTTGATAGAAAATATATTAGAATAATATTTTTATTCAAATTTGCCTTTACTTACCCTTTCCCTTTAAATACCTCTCATCTTCTTCATAAAAGGGCTGCTTACACCAAAAAAAAAACTCCAGCAATTCTTTCATACTTTCTTTCCTCTTCACATGCTAAATCTTGAGAGGAGAAGCCTTGATTTTATTCCATAAGCTCTTCTTATTTGCGAGATCGAAATCATTGTTGGAAAGCTTCAACACACAAAGCCGAATAGCATCTCTTAAGTTCTTGAGTTTGCTTTCCATCTCTAAATCTCTTCTTGCTGCTCTTTTTTGCTTTCACCATATATTTCTTTCTTGAAAATATTTATTTTATGGTGAAATACTTATTGGAAATTTTATATTAAAGTTTTATGTGTCATATCTTTTAAATCTATAAAGTTTAGCAAAGCAAGTATTTTACTTCTTTAAGGTGGCATAGATTTACATCTATAATCTAATTTATTTTACTTTATTTGAAGAGTTAAAGTTTAAATCGATAAGACTATATTTTTATTTAATATATTATTCTTATTTTAAACAAAATATAAATATATCTTAAAGTGAGCAAATTTAATATTTCATTTGCAAGTACTGAGGTGATTAAGATTTATTTGTAAGATCACCTCAAATATTGTGGATATTTTATTGCAAGATTATTTGAGCTTTTCTTATTTATATCAAATTATATTTTTCTTTTTCTTGATCTAAGCTATTTGGCTTAGTGAAGTTCTAATTGTAATTAGATTGGGTTGTACTTGCCCGTGTAGGAGAGTACTTTGGTTGTAAAGAACTTCTTTGGTTTAAAGAAGTGAGGTTTGCAAAGCAAACCTTGGAATAGTGAATTCTAGCCCGAGAGTTGGCTAGCGTGGACGTAGGTCGGATTGGAATCCGGGCTGAACCACGTAAAAATATTGCGCCTCTTATTTTTATTTCCTGCATTTATTTTTCTTTGTCATTTTCATTAGATATATTGTGTAACTACTTACTCTTTTAATAATTGCTTTAAAATCATTTTAATTTTCTTCTTTTAATAAAAATTTTAAAACCCCAATTCACCCCCCCCCCCCTCTTGGGGTGCCATAGTCATCCAACAGAAAGTTCTTGAAAAGAAAAGAGTTAATAATGCTTATATTCAAATCATTAAAGATATGTATGCAAGAGCGATTACTTGTGTTCAAACACAAGGTGAATTGACCAAGTATTTCCCTATTTCGGTTGGGTTACATCAAGGATCAACCTTAAGCCCATATATTTTTGCTTTATTCATGGATGTTCTCACTAGACATTTGCAAGAGGATGTACCTTAGTGTATGCTTTTTGTTGATGATATTCTTCTTATTGATAAGACTAGAGAGGGAGTTTGAAGGTAAACTTGAATTATGGAGATCAACCTTAGAGTCTAAAGGTTTTCTCTTGAGTAGATCTAAAATGGAATATATGGAGTGTAATTTTAGTAGTAATAGACCTAGTGAGGGGATTGTAACTTTGGGCGATCAAGTCATTAATAAGAGTACACGTTTTAGATATCTTGGATCTATTGTTCAGAGTGATGGTGAAATAGATGGGGATATTATTAGCAGAATTCAAGTTGGATGGTTGAAGTGGAGGAATGCATCGGGCATGTTATGTGATAGAAATGTAACCCTCAAACTTAAGGGAAAATTCTATAAGATGGTAGTGAGGCCTGCATTGCTTTATGATGCCGAATGTTGGCCATTAAAAGAGAAGCATAATACTAAGTTAAGTGTGGCAGAGATGAGGATGATCAAGTGGATGAGTGGCTTTACCCTTAGAGATAGGATACAAAATGAGCATATACGTGAAAAAGTTGGAGTAGCTCTAGTAGATGATAAGATTAGAGAAAATCGCCTTAAATGGTTTGGTCACATAAAATGGCGGACTTCTAATGACCCGGTTAGAAGAGTAAAGATATTAGATTTGACTTATCTTAAGAAAGGTAGGGGTAGACTTAATTTATGTTAGGGTATATTTCTCACACTTGCACTATTCATAAAAGAACACATTTCGTGTGGAACCTAAGATGCATCAATAACAATATATCAAACATGTATCTAGATTATCATTATCAAGAGGTAAACCCAAATTTATTTGGGTTCCTAAGTCTAATATTTGATAATTTTATAGAAACACTCTCATACAAGCCCTCATGAAAGTGTTTAGTATCTGGACAACGAATGTTCAAAACATATGACTGGAGATACAAATCAATTTTTATCGTTAAAGGCCAGGACTGGAGGCAAAGTGACACTTGGAGATAACACCACTAAGAGAGTGGTAGGTTAAGATATGATTGGTAACATGAAAAATTTTCTGATTAAAAATGTTTTATTGGTTGAAGGCTTAAAATATAATTTGCTAAATATTAGTCATCTTTATGATAAAAGGTTTTAATATAAATTTTTTGCCTATAACTTGCATTATAAGCCAAAATGGAGTTAATGTGTTACATGGAAATATGGTAAATATGTTTACATTCTTGAGTTAAATATTCTAATGCTTTTTATCTAAAAACTATTATTAATGAATATTGGTTATGATATACAATACTTTGTTATGTAAGCATGAAATACCTTAGGAAAATTACTCAAAAGGAATTGGTTAGAGGAATACCCAAATTAAACTTTACTAAGGATCATTTGTGTGATGCGTGTCAATTAAGAAATAAGTCAAATCCTCCTTTCATTCAATTAAAGATGTTAAAACTAACAAACCCTTATAAGTCCTTTATATTGATCTCTTTGGATCTGTTAGCATTGTAAGTTTAGGAGCAAAAGTTTTTGGGTATATGATTATTAATGATTATTCAAGGTTCACTTAGATTAGATTCTTATCTCATAAGAGTGAATGATTTGATTAGTTTAAAAAAATTTTACTTGGATTCAAAAGAAGATAGGTTGTTAATTTTTTACAATTCATAGTGACCATAATGGAGAATTTGAAAATGAAAAATTTGAAGTTTTTTGTAAAGAGCAAGAAATAGATCACAACTTTTCTGCTCCAAGGACCCCTCAATATAATGGGGTTGTTGAAAGTGATGCCGGTGCTGAGTTACATTATTTCTTTATTTTAGCTTATGTGCTATGTTTGTATTTTTTTAAGTTTTGGGTGCAGCTTTGTGTAGCCATATAGCCTCCTCTGTTTCGTGGCTCATATTCATGTATATATATTTGTATTATATGGATGAAAGGCAGGTTTTTGAAAAGAATTTTACTATTCTATTTCTTTGTTATCTTTTGTATACTTAATTCATTTTCAGGTGGTGGTTTTGGTGCCCAGAGCTAGCCATATAGCTTAGGAAATTCGTAGGGTTGATTTCTGTTCTTGGGAGCGGTGCCATTTGGTATCAATGCTGGTAAGATGCCACCTCACAAAAATCAATAATGTCCTGTACAAGATATGATGATTGCTGATCTGCAAAGGGAAATCCAATGCCTACAACAACACTGAGCTTGGTTGAAAGAAAGTGAAATAGCTATAAGGAAAGAAAGAGATGAAGACATCAACCCCTTCAATCAAGATCAATCAAGCGAGGAAAAAGATGTTGAATCTAGAATAGTTGTTAAATCTAAGCTTATGTCCCAAGGCTAACCAAGAGGAGGTGGGGGGGGGTGAATTGGTAAAATTAAAAATTTAGATCTCTTGGATTTTTTAAATAGAAAATTGATTAAAATTCTGATGCAAGTAAATTAAAAATTTTAAAGGAATTTTTTAACCACAACAGATAACTTCCAAAAATTAAAGCAGCGGAAATAAAAATGACACAAAAGTTTATAGTGGTTTGGTCAGAACACAACCTATATCTACTCCCTGAAGACTCCCTCTTCAGGTATCACACTATTACCATAAGTCTCTCTTCTTTTTCCCCCACAATAAGGTGGAGAAGCATTCACAAAACTCTCTTCCACCAATCCCTGGTGCGATAGAGAACTGTCATCCTTTTACACTCTCTAGGTGTAGGCAGAGAACCTTCGTCCTTTTACACCCTCCAAGTATAGATAGAGTACGTTTAGCTGTTCACACTCTCCAAGTGTAGGCAGAGAACCATTGACTGTTCACACTCTCAAAGTGTAGGTAGAGAACCTTCAGCTGTTCACACTCTCTAAGTGTAGGTAGAGAACCTTCGGCTGTTCACACTCTCCAAGTATATGTAGAGAACCTTCGATTGTTCACACTTTCCAAGTGTCAGTAGAGAACTGGATCTTCTCCAAGATCTTTTCATGAGCAATCTAAAAAGATAAGAGTAAGAGTAACAACAAATAATTATAAAGAGATCCTTACCTTTGAGTAACCCTGTGAACCCTTCACACTTCACTTGTAAGAAATCTCACTCAAACACTCTCTCACACTCTCTCTTTCAATTGCCCTTGAAGTCTCACAAAGACAAGACTTAGAAGATGATATATGTCAGTTTAAAATGGACCCTTTTATACAAAGTATATGAAAAACCGTCTAGAAAATTGAAAATTTTAATTTATAGCATACACAATCGTATAGTAAGATCATATAATTGTACATACGAATAGTTCAAATACTGTTATGTACGAACATGTTGTGAATTGGTATGAACTCATTTCATACCCGATCATCATTTGGTACGAACAAAGTTTGTCTGATACGAATAGAAAAATTTCAAAGTTCATCTATGCGAAACATCAGGACGAAGTGAACGAAAACAGACCAGAGGCGTTCATCCATGTATGAAAAATTTCAAAGTTCGTCCTGGTACAATATTAAATATCATCAGTATGATCTTTATATGAGGACAAAATAGAGGCGTTCATCCATGTATGAATTTAAATTTTTCTGTATGATCTTCGTATGAGGATAAAACAGAGGCATTCGTCTCTATAAGAATTTAAATATCATCGGTACGATCTTCGTATGAGGACAAAATAGAGGCGTTCATCTCTGTACAAAATTAAATATCATCCGTATGATCTTTGTATGAGGACAAAATAAAGACGTTCGTCCCTGTACAAATTTAAATATCATTCGTATGATCTATACTTAAAAAAAATTATTTATGTTCATTCAACTGCTCATTGGGAGAAATAACTAATTAGATCGTCCGTACGAAGTTATATTGCACAGTACGATCAGTTTAAAAATTATGAATTTTAAACTCTCCCCTGGTGTGTGTGTGCTCAGTTGCTAAATTACAATCACACTCTCTCAGACTCAACTAAATAAAAAATACAGACTTCAATCACATTAAACTCTAAACTGATTGTTTATTTTAAGTCTTCAGCAATCCAGATTATGATTTTCATGAAATGTTAGTACACACAAGAGCAAAATAATTCTTCTAAAATATGTTAGGAGAATTAATAATCAATATAATAGTATTTGGAATCATCAAAAATATACAAGTTACAAGAATATCAAACATGCAAAACTAGGTAGCAAATATCTCAATAATCTCCCCCTTTTTGATGATGGCAAAATAATTATTATTTGAATAAGATTGAAAATCTTAAATTTTTTCTTAACTCCCCCTAAAAGAATATTCATGTGAATATAAGGGAATTTCTATTAAGAACAATTTTTTTAAAAATTTTTTAAGTTAAAAAATTTGATAAAAACAAAATACAAGGCAAAAACACTATGAACGAAGAAACATTCAAATGCAAACACGAAAACAATCAAATGCAAATAATATTTCTCCCCCTTTTTTATAACAGTAAAAAGAGAAGAAGAAAAATAAAAGAAATGTAAGAAGTCATACGAGAAACTTTTGATAATTGATCTTGAAAGAGATTGATTTAAAATTGTAATAATAAGAATAATGTTCATTTGAGAAAAATAAAGATTCATTAATATTTAAATTAAGATATAACATAGACAAGATAAATATATCAAGATCATGAAACATTCTAGACAATTAGATAAGGAAAATTATTGCAAAGGTGACGAAATGAAGATTAATTTAAATTAATTTCCAATACAAAATATAATTAAACATTAGATTGATTTGAAATTGAAGATTAAACGATAGAGAAAAGAACATTATTAATATAGTTATTTGGTGACATTGCGCATCTCTTCAATATTTGTGGCACACTTTGTGCTTCCTTTTATATTTGGGCTAATTTTGTGCCTCTTTTCAAGTTGGAAACCATTGCGCATTCTTTGATTTTTATACACTTATACCTTTCTCTAATTTTTTTAATTAATCTTTCCAAAATTAATAATCTAAAAACTCAAAATTCTCTAAGTACAAAGATAATTATATTAAAAAGAGAAATAAAAGAATAATAAGACATCAAAATTACTTTCATAATATATAAATTTTATATGCCTAAAAAAGAACATGAGATTGATAGTGTTTAACTTAATCGAGTTATAAATTAAATTATATTTTTGAAAATTTAGATTTTCTAATGAAATTGATTTTTGTATTACAGTTTATGTTATAACATTTTTTAGATCAATTAAGTAAGGATTATCATATAGGCAAACAAACATTTCTAATAGAGAACAAAATCAAATAAAGCAAAACATGATAATTTTATTGATATTAAGTTATCAATGAGATACAATGAACGCTCAGATGATATCAATAAAATAACAACATAACATCAAAATTCTGACACAAATAAGTACAAAAAATACTAAATAACTATAAGTAAAAGATCATCACATCACATCACTATGCACTGGCAAAGATAAAACACATTAGAAGTACATCTATATATCTGAGGGGCCCTGGTCTGAAGGAGGCAGCTAGTTGAAGAAGGAAAATAGCTACTCATCATAGCCACATTGGTGTTCACCGAGTTGAACTGACCTCGTATCCAACCCATGTCCTACTGGTACTGTGGGTCCTGCTAATTTAGATGAGCATGAATTTGATCAAAGCACAGGTTCATGAGCAAGCTCAGGCATAGGTGTAGGTGCTCCCCCTTCTCCCTCAGAATCCTCACTTAAATTAACTCTCCTAAAAAGTGCCTGAAATTAAGCGTCAGTGAAGTAGATAGGCAATTCAAGTAGAGGATCATGATGAACAAGATTGTACTTCTTCTCAAGAATGTAGGTCACTAGGTGTCCTAAAGTAATGTTCTTCTTTCTCTTATGAGAGACATGACCAATTTCAGAAAGCCCATGAATATAGTCAATAATGAGTTGGGCTTCACCTTTAGGTTGACCAATCATGATAAGGTATGTGATAGTGGATAGAAGATGAGTAATATTAATACGGTCACCAACTTTAAGAATAATAGAGATTCAAATAACATGCTAGATGATCATTGCATTTTGGTTCAAAGTTGACACCCTAGGCAAATTACATACTTGTTCAATTCCTCAATTTCTATCCAGTCAAAATCAGAAGTAGAAGTCAAAGTGTGGACTTTAATACCTTTAATCCTTAAATGAAAAAAGTTCCCCAAATCTTTCTTAGTTATTTCAACTCATTTCTTTAGAACATAAGATCTAATCCAACTTTGGTCAATGCTAAAGGACATGTTGGTTAGAAAGTAGTGAAACGTGTCCTTATTATATGTGTGAATTAGGGTCAAAATGAAAGTAAATTGGGTTGTAGCGAAAAGAGGCATTACTTGAAAGTTAATGTTTTCTTGGAGAAGGATTCTAGAGAGTGTAATCTTGGCAGAAATGAACCTAAGAAATGAATTCTCGTTAGTCTTGGACAGAAAATCATCGTCTCCACTCCTAGAAGATGAACCCTTAATAAGTCTACCCCTCTTGCCATTGAAGGACTGGAGGATGAGAAGGATTTGAAAGGCTATTGAAGTGAATAAAATTTGAGTTCTAAAGCCCTCCTATTTAAAGAAAAATGATCTTTTGCACGTACAAAAAGAAATTCGTACTGTATGATTGATAGGTTCGTACGTATGAAATAAATTTTCTATATGCAAAAGAAAACGTTTGAAATGAAATGACTTTTCGTAATCACATAATTTATGAGGCGTCCTTTCATATAGACATTTTGATCATACAATCGTACAGACAAACATGTGTTCATCTATGATGATAAGTTATTTAAGATCGTTTTAATGATGATTTAATTCATCCCTCACTTTGAATGACACATGTTAGTACATACGAACTACTCGTTCGTATGTATGATCAGTTATAATAACTAATTATGTCTATATAACTGTCTACATGCGTACATACAAATGAATACACATTATTCGTGATGATCTCAATATCGTATAGTACGATATGTATTGGAAAAGCTAAACTATACGCAATCAGTCCAAACCAAAGATCGACATGCTAAAAAATTTGTATAGTATAAAAATAATTTCATACAGTATGAATAGAACACTTTAAAAAATTCACACGATCAATCAAAAATAGGAAATCTGATGTGAAACATTTCAAAATCACATAAAACATAAAAACGTAAATACAAATACGCACATAAAACAGAAAACACACAAACACATATATCAAGTTTACAGAAAATTTTAATTAAGCATTAAGATCAATCACACCAAGCCTTATTCTTAATGTACTAAAAGTATCAAAGGCTAGTGATTTTGTAAAAATGTCTGCAAGTTGATTTTCAGTTGAAACATAATTCAGTTCAATTTCTCCTTTAGATACATGAACTCTTATGAAATGATGCCTTATATCTATATGTTTAGTTCTAGAATGTTGAATAGGATTTTTTTTAAATGTAAATGGAACTTATGTTATCATAATAAATTAGAATTATGCATATTATAAAACCTAAATCAATCAACAGTTATTTCAACCAAAGAACTTGTGCCACATAACTTCCTAAGGCAATTTATTCAGTTTCAGCAATAGATAGGGCTATATAATTCTATTGTTTATTAGACCAAGAAAATAAAGAATTTTTAATAAACTGACATATTCTAGATGTACTCTTTCTATAAATCTTATAACCTACAAAGTTCGAATATGAATATCCAATTATTTCAAATAAAGAATTGAACTTAGGATACCAAATCCCTAAGTTTTGAGTTCCCAAGAGATATCTCAAAATCCTTTTCACTGCTGTCAAATGTGATTCTTTTGGATTGGATTGAAATCTAGCACACAAACAAACACTAAATATAATATCGGGTCTACTAGCAGTCAAGTAAAGCAAAGATCTAATAACCCCTCTAAATTTCTTTTGATCAATAGATTTTCCCTTTGGGTCCTTATCCAACTAAACTAAGGACCTCATATAGGTGTACTAACAGGTTTAGCATTATCCATTTTATTCTTTTTAAGGATGTCCTTAACATACTTTAACTGACTAAGAAATGTTCCTTCCTCAATTTGCTTAATACCAAAACCTAGAAAGTAACTCAAATCTCTCATTAGACTTATCTCAAATTTACTACTTATTATTTTAGAAAAATCATCATAAAGATTTTTATTTATAGATTCAAAGATAATATCGTCAATATAAATTTGTATAATGAGTATATCGTCTCCCAATTCTTTTAAAGAGAGAGTGGTGTCCACACTTTCTTTTTCAAAAGATCTCTCAAATAGGAAAGTGCTCAACCTCTCATACCAAGCCCTATGTGCCTGTTTCAATCCATACATTGCCTTTTTTAATTTATAAACATGATTTGGGTATTTTTCAATTTCAAAACCTGGAGGTTATTCAACATAAACATCCTCTTGAATCAACTTATTTGAAAAGGCACTTTTAACATCCATTTGAAATAATTTGAATCCTTTAAAATAGGCAAAGGCTAACAAAATCCTATTTGCTTTAAGTCTCGCTACAGGGGCAAAAGTCTCCTCAAAATTAATCCCTTCTATCTGATTATACCCCTTAGCCACCAATCTATCCTTATTTCTAATAACAACTCTTGAGTTATTTATTTTGTTCTTAAATATCCACTTAGTTCTAACTACACTTTGATCTTTTGGCCTTGCAATTAATTTTTAAACTTCATTTCTTATAAATTGATTTAATTCTTCTTACATTATCAAAATCTAAAATTTATCCAAAAGTGCTTGATCTATATTTGTGGGTTCTATCATAGAAATAAAGGTAGAATGATTAACTTCATTACTTAGCCCATGCCTAGTCCTAACACCCTCACTAGGTTCACATAAAATCAATTTCTTTGAGTGATTTTTAGAAAATCTCAAATCTTTAGGCAAAAAGTTTTTTATCTCCTGCTTTTCATCCAAAATAATCTTCTCAATCTTTTAAGAGTTATTTTCTATCTCATCTTTTTTCAAAATTCTAGATTCATTAAATACAACATGTGTAGTCTCCTTTGTAGAGAGAGTTGCTATTTGCATGTTTTACATTCTTGCAACTTGTATTATTTTGATGATTTCAAATATTATTGTTTTTGTATATCTCCTAACACTTTTTGGAAGCTTTATTTTTGCTCTAGTGTGTACTAACATTTCAGGAAAATCAACTCCAAGCGATGAAGACTTCAAATTATTCTTTTGTAAATTATAAGTTTTTGAAATGAAAGGGAGTGATTGTAATTGAGTGAAAAATCACAACACACATTCTTGAGGGACAAATTTTATGAACTGATCGTACGGGACGATCATGTCAATTAACCCTCAGAAGAGCAATGAATTGAACAGGCGAGGAGAAAATTTTCTAAGTCCTAATCGTCCAGGACGAATTTAATATTCATCCCGGGACGAACGTCTCGAGATTCTCACTTTCACTGTTCGTCCGGACGAAATTAATTTTCGTACCAGGACGAAGCTCTATGTATGAGATCGTACAGGACGAAATTAATTTTCATCCCAGGATGAAGCTATCTGTATGCGATCATACAGGACAAAATTAATTTTCATCCCAGGATGAAGCTCTCTGTATGCGATCATACAGGATGAAATTAATTTTCATCCCTGGAAGAAATGCTCTGTATAAAATCGTCCTAGGACGAAACCTGTTCGTCCCATGATGAACCGAACCGACTTACGTCAGTTGGTTACGTCCTGTAAAATTTTGGGGACCGACCTATATAATAATCATTTCGTACCGAATGAATCTAGTTCGTACGGGATGATAATTGTGTACGAACATAGTTCGTACCAATATACATTAGGTTCGTTTCTGACACTTTAAGTAAAATCATCCAGGACGATCTACGATCGTACGGGACGATCCACTGCGTATAGAGTTGAAAACTTGCAGTTTTTGGATGGTTTTTCTTGTCTTTTGTATATATAGTCCAAATTAGACTGCCACCCAATCTTTTTGCTCATTTATCTTCGTGCCTATTGGAAGAAGAGTAAAGGAGAGAGTGAGAGAGAGCATTCAAAGGAGGATTTCTACTATTGGAGCTTGAAGGCTTTGCATAGTGTTCAAAGGTAAGATTTCCTACTTGTGATTTGAGATTACTTCACTCTTTTTCTTTCTTCTTTCTAGATTTTTTGGGAATAGATCTGTCAAGGAGATCCGATTCTCTACTGACACTTGGAGAGTGTGAACAGCTGAAGGGTTCTCTGCCCACACTAGGAGAGTGTAAAAGGATGAAGGGTTTTCTGCCCACACTAGGAGAGTGTGAAAGGACGAACGATTCTTTGCTAATACTGGGGATTATGTAAAAGGACAACGGTTCTCTACCGCACCGGGTAGTGATGAAAAGAGTGTTTGTAAAAGCTTCTCCGCCTTGCTGTGGGTGCAAAAGGAGAGACACTATTGGTATTAGTGCAATACTCAGAGGGTGCCTCTGGGGAGTGGATGTAGGTCTGATTTAGACCGAACCACTATAAATTGTGTGTCTTTTTATTTTACTACTTTTTATTTTCTGTATTTACTTTAGTGTTTTAAAGAATTGTAGTTGAAAAACTTTTTATAAAAAATATCATTAAAGTTTAATTTCGATTAAAATTATCAAAAGAGGGAAAATTTTTAAATACCAATTCACCCCCCTCCCCCTCTTGGTAGCCTTGGGACATTAACTTAGGTCAACAACCTATTCACTAGACTCAACAAGTGGTATCAGAGCTCTGTTTCAAAATCATAAGTTTAAACTACTTTTTGATTAACGTAGATGGCTTCATTTGGAAACCAAAATACACCTGAGGGTTACTCTATTACTAGACCTCCATTATTTGACAATATACCTTTTGATTTTTAGAAAACACGCATGTCTATTTTCTTACAGTCACTTGATTATCGTATGTGGATCCTAGTCCAAGAAGGTTATATAAAACCAACTAGATTAGTTGATGGAGTTAGGGTAGAAACACCTTTTGCAGATTGAACTATAGAAGAATGTAACTTAGCTCAACTAAATGCCAAATATTTAAATAGCTTCTTTTGTTCTTTAAAATCTGAAGGCTACATGCGGGCTTCCACTTGCAAAAGTGGAAATGACATATGGGATAGACTTTGTATAACTTATGAGGGGACTAATGAGGTTAAGCAATCAAGACTTAATATCTTATTACATAATTATGAATTATTTCGAATGAAACCAAATGAATCTATTTCTGACATGTACTCAAGATTCACACAAATTATTACTTCTTTGCATGCACTTGGTAGGGAATTAACTAATACTGAAATGGTTAATAAGATTCTTCGTTGTTTACCTACTGCTTATGATGCTAAAATTACTGTAATTACAGAGTCTAAAGATCTAAACATTTATTCTATTGACAATCTTCTTGGTTCACTCATTGCTTACGAGCAAGAGGTTAGTCAAAGAAAGATTGATGCATGAGAACCAAGAAAGGAGAAGAATATAGCACTAAAAGTGGAAGAGTCCGAGAGTGAACACTCACAACCTGAGGATGAAGACGATATTACATTAATGACTAAACAATTCAGAAGCTTTCTAAAGAGAAAGCAGAAGAGACGCCAGCAATGGAATAGAGGTAAGTCTAACAGAAATAGCAAGATTTCTAATGAAGTGATTTGTTATGAATGCAGGAAACTATGTCATATCAAGACTGATTGCCCAAAACTCAAAGCCACTCCTAACAAAGAGAAGGTTGAGGAGAAACCAATTGTAAAGAAGGGCAGGAAGAAGTTTCAAAGAGCTTTTTGGGAGGACTCAGCTTCAGATTCATCAGAGACTGAAAAGGAAGAAAAAGTCACCAATCTTTGCTTGATGGCAGATAGCATAGATCAATCAGATCAAGAAGAGGTATGTGACTTAAGTTACAATAAATTATTTGAAGTTTCTGAACACATGCATGATGCGTATAGGAAAATGATAAAGATGCATGCTAATGTAAGTCTAGAATTAGAAGAACTTAAGAAAGAACATGAAATCCTTAGGAAAGATCATGCTTTAATATATGACAATCACATGAAATTACTTGATGAATATGATGATCTGAATAAAAATCATGAGATTTAAAAATCATCCTATGTTGACCTTGAAAAAGAATTTAAAATATTTAAGGATGAATCTGAGAGCAAAACATATCGAATCAATTATACAAATCGAATCTTGGAACATATGAATTCATTTTATAAGTTGAAAATAAGAGCTCTTGAGGATAATAGGATACCCCCCAAACTTGAAGATTTTACAAATCCTAAATTTTATCCTAAATATATGGAATCCCTTATAAGACAAGCAAATGGCAGAAGACTTAGGAATACTTTTCCTAATGTTAAATGTAATAATTGTGGATTATTTGGACATATAGCTCACACATGTACTTTGAAGATGAAATATGATTTGGTGTGGAGACCTAAGATGCATAAACCTAGACATATCATACATACATCTGATTATAAATTGCTAAAAGGTGAACCTAAACTTATTTGGGTTCCCAGGTTTAACATTTGATATTTTTGTAGGGTTGCTCTCACACAAGATCTCGTGGGAGCATATGGTACCTGGACAGTGGATGTTCAAAGCATATGACTGGAGATACTGCTCAATTCATAACGCTGGAAGCTAGGAGTGGAGGCAAGGTTACACTTGGAGATAATATCACAAAGAAAGTGGTTGGATCAGGTATGATTGGAAATTTAAAAAACTTTTTTATAGACAATGTGTTATTGGTTGAAGGCTTAAAGCATAATTTGTTAAGTATAAGTCAGCTATGTGATAAGGGCTATAGTGTAAAATTTTTACCTACTAGCTGCATATTAAGCCTAAATGGGAAAGATGTTTTAAATGGAAAAAGGGTAAATAATGTTTATATGCTAGATTTAAATTGCATTCATACTCCTATTACCTTTTGTTTAAAAACTATTTCTGATGAATCATGGCTTTGGCATAGGAGACTTTATCATTCTAGTATGAAAAATTTTAGAAGAATTACCCAGAAGAACTTAATGAGAGGTATACCAAAACTAAACTTTACTAAGGATCACCTTTGTGATGCATGTCAATTAGGAAAACAAGTGATGTCCTCTTTTCAGTCCAATAAGGATCTTAGGACTAGTAAACCATTGGAAATTTTAAATATGGATCTTTTTGGACCAGTAGGAACTGTAAGTCTAGAAGGGAAGGTATACGGATTTGTTATAGTGGATGATTACTCAAGATTCACTTGGGTTAGATTTCTATTTCATAAGAGTGAATCATTTGAGAAATTTAGAAATTTTTTGACTTGGATTCAAAGGAAATTAGGGTGTGAAATAATTTTTATACAAAGTGATCATTGAGGATAATTTGAAAATGAAAGATTTGAAAATTTTTATAAAGAGAAAGGAATTGATCATAATTTTTCTGCACCTAGAACCCCTCAACAAAATGGGGTAGTCGAAAGGAAAAATAGAACATTAATAGAAGCCGCTCGAGCAATGTTGGCAGAATACTCACTTCTTAGATATTTTTGGGCTGAGGCGGTTAGCAATGCATGTTATGTTCTGAACAGGGTGAATGTGAGATCGAATTTAAATAAAACACCCTATGAGTTGCTAAAAGGTAGAACACCTAATTTGTCTCATTTACATGTTTTTGGTTGCAAGGTGTTCATTGATAATAATGGAAAATCTGCCTTAGGAAAATTTGATCCGAAATCAGATGAAGGAATTTTTGTTGGATATTCAAGTGTTAGAAAATCTTATAGGGTATTCAACAAAAGAACTTTGATCATTAAAGAAACCACACATGTTGTATTTGATGAATCTAGAAATTTAGAAGAGCTAAATGTTGTTGAAGATGAGATTGAGGATAACTTCCAAAAAATTGATAGAATAAATTTGGAAGAAATGTGAAAGAGAATTTGGAAATAGAAAACCCTTTGTCTAGAGATTTGAGATTTTCTAAAAACCACCCAAGGGAATTGATTATAGGTGAACCTAGTGAGGGTGTTAGAACTTGGCGTGGATTAAACAAGGAAGTCAATCATTCAGCCTTTATTTTAACTATAGAACCCACTAATATTAATCAAGCACTTTCTGATGAATTTTGGATATTGGCCATGTAAGAAGTGTTGAATCAATTTGTTAGAAATAAAGTTTGGGAATTAACTTCAAAGCTAAGAGATCAAAGCATAGTTGGAACTAAGTGGGTATTCAAAAATAAAATGAATGACTCAGGAATAGTCATTAGAAATAAGGCTAGATTAGTTGCTAAGGGGTATAATCAGATTGAAGGAATTGATTTTGAGGAGACCTTTACCCCTGTAGTTAGACTTGAAGCAATTAGGGTCTTGTTAGCCTTTGCTTGTTTTAAGGGTTTCAAATTAGTTCAAATGGATGTGAAAAGTGCCTTTTTAAATGGGATAATTGAAGAAAATGTTTTTGTAGAACAACCTCCAGGTTTTGAAAATTCTAAATACCCAAATCATGTTTTCAAATTGAAAAAGGCATTATATGGACTAAAACAAGCACCTAGGGTCTGGTATGAGAGGTTAAGCACTTTCCTACTTGAAAGATCATTTGAAAAAGGAAATGTGGATACAACTCTCTTTTTAAAGAAATTTGGAAAGGATATACTCATTGTTCAAATTTATGTGGATGATATCATTTTTGGATATTCATATAAAAATCTTTGTGATGATTTTTCTAAAATAATGAGTAGTGAATTTGAGATGAGTCTAATGGGAGATTTAAATTACTTTCTAGGTTTTAGCATTAAGCAACTTGAGGAAGGTACATTTCTTAGTCAAACTAAATATGTTAAGGACATTCTCAAAAAATTTGAAATAGACAATACTAAACCTATTAGTACACCAATGAGTTCCTCAATTCAGTTGGATAAGGACCCTAAAGGAAAATCTGTTGATCAAAAGAAATTTAGAGGGATTATTGGATCATTACTTTACTTGACTGCTAGCCGACCAGATATCATGTTTAATGTTTGCTTGTGTGCTAGATTTCAATCTGATCCAAAAGAATCACATTTGACAGTAGTGAAAAGGATATTAAGATACTTACTAGGAACTCAGAATTTAGGAATTTGGTATCCAAAATTTAGCTCTTCATTTGAAATTATTGGTTATTCAGACTCTGATTTTGCAGGCTGTAGGGTGGATAGGAAAAGCACTTCTGGAACATGTCAATTCATTGGAAATTCATTAGTTTCAAGGTCTAGTAGAAAACAAAATTCAGTGGCCCTATCTACTACAGAAGCAGAATACATTGCATTAGGAAGTTGTGTGGCATAAGTACTTTGGTTAAAATAACAGTTAATTGATTTAGGATTAACTATAGGCACTATTCTAATTTATTGTGATAATACTACTGCTATTTACATTTTCAAAAATCCTATTCAACATTCAAGAACCAAACACATTGACATAAGACATCATTTCATAAGGGATCATGTATCCAAGGGAGAAATTGAACTTACACATGTTTCAACTGAAAATCAACTTGCAGACATTTTTTACAAAACCTTTAACCTTTGATTTAACCTTTACAAAATTGAACTTACCCATGTTTCAACTGAAAATCAACTTTCAGTGCATTAAGAACAAGACTTGGTGTAATTGATTTAAATGCTTAAATAAAAATATTTTTGCAACATTGATATTTTGTTTTTGTAGTTTATGTTTTTATGATTTTGTTTTTGTGATTTTTGTTTATTTTTTAGTGATTTTTATTTAGAGTCTGTACATTTGTCGTTGTTTATTGTATTTTGTGTGTTTATGTTGGTTTTATTTTATAAAAATACAAAAATTCAAAAAATTTGTGTTAATCATCCGGGACGAAATTTTTTTTTTCGTACGGGACAATGTCTGTAAAATGTCAATCTGCGTGATTTCAAACCATCTTAAGAGCAATTTTTAATGTAGTTCGTCTGTACGATCCTCACGATCGTCCAGGACGAAATATTTTTTCTCAAACTTTAGGACGATTGAATACAGCAGTTGAACAAATAAGATAGTTTTTATTATGAACTTCATCCGTATGAACATTTGGTTCGTCCAGACGAACAGATGTCGGTTTATAGTGGGGGACGATTTTCAACTGCCATCAAAACGAGTTAATTTTTTGATCGTCTGTACGAACACGTGTTCGTTTGTACGATCGTTTGGTCAAAAGTTTGTACGAAAGGACGCTTCGTAAATTGTGTGATTAAGAAAAGCTATTAATTTTTAACTCACTCGTTCGTCCATACGAAATATTTTCGTACGGGGATGAATCGAATTCATACGGGACGAACGAAATTTTGTCTGGTACGAACAGTCATTTTTCTTTAAATTGACGGCAATTTTTACTGAATAGTCACTCTCACACATCTCTTTCAAAGCTTTCATCTTTTCAAATCCTTCAATGGCAAGTTCTAGCAAGTGCCAAAAGACTTTTGTTAAGGGTCCTCCTAGGAATACATCCGAAAACTTCCTGTCTAGAGCCAATGGAGAATCTTTTCCTAGGTTTGTCTCTACAAAAATCACTCCATCTAGAGTTCTCCTACAGGATCAATTAACCTTCAAGGTAATGCACTTATTTGCCCATACTCAATTTGGTTTGATCCTCACTTTAGTTCACTTCTAAAATAAAGAAACCTTCCACTATTTTCTGGCAAACATGTCATTTAACTCCGACCACTCTGTTATCAGTTCTTTTGTTTTCAAAAAGAAAGTTGAAATCACCAAAGATGACTTTGGTATTTTTCTAAACTTAAGGACTGAAGGCTTAAGAGTACACACTTTGACAAACTCAAGTTTTGATTGGATAGAAGTTAATCGTGTGATTAGAGGAATAAGAGTTAAGGATCATCAACCTAAAGTGTCAACTTTATTGCGTGAAGCTTGTATCATCCAGCATGTTCTAAGAACTTCCATTATCCCTAAAGCTGGTGATAGAATCAACATCACTCCTCTTCTTTCTACTGTTACCTACTTGATTATGACTAGATAACCTATATATGAGGCCCAACTCCTAATTGACTACATTTATGGTCTCTCTGAAATTGGTCATGTTGATCATAAAAGGAAGAAGAACATAGCCTTAGGACATCTGATTTCTTATATTCTGGAAAAGAATATGATTTAATTCATCCAGAACAAGACTTTGAAGAACCACTCTACTACAACGACACATCCTTTAGAGTTATCTTCAATAAGGACAAGCCCAGCACAACTCATGTAGTTCTGAGTGAAACGGAAGAAGAAGCTGGACCTTCACATGCTGCTGGACCAAATTAAGAGGATTTGGTTCAAACATTTGAAAATTTAGAGGCTCATTTTGATCAAAGATTTGATCAAATTGAAACTCATCTGCAGTAGCAAGATTTTCAGCACAATCAAGATATGGGATATATGTGTGAACAAATAAATGCCATTAACACCAACATGTTCACGAAGAGTAGTTACTTCAGCTTTTTTGGTGCATCACCTCCTCCTCCAAATCAGGGTCCATCTCAGTGATTTGTTTAGTGTTTGCTCTATGTTTGTTCTGTACTTCAGTATTATTCTTTTGTTAGTGATTGTCTTTAGTTTGTTATTCTGTTCTTGTCTTAATTGTGTTACTATTGATATCTTGAACTTCAAATTGTAATAGCTTTATCCGATATCAATATATGTTTCAATGTTTTATGGTTTAATGTTTTAGAAATGTATGTTTGACTTTATGACATTCCTTTTTTATTTTTATCTTAATAGTGCTTTATTTAACTTACAAATTTAAATTAATTTCATTAGAAAATATAATTTTTCTAAATGTAAGAAATGCCTATAACTTGATATTATTAGAATTTTCAATTCCATGACTCTTATTTAGACTACATCATCTTTAATATTATTATTGCAATTTAGATATTTTCTTATTTTATATTTCTCTTTTCAATTAGTATTTATGCACGTAGAAAAATTTGAAATTCTAGATTATTGATTTTGGAAAGAAATCAAATACTCTTGAGAATTGTACAAATATACAAAAATCAAAAGGATACTGCAAAAAATTTGCAATGACAAAAAGAGATACAAAATAAGCCCAAAGTAAAAAGATGCACAAAAATGTGCTGGTATAAAAAACAAAATTGAAAAAGATGCGCAAAGCGCCACATGTGGTAATTACTTCTTTCTAGACTCTTTTAATCTCTTAATTCAAATTGATTTAATGTTCATTTATAATTTATATTGAAATTTGAAATATAAAATTTTTTATTCATCCTTAGTGCAATGATTCTCTTTATCTTCATGTCTAAATTGACACATGCCCTTGAAAAACTCTTTTTATTTTCTAAGTTATATCACTTCTTAAATTATATGAAATTTTATGTTTTTCTAATGTTTTTCAATTTTATTTGCATACCTTATTTCAATCACTTTCAATATTAAAATATCAAATGAATTTCATATTTCTGCTTATATTTCTAACATTCTTTTCTTCTTCACCTTTTGATGTTGTCAAAAAGGGGGAGAAAATGTTTGTTGTTGCGTATGTTTTCATACTGTTTGATTTTCATAGTGTTTGATTTGTTTTCGTAGTGTTTGATTTTCGTATGTGTTGTTTTTGTAGTATTTGATTGTTTTCTTTATTTTATCTTTTGTGTTGTTTTGTGTTGTATAAAATTTTTGAAAAACAAAAAATTTTTAAGTAATTCAAATACCTTCTTATTTTCATGAGTTCATAAATTCAGGGGGAGTTTAGGAGATACTTAAAATTTGAAACCCTACAAACAATAATTATTTTGCCATCATCAAAAAGGGGGAGATTGTAGAGAGAGTTGTTATTTGCATGTTTTACATTCTTGCAACTTATATTATTTTGATAATTTCAAATATTATTATTTTTATATATCTCCTAACATTTTTTGGAAGCTTTATTTTTGCTCTAGTATGTACTAATATTTTAGAAAAATCAACTCCAAGCGATGAAAACTTCAAATTAATCTTTTGTAAATTACAAGTTTTTGAAATGAAAGGGAGTGATTGTAATTGAGTGAAAAATCACAACACACACTCTTGAGGGACAAATTTATGAACTGATCGTACGGGACGAACTTTGTTCGTACGGGACGATCATGTCAATTAACTCTCAGAAAAGCAATGAATCGAACAGGCGAGGAGAAAATTTTCTAAGTCCTAATCGTCTAAGACGAATTTAATATTCATCCCGGGATGAACGTCTCGGGATTCTCACTTTCACTGTTCGTTCGGGCGAAATTAATTTTCGTACCAGGATGAAGCTCTCTGTATGAGATCGTACAGGACAAAATTAATTTTCATCCCAGGACAAAGCTCTCTGTATGCGATCGTACAGGACGAAATTTATTTTCGTCCCTAGACAAAACGCTCTGTATAAAATCGTCCTAGGACGAAACCTGTTCGTCCCAGGATGAACCGAACCGACTTACGTCAGTTGGTTACGTCTTGTAGAATTTTGGGGACCGACCTATGTAATAACCGTTTCGTACCGGATGAACCTAGTTCGTACGGGATGATAATCGTGTACGAACATAGTTCGTACCAATATACATTAGGTTCGTTTCTGACACTTTAAGTAAAATCGTCCAGGACGATCCACGATCGTACGGGACGATCCACTGCGTACATATATGAAAACTTGCAGTTTTTGAATAGTTTTTCTTGTCTTTTGTATATATAGTCCAAATTAGACTGCCACCCAATCTTTTTGCCCATTGATCTTTTGTGCCTATTGGAAGAAGAGTAAAGGAGAGAGTGAGAGAGAGTATTCAAAGAAGGATTTCTACCATTGGAGCTTGAAGGCTTTACATAGTGTTCAAAGGTAAGATTTCATACTTGTGATTTGAGATTACTTCACTCTTTTTCTTTCTTCTTTCTAGATTTCTTGGGAAGAGATCTGTCAAGGAGATCCGGTTCTCTGCCGACACTTGGAGAATGTGAACAGCCGAAGTGTTCTCTGCCCACACTAGGAGAGTGTAAAAGGATGAAGGGTTCTCTACCCACACTAGGAGAGTGTGAAAGGACGGACGGTTCTTTGCCAACACTAGGGATTATGTAAAAGGACAACGGTTCTCTACCGCACCGGGTAGTGGTGAAAAGAGTGTTTGTAAAGGCTTCTCCGCCTTGCTGTGGGTGCAAAAGGAGAGACACTATTGGTATTAGTGCAATACTCAGAGGGTGCCTCTGGGGAGTGGATGTAGGTTTGGTTTAGACCGAACCACTATAAATCATGTGTCTTTTTATTTTACTGCTTTTTATTTTCTGCATTTACTTTAGTGTTTTAAAGAATTGTAGTTGAAAAACTTTTTATAAAAATTATCATTAATTTTTAATTTTGGTTAAAATTATTAAAAGAGGGAAAATTTTTAAATACCAATTCACCCCCCCCCCCCCCTCTTAGTAGCCTTGGGACATTAACTTAAGTCTAACAACCTATTCACTAGACTCAACATCCTTAACTATCGAGGTTCTTTTATTAAATACTCTATAAGATTTTCTAATACTAGAGTATCCAAGAAAAATTCCTTCATTTGATTTTGGATCAAATTTTCTAAGGCACATTTTCCATTATTGTATATGAACACCTTACATCCAAAAATATGTAAATATGACAAATTCGGTGTTCTCCCTTTAAGAAACTCATAGGGTATTTTATTTAAATTCGATCTTATGTTCACCCTATTCAGAACATAATATGTGGTACTAAATACTTCAGCCTAAAAGTATTTAGGAAATGAATATTTTGCCAACTTGGCTCGAGCGACTTCTATTAATATTATGTTCTTTCTTTCGACTACCCATTCTACTGAGGGGTTCTAAGTGCAGAAAAATTGTGATCAATTCCTTTCTCTTTATAATAATCCTCAAATTCTTCATTTTGAAATTCACCACCGTGATCACTTTGTATTATTAAAATCTCACATCCTAGTTTCCTCTAAATCCAAGTCGAAAAATTTCTGAACTCCTCAAATGATTCACTCTTATAATTTAAAAATTTAACCCAAGTGAATCTTGAAAAATCATCTACTACCATAAATCTTTATACCCTCCCTCCTAAACTTATAGTTCTAACAGGTCCAAAATAATCCATTCATAAAATCTCCATAGGTTTACTAGTTCTAAGATCCTTATTGGACTAAAAAAAGGACTTCATCTATTTTCCTAATTGACAAGTATCGCAAAGGTGGTCCTTGGTAAAGTCTAATTTAGGTATACCTCTCACTAAGTTCTTTTGGATAATTTTCCTAAGGTTTTTCATACAAGAGTGACAAAGTCTCCTATACTAGCCATGACTCATCATAAATAGTTTTCAAACATAAAGTTTATGAGTTTTTATACAATTTAAATCTAGCATATAAATATTGTTTACTCATAAATCATGCAAAACATCATTACCATTTAGGTTTAATATGCAGCTAGTATAAAAAAAATTTAAACTGTATCCTTTATCACATAGTTGGCTAATACTTAAAAGATTATGCTTTAAGCCTTCAATAAGTAGCACATTTTTAATGAATAAATTTTTAAAGTTCCCAATCATACCTGATCCAACCACCTTCCATGTGGTGTTATCTCCAAGTGTAACCCTGCCTCCACTTCTAGCTTCCAGTGATATAAATTACTAAATATCTCCAATCATATGCTTTGAGCAACTACTGTCCATGTATCAAATGCTCTTATGAGGCCTTATAAGAGAGTATTCCTTCAAAATTATCAAATGTTAGACCTGGGAACCCAAATAAGTTTGGGTTCTCCTTTTGGCAATTTATAAATAGATGCATGTATGATATGACTTTCACACTAAATGATTTTCCTATCTAAAGTACAAGTGTGTGCTATATATCCAAACATGCCACAAGAACAACATTTGACTCCAGGAAATGAATTTTTCAATCTTCCATAATTACTCTATCTCTTCCTGGGTTATATAAATTTTGGATATAAAATATGATTATTAAAGTCTTCAAGTGTTGGTGGTTTCCTATTTTCCTCAAGAGCTTGCACTTTTAATTTCAAAAATGTGTTCATATCTTTTAGAATAATTCAAATGATACTCTCTATTTTCAGATTCATCCTTCAAATTTTTAAAGTCTTTCTCCAATTGAGCATAAGATGATTTTAAAATTTCATTTTCCTTATTCAAGTTATCAAATTCATCAAGTAAGCTCATCTGGTTGTTGTCAATCAATGACTGATCTTTCCTAAGGATTTTGTGTTCTCTCTATAGTTCTTGTAATTCTATATTCATACTAGCATGTATTTTCTTTAACTTTTTATATGTATCATTAATCCTTTCATAAACTTTTAATAGTTTATCATCGGTTAAGTCACATACCTCTTTTTGATTTGACTGATTAAGATTATTGGCCATTAATCACAAGTTGGTGACTTCATCCTCCTTTTCAGTTTTTGACAAATTCAAAGTCAAGTCTGCCAAAAAACTCTTTGAAATCTCTTCTTGCCCTTCTTCATGTTTGGTTTGTCCTCTACCTACTAGGAGTGGCTTTTAAGTTTGGACAGTCTGATTTTATATGTCCAAGTTTCCTACACTCATAGTAAATCACATCATTAGAAACCTTAACATTCATGTTGAACTTACCTCAATTCCACTGTTGGCATCTTCTCTGCTTCCTTTTAAGAAAGCTTATGAATTGTCTAGTCATTTAAGCTATATCATCCTCATCCTCAGGTTATGATAGATCACTCTCCAACTCCTCTAATTTTAGTGCAATATTCTTCTCGTTTTTGTATTCACCTGCATCAATCTTTTTTTGACTCATTTCTTATTCGTAGGCAATCAATGAACCAAAAAGATTATCAACAGAGTAAATATTCAAATCTTTAGACTCTATAATTGTAGTTATCTTAGCATCATATATAGTACGTAAACAACTGAGAATCTTATTAACTATTTCAACGTTTGTTAGTTCACTACCCAATGTATGTAGAAAAGTGACAATTTGAGTAAATCTTGTATATATTTTATAAATAGATTCATTTAGTTTCATGCAAAATAATTCATAATCATGTACAAGATGTTCAATCTAGATTGCTTTACTTCATTTGTTCCTTCATAAGTAATATATAGTCTATCACATATGTCCTTTCCACTTTTGCAAGTGAAAACCCACATGTAGTCTTCTGACTTGTGTTCACAAAAGAAGCTATTCAAATATTTTGCATTTAGTTGTGCTAATTCACGTTGTTCTATAGTCCAATCTACAAAGGGAATTTCAACTCTAATATCATCAACTAGTCTAGTTAGTTTTGTATACCCTTCTTGAACTAAGGTCTACATACGATAATCTAGTGAATGTAAAAATATTTACATGCATCTTTTTCTAAAATTAAAAGGGATGTTGTTAAACAAAGGAGGTTTAGTTATAGAGTACCCTTCAGGTGTGTTATGATTTCCAAATGTAACCATGTCGTTTATCAAAAAGTAGTCTAAACTTATGATTTTGAAATAAAGCTCTGATACCACTTGTTGAATCTTGAATATGTTATTGAACCTAATCTTATGTCCCAAGGCTACCAAGAGGGGGGCTGAATTGGTAATTTTAAAAATTTATATCTATTAAATTTTTTAAATAAAAAACTGATTAAAATTTTGATGCAAGTTAATTAAGAATTTTTCAACCACAACATATAACTTGCAGAAATTAAAGCAGTGAAAATAAAAATGACACAAAGGTTTATAGTAGTTCAATCAAAACACGACCTAAATCCACTCTCTGAAGACTCACTCTTTAAGTATTGTACTATTATCACAAGTGTGTCTCCTTTTGCCCCCACAGCAAGGTAGAGAAGCCTTCAAAAAACTCTCTTCCACAAATCTTTGGTACGATAGAGGACCGTCATCCTTTTACACCCTCCAAGTGTAGGAAAAGAACCTTCATCTTTTTACACCCTCCAAGTATAGGCAGAGTACCTTTGGCTGTTCACACTCTCCAAGTGTAGGCAGAGAATCTTCAGCTGTTTACTCTCTAAGTGTAGGCAGAGAACCTTTGGCTATTCACACTCTTCAAGTTTAGGCAGAGAATCTTCGATTGTTTACACTCTCCAAGTGTAGGCAGAGAACCTTCGATTGTTCACACTTTCCAAGTGTCGGCAGAGAACTGGATCTTCTCCAAGATCTTCTCATGAGCAATCTAAAAAGTCAAGAGTAAGAGTGATAACAAATAATTATAAAGAGATCCTTACCTTTGAGTAACCCTGTGAACCCTTTACAATCCACTTGGAAGAAATCTCTCTCAAACACTCTCTCACACTCTCTCTTTCAATTGCCCTTGAAGATTCATGAAGATAAGATTTAGAAGATAATATACGTAAGTTTAAAATGGACCCTTTTATATAAAAGACATGAAAAAAATGTCAAGAAAATTAAAATTTTCAATTTAGAGCGTACACGATCTTACAGTACGATCGTATATTCGTACATATGAAAAGTTCAAATACTATTGCATATGAACATGTTGTGAATCAGTACGAACTCATTTCATACCCGATCATCATCCAGTATGAACCAAGTTTGTCCGGTACGAATAGAAAAATTTCAAAGTTTATCTGTATGAAACGTTGGGACGAAATGAACGAAAATAGACCAGAGATATTCGTTCCGATACAAAATTAAATATCATCCGTACGATCTTTATATAAGGACAAAATAGAGGCATTCGTCCCTGTATGAATTTAAATATCATCCGTACGATCTTCGTATGAGGACAAAATAGAGGCGTTTGTCCTTGTACGAAATTAAATATCATCCGTACAATCTTTGTATGAGGATAAAATAGAGGCATTCATCCCTGTATGAATTTAAATATTGTCCGTACGATCTATACTTAAAAAAAATTTTCATTTCTTTTCATTCAACTGCTCATTGGGAGAAATAACTGATCAGATCGTCCCGTATGAAGTTATATCGTATAGTATGATCAATTTGAAAATTATGAATTTTAAACTCTCTCCCGATGTGTTTGTGCTCAGTTACTTAATTACAATCACACTCTCTCAGAATCAATAAAATGACAAATATAGACTTCAATCACAATAAACTCTAAACTGATCTTTTATTTGAAGTCTTCAACAATCCGGAGTATGATTTCCCTAAAATGTTAGTACACACAAGAGCAAAATAATTCTTCCAAAATACATTAGGAGAATTATTAATCAAAATAATAATATTTGGAATCATCAAAAACATACAAGTTGTAAGAATATCAAACATGCAAAACTAGGTAGGAACTATCTCAATAGAAGACCACTAGTCTCAAATACGTACAAGGCGAGGTAGGTCGAATGATTATGGAGTTAAGATTGAGCTACCCGATTTCGATGGGCAAATGGACCCTGTTGATTTTTTAATTGAATAAAATGATAGAAAAAATTCTTGATTTCAAGGACATTTTGCAAAATCAAATTGTCAAATTAGTCGCATTTAAACTCAAGAAGAGTGGCTCCGTATGGTGGGAGAATTTAAAACAAAATTGAAACTGAGAAAGATGGAGCAAGATCACCACGTGGGCCAAGAAGAAGAAAGAATTGCAACACAAATATATTCCTGAACAATTTTGTCAAGAGTTATTCCTAAAATTCCATCGACTTCAATAAAATCAACTTACCGTGGAAGACTACATTGCTGAATTCGAACAATTTGCACTTCAATGTGATCTAGTAGAACCAGAGGAGAATACCATTGTGTTTCCTATGTGGATTGCACACATCTATATCATACGGGGTTATACTTCAACCTTATTGGACCTTACAAGATGTAATGAACTTAGCCATGAAAGTGGAAAAGAAACAATGCCAAGGGAAGATATTCCAGAATAGGACACCCATTTTTGAAGGTGAAAGAAGTAAAGGAGGAAGCAAGAAATCTGTAGGTGGAATCAGCTCTCAAGATTCAAGAAGCAGTTTCCATAACAAAGAAGAATTTCATGCTAATAATAGTGGGCAAAATCAGATACCTGCTACTAGACTTCTGGCAAGAAAATATTTTAAGTGACATGGATTTGGCGACATAGCCTCAAGGTGTCCCAGCCGTCGTGTGATTTCCCTTATGGAGGATTTGGAACACCAAGAGGAGATTGAGAATGACTCAGAACCTTCTGACCAAGAGTAGGGGCAGCCTCAAGAAACTACCTTTATTTCCACAAATGATGAGAATTTGTTGATTCTTTGACAACTACTAAATTCACAGAAAGAAGAGGTTGGTCAGCGCCATAATATATTTCAGACTCATTGCACTGTCAGCATAAGGGTGTGCCAAATGATCATTGATAGTGGGAGTTGCGAGAATGTGGTGTCTACCATTATGGTCAAAAAACTCAAGCTACCGATAGAAGATCACCCCAAACTGTACACGCTCTCTTGTATTCAGAAAGAGCATGAGGTTCAAGTCTCCAAGTGGTGTCTTATCAATTTCTCCATTGGTACTTTTGAGGAGCAGGTATAGTGTGATGTGGTACCCATGGACGCCTGCCACCTTCTACTGGGAAGACCCTGGCAGTTTGATAAAAAACTATTCATGCCGGCGCAGCTCATACATATTCTTTTAAGCACCTAGGAAAACAAATTGTGCTTGTTCCCTTACCTGTCAGTCACAAACCCAAAAACAAATTGCACCTTCTGACGTGATCCCTATTTTTGAAGGCTCTAAGGGAAGCAAAAAAAGGATTCTTACTAGTCCTATTTGAGTCCAGTGAAACTTCTTGTAGCAATCCAACAGTTGTGCAAACAATTTTAAATGATTACAGTGCCATCCTAACAGATGTCATTCCTTCTGGATTGCCACCCGAGCGTGAAACATAACACGCCATAGATTTTTTACCGGGAGTTGTAATCCCAAACCATCCTATCTATAGGCTGAGATTGGATGAACAAGCTGAGCTCAAACAGTAAATTGAGGAGCTTCTATACAAAGGCTTTGTGCGACCGAGTGTCTGTCCTTGCACTGTGCTTGCTTTGTTGGTTCCCAAAAAAGATGGAGCAAATAGGATGTGCATCGACAGTAGGGTTGTCAATAAAATTACAGTGAAATATCATTTTCCTATTCCACACATTGATGATATTTTTGATCAATTACATGGTGCGACAATATTTTCAAAAATTGACTTGCGCAGCGGATATCATCAAATACGTATGAGACCGGGGATGAATGGCAAACTGCCTTCAAAACACATGAAGGGTTATACGAATGGATGAACTTATATAGGATCTTTATGCTAGCAAAGACTCTTTGTTAATGTACAAAAGTATCAATTCGGAGTAGAAAGAATTATATTTATGGGCTATCAAATTTCAGCTGTCAGATTGGAAGTTGACACCTCAAAAGTGGAGGTAATTAGGTGCTGGTCAGTTCCGCAAACCTTCATAGACATTAGAAGGTTTCATGGGTTGGCTTCATTTTACAGAAGATTCATCCAAAACTTTAGTTATGTGGCAGCCCCTATGATCGAAGTCTTGTGTGCTGACCGATTCTATTGGAACGATGAGACTCGAGCGAGCTTTGATTCCTTAAAACAACAGTTATCTACTGCACCTACCTTGGCTCTACCCAACTTCAATCAAGACTTTGAAGTAGAATGTGATGCCTCAAAGGTGGGCATTAGCACAGTTCTTTGTCAAGGTGGATATCCTATTGCATATTTTAGCAAAAAATTAAATGATGCTCACCGAAAGTACTCCACTAATGACAAAGTATTTTATGGGATTGTGCGGGCCTTACATCATTGGAGTCATTATTTGTTATCAAATGAATTCTTCCTTTTTTCAGATCATGAAGCACTCTGGTTCCTCCATAGCCAAAAAAAATTGAAGGGAGACATGCGATGTGGTCTGAATTCTTATCAACCTTCCATTATATCCTCAAATATAAAGCAGACCAATGTAATCAGATTGCAGATGCTCTCAGCAGACATCACCTCTTGCTACAGGTTCTACAAAATAAGGTAGTTGGTTTTAAATTTATAAGAGACCTGTATCATTCTGATAAAGATTTTAGTGCTATTTGGAACAAATGTCAAACAAGCTCTTCTCAGTTCTTCCATGTGAAGGAGGGATATTAATTCTATAGCAATCAGCTCTGTATTCCTGAATGTTCTCTTTGGTTAGCCTTAATAAGTGAATGTCATGAAGGGGAATTAGCTAGTCATTTCGGTAGAGACAAAACATTTTCTCTACTAAAGGAAAGTTTCCACTGGCTCTTACTTAAAAGGGATATTCAGAGATACGTGAAAAGATGTCGTGTTTGTAGATGAGCAAAAACAACAGGCACTAATGATGGATTGTATTTACCCTTACCCGTTCCTAATGCTCCATGGCTCGATATCAGTCTCGACTTTGTTGTAGGGCTCCCGCAGACTCAAGGAAGCAAGGACTTGATCGTGTTAGTGGTCGACAAGTTCTCCAAAATGGCCCACTTTGTGGCATGTAGCAAAACTTTGATTCAAACCATGTTGCAGACTTATATTTTAGAGAGATTGTCTGCTTATATAGATTTCCAAAAACAAATGCTTCAGATCAAGATATTAAATTTTTAAGTCACTTTTAGAAAACTCTAACGCGACTACAATAAAGCTTAGTGGCACATCCTCAAACTGATGGCCAAATCGAATCTGTCAATCGCAGTTTGGGCAACTTGTTGCGCTATTTTGTTGGAAAAAATATTCAACACTGGGATTTAATCTTAGACCAGATTGAATTTGCATTTAACAGGTCTCCTAATCAGTCCACCAAATGGAGCCCCTTTGAGATCGTCTATTGCAGCAACCCTTTAACTCCTTTGGACCATATTCTAATCAAGAAACCAGTCACAATTAGTTCTTATGGGGAGCAGCAAGGTGCAAAAATTTAGTAACTACATAAATTGGTTCAAGATACTATTGAAAAACAAAACAACAGATACCAGAAGCATGCAAACAAATCACAAAAAAAAGTTGAATTCAATGAAGTAGATCTTGTGGGGATTCGACTAAGGAAGGAACAATTTTCATCGGGGGCTTTTGGAAAACTTAAACCCAAGGCAGATGGACCTTTTAGAATTATTAAAAAAATCAATGATAGTGCCTATAAAATAGATCTACCCATTGATTATAGTGTATATGCTACATTCAATGTCGCTGATTTAACTCCTCATTATGATCTTGTAGCCTCTCCTACTCTGAAAGAATGATGCCAGTGCTGACTAATTTTGTTTCTTTATTTTACGTTATGTGCTATGTTTGTATTTTTTTTAAGTTTCGGGGGTAGCTTTGAGTAGCCATATAGCCTCCTCTATTTCGTGGCTCATATTCATGTATATATGTGTGTACCGTATGGATGGAAGGCATGTTTTTGGTAAGAATTTTATAATTCTATTTCTTTGTTATCTTTTGTATCCTGAATTCATTTTTAGTGGTGGTTTTGGTGCCCAGAGAGAGAGCCATCTAGCGCAAGAAATTCTTTGGGTTGATCTCTGTTCTTGGGAGCGGTGCTAGAAAGAAAGAACTGAATATTAGTAGAAGCTGCTAAAGTCATATTGGCTGAATATTCACTTTCTAAATATTTTTGAGTTGAAGTGATTAATACAGCTTCTTATATTTTGAATATAGTAAACATTATATGTAAGTTATATAAGACACCCTATAAACTTCTTAAAGGTATAACACCCAACCTCTCACATCTACATGTCTTTAGAAGTAAAGTGTTTATTCATAACAATAATAATACTCTTTTAGAAAAATTTGATCCTAAATCTAATGAGGCAATTTTTTTAGGATATTCAAGTGTTAACAAATCCTATAGAGTTTTTAACAAAAGGATTTTGGTAGTAGAGGAGACCACTCATGTTGTTTTTTAATGAATTTGATATTTCTAGAGGGTATAGGTTGGAAGAAGAAGATGTTGAAGAAAATACCCAAGGAATTGAAAATGCAAACTTAAAGAAAGGGTTGAAACAAAAAATAAATCGCATAAAGAATGGAAATATCTTAAAAGTTATCCTAAAGAACTAATTTTAGGTGACCCGAGTGAAGGTGTTAGGACTAGGCATGTAGTATAGAAGTGAACCACTTTGTATTTATTTTAATGATTGAACCCATAAATTTAAATCAAACACTTTCTGATGAATTTTGGATTCTAGTTATGCAAGAAGAGTTGAATCAATTTGCTAGAAATAATTTTTGGGAGTTAATAGAAAGACCTAAATATCAAAGTGTTGTTATAACTAGGTTAGTTTTCAAAAATAAGATGAATTATTCAGGTGTAATGGGTAGAAATAAGGTAAGATTGGTGGCCAATGGATATAATCAAATAGAAGGAATTGACTGTGTAACCTCCAGGTTTATAATGTGTATCCTCCAGGTTTTGGAAATTCATTATTTCTTAATCATGTGTTTAAATTGAAGAAGGTATTATATGGACTAAAATAGGCACCTAGGGTATGATATGAAAGGCTAAGTATTTTCCTACTAGAAAGATCTTTTGTTAAAGGGAGTGTAGACACCACTCTCTTCATAAAAAGAGTAGGAGATGAAATTCTCATTGTCTAAATTTAGTTGATGATATCTTATTTGGATTCATAGATAAAAATCTTTATGATGACTTTTCAAATACAATGAGTAAGGAATTTGAAATAAGTTTAATGAGAGACTTGAGTTACTTTCTTGGTTTTAGCATAAAGTAGAAAGAGGATGACACCTTTCTTATTCAAACCAAATATATTAAGGGGCATCTTTAAGAAGTATGAAATAGATAAAGCTAAATTAATAAGTATACCCATGAGTTCCTGAAGTCAATTAGATATGGACTCTGAAGAAAAATTTATTGATCAAAAGAAATTTAGAGGGATGATTGGATCATTACTTTATTTAACTACTAGCAGACCTGATATCATATTTAGCGTTTGTCTTTGTGTTAGATTTTAAGCTGGTCCAAAAGAATCCCATCTGCTGATGTTAAAAGAATTCTTAAATATCTTTTAGGAACTCAAAACTTAGGGATTTTGTATCCTAGGCACAACACTTCTTTTAAAATTATTAGATATTCTGATTCATATTTTGCAAGATATATGGTTGATAGAAAGTACTTTAGGAACTTGTTAATTCATTTGGAATGCTTTAGTTTCCTAGTATAATAGAAAATATAACTCAGTAGCCCTTTCTATTGCTAAAGTAGAATATATAGTCTTAGAAAGTTGAGTGGCACAAGTTTTTTAGTTAAAATAATAACATATGGATTCAGGTTTTTTAATTGGTACTATTCCAATTTATATGATTATACAACTATCATTTACATCTCAAAAAATCTAATTCAATACTCCATGACCAAGCATATATACATAAAATATCACTTCATTAGGTACCATGCCACTAAAGGAGAAATAGTGCTACATCATGTAGCTACTGAAAAACAACTTGCAGTTATTTTTATAAAATCACTAATTTTTGAAACTTTCAGCACTATAAGAATTAGATTGGATGTTATTAATATTCATGCTTGAAAATTGTAATTCTATAAAATATCATTGTGGTGTACTTCTTTTGTGTTTATGATTGTGTCTTGTTCTCTATTTTTAGTTTGTTTTGTTTGTACTTCTCTATTTTTGGTTTTTTTTTTTCATTTTTATAATTTTGTTGTTTTTGTGTTTCATGAATCTTGTTTGATTTATTTTGAAAAGGAATCTTAATAATCATGTGCAAATCTAAAATTCTTTTTTCGTTCATACTATACGAATCACTTTCGTATTGTATGAGTTCTCCAGATTTTACATGATTTCTTTTCTAATTTGGACAGACAAAAAATTGTTTTTTTATGGTAATTATATAGTACAAACTACATCATCTGTATAAGCTTAAATTATTTGTTTGTTCGAATAAGGCGGACATTCTGAGAATGAATTTATGTGATTTAGGGTGGTGATTTTTGAAAATCATCTGTATGAACACTTGTTTATCCATACGATCGTGTTATCAATTTGCATGTGGATGAATTGAATCGGCAGGTATTATCATTATTGGTAAATCATCTCGTATGAACACTTGTTCTTCTGTATGATCAGGTTAGGTCAAAAGTCATACAAAATAACTCATCGGAAAGGCAACTTTATGAAAAGACATTTTGCTACAATAATTGTTCTTGACTGTTTTCATTCATATGTACGAACTCAAGTTCATACTATATGAAATCAATTTTGTAGTACGAACTCAATTTTGTATTCTACGAATTGTCCGATTTCTATAAATTGGAAGTTGTTCTTTGAATTTATTCAATCTATTCCACATTCACTCCCTTTCAATCCTTGTGTTCAATCCTTCTCAAATGGAAAGTAGTAGCAAACTATCACATCCTTCTAAGGGAAGTTCATCTCGTTCTGAATGAGATGATAATTTTCTTTTAAGGGAAAATAAACAATCCTACACTCGGTTTGTTCAAGCTAAGATTACTCCTCATCTTCTTATTCAAGAAGATATTAACTTTCCTATTATTCCCCTCTTTAACTCCACTCGGTCTTCATTCATTCTCAGTTTGATCTATGCTTTTAATTCTAAGACCTTTTATTATTTTATTGCCAATTTGATAATGAGAGAAAACAATACCATTATGTCCTCGTATGTTTTTCCCAATGTATTGAAATCACTAAAGAGGATTTGGGCATCTTTTTTATTTTTTATTTTTTTATTTTTTTTTAGGATTTGGGCACCTTTTTACATCTTAGAACTAAAGGAATTAGGGCTCATTCAATGACTTATAGAAGTGATTTTGATTAGAGTACTGTTAATCAAACTCTTAAGGGAACACCTTCAATCCGACACTTACCCCTTACTCTGACTTTGAATCAAAATGACTGGATCATCCAGCATGTTTTAAGAATCTCTATTATTCCTAAAGTTGGTGATCAAATTAATATCACTCCTTTGCTTAGTATAGTTACATACTATATCTTGTCAAGCACTCCATTTGATGAAGCCCAGTTGATTATGGATCACATCTATAATCTTACTGATATTAGACTTCCTGCCACTAGAATGAAGAAGAATGTGGTTTTAGGACACTTGATTGCCTACATTCATGAAAAGAAATACAATCTTATTCATCATGATCCCCCAAATAATCTTCTTGTCTATTTTACTGATGTTTCATTTCATATTCTTTCACATTGGGAAAAAGGGGATGAGGGAGATGAATTTGATGAAGAATGAGGATATGATCTAGCTCATTCACATACTCCTGCTCCTAGACTTGAGCATCATTTCTATTAAGAAATGATCTAGAGATTTGATTATCTTGAGTCTCACTTTGATCAACAATTTGATCATATTGATACTTTCTTGGACTAGTAGGATTTTAGATATAATGAGGATATAAGCTAGGTGAGAGGACAAGTTGATTCAATTAATACTCAAGTAACTACCATTAATAATTACTTTACCCAGTTCACTCCTCCATAGCCGCCTCCTAATCAAGTTCCTTTGAGCTTTTATTTGAATTACTGATTGTTGTATATTTTATTATCAGTTCTTGTGTTGCATCTAGTTGCTTTAGATTTGAGATAGTTATATTTCCTTTGTATTTGAGTCCATGTTATTTTTATATAAAAAAATATTTGTTTATTATTATGTTTTCTTTTTCCTCTTAATTGTCTATGAGTTATTATTGACTAATCTGGAATGTTGATTTTAAAGATGAAAATTTAAAATTATTTGTATTACAACGTTAATTTTTTTTAACTCATCTTAAATTATTTTATAATTTGATTTAAATAAAGGAGACCATCTTCATGTTTTAATAGACATTTATCTTACAGTTATAATTATTGCAAAAATTATGACCTATTTGTCTTTTCTTTTCTTGTTCAATATGTTGATTACATTTTTATTATCTATTGGGATTCATTTCATGATTTACTCTTCCTTATATGAGAAAATTTATTTTTTTATTTGGAGGATAATTACACAAGCTAAGATTTGCTGATTTGGTTTTGAAAAGAACAAAATATCAAAAGTTGCACAAAGTGTGCAAAATTTGAAAAGAGGCACAAAATAAGCCCAATATAAAAAGATGCACAATATTCGTCAAATAAAGTTTAAATTAAAAAGATAAGTAATTACATTAACAAAAAGTTTTCAAGTCTAGTTGATAAAGAGGCATAAAATGAGTCCACATTGCATTTAGTTCTTTCCTCTATATTTCTAATTCTTAGAAAAAAACTCAACTTTAAACAATAATTTCAACTGTTGAATTTAAAAATATTTGATTTTATTTCATCATTTTTGCAATAATTATTCTATTTTATATCTCTGCTTTCAAGAACGAACATTGAACATGGTCAACTATTCTTATTTTATTTATTCTTTGAGTTAAAAGATTTTTTGGCATCAAGAATTTAATGTTTGTCTTGCAAATTTTAAATTTATTTTCCTTATTAACTTTTAGATTGGTCCATGATAGCTTTTATATTCAGAGGATTTTTTTTCTTTCTTTTTTTTTTGTTGATGTCAAAAGGAGAGGTAATTTATGTTTGTTTGAAGTCTTCTATCTTATGTTTTATTGTGTTTTTTGTTTTGGTGTATAGTTTATTTCTTTCAAGTTTTTTATTTATTTTTTAAAAATTAAATTTAAAAAAGAGGAGGACGAAATTCTTTTTCCTTTGATTTTAATTTTTCATTCATTGAGGTGGAGCTTAGGAGAGAAGAACTTTTATTTGTAATTCAAACAATAATTATTTTTTCCATCATAAAAAAAAAAAAGATTTTTGCAACTTAGGAAACAAGATTGAGACTGTGATTTTTTATGATAACAAAATATTATTATTCTAATAATTTTATTATTTCTCCTAGCGTATATTAGATATTTTTATTTATTTTTTATGTACTAATAATTCAAAAAATCATATACAACTCTAAATTACTGAAGACTTCAAGATAGAGTATAATAGGATTTTATGTGATATAGTCTATATATTTTTATTTTTATTTCTTGAGTCTGAGCAAGTGTGATTGTAATTGGATAACTATACAAATATATAGGGGGAGAGTGATAAATTTTTTAAACTAATCATACTGTATGATATCTAATTGTATTGTATAATTTGACATAGCTCCTTTCAGAATATAATTAATCAAATAATGGCTTGAATTTTTTAATTATTTGTACAATACGATGTCAGGTCGTACAGATGACTGATAGAGTACAAAATTTATTTCATACTAGATAATACCAAACGAGCTCATATCTTTTGAACTATTTGTACAATATGATGTTAGGTCGGATAGATGAATTATATAGTATGAAATTCATTTTGTACCAAATCATACCAAACAAAATCATATCTTTTTGAACTATTCAAATAATATGATGTCAGGTCTTATAGATGACTTACAGAGTATAAAATTAGGTTCATACCAGATTGTACTAAATGAATCCATATCTTTTAAACTGTTTGTACAGTACGATGTCAGGTTGTACAGATAACTAATATAGTATGAAATTAGATTTGTACCAAATCATACAAAATGAACTCATATCTTTTTAAACTATTCATATAGTATGACATAAGGTCATTCAGACAGCTAATAGTATACGAAGCTGAGTTAGTCCCAGTTCGTAACAAACGAATCTTTGATTTTTAAATAGTTCATACTGTTCGATCTATGATCGTACAATATGATAGTAAGTCGGTTCACTTGAATTTTTTAGTTTTTCGACAAGTTTTTTTTATACGGTTTCTATATAAAGAGTCCTAAAAGTTATCTTGTATATCCTTTGCTTAGAATTTCTCTTAAGAGTGACCTTTTGGGAGTGTGTTTAGGAGATATTTTGTGATTGAAGTGTGAGAGATCAAGTGAAGGGGAGTTGTGAGGGAATCACAAGGTTGCCTAAAATAAGGATCTCTTTGTGTCTTCTTCGTTTCTACCCAAATTCTTTCGAGGCTCTTGAGAGAAGATCTTCAAAACTAGGTTAAGGTTTATTGTCTTCACCAAGAGGGTGAAAAAGGACATGTAAGTACTCTGTCTTCACTAAGAGGATGAAAAAGGAAGTGAGGGTTCTCTGCCTTCACCAGGAGAGTGAAAAAGGACGTTTAGGTATTATGCCTACACCAGGAGGGTGAAAAAGGACGTGACAGTTCTATGCCTTCACCAGGAGGGTGAAAAAGAATGTGTAGGTACTTTGCTTTCACCAGGAGGGTGAAAGAGGATGAGAAGGTATGTTTCCATCACTTTGAGAGTGTAAAAGGCAACAATTTCTCTGCCACACCTATTGGTAGAAAAGAGTTTGTAAGGGCTTCTCTACCTTGCTGTGGGGCCAAAAGGAAAGTCACTTGTGTTTAGTACCTAGAGGAGGAGTCTCCAGGGAGTTGATGTAAGTCTCGTTGGACCGAATCACTATAAAATTTGGTGTTCTTCTATTAACTTCAATTTTTCCTACATTTTTATTTTACTGCAATTAAATTTTGTAGTTGAAAATTATCTATGGTAATCATTTCTATAAACAATTGCAAGTTTTAGGATTAGTGATTTAACTTTAAAAAATGATCTAAAAAGATTTTCAAATATCCAAGATTTTTTTATATTACCAATTCACCCCCCTTTCATGGTTAGCCTTGGGATAGTTCTATAAGGTCTAACAACCTACATGAACTTTCATTGCTATGTTTATATTTCATCCAAATAGGATGCATGTATGTATCCCTAGAATTGCCTAAGTTCACTAGACAAAGCCTTAATTATTATCCTTAATTGTCACAAGTGTTTGAATAGGATAAATAATTATGTACTAACCCTTAAATATACATAATTAATCCACAACAATCCATGAAAAATTAGTATCCTAATGTTCTTTGGAATGATTATAGTGAATTGTCAAAGTTATAGGTCATATAATAACTTATAAACTTGAAAATTCAACTATAGGAGATGTGTGCATCAAATTGAGTTGAGATCATTGGAGGATGTAGGGGACATCCTTAAATGATCCTCCATCCAATTTGAAGCCATGACCATGTATAGTTTGAGGGTAATGCATAGAAAATCCTTATACCATTAATAGCAATATCCCCTCAAACAATACATGACCATGTCTTGAATTTTAATTTTTTCCTAATATGCATTTATTGGAATTGAATTGAATTATATATGAATTTTCAAATATTTCAGTTAAATTTTGGCATAGGAATTCGTAAATTCATAAACTAATAAGATTTACATCAAATAGCCTTGGAAAATTCACGGAAGATCAAGAACAAACCCTAATTTACCTCTGCCAAAAAAAAACTCATATATGATTAACAATTTATTAATTATAATTAAAAATAGAAAATCAAATTCCGCATTCAATTGATTTTCCGCATTCTAGATTGCCTACTTTAGTTTTGCACTTTTTCTTTCTTTTTTTTTTTTTAAAAGTGCACAATTGCATTAAAGTAGGAAAAAAACAGCCTAATACAAGCTAATCAAGTAGTGCAAATCACATATTCCTTCTTCAACATGTCAAACAAGGAAGAAGGAATATCTGAATTGGTAAAAGAAACAAAACAAAAGTTATTGTTTAGGGCTAGGGAGGCACATAAATCAGCAACCTTATTACAAATTCTGGAAGTATGCAAAAATATCACCTTATTGAAGTCATAAAGGAAGGAGATCTTCTCGAAAATCCGGTTGCCAGCCTTAGATTCCTTCATTGAATCTTGAAGGAACTTGATAACATTGTAGTTATCTCCCTCAATTATTAATCCTTTACTATCAAACATCCAATCAGAAATGAAGTCCTTCAAGGAGATAACAGCATCCAATTCAAGCTGATTAATGTCCCAATGAAGTTGCTGTCTACCGAAAGCAAGGAGCAGTTTACCCATGGAGTCACGGACAACACCACCAATGCTAGCCGATTTTGAGTCAAGTAATGATGCATCTACATTAATTTTAATCCAATCCGGTGGTGGGGAACGCCATGAAAGATCAGACTCACAAAGGAGAGAAGCATCCCAGTTAACCAGCATTGAATTCTTTTTAGTAGCCGCAAACAGAACATTGGCAGCAATCACAGAGATGGACAACAGTGGGCCGCCATGTTTGAAATTATTTTTGCAATTCCAAGAATAAAAGACAAAAGTGCAATATATCCTGACAATGTCAGGGCAACAATTCGTAAGGTGTCTTAAATGATGGAGACAATCCGCCAGCAAGCTGAAGATGGGAACGTTAAAACCCCACGATCTTAACATATTGATGATATCAATGAGATACTTACAGTGAACCACAACATGAGCACTACTTTCCACATCAGAACATCCTTTAGCACAAAGGTTGTTATCTCCAATTTGTCTATACTTTAAGAACTCGTTGGTGGGAATGGCAAACTTACCCAATCTCCACCAAAAAAGTTCAATTCGCGGTCGGAGATGCAGCTTCCGGAGCCAAGCAAAAAAACTAACATCATCAAGTGAGATGAGGCATTTAGTGGATTCGACCTAAGCCAGTGATGAAATTGATTTCCCAGAATGTTGATAGAGAAGCTCCATTTGATCCTCGTCACCAGCATGAATAACACTATTCTGGACAATTAAATTTATTGAGATGGCATTGAAAAACTTCTTAAGCTCCGTCAGGTTCCAATTCCCATCATCAAGGATGAAGTTGTTGAGCATCAAATTCTCAAGGTTGACACAATCCGCAAGTATTGGCCACTTATTGAAACATTTGTCAAGTAGCCAAATGTCATTCATAACATTGATGCAGTTACCATTGCCAATCTTCCATTTGACATAGGCTTAAGGAAAGTAGTGCCATCCAAAATGATTGATCGGGCAGTAGATTGCCCATTTCTAGGATTACCATTCCAAGTATCAGCACCATACTTGGCAGTTAAGCAGTTGTGAAGTAGAGAAGAGGGATTTTGATAAAATCTCCAAGCAATCCTAGCCCGAAGAGGTTCGATTTTCTTGACAGTAGAAAACATACCCAATCCTCCGAGAACTCTTGGTAAACAAAGTTCTTCCCATGTAACATAATGAAGGCCCCTATTTTCCGAATTATGATGCCAGATGAAGTCTCTACAAATACGGTCTAACTCGTATAAGACACGCTTGGGGATCAAAGAGTGGGAAGAGATGAAAGTGAGTAGAGATAACAATGATGACTTGGCAAGAGTCATTCTCTCAGCCATAGATAGAGATTTGACACTCCAAGCGTTGAGCTTCTCCAAAGCGTGATCAATAACAAATTGGAAGTCACTTTTTACCAACCGCCTAAGAGCAATTTTGATGCCCAGATAATGGAATTCTTCCATGATCTTGAGACCAAACATATTTCCAATTTCCCTTCTGGAAGCCGGTCTAACAGAGTTACCGAACAGGATTTGTGACTTGGACTGATTAATACCCTGACCGGTCCAGCCACAATAGTCCTGATTAAATTCATCATAATGCGAAGCTTAAAGGAGGAGGCTTGACTGAACAACAAGACATCATCTGCGTAAAGTAGATGAGTGATTCTAGGTGCTCTCGGAGAGGTATGGATGCCCAATTGATGCCCTCTTTGATTGATAACATTAGAGAGAAGCTGGGAGCATAAAATTAATAGATAGGGTGACATTGGGCAGCCCTGTCTGAAGCCACTCTTGGCTTCGATCCATCTGGTACTTTTGCCATTAAGAAGAATAGAGAAACGAACATTAGTAACACATTCTAGAATAAGGAGAGAAAATTGTATAGGAAGCCCAAACCAGTTAAGAATAATCTTCAGAGTCTCTCAACTCATGCTATCGAAGGCTTGGGCCATGTCAAGCTTAACAGCCTTAAGTCCCTTCTTATGCTTAGAAATCCTGAATTTGTTGAAGATTTCCAAGGCCAAAAGACAGTGATCAAATAATGACCTCCCCGGAATAAAGGCCACCTGTTCAGTCGATATGATCTTATCAATGCAACACTTGATTCTGTTGACAAGCATAATGGATGCAAATTTATAAACAGTTTGATAGAGGCTGATGGGATGAAAATTGGATGGAGAAACTGGGACTTTGATTTTGGGAATGAGGACCACCAGAGTATCCTTCCAATTACAATGCATACTTCCTGAAGTAAGGAAATTCCTGATAGCCTTCCAAGTAGCATCTTTAACGGTATCCCAATAGAATTTGAAGAATGAAGCAGTGCAACCATCAAGTCCAGGAGATTTGTTTGGACTTTGTTGGAAAATAGCGGCAGTAAATTCAGCTTCAGTGAACTCAGCATCCAGAAAGGCTCTGTTAGCTGCATTAATCCTTTGATCCGGTTCGACGTTCGGCCAATTGAGCTTGTTGCAGTTTCGGTGCTTCCATTTGTCCTCAAAGAAGTTAAAAAAAATAGATTCAATGAGTTCTTCATCATCAACAACATTATTGTTCCCATCCTTAATTTGTCTGATCAAATTGCCATTCTTTCTCGCCGAAGCATAAGCATGATAAAATCTAGAGTTGGTATCACCCTCCTCATTCCAAACAGCCTTAGCTCTTTGGTTCCACCAAGTGGAAAGCCTAAGTAAGGTAATGTTGAGTTCCCTTACCTTGCCACGTAATAGAGCTAGATTGTCAGGACTAAGATCGCCTTCAGCTTCCTTTTGTAACTGAAGGTTGAGGATATCATTTTTTAATTCATCCTTGAGAAGATCTAGCTTCTTACATTTGTTTCTATTCCAAAAAAAAAAAAGAGATTTAAGAGTTCTCTTAATTTTCCTATTAAGGATATCAGCTTCCTCACCAAAGTCATGCCTGCCCCAAGCATCAGAAACAATCTTCCTAGTGGCAGGGTAAGATTTACAGGTATCTTCAAATCTAATAGTTTTAGCTTTAGTGTGCTGCGTATTATCAATTTTGAAAACAATGGGGCAGTGGTCAGAGGCTATCCTCGCAAGATGCTTGACAGTGGCGGTTGGAACAAGCTGAAGTGCCACAGAATTTAACAGGCAATGGTCAAGACACTCCCAGATTCTAGTATTACCTTGCTTGTTGTTGCACCAAGTAAATTTAGGACCGCTCACACCCAAATCATGAAGATCATGATTGGCCATAAAGAGCTTCATCTCTTTAGGACCTTTAGTTAGATAAAATCTCTTACCACCTCACTTGTCTTCCTTTGAAAGAAGACAATTGAAATCACCACCTACATTTGTAGGTGACTCCTCCGTCATCAGCTGCTCGAGTCTTCTCCAAAGATCTCTTCGAACCTGCAGCTCCTTGTGGCCGTAAACCATGGCCACATTCCAGATTCCACCCTTAGGAGTGGTTAAAGCACCGAAAATAAACTGCGAAGAGTGGGCAGTTACAGAAAAAGTTGTCAAGTTATTCTTCCACATAACCAAGATGCTGCCAGCAATACCAATAGCCGGTTGATGAAAGAAATCCCAATCCTTGCCAATAATCCTATTGACAATCTTCCTGTCAATGAAAGATAATTTGATTTCAGCGAGGCCAATAAAGAAAACTGCATTGTCTTTCACTATCTCCTTGAGGTAGAGGGAGGTCTCCTTCTTCTTGACCCTTCTACAATTCCAAAAGATGAGGGAAGACATTAAATAATTGAAGGGGAAAAGTCCCCGCCCTTTTTCTTGCCTTTGCCATCAACTTTCCTCTTCCTAGAAGATGATTCAATAGGTCCCAGGAATTTCAATTGAGTTTTGGATTTCGACTTTAAGGTAGTATCTGTTACTATAATATTCATATCAGCACTAGAAATGACGCCGTTGCCAACCTTTGGATTCATATTTAAAGTATTTTTAGAATCTTCCAGCGAACTGGAGGGTGCTAAGGAGGTATCTTCAGCATCATCATGAGGGACTTGATTGTGAGGATGAACTTGCGAAACTTCAAAAACCTCTGAGGTAATAACAGCCTTCTTACCTGATGAAATAGATGTAGCAACAATTCCAGCAGGTTCGTAAATAACAGAAACTGTATCAACCTTCTGATTCGAATCCGCATCAACAAGTGCTGTGAAGCTATTGGATAAGCAAATATCATTGTCAGGACTATTAATCTTCAAAGTTTTATCACTATCTACTTTCAAAGTTTCATCCGAGACAATCTCTTCAGGCTTACTATAAGTATCTTTCCTAGTAACCAAATGATTATCTTGATGGTTGAATCCCCTCAGCTTTTGTCCCATACGGTTTCCTGTTTGATTCGGCCTCTTTTTAAATTTTACATGAATCCACGGCCCATAATTTTCCTGAAGACTATTTTGAGAAGTATTCTGATTGACATTATCTTTCGGCTCAATGTCTTGTTCAGCCATTTTAAAAACACAATCAGGGCATTCAAATTTTAAGTGACCAATTTTGGCACAGTTAAAGCAAAAGGAAGACAGCTTCTCGTACTCAACCTTTTGAAAAAATCTTCCCCCAATACTGTCGACCCATACTCCAGAAGGTAATTTGGATTCAAGGTTAACACGCACATAGACGCGAGCAAATTCCTTCTTGTTCCAGTTAAGAGAATTCCCATCCAAAAATATCGGGGTGCCAACTCTAGAAACAATCTTGGTGATGTTGACCTCATCCCAACAATGTAGTAGTCATAAAGGAAACCGGATCCAAATCGGTGCAGTTAAGCCTTTAAGCGATAGAGGCGAAAAGGATGGTAACCATTTATCCAAACCAACAATATGTCCTCCGATGAACCACAGACCCCCGCTAAGAACTTCTTCCATAACATCAGAAGACGTGAAAGAGCAGAGTATCCAATTCAGACCTAAAGAGGTCAAGTGAATTTTCCCAAAACGATTCCATTGCTTACGGAGCTCGATACTACAAGTCGAGAATGGGATGTGTTTTCCCAGAACCTTTAGAATAATAGAATTTGACAGAATCTTAGAGTTAGCAAACTCATTGTCCGAATTCAATTTAACTGCCACCCCATCTGAAGACAATTCAACTGAATTTATATCAAACTGTAATGTGATTTGATTAGGCTTTCTCCAGGCATTGAGAGAAGCATTTTTCGGATTGATCATATCATCTACAGAAACTTCAGAATTATTAACCAATGGAACAGTAGAGTGTCGGCCATCAATTGGTTCAATACAATTCACAGAGTTCATTGCAGGAACACGATTGAGCGAATCATCAGAATTAATGATCGGCTTATTCGAAATTCGATTTGAAGAATTTAATACCTCATGATCCAAAGATCCGAAAGAAATCCCATTAGAAACAGAGTTTCTAATCGGGGTAAGGTTCCGTTCTTGAAGATCAGCAAACTAAGAATCAGCCACACCTTTACCCTTGCCTTCAATTGAGGAAATCAGATTGTCATGCTGAGTGATGGATCCAAATCCTTCTCTAATGATAAGAGGTTTATGACCCAATCTTGAATTCAAACAAACATCAAAGCCATTGACAGAAGAACGAGGAGAGGATGATGGAACGGATTGAACATACGAAGGTTGAAAGTCATCAGAGCGATGGCAATCCGGGGGGTCAGACGGCGGCCAGCCAGACGCCGCCATTGCCGGGGGCATAGAAGCCGCGAAACTCAAAATTCAAAGAAACAATCTCTCTCTAGAAAACCCAGAGTTTCTCACGCTTTTTCTTTAGTGTGTGATGTGTGATTTGATTATCCGTTTTAAATTATTTGATAACCTTGCTCCTTAAACTTAATTTAATTTAATTTAAAACGTGCAAATGAGGTAAGCTCACTTGAGAGGTGACTGTAAACCAGCTCACCCGGACGATGCCAGACCTCCAACTTCAAGTATGTGTGCGTGAGAACGAGCAGAGATTTATTCTAATCGGCTGCTATGACTGCAATTCTTTCGGGGCCAGCCGCGCCTTTGACCTGCTTCGCAAAGGCGAAGCAAGCAGTCTCCTTTCCAGACAAACAGTACCATTTTTTAGGCAGAGGCGTCCTTTTCGATCCATCACTTAGCTCTGTGATCCCAAGAAGCTCCGCATATGGGCGGATGACTATGAAGAGAAAGTCCAATCTTATACCCAGAAGACCGTTATCTCCTGTCATGGAGTGGCAAGACTGCAGGTATTTGATTAATTGCTTGTTCAAACAATTCAATCTGTTTCTTGAATGGGATTTGGGTTGCATTTGTTCTTTCATACATATTTTAACTGATTTCCGTTTTGTTGTGTTCCATGTTTGGGGGAGCTTTGAATCAAAGTAATAATGTTTGAATATCCTTCCATTTTGCTTGTTATTGTCTCTTTTGAAATGTAAATGAGATGCATGAAACAAATAGTATATGTATTTTTGAGAGGATACTGAGACAATGCCGCACCTGTTTAATTTGTAAATCTGTAGATGGAAATCTGTTTACTCTACTGGGTTTTATGTTTTTTCCTGGATATACGCTTGAAATTTACTTATTCCCTATGGTGTTGCTCCAAAAAATAGCAAGATTGCGTTATATCTTGATGCCTTCTTAGTTTCTCTTGATTCCTTTGGGTTCAGTAGATTTATAGCAATTCAAACTACTTTGTGAGATTTTGGAGTGTTTAAAAGAAGGCCTTGAGAATAGAGTCGTTTAAGTATTGAAAACCCACCAAAAAGCAGCATGAATTTTGTTGGGTGATGCTTACTTGTTATTTATTTTGGAATACTTGTAATTGCGTTCGCGTTATTTTATTTTACTTTTATCTTTTTTGAATCAATCTAGTTTCAGATTTCGACCGTCATGGCAGTTTGCATTTTAGATATCGAGAGGCCTATGTTGCATCGATAAGGATACGGTGATACAGATACGACACGATACAGATACGGGACACGTCAATTCTTAAAAATATAGTATACGGGTACGACGCGGACACATCATTATAATTTATAAATCATACATAAAAATTAAAAAATCAATCAATGCATAATATTTGAAATGACAAAAAAATGAAAGCAACATTATTTGTAGCCTTGTAGCTTATAATATCAAAATAAAAGTAAGCATTGAGTCAAGGGAAGAGTTAAAACTAAAACTCATTTGCCTAATAAGAATTTTGTGGCATGATTTCACTAATTATGTTTTTGCATAATTTGATGGCATGTTTACCGAATAATATATGAGAGCTAAATTTCCTTTTCCATTTAAGAAAACATACAAACCACAATAACATGAATTTTTTAATACATGAATAAAAAATCAAAGCATTACAAATGCAAAATAATTGATGCCCTAATATCATATTTTCTAGTAAATTAACATCAATGCAAATGGCTCGCGGGTTTGAGAATGAGAGAACCTCGCTCGCAGCCGCGGAAGTAAATATGACGCATCTTTTTTTGAATATTTTTCACTTTCAACGGACACGCATCTCCAATACGCGTGTCCTTTTGAAATTAAATACTATTTTAATTGGATACGGCTTTGACATATCTGACACGTTTTGGTGCTGTACCAAACATGTATCGTGTCCGACACGTATCCGATACATCATGCCTTCATAAATAGGTGTATCGATGCAACATAGTCGAGAGGTTAGATATTTAGACATTTGTCCAATATCTCAGCAACACTAGTTTTCCTTGACAAAACATGGAAAATGGTTTAGTGTTTTTTAGTCAACATGTGTTTATAATTCATACCATCCTAGAAAAGCTTCTAATAGAAATTATATATTAAAAAAAAAAAAAAAACTGAAGTAGAATAGATGGTGGACCGCCCATTAAGCTTCCCTGTATAACTGAACCGAGTAGCTCCCACAGATTAGTGGCATGGCAGCAATAACCTGAGAGAGCTGGCAGCAGAGAGGGAGGAGGTTATGGGCTCAGGTGAGTGGAGTTTAAGGCAGGATTATAGGGATGGTTTCCTAAGGATGGTTACATAGTTTTCAAAGCTGGTTGTAAGAATGCTTACTTGTATGCATGATTGGTGTTTTTAATGGTTTTTTGTTTTATTCTTGCATTTCAGTTCATGTTAGTAATTGTTCAAACCTTTGTCCCTACTGGTTATAACTTATAAGCAATACAGCTGGTCTTCTTTAATCATCTAGGTAACTAACAGAGCAATTTACCAAACTCCTAGTTGGTCATTGATTATAAACATATACAAATATTTCCATAGTGTACAACTATTATTTTCTCTTTTTTAGGAGATATTCGCTTACTGTATTTTTACCTTTGTTGCTCTCTTCTTCAACATATACATAGGGATTTTATTTTCAAATACAATAGAATGCAAATATTTAATTTATCTCTCACTCTCCTTTCTTGTAACATGGTGTCAGAGCGATATTTCCTTTAATCTTGCTTTCACTAAAGCATCTTTTTCGCTAAATCTGTTAGAATCTTCGTGTATCTAAACATTTTTAATGCAGCTTTCTGGCCGAATATTTGGATCTAGTCTCCACTTATTGAAGCCCATTGTGTCAGCATCTTACCAATGTAATCATTGATCTTCAAGCTTCTGCTAACCATCATACACATACTCTCTCCTCTCTCTCTCTCTCTCTCTCTCTCTCTCTCTCTCTAAATTTTTCTCTTCAGGAGACAACCGCCATCGTCTCGTCCCTTTTCATCTTTTGAGGGTTGCAATCTCATTGCTCATAACTATCTTGCTACCTCAATGCCTCACCACAATCACTAATAACTATAGGCAACTCCAAGCTTGCGCATCCTATTGCTACTACATTAGATGGATCTAACTATAACCTTTGGAGATAGAAAATATTGAGTTTCCTCAAAAACTACCCCAAGTGTGGGAGTATTTTATTGAAAATGTTAATAACTTTGTTTCTGAAAATCATCCTCTTTGGGCTCATTTTGATTTGCTTTGCCCAACTATAATATTTGGTCCATTCTCTATTACTATGAATAATGCCTATTAATTTAGTTTTTTATAGTATTATTTGATTACTATCAATCTATTTGTGCTTCTTTACTCAATCCCAACTGTCTCATTACCATGAAAAAGTTGCCTTTCTTGAACTTATCTCAGAGATGAAACAACTTGTTATGGAAAGAGTTTGCCTCAATAGCTCTTTTATTTTTACTTATTTATATGATAAAAATAATTCTTATTTATGATTATCATTTATGGCCATATGTGTGTAGATACTATTAGGGCACTGGTCACTCTCCATGAGCTTGTCCTAAAGTCCTACTTATATGTGTCACCACTGCTACAAAATCTTTCTTAGGTATAACAATAACAAATGATCAGAAGTCTTTCCTGCCTTCCTACCTAATCTTCTGGTTGCTAAACTCCTCTTGGATGGTCTTCTTGGTCTCATACTTTGTTTGGTATAAAGATTTTTGTTATTGCTGCTTCTTCCACAACCGCTGATACTTATACTTAGTTATGGTTATTCTTTCTATGATTGATCTAAATAGCTTTCCTTTTACATCGAAATTTATCACTTTGATCTTGAAATACAGAAGTCCGTTCTATCTTATCATTTACATCAACACAAAACTGCACCTCAATACTCTTGTTCTCACACATCAAACAAAAAATGGTTAGGTTTAATGCAAGCATTATCGTATTCTTAACATTATGCATCCTTGCTTCTCTCAACCTTATGTCTTGAATTTTTCTAGGGGGTGGCTTCTCTCACTATAGTTTATACAATTGAATTCCTTCTCTTACTACTTTTTATCATTATGGAATTCTCCTACTATTTTATATTAGTGTCCGCATGATGTACTTTATTGTAAGATCCTTGACTACACATTTTTGTTGGGCTTTTGGTTGTGCTTTCTTTATTTTTTTATGACTATGAGTGAAATAAACTTCAAAGTCAATCTCATCTTTTTTTCTTCTTAAGCTATAACCCATAGGGCAAGCGCTATTGTTTTGGGATCTATTATAGTGTCTTCAAATCTCTCACCATGCCATGTTCTGGGAACATGATATATTTGATTCTTTATTTCAATTTTATCTTTCTATCCTCTTCCTCCCTTCCTTCGCTTGATCTCTTTACCTTTTTACCTTTGATCTCTTGACATCAACACTATTAATGATATTTCTTTTCATGTACTGTGTTAGACCGATTCCTGGATTGGTCCAGCCGGTCCATCCTGGACCAGCCTTGGTTTACCATAGGCGGAATAGAGGTTCAGCCCTAGCCATTGCCTCCACCTTTTGGGGTGGGGTCCAGAAGCCACATTAATGAGAAATTAAGTGAGTTTAGAAGGAAAAATCTCAAATTGAGGGGTTGTTTTGGAATTGGGGAGAATTTTTGTATGTTTTAGTAGGTCTCCTAGGGTTTGTTTTATCGAATATTTTGCTTAGTTTTATTTTCTTAAGGAGAAAAAGAGACTCTTGTGGGTGGCTAGGATTTGGGAGAGCCGGATCTTTCACTCAAATCGAAGATCCGTTGTAATTTTGCTTCTCCTCTTCTTCCTACCATCAATTAAAACGTTCTTTTGTGAGTTTCTACCTAAATCCTGTCTCTTTTTATTGTTTGGGGTTTGCTGAAATTCAAATTCAACCAAGAGAGTTTACAATATATTGGAGTATTTCCTATCAAATTGGTGTCAAAGTCCTCAATTCATGGTACATATGATCAGAAGAAAAATGGAAATATTGGATAGAGAGATAGGCCAATTAAAATCAAATTTTGTGGGGAAGATTTCAAAATTTGAAAATCAGTTTTCATCCATCCATATAAAGATGGATGGTAATTTCATCATTGTGGAAGAAATGTTGAGGAAGTTGCTTCCCAACCAAAAAATAACGTCATCGGAGGCGAGGGAGCCATCAACAACCAAGGAAGTGTTGAAAACCAGAAACCAATAAGGAGGGGAAAATCACGAGGTAGAGATTTTGGGGGGAGAGGATGGGATGCCTCCCCTAGAACCTATTTTTAGGGAGCAGATGAATTGTGGGTATGAGCAAGGGGGGGTGATTTTGCAGGAAGAAGGGTTGATTTTGAGCGAAGGGGTGCTAAGTTTGAAAGAAGAAGGGTTTGAGTATGAATGTAGAAGGGAGGATCGAGATACTTGGGGGGTGGGGGACTACCCCCTCAGGGAATAGGAGGTTATATAGGAATAAGGGGAAATAGAGGTGATTCGAGGGTAAGGAAGCTAAAGATGCTTATCTTTAAAGGGGAGGATGTGCATGGGTGGATCTATAAGGTGGAGAGATGCTTCGCTATAAATAGGTTGATGGAGGAAGAGAGACTGATGGCAACTGGCTCGTGTTTGGAGGGAAGGCATTGGCCTGGTAATGGAGAGACATGAGGCGACTTATACGGAGTTGTGGGGAGTTTAAGGACTGTTTGTTGGAACATTTTCAAACTAGCAAAAGTGGGAATTTTTATGAGTAGTTCTCTCTTACGCGGGAGGGCTCTATCTTAGAGTATTGGGAGAGGTTTAACTATCTAGCTAGCCGACTGGATTGTCTTTCTGAGATAGTACTGGAGTGAAACTTCTTGAAAGGGCTCAAACTAGAAATTAGGGTGGCAGTTAGAGTTGTGTGGCCTTGTGACTTGGGAGAAACTATGCAGCTAGCCTAGTTGGTGGAAGATCAGAAGCACCTGAAGAGGGGGTTGGGGTAGAGGCAGCAATTCAAGAGGCTCGTATAGGATGACCACCACCTTGCTAGCTCCCAATCGGCCAACATCAAGAAGCCTTCGTGAGGCCCCAAAGGAGAAGCCTGTAGGCAGTGGCAGAGCCAGTATTTTTTTCTGCGGGGGCACAAAATTTTGACATTAAAAATACCCTTAAGCTTTTTTATTTTATCTTGAAATTGACATTATGGTTTTAATTTTTATTATTATTATTTTTAATTATAAGAAGATAAATTTTATGATAATAAAAAAAACTTATTGTCATGCTCATCTAAATTAATTTCAACACAAATTTATTTAAACTATATATTATCATATTAATCTATTTCAACTACTCTTCTACCATATATTTTCATATCTAATTTAAATAAAAATTTGACTTAAAAATATTTTAAGAGCAATAAATATATTAAAAAATGGCATCTTATTATTATAAAAGTACATTCAAAATATATAAAGATTTATAATAAATATATTTTAAGCTACTTGATTTAAATTTAAATATTATAATTCTTCTCTAATGCAATTTGTTGATTTTAATTACATAAATCTCCTATAAACTAGAAGTTGGAGTTTTTAAAATAATAAAAAAATTTGATGAAATTTTTAATTAAAAAAAAACTAGTAATGGAAAGATGGAGAGAAAAATAGTCTTATCCCTCATGAAGATAGATAGAGAGAGAGAGAGAGAGAGAGAGAGAGAGAGAGAGAGAGAGGAAAGAGAGAGAGCTAGGGGCTAGTGAAGGAGGTTGCCGGCTATAAAAATAAAATGTCAGAGAGAGAGAGAGAGAGAGAGAGAGAGAGAGAGAGAGAGAGAGAATAGGCAAAAGAGAGATGGAAAGAGAGGGTGAGAGCCAATGAGCATGGAGTAAAGGGAATTTTTTTTGAGGGGGGAGGGGGGTGCACGTGCCCCCCAGGCCCCCCCTTAAATCTCCTCATGCATGTAGGAGGGGAATTCTGGGGAAATTTCAAGAAGCTCACTGAAGGAGCGACAGGAAAAAAATGTGAAAGGATTGTGTTTTAGATGTGATGAGAGGTACATACCGGGTCACAGGTTTGCTAACCGAACTCTTTAGGTTCTCACCATCTATGATGATGATGAAGCTGAGGAGGAAGGTGAGAGCAAGACAGTGGTAGAAGAGGACAAAGAGCTGCATCTAGAAATGGCATAGGTCTTCTTAAATTTAGTAGTGGGATTCACTCTGAATCACACCATGAAAGTGAAAGGAGATATGACAAATAGGGAGGTAGTGGTGTTGATACATAGTAGGGCTACTCACAATTTTATCTCCAACTAGGTCGTTGACCAATTGGGGGTAGTTGGAGATGAAATTGGTGGTCATAGGGAGTTATGGGGTGATCATTGGCACTGGGAAGGTTAAGACGGGTAGAGGAGTATGTAGAAGAGTGGTTCTGACCATATAGTGGGTCTGGATGAGGGAATACTTACTTCCATTGGAGTTGGGAAGCACTAAGGTCGTCTTGGGGATGAAGTGGCTATAAACCTCGGATGATACTAAGGTTAATTGTGGAGCACTGACAATAGAGCTGGTAGTTGAGGGAAGAAGAATGATGATCAGGGGTGATGCAGAGTTATCCAAAGCCTTAGTGTCACTTAAAACCATGGTGAGGACCCTACAGGAGGTGGGATAAAGATTTCTGGTGGAGTTACAAAGCTTAGAGGGGGTTAGATTGGAGGAAGATGGAGACATTCCTCTTGTAGTGCAGCCGTTTATATAATAGTTTGGTGAGGTTTTTCAGCAAACTCAAGGATTTCCACCATTGAGGGAGCAGGTGCATGCCATCACCTTGAGAGAGGGGGTATCACTGATTAGTGTCAAGCCATATTGCTATCCTCAGATTTAGAAAGATGAGACTGAGAAGCTGATCTGAGTGATATTTGAGTCAGGTCTCATTAGACCTAGTGTGAGTCCCTTTTTTAGCCCAGTCTTATTGGTCAAGAAGGATGAGAGCTGGAGATTCTGTGTGGATTATTGGGCCCTCAATAAGAATACTGTGCCTGACAAGTTTCTCTTTCCGATGATAGATGTGTTGTTGGATGAGCTATGTGGAGCAGTGGTGTTCACAAAGATGAATCTAAAGTCGGGGTACCATCATATCCTGATGAGAGAGGAGGATGTCCCAAAGATTGTGTCATGTCTTATTTAGTGGTGATATTGAGAGTGAAATTTAGATGCACCCATTTCCTCATCTTGAAATATCAAGAATAGTATGTTGATTTCGATGTGCTCTTTATCTACTCAAATAAGATCCTTGACCATGATTCAAAAAGTTTATTGGTATTATTCATTATTTCTACTACTCATTCAATCCTTATGGTCTTGGTCTCTATTTTGGCTTGTAATGGCATTATTTTATTCCATGTAGCTGGTATGATTATACATAATGATGATAATAATAGTTTCTCTGCTCTTAAACATTACATTGAGATGAAGGATCTAGGATACTTTTATTACTTCCTTAGTATTGAAATCTCCTTTGACTCTATTGGTTTTTCTCTCTTACAATCTAATTATACCTTTGATCTTCTACTTATGCGATCATCACTAACTTGAAGATTGCCTTCATTCCCTTGGAACTACACAATCATCTCAATTCAAATGATGAAGCACCACCATTAATAGTGATTGGAGGATTGATATTTTTAATTGTCATTCATCATGGCATTGAATTACCCAGTTGCCCCTCACACTCCCCAGAATGTTGCTATCCTCCAAATTATTTGCAATATATGAAGTAACATCCATTGTGGTTTTCATTACTTTTCCCGATCTCCAGTTATACTCATTTGTACTCTGATATAGATTAGGTTAAACCAGGATTGCTCGTTCAAGTGTCAAGGAAGAATATTACTGCCTTAGCGATATGGTGGAGGAATTAATTTGTTTTCAATGATTTTTTGATCACTCATTATTATGGCTCTAGTTCATGAAAATCCCTTTATTTTGCAGTTGACAATCATAGTGTGATTGAGTTTGCTCAAAATATTGTCTACCATGAGTACACCGAAGACATTAAGACTATCTATTTGTTCATGGTGAATTTGTTCATTTTACTATTCTTCTTTAGTCTATTTCCTTATGTGATCAACTACAGGCATCTTTAGCAAATCCTATTCTCTGGGAGATTTTTTGTGAGTTGTAAATTTGTCATATTTTATCTCCTCATGATTATGGGAAAGTATTATCATGTGACAAATATTCTTCATAATGCATAATTATTATCTCATTATTAGGATATATTTTCTTAATTTGTTTTTAATTTTATTTCTCTCTTTTTAGCCTATATATAAGCTTCATATTTTCTTTTACACAAATACAACATAAATGGACACTCTTCTTTTATAACAATGATGATGTTATAAAATGTATTTTGCAACATCCAAATTGAATCTTCACGTGATTGATCTTCTAAAATCTAAGCTGTAGGGATGTGAATTGCTGCCCAAGGAAGGTTGTGGTTCTTATGACCCAAGGAGAATGAGAACCAATGGAATTTTACTGTCTAAATTTCTTTCTCTAAAATACAGTTTATAGCACCTATTAGATGGGCTAGAGAATGGATCCTTTTAATTTGAACCTTCGAATTGTTCACCTTCCAAAGTCCAAGAGGTTAGCTAATTAAACAGCCTCAAGAATGTTGCAGTTTGTATGTGATAAGCTTCTTGGCATCCGAGAAGGGTATGCACCTTTAGAATAGGTGTGGACTCTAAAAGAAGAAGAGGGAAAAGAGAGAAACCATAATTTTTCATTCCACAACATTTTCTTACAATAGGAGGCTATTTATACTACTTGAGTAGACAAATTTACAAAATAGAGCCATGATGCGGGGCTTGAATTGATCTTTGCTTTGAATTGATTAGGAAATATGCTTAGATTTTTTTTGATATAAAAATAATGAAAGCCCACTAAAATATGCAAGTATACGTGCCGATTAAGTAATAAAATATTATAGTAGAGTGTCGATCCCACAAGGAAATATTATGCTTAATTGCAATTAAAATATGACTGCTTATTTCAAATGCACAATTTATTCCACTGAAAGTTAAAATGGATATTTTTGAGTTTTTGTCATTTAAGAAAAATTGCAAGAAGATTTGATATCAATGAAGATAAAATATTTTGGACTAATGAATGTAATAATATAAGTTTTCTAATGAGACTCTTAATTTTAGATATGGATCAGAGCATATGCATCCGTTGATCTTCATCGAGTTTATAGGGGTGAAAAAAAGGTTTATGGCCTTCCTACAGTTTCACTATCTTCATAGAACTTAGAATATTCAAACATTCTATATCTAGGTATGCCAACATTCAATTTCAATATTCATAATTATTTTAGCATTAAATGAAGAATAGGAGATATTGAAAACATCTATATATTCATTAATGACATAAGAGTCTATATTAATACTTGCTATGCTTTTATATCATTAACCCAAAACTAGATAATTAGCTAGACATGGAAGATATAACAAGCAATCTCATTTTTATTTCATTCATTAAAAGAAGAGATACGAGAGAAGTAACAAGAAAATTGTCACCCGGAATGATCAATTAATTTTCTGCTCACCCATTCTTTCTCCAACAATAGAGTTTCTCTCACAAGACAGGCTAAGATCTCTTATTATAAGTATCTTCCACTTCCCTAGCCTCCATTAGACTTCACTCTAAGGGGTCACTGAAGAAACACTAAGAATTATAATTTTTTCTCAAGTGTCAGAGCTCCCTAAACAATAGAGTTTAAAATTTATTTATAGTAAGTACAGGGATGGGCTCAAGCTACGCGGCGCTTGACATAGTGGTGTCACTGCGGTGTAAAATGAACTAGCACCTCAGGGCAATAATCCTTGCTCCGCTGCAACGTTGGCTAACCTGGCATGATTAATAGCTAAACCGATACGTCTTTTGGTTGAGTCGGCACAACATTTCGTCTCAGCCAAGGTTTAAAATTGCGTAAATAAGCCTCGAGGCTTTTTTCATCTGTGAGGCGAGGCGTAAGCCTCGAGGCGGTGTGAGGCGTAAGCCTCACGGACGAAGAATTGCGTAAATGAGAATTTAAGTATTCTAGCAGGTAAATAACAGTAAGAGTCTATGATACAATTCAAACATCTAAATGAGAAGTGAACTTGGTGGAAAATAATAAAATAGATGCAATATATGCTTCTAATAGCATAATTTAAATTATAAAATCACAAATTGAAGTCTATCAAAACTCCCAAAGTACAAATAAAAAAGAACATCTAAAATTCAATCATGTCTCATCACTAAATGGGTCTTTAAGGGAGGCATCTTCATCTCCAATTATATCTATGAATGTCAAATCTTCATCATCTTCAATGTTATCCACTTTTCTTTTCCCTATTCAATAAGAATGATTAGTGTGCTGTTAACTGCATATATTTTAAATGTAATAGCACATAAGAAATTGTGAGATACATTTGTTAGCTTGTTGTGCTGCAGTACTAGTAGATGTGTGTGGTGTGGTACTAGTGGATGTGCCTGTTTGATCTGCTTTTGCCCCTCAAGACTTCCATACTTAGATCCTCTAGCTACAGGTCTGATAATGACAAATCTGTCTCATCATCCATGAACCACTCATTATTAGACGCCACATAATCACACACTAAAGGGTCATCATCATCTTTTAACCCCTTGTTTCTCAACCTCTTGTTGTGCATAATATATACAAAGGAGTTCATTATGAGTGTTGAAAGTCAATTTCTTCTCTTCGTTTGCACTTGACTATATGTGCTCCAGTTTCGCTCACACCCAGAGGAAGAACAGCTGAGGTCCAAAACTCTAACTGCAAAACTCTATAACTCAGGGGTGGAATCACCAAATTGGATCCACTATTCAACTATTTTCAAGAAGATAAATGATAATCATAATATTTTAAAGTGTTATGCATGTACGGTTAGTTTGCAAAAATAAGCTTACCTAGAGAGCGTTTGACAATAGTAGATTTTGCTGCTTGCAGACCAAAAAAATCCCTCCCTATTCCGAAATAGAACAAGTTCTAAATCTGCAAGCTCCATGAGGCATACGCCTCATCCATTAATGCGCAATTGTGCCTCTGAGGCGCGCCTTAGGAGCCATCAGGCGTAAGCCCCACCTATTCCCAAAATTGCTTAAGCAATGAGGCTCTTGGGGGTAAAATTGCTCAGAGGCGCGCCTCTTATTGTGCAATTTTAAACTATGGTCTCAGCAACTGCATCGTCGCGGCGCTCCAGAATTTGAGCGTTGCGGTGCTTGAATAGGACTTTCAACACCGAGGCATTGCAAGGCTCAGGTCTTTGATGCTCATTTTCCCGAGATTCCAATGTTGCGGTGCTGAATTTGGGCACAATGGCGTTGTGTTACGCCACGGTGTTGACCTTAGTGTCACTGTGGTACTAAAAAATAGAGAAATCGACGCTGTAATGTCTTAATTAGGGACCTCAACATTGACGATCATAACACTGCAGCGCTTTATTTGATGACATTGCGGCGCTGTTCAACACTTTTTTTTCTTGTACATTTCTTGTACAAACACAACTAAAACAACACTTTTTTATTGTAAACACAATAAATAGTACACAATTTGCACTTAACAACCTGGTTCACGCAGAACAAATTAAAAATTGCAAAAATAGAACCTGTGTTCAACCTTGGATATCTTGAAGTATGACATGCACGTTAACTTGTAATGAGTGTTTTTTTTTTCCTATGCATGGGAGGAAATAGGCTTACAAATAACTTTCCAGCTTTGCTGGAACACTAACTTTATCACCTAATTATAAAAGTTCTTTTTTTTAAATTCCTCGCAGCCACATAAATTTAAGCTATAGTTTATAGGATTAAGTTTAGAGTCCACTTGGTTCCATCCATACCATATGTGTATTTTTCCTCATTCTTGTAACCTTGAGTACACATGGGTTGTCATTTATGGAGCATGCCCATGTTTTAATTATTGGGAATTGGACAACACCTAATTCAAATCACCAAGAGTGAATAAAATAAAAAGAAGATAAATGCACAAAATACACCATACATTTTAAATAGGTTCACCTAACAGATGTCTATGTCCTATTGCATTTGATGCATATTTCACTATGATGAAGTTTTTTCATAGGAATTCACAAGTCAAATTTAAAGTGCCTCACATAATGATGCCCCCCTCCTTTTATGATTGAAAAAAAAAAGGATGACCAAAATATATAATGAAATCTCTAAAATAACTCACAAAAAAAACAAAAAGTCTATTCACAATCAAAGGAGATTAATTATGCTCCAAAATTTAACATTAATATTGTTAAATCTCAACCTTACGATCCCAAAGATATCCACGGCTGTGAACAGTAATCCGTGGGAAGACTACATGGATAGCGTTAATTCCTCCCATTGATTTAGGAATAATTGTATTCATGTTATTATAAGAGTTATTTGTTTCCTTATCGATACAGCTTGTATAGATCTATAAATAGGGAGTATATTGCTTAATAAAATTCAAGCTTTTCCCTCATAAATCTCTAGTTTTAACATGGTATCAGAGCCAACGGCCTTAATTGCCGTCGGAGAACGATCCTAGATCGTCGAAGCACCAATCGGAACTTCCGAGAGGAAAGGCCAAAGTCGGCGAGACTCAATCGCTGCTGACCCAGACGAGACGAACAACCCGATCGAAATTTTTCGATTGGAACTTCCGATCCAAGAGGAAGGCCGAAGGTGTCGAACTCGATTGCTGCCGACCCAGACGAGACGAACAATTCGATCACTGCCGAGACTCGATCGCTGCTAAGATCCGAACGTCCAGGCGTATCCGAAGGAGGAGCGTCCGAACGCCATCTTCGGCTGTCTTCTCCCGAGCCGACGAACGAAGGAGCGGAGCTACCAGTCGAAGCCATTTCTTCCTCCAGCCGCGGCATTCCCTTGGTGTCGAGCGGAAGGATCGGAAGAAGCCGAGGGTCTGGCTTACGACAGAAGAGGCGGAATCGTGCAGAAGGACTGCTAGAAGGCTCCTATTTGAGTTCGTGTGCTCGCGTGATTGGGCTCGGGTTACCGATCCAAGCCTAGTACTTGGCTCGATCGACTTGTTAAGCCGAAAAAAGGAAAAAAAAAGAGAAAAAAAAGAAGGGGAGGAAAAGTTTTTTGGGAAGCCTTCATTGCTAACCACAGACATACAGATAGTCTTGATGACTATCATAATGTCAGAAATTAATTCCTCCGACAGTATTGAACAAACTGAGGAGTCGATGGTGCACCAAGGACGAGGTGACCTTCAAAGTATTCAACCTTCCTATCGTCTAAATGGGAAGAATTACCTGAAGTGATCTCAATTTGTGAAGACCTACTTGAAGGGGAAAGGTAAAATACATCATCTCCTTGGAGGAGGACCAAAAGAAGGAGATCCCAAGTTTGGGGCATGGGATGAAGCAGACTCTATGATTATGTCATGGATGTGGAATTCCATGACTCCAGAAATTAGTGACACATTTATGTTCCTTTCAACAGCGAAGGACATATGGGATGCTGCCAGACAAACCTACTCCAAAGCTCGTGACGCGGCCCAAATCTTTGAAGTTAAAGTCAAAGTTAGAAGCACGAAGCAGGGGAGTAAGACTGTGACAGAATATGCCACCATTCTACAAAATCTGTGGCAAGAACTTGATCACTATAGGTGCATTGAAACCAGATGTCCGGAGGATGCTGCGATCCTAAAGAACTTTATTGAAAAAGATAGAGTTTATGATTTTCTTGCAGGACTCAATGCAGAATTTGATCAAGTTAGAGTTCAGATCCTCTGCAAGGAGGAGGCACCATCACTCAACGAAACTATTTCTCTCATCCGAGCAGAAGAAAGTCGACGAGGAGTGATGCTAGAACCAAAGGCCGTTGAAAGCTCAGCAATGGTGATGAACAAAGAATTATCATTGAAGGAGAAAGGTAAAGATTCTTCAAAATTCAAAGATAAAGACTTACTTTGGTGCAGCTATTGCAAAAAGTCAAGACACACAAAAGAAACATGCTGGAAGATACATGGAAAACCCCCAAACAAGGAGTGGAATCAAAAGGGTGAAACAAGGAGTACATCACATGCCAACAACACTATAAGTAAGCCAGAAGCTCAGTCCAGTCTTGGAGAATTCAATAAAGAAGATATTGATAAATTGAAACAACTCCTGGTATCTCTTGAAAAACCAAATGCTTCTTCTTCACTTGCAATCTCAAGTAAGACTCTAATTTCTATTAGTTTAAGTGCTTCTAGAAATCATTTAAAGGAATTATGGATCATTGATTTAGGAGCCATAGATCATATGACCCACTCACAAACCCACCTCATAAACTATACTCCTTGCCCAAACAACAAAAAAATCATCACTGCTGATGGTTCTCTTACCACGGTAGCTGGCCAAGGAGACATCATATTATCACCATCCCTCACCCTAAAAAATGTGCTCCACGTACCATAATTATCCACAAACCTGATATCTATACAAAAACTTACCAATGACCATAATTGTCAAGCATTGTTTAGCCCTGCTTATTGCTTATTTCAGGACCGGAGATCGGGGAAGAAGATTGGACTTGCTAAGGAGAAAGCAGGATTGTACTACCTGGAAAAACCAAACCAATCTAAAAGGAGTTGCTCTTTGTTATCCCTAGTCGATAGGAACTCCGCTATTTGGCTTCATCATTATAAACTAGGACACCCATCTTTTGATGTCCTAAAACATATGTATCAACAACTTTTTCATAATTTAGACAATAAAATGTTTCATTGTGAAACCTGTGAGTTGGCTAAACATAAAAGAACCTCATTCCCAAACAAAAGTGAGAGATGTGCTACTCCTTTCTACCTTATTCATAGTGATATATGGGGACCCTCTAAAATTCCCAATATTTCTGGGGCACGTTGGTTTGTGTCATTCATTGATGATTGCACAAGAGTCTCTTGGATCTATCTCCTTAAACATAAATCCGATGTTGGCATCATTGTTCCCATCTTTCATTCCATGATCAAAAATCAATTCGGGGTAAAAATAAAAAGTTTTCGCTTCGATAATGCCAAAGATTATTTCAACCAATCCCTTTCCTCCTACTTCCAGAGTGAAGGGATCATCCATGAGTCCTCCTGTGTTCACACCCCACAACAAAATGGGGTTGCAGAGAGGAAAAATGGTCACCTTCTAGCCTCTACCCGAGCTTTCCTATTTCACTACAATACACCCAAATCCTATTGGGGGGAAGCTCTTTTAACTGCAGCATATCTCATAAACCGACTACCTTCAACAGCCTTAGGCCTCAAAACTCTAATGGAGACCTTGTCCTCTTTTTACCCATAATTTCGAACCCATCATAACCTTACACCCAAAATCTTTGGATGCACTGCCTATGTTCATATTCATAGCCAGGAGCGAGGAAAATTAGATCCAAGAGCACTCAAATGCATCTTTGTTGGCTACTCTGCTACCCAAAAAGGGTATAAATGTTATCATGCACCTACAAGAAAAACCTTTGTCTCTATTGATGTTACCTTTGCTGAACAGAATTCCTATTTTTCAAAAACTCATCTTCAGGGGGAGACTGAACTTGAGGAAGATGAGGAAAATGAACTAGCACCTCTTGACCTTCCTCCACCACCTCAGAAAAATCCACCTGAAACCCAAGAAAGGGAAACAAATGACAACACTATCATTGGATTTGGAAAGGTTTACTCCAGACGTACAAGTCCAAGCTGTGCTCCAAAGAAGATCCAAGAATCGGAACCATCTTCTGGAAATAAGATAAGTTCACCACCTCCCTTATACCCTATAAACAACTCTATATCCTTCAACAACTTCTCATCATCACACAAAAATTTTCTTGTTACATTAGAAGATATCCATATTCCTATAATGTATCTGAGGCCTTATCTGATAAAAATTGGAAAAATGTCATGAAGGATGAAATGCAGGCCCTGGAGAAGAACAAAACTTGGGAGATCGTCAATCTACCGATAGGGAAAAAATCGGTCGGTTGCAAATGGGTATTCTCAGTAAAATACAATGCTGATGGCACACTAGAGAGATATAAAGCAAGACTAGTGGCAAAAGGGTTTACTCAAAGGTATGGTATTGACTACCAAGAAACGTTTGCGCCTGTAGCCAAGATGAATACTGTCCGAATACTACTCTCACTAGTAGCCAAATACAATTGGCACTTGGAGCAATTGGATGTGAAAAATGCATTCTTGCATGGGGACTTAGAAGAAGAGATATTTATAAAAATACCACTAGGGTTTAAAGAAAAATTTGAAAATAACAAGGTATGCAAACTGAAAAAGGCTCTATATGGGCTCAAACAATCACCAAGGGCCTGGTTCGGAAGATTCTCTAAATTCATGCTCTTAAATGGATATCGACAGAGTCAAGGGGATTATACACTATTCTTCAAACACTCAGACTCGGGGGGAGTCACAATACTATTAGTGTATGTTGATGATATTATTTTGACAGGAAATAATGAAGAGGAGAAAGCCAATTTAAGGAAAAGTCTTACTAAGGAATTTGACATCAAAGAACTTGGTAGACTAAAATATTTCCTCGGAATTGAAGTAGCTCACTCCAGCAAAGGAATCTTCATTTCACAATAGAAATACATCAAAGATCTTCTAAGAGAAACAGGTAAACTAGCCTGTAAACTAGTACCAACACCAGTAGACCCTAATCTTAAACTGGGAGAAGCTAAAAAAGATCCAGATGTAGATAAAGGGGCCTACCAGAGACTTGTAGGGAAATTGATCTACCTCTCCCACACTAGACCAGACATAGCATTTGCTGTAAGCATGGTTAGTCAGTTTATACAGAATCCAAAGCAGATTCACATGCAAGCAGTAGACAGGATATTGCATTACCTTAAAGGAAGATCAGGAAAAGGAATTCTCTTTAAGAGAGATCGTGGAATAACCCTAGAAGTATACACGGATGCTGACTACGCAGGATCACCGGTTGATAGAAGATCTACTTCTGGGTATTGCACATTTCTTGGAGGAAACCGTATTACATGGAGAAGCAAGAGACAGAATGTGGTGGCAAGATCCAGTGCAGAAGCAGAATATCGAGCTATGGCCTTGGGAATATGTGAGCTACTGTGGATCAAAATAATCCTAGAAAATCTAAAAGTTAAGTGGGATGAGCCCATGAAGCTACATTGTGACAACAAATCAGCGATCAGCATAGCCCACAATCCAGTCCAGCATGACAGGACCAAACACATAGAAGTGGATAGACATTTTATTAAAGAAAAACTAGGCAGTGGTCTAATAAGTGTTGACCATGTATCATCAAAGGATCAACTTGCAGATTTCCTTACTAAAGGATTGGACAGTTCTGTCTTCCTCCGAATGATTGACAACCTGGGAATGACAGATCCATATTTCCCAGCTTGAGGGGGAGTGTTAAATCTCAACCTTACGATCCCAAAGATATCCACGGCTGTGAACAGTAATCCGTGGGAAGACTACATGGATAGCGTTAATTCCTCCCATTGATTTAGGAATAATTGTATTCATGTTATTATAAGAGTTATTTGTTTCCTTATCGATACACCTTGTATAGATCTATAAATAGGGAGTAGATTGCTTAATAAAATTCAAGCTTTTCCCTCATAAATCTCTAGTTTTAACAAATATTTAAGTCATCATTATGAGGGGTACTGCAAGGTGAAGGGCAAAAATAATACGCCATCACAAAAGTTCCAGTTCTGATTTAATCAATTTTTTCTTGATGTTGTCATCCTATTTAAATGTGGAAATATTTGTGGAGAGGAATATATGCAAATTATCCTTTTTTCTCCAACTGACTTCAGAAATTTATCCTGAAATTCAGCTTTCAATGGATAATCAACTGATGTATGAAAAAGTTTATTATCCTTTTGTATTGTTTTAGATTGTGTATATTACATTATCCTGACTATTTCTCGATTTCATAAAATTTTCCGTAGTCTTCTCGAACTGTTATGACACAGTGCTATGCTTTTCTGAACTTTACAAATGACATTTGTCAACCTTATCAATATAAAAAAAAGGTGTTATGAAGTTGAGAACAATGTAGAACAATCTGTATGTTTGAAGGGAACCTACATAGTAATTAAATTGCCTTTTCAGTGCAGCTCTGTGATTGAAGCTGATGTTCCCTGTTCCGTTGCCTATGAATGCTACTCAAATAAGGAACTTATCCCCCAATGGATGCCTTTCATATCAACTGTAAAGGTGCACTTCTAATGAATTGTGATTATATTCTGTATTTCTTAATCTTAAATCTTTTTCATGTTGCAGGATAAGATAAGAAACCGTTGTAGAGACTTCCTCTAAGATTTACATCATTTGAAGATTTTATTTTCATGGAAAAGCAAGCATTATATTTATTAAACATTCTAGTCTCAACTGCTCAATAGACTAATTATTTCCATTAGCATGAATGTTTACAAAGGAAACTCGAGCAACAATAATTGTGCTGAACAAAACTTCTTGTTTGCCATAATTTCTACGAAAGCAACAAAAGTCATGCCTAGTCAAAGCTTTTTTTTGCCACTATAACTAAGAAACCTATTTTATGCATGATGTTTTTCTAGGTACTTCAAGACAATACTTCTCTTGTTCTTGACATAGCCAAGTATTGCTCATTTCTACATGATTTAACGGCAGCCAGTAAACTTATGTGTTAAACTTTAATGGAACTTTAACTACACTGACATTTATTTATCATTATTGTTTTTAACTATTAGTACTTTTCCTCTGTTGGGAGACAGTATCATGATTTGTATCTATTTGGTTGGGTAAACATTGAATTAAGTAGTTATTTGGTTCACCAACATATGCTAATGTTGTCTTATTAATGCATGTCAGTTGTTTGGTTTAATGTTTTTAAATAACAATTTTGTAAATGATATTTCTGTTTAGATATATTGACATCTAGATGTCTCCAAAATCATTCATAATATAGATGGCTGAAATAAATGATACAATAGAAAAATTATATAATTGTTGATCATTTCAAATAACTTTATTAATTAAGGATGATTAGTATTGAGCCAACTTTAGTGCATTTGACAGTTAACACTATCATCCAATTAAGTTTGTTATTTATATAGTATTGCTATCTATGTAAAATTGGTATCAAGGTAAAATTAAACCAAACAATAATCCTTAAATGCACTACGAACAACAGCAACAACAGCATCAAGCCTTCATCCCAACTATGTGGGGTAGCTTCATGAATCTTTTTTTCTCCATTATGTCCTATTAAGAGTTAAATTCTCATTTAAATCTAATAAATAAAGATCATTTCAAAAACTTTCTAACCAAGTCTTTTTAGGTCTACCTCTACCTTTCTTAACATAAGTCAAATCTAATATATCTACTTTCCTAATCGGGGCATCACAAGGCCGCCGTTTTATGTTACCAAACCATCTAATGCGACTCTCTCTAATCTTATCTTCCACCAGAGCTATTCCAGCCTTTTTCACATATATTCTCATTTTGTATCTTGTCTCTAAGAGTAAAGCCAGTCAACCACTTGAGCATCCTCATCTCTGCAACACTTACCTTAATATTATGCTTCTTTTTTAATGCCCAACATTTTGCACCATAAAGTATTGCAGGTCTAACCACCATCTTATATAATTTTCCCTTAAGTTTGAGGGGAACTTTTTTATTACACAACAAGCCCGATGCATTTGTCCACTTCAACCATCCAACTTGAATTCTACTAATAATATCACTAAGTAAAGAAGAAAATGCTTTATAAAGAAGGGCTAAAAAATAGTATAACAAACACCAAATATGTATGCAACTTTAGTGGGCTTACAAGTTATGCTGATGAATAAAAAATTATTGAAGATTAACGGCCACCTGTTATTGATAAGTTCACTATTTATTACACAAAATAATTGAGTTGTTATTAGGATTAGATCTTCATGGTTAAATTGCAGGGCAGCCTTCAAAGTACTATGTGAAAAGAAAATAAGATAATAAACAATGGAGATATAATTATTAAGATTAGATTGCAGGGGAAACACCTCAGTGCTATATGAAAAGAGAATACCTTGAAGTTATATAGAAACTTCTAAAACAATCATATCATCTACTTTATTATAATGTCTCAAGTGTTAAGAAGCATAGCCTGGTTATGAAAGTAAATTAAAGATGATAATGTTAAGATGGATAAATTGTAAAACCAGCAAATGGAAAGTTTAAAATGACTAATAGAGATATTACAATGGTGACAAATGTTAGAGATAATTTAATGAAAAGAAAGACTTTTTTAGGGATGCAATCAATTGAGACAGAAATAACAATTTAGGAAGGGATTCAATCTTAATGCTAATAAGGCCAATAAGCTTTTGCTGTCCAAATCTTGGTGTCCCCCTCTCGATGGTTGGATTAAGCTGAATGTAGATGCGGCACTATCTAAATCTAATGTGGCTGGAATAGCAGGACTACTAAGAGATTGCAAAGGTAGAATGATATGTGCTTATGGAAGAAATTTGATTCATTTGGACATTGCTTATCTAGAACTTAAAGCAATTCTTAAATTTGAAAACTATATTCAAGATTGGTTTTGTGAATACAAAGGAATAATCATTGAAGGAGACAATGTGAATATCATAAAGATGCTCCAAGAGTCAATAAACATGAAGATCAATAAAGGTATGAAACCGGATCTCTCATTCTTACAAGTATTCAACAATATCATTTTTCTCTTTACTCCTAGAGAATGTAATAAAACGGCAGATTATTGTGCCAAACTTGCTCTGTTAGGCGATTTTTTTTGGGATTCTTTTGTTGAAACAGAACTTCCAACAAGTTTTTTACACTTGTTTAGGAAGGACTGTCATAGAGTTCTTCTTTAGTAGCCTTTGTAATTTCTTTCGTTTTCTTTAATGCAAGATGCATCCTTTATTCAAAAAAAAGAAAAAAGAAAATGAAGATGCTAATAACAATATTGCCACGACATTTGAAGTATTTCAAAATTATTTGATCCAAGAGATGTTTTGTTCATTGACATTTGTAATGTCATGCAATTAGTTAGAGAGACCAACAATTTGGCCCACGAACATCTTTTAAAAACATTTAAAAAATATCAATTATATCCTTTTTTAAGTTGAAATTGGACAACTTTTAAATTGGCTGATAGCTATTGCCACGACATTTGAGGAATCTCGTTACTATGTTTTCATATAAATAATTTTGAAATCTCTTAATATAAACTGGACACAGTATTTGACAGATTACCTTCAGATCTTAATGACACTGATATTTAAAATAACATAGAATCAAGCAGCCTCTAAATGAAAATTTAACCAAAGTGAGTTTTAAGTAGAAGTTAGAAAAAAGGTTCAAAATAATGGACCTAAAGACTGGGGCTTTGTATGAATGTTGAGTTACTGTTGAGGAGGGTAATAATGGTGACATTTTCCACAACTTCTGGCTAACAATGGTTTTTCCCATTTTACCAATCTCCTTCCTCATTTTAAATCCAATTTGAGTATTGCCATCCCACGCTCTTTCCCATCCTCAAGTAGAGTAATAAAGGATTTTAAGTAAATGATGAAGCCGAGTAGCAAGAGCACCCCTAACACAAGTGAGTGAACTTGGTGATCATTAGGTTCTAAAAGACAAGCCTGATGTTTCTCGCTGGTCGTTGAAGTATGAAGTGTTTGGTCGTGATGTAGAACTCTCTTGGCTTGCGCGGAACATGCAGGTATGTCTTGGAAAGCTTCTTGTTCGGTTGTTTATAGACACATTATTATCGTGCAAATCTTCTTTCAATTTGTTTCAGCCCATTCCAAATCAGAAGATTCATTGGCGATCTCTAGAGGGTCTATCCAATAGGTAAGACACATCTATCGTACATAAGGGATTGGTAGTATATTTCTTAATTCTCATAAATTTCATTTAGCTATTTTCAAAATTTCCATTTTTTAAGTATTTTTTTTCTTTGATGATGGTATTTTCTGCAATGTGCATGTTTGTACCTTTTATTAGTTCTTGCTTGAGAATACATTATTTTCTGTTCTTAGAGGAACAAAATAACACGAAGAACATTCAAAATTACACTGATGTAACTTACATTAAATTATAAATTAAAAATATAAGATTGAAACAGAGAAACCAAAACCGTAATATGTACCTAAACAAATGAAATTTTATCTAAAAGACACAAGCTTCACTTCAAAATCATCACATTTAGTGAAGCTTCCTTTTTTGGTCAAGTATGAAAGGTTAGAAAGAACTACTTAGGCGCCCTTATAAGGGCAGCCAAGGTTTAAAATTGCGCAACCCAAGTACCTAAGAGAGATCTCAAATTTCAGCCAAATTCAAGATGTCATAACCTTAGAAAAACAAACTATTTAACGCATACAATCTAAAAGGAAATCTCTAAACAGCCCCTAGTTTCAAATTTCCCTCCTAAACTCCTAAATCCTTCCTAATTAGAGCTTTTGGACTCTGCGGTTTGAGCAGCATGAGTGGGAGGTAGAACTTCTCCGCCTATGATACACGCAGCCACCCATGTATGGACCGGCTGGACATATCTAGTGGACTGGTCTAACACAATTTAATGTCCTCGTATTGCTTACCTCCTTAAATTTGCTCAATCTTTCTCATGCTGCTCTAAACTCTTCTTATCGAATTGAACACTCAAATAAAACCTAGAAAGTAGCAGGTACAAACATTGATCCCTAGTCCTTGATAGCAATGACTACTCAAAAGATGTTTTCAAAAAGTAGTGTGATAGGAAGTGGATGCAATTTTCTCAAAATCAATGAACAAAAATAAAAAATTAGAAAGAAGAACACACAAAAACTCTTTTTATTGTAGCATATATTAAAGAAAATCATAAGATACAATTAGATCTTCAATTGGAGAAAAAGATCCGGCTCTTCTAATCCCTAGCCATTGGCTAGAACTCACTCAACCTATGCAAAATTAATTCTAGCAAAATCAAGCATAATCTGAAATCACTCCATAGTTAGCCTTAAATACGCTCCCCTAATTCCCTCCCAAATCAACCCCCTTTCCCTAAATTATTTCCTCTCAGATTTAAATTCAAATTAGATATCTTTCCCTAATTAATTCTCTCCCAATTATAATTAAAACTTTTTGAAAACATTCCCCTTGATTCCTCCTTACATAATGAATATTAACTCCATTGGGCTTTCCTTAAATAATTCCCTCTCGGATTTGAAATCAAATTAGATTTCTTTCCCTAATTAATTATCTCCCAATTGTAATTAAAACTTTCCTAAACAATTCCCCCTCTCTCTTCTTGCCCGCCGCCCACCCTAATGGGGCACACCAGCTTAGTCGTTGGTTCATCAATAATCCCCTCCCAAAGAGCCACCTTGTTCTCAAGGTGGAACAAATGAAATTGTAGCTCAAGCATTGGGCTAATAGCAGTGGACTAGAAAATCGACTAACACTATGTCGAACAATCCCTACCTCGAGCATCTTTTTAATCAATCTCTCAATCTCTTTATTTTGGATTTGGGGATGACGGTATAGACGAACATTGATAGGTGGTGAGACTCCTTCCTTCAAGATGATAGCATCCTCGCATTTTTGCAGAGGAGGCAACCCCTAAACTAACTGGATCACCTTTCGATACTGCTATATGTTGACCTAAAACCTCCGCTCAGACAAAACTATCGACCCACTCCCCAACTTCCCCCATGTTCATCTTCAACCTCCTCCACGTTCCCTATTACGCAAACAAAAAAAGACCCCTCTCCCCATTCAGACAGACACGCACACAGAGAAGGAACTTACCGAACAGAGACTGGCTCCCCTCGATCTCCTTCTTGCGATCTTTTGCTCTGATGCTCAAAGCGGAAGCCGCCGACCACTTCTAACTTCCTACACCGCCAACTCCACCCACCATCACTTGCCGGACTTCATCCGCCGAGCTCGATTCCTCCTCTTCTCGCTATATAGGCTGACCCGTACCCTAGCCAACCTCCAATCTTCCCGCCGCCAGTCAGCTCTTGCTCCTACCGTCAACCGCCTGAGCCGACGCCGCCGACCCCACCTGGTCCGTCGCCGACCAAGGATGTCCGGCTTGCTCCCGTGCATGACCGGCCCTAGCCCGATCGGGCTTCTTTCGATCCTCTCCCTCTCTGTATATTATTATTATTATTATTATTATATATGTACTAATATAAGATTATATGTAAAAAAAAGAGATAAATATGGAGAGAAATGAGAGGATTTTCAAATAGGAAACTTGCAACAAATCTCTGACAACCAGCAATAAACAATCATCATCAAGTAGAGCTTTTGAAGACCCAATCTCCTCGCCGTTGATTCGCTCTGATCGAGTCGAGCCACTCCTTACCTCCCGGTGCCGTGGAAGGGATGCCAAGAGGCCGTCGAAATTTTCTTAAAATTTCGGGACTTAGCCAAATTTTCGACAAGCAACCAACATTCAATTATTTGCAACCAATCATCATTAATTGGAGCTTCCGAAGATCAATTCCGAGACCCGACAGCATCCCGAAGACCTCAGCCGTCGATTCGCTTCATCCGGGTGGACTTGCAAGGGCAATGCCCTCCTTACCTCCCGGCGCCGGAAAGGGGATGCCAGGAGGTTGCGGAAATTTTCTAAAAAATTCATGACTTAGCCAAATTTTTGAAAGATTGGAGAAACACTTAATAAAAATTTAATTTTAATTAAGGTTCATTTAATCAATTAAAAAAAGTAAGGGATCTCCAATCGAGCATCGACAATTATTTATGATCTCCATCCAATCATCGGCAACCATTCTATCTACAGCCAATCTTCGTCAATCAAAGTTTCAGAAGACCCAATCTTCTCGCCGTTGATTCGCTCCGGTCGAGTCGAGCCACTCTTTACCTCCCGGCGCTGGGGAGGGGAAGCCAGAAGACTGCCGAAATTTTCAGTGAACAACAAGAAATTTGTACTTAAAATTGAAAATTGATTTGAACATAATTGAAATATAAAAATCAATTTTAAATTAAATTTAATCAAATAATGGACTTGTCAAACTCAAACTCGAACCATACTTGCACTCAATATGATTATAAACTTAAACTTTAATGAGTCACTTAGAAATTAGTAATGAATGCAACCTTTCATGCCACTCAACTTGTATAGCATTTCATAAAAATCTTGCTTCATTGACATGTACTTGTTGATAATGTAGTAATGTCAAAAAAGTCTATGATGAAGATGTTGAGTCTAGTAAATAGGTTGTTAAACCTAAGTTAATGTCCCAAGGCTACCAAGAGGGGGGGGGGATGAATTGGTATTTTAAAATTTAAACCCTCTTTAAAAATATGTTGAACCGAAATGAAAATTTAATTAAGTTTTTATAGAAAACGTTTTTCAATCACAGAGTTTTTAAACAAAAGAAAAATGCGGAAAATAAAAAGCAGTAAAATAAATGACATAAGATTTATAATGGTTCGGTCTAAACCAGACCTACATCCACTCCCCAGAGGCACCCTCTGAGTATTGCACTAATACCAATAGTGACTCACCTTTTGCACCCACAGCAAGGCGGAGAAGCCTTTACAAATCACTCTTTTCACCACTACCCGGTGCGGCAGAGAACCGTCGTCCTTTTACACAATCCCCAGTGTTGGCTGAGAACCGTCCGTCCTTTTACACTCTCCTAGTGTGGGCAGAGAGCCCTCCGGCTATTCACACTCTCCAAGTGTAGGCAGCGAATCATTCGGCTATTCACACTCTCCAAGTATAGGCAGCGAACCCTTCGGCTATTCACACTCTCCAAGTGTAGGCAGCGAACCCTTCGTCTGTTCACACTCTCCAAGTGTCGGCAGAGAACCGGATCTCCTTGACAAATCTTCTCACAAGAATCTAGAAGGAAGAAGGAAAAGAGTGAAGTAATTCCAATTCACAAGTAAAGATTCTTACCTTTGAACTCCAAGTGAAGCCTTCACGCTCCAATGGTAGGAATCCTCCTTTGAATGCACACTTACACTCTCTCCTTGGCTATTCTCTCAAGAGGCACGAAGATCAAATGACAAAAAGATTGGGTGGCAGTCTAATTTGGACTATTTATACAAAAGACAAGAAAAACTGCCCAAAAACTGCAAGTTTTCAATTCTGTACGCAGTGGATCGTCCCGTACGATCGTGGATCATCCTGGACGATATTACTTAAAAGCCTTGAAACGAACCTCTTTGTATATGTGTACGAAATATTTTCGTACAAGCTGATCGTCCCGTACGAACCAAGTTCGTCCAGTATGAACGGTTATTACAAGGTCGGTTCCAAAAACTGCAGAAAAACCGTCCTAAGTCGGTTGTATCGTCTGGACGAAAATTGGTTCGTCTGGACGAAATTCTTACAGAGAGCAGATCGTCCTGGACGATATTTAATTTCGTCTGGACGAAAATTTTACAGAGAGCAGATCGTCCCGTACGATTTTTAATTTCGTCTGGACAAAAATTTTACAGAGAGCAGATCGTCCCGTACGATTTTTAATTTCGTCTGGACAAAAATTTTACAGAGAGCAGATCGTCCTGGACGATTTTTAATTTCGTCCTGGACGAATAGGACTTAGAAAATTTTTCAAGCTAGTTCCTATTCGTTCCATGTGCTCAATAGGAGATAACTGTCTGATCGTCCCGTACGAACTGATATCGTCCCATACGATCAGTATAAATTTTACACTGAATTACAATCACTCCCTTTCAATTTTATTTCAAAGAAAAAGTATAAGCTTCAAATTCACAAAATATCTCATACTGAATTTGTTTTGAAGTCTTCATAGTCTGGAGTTCGATTTTCCTGAAATGTTAGTACACACAAGAGCAAATATAAATTTTCTAAAATTGTTAGGAGATAACTGCACATTTGAACAATAATATTTGGAATCATCAAAACTATACAAGTTGCAAAAATGTAAAGCATGCAAATAGCAACTATCTTAACAATCTCCCCCTTTTTGATGATGGCAAAACAATTATTGTTTGTATGATTTCAATTTAAACAAATCTCCTAAACTCCCCCTGAATTGATGAATGCATAAAAATAAGGAGGCATTTTGAACTAAAGAACACAAATTTTTTTTTTAATTTTTAACAAAAAAAAAAAATACCACACAAAATAATCAAAATACAAACATACAAACACAATAATTTCTCCCCCTTTTTGACAACAATAAAAAGTGAAGAAGAAATAGATAAGAAATATAAGTAATTATATGAAATCCATTTGAAAATTTAATCTAAATAGTGATTGACATATGGTATGCAATCTAAAACTAATAACATTAGGTAAATCATAGAAATTCATAGAATTTAAGAAGTGATATAACATTATAAGTAAGAAGAATTTATCAAAGACATGATTCAATTTAGACATTTGAGATATAGAAAATCATTACAAGAGAGATGAATAAAAAATTATATATTTCAAAGTTCAGTAGAATATAAATGAACATAAGATAAATTTGAATTAAGAGATTGAAAGAATTTGGAAAGAAGAGAATTACCACATGTGGCGCTTTGCGCATCTTTTTCAAATTTTTGGCACATTTTTGTGCATCTTTTTACATTGGGCTTATTTTGTGCCTCTTTTTCACATTTGTGAACCTTTACGCATTCCTTTTGATTTTTGTACTCTTTGTACAATTTTCAAGAGTAATTGAAACCAATTCTTTCCAAGATCAATAATCTAAAATTTCAAATTTTTCTAAGTGCATAAATATCACTTGAGCAAAGAAATACAAAATAAGAACACATCTAAATTACAATAATAATATTAATTTTTATGTAGTCTAAATGAATAGACATGAAATTAAAAATTCTAATTATAACAAGTTATAAACAAATTTTAAATTTAGAAAGACTAGATTTTCTAATGAAATTAATCTCAAATTACAATATAATTTAAGCACAATTAAGATTAAAAAGACTAATGAAATTCATAAAAATTAAACACATTTCAAAAATAATCCAAATTTAAAGTAAATACAACATATATTGATATTGATGAAAAAGATTACAAGATCATTTCATAATATCAATACAAAAATACTAAAAGAAAAATACACTGAACTTTTAAAACAAATACAAACAAACACAACTAAAACAAACACTAGAACAAACACTAATACAAATACAAATACAACAAACATAAAGAAAATCATCACTCATATCTCTATTCTTCTAGAGGAGGAGGAATGCCACCAAATAGGTTGAAGTAGGAAGACATCAACATAACATTGGTATTGATTTCATGAACTTTATTTCTGATACTACCAATGTCCTGTTGCTGCTGCAGAAGTTGAGCATCAATTTGATCAAATCGTTGATCAAAATGAGTCTCAAGTCTATCAAATTTCTCAATCAAATTCTGATAATCTGATTGAGGTGCAGAAGTTTGCTCTCCTTCTTCTTCAGAAGCACTGGCATGTGCTTTTCCTTTTTCCTCCTTGAAAATTGTTCTGAAAGAAGCATCATTGTAGTAGACCGGTTCTTCGTATTCATCATCAGGATGCACTAGGTTGTATTTCTTTTCCAAAACATAGGTAACTAAGTGTCCTAATGAAATATTCATTTTTCTTTTCTGTTCTGCATGCCCAATTTCTGAAAGCCCATAAAGATGGTCTAGGATAAGTTGGGCTTCATCGATAGGCTTACGATCCATAATCAAAAAAGTCACAACAGAAAGGAGTGGGGTAATATTGATCCTATCACCAACTTTAGGAATAATTGAAGATCGAATAATGTGCTGGATTATTCGAGCATTTTTGGTCATTCGTGAAACTTTAGGAATAGGATATGTTAGGCCATTTTCCCTAATCACCCTATTGACTTCATACCATTTGAAGGTATTCTCATTCATAAGGGTGTGGGCTCTATATCCTTTAGTTCTTAAGTTTAGAAAGGCACCTAAGTTGTGCTTAGTGATTTCAACTTTTTGTTTGAAAACAAAAGAACTTATACAGGAGTGGTCGGAATTAAAACTCATATTGGCTAGGAAATAGAGAAAGGTTTGTTTGTTGTAGAGGTGGACGAGAGAAAGAATGAATCCAAACTTGGTGGAAGCAAAAAGGTGCATTACCTTGAAGTTTATCTCACTTTGAATCAGAATGCGAGAATGTGTGATTTTAGCAGATGCAAAACGAGGAAAGGATTCCTCATTTGCTTTTGAAAGGAAGTTTTTAGAGGAATTCCTGTGGGGTTTCTTCGCCAACACCTTTTGTCTCTTGCTTGAGGAGGCCATTGTCGATTTGAAGTTGAAAGGGATTGAAAGTGAAGTTTGGAGTTGTGATTGTTTAGTTGGAAAGCCTTCTTATTTAAAGAAAACGATAAGTTCGTCCTGTACGAAAAATGTTCGTCCTGGACGAAAATTATCGTTCGTCTGGACGAAACAATTTCGTACAGACGATTAAATTCGTCCAAAATGTAACAGCTTTTCGTAATCAACACAACTTACGATACGTCCTTTCGTACAGACTTTTTGACTTGACCGATCGTACAGACGAAAAAATTTCGTACAGACGATCAAAAGTTAATTCGTTTTAATGTCAGTTGAAAACCATCCCCTACTATGAATCGACGTCTGTTCGTCTGGACGAACAAAAAGTTCGTACGGACGAACTTCACAATTAAAATTGCCTTATCCACTCAACTGCTGCATTCAATCGTCCCGACGTTTGAGAAAAAATATTTCGTCCTGGACGATCATCAGATCGTACAGACGAACTACATTAAAAACTGTTCTCAAGACGTTTCATATCACGCAAACTGAATTTTACACACATCGTCCAGTACGAAAAATTTCGTCTCGGACGATTTTCACAAATTTTTAGATTTTTGAAGTTTTATCAAAGAAAATCAAACTAAACACACAAATCACAAAGTACAATGACAAATTCACAGATTCTAAAATAAAATCACTCAAAACAAACAAAAATTCAAAAAAAAATCACAAAAACAAAAATCATAAAAACAAAAACTACGAAAACAAGAATATCAATGTTGCAAAAACATTTTTATTTAAGCATTCAAATCAATTATACCAAGCCTTGTTCTTAATGTACTGAAGATATCAAAGGCTAAAGGTTTTGTAAAAATGTCTGCAAGTTGATTTTCAGTTGAAACATGTGTAAGTTCAATTTCTCCCTTGGATACATGATCCCTTATGAAATGATGCCTTATGTCAATGTGTTTGGTTCTAAAATGTTGAATAGGATTTTTGGAAATGCAAATAGCACTAGTATTGTCACAATAAATTGGAATAGTGCCTATAGTTAATCCTAAATCAATCAACTGTTGTTTTAACCAAAATACTTGTGCCACACAACTTCCTAATGCAATGTATTCTGCTTCTGCAGTAGATAGGGCCACTGAATTTTGTTTTCTACTGGACCAAGAAACTAATAAATTTCCAATGAATTGACATGTTCCAGAAGTGCTTTTCTTATCCACTCTACAACCTGCAAAGTCAGAATCTGAATAACCAACAATTTCAAATGAAGAGCTAAACTTAGGATACTAAATTCCTAAGTTCTGAGTTCCTAGTAAGTATCTTAATATCCTTTTCACTGCTGTCAAATGTGATTCTTTTAGATCTGACTGAAATTTAGCACATAAGCAAACACTGAACATAATATCTGGTCGGCTAGCAGTCAAGTAAAGTAAAGATCCAATAATCCCTCTATATTTCTTTTGATCAACAGATTTTTTCTTAAGGTCCTTATCCAACTGAACTGAGGAACTCATTGATGTACTAACAGGTTTAGCATTGTCTATCTCATATTTTTTGAGGATGTCCTTAATATATTTAGTTTGACTAAGAAATGTACCTTCCTCAAGTTGTTTAATGCTAAAAATCCTAGAAAGTAATTTAAATCTCCCATTAGACTCATTTCAAATTCACTATTCATTATTTTAAAAAAAATATCACAAAGATTTTTATTTGAAGATCCAAAAATGATATCATCCACATAAATTTGAACAATGAGTATATCCTTTCCAAATTTCTTTAAAAAGAGAGTTGTATCCACACTTCCTTTTTCAAAAGATCTTTCAAGTAGGAAGGTGCTCAACCTCTCATACCAAGCCCTGGGTGCCTGTTTCAATCCATATAATGCCTTTTTTTAACTTGAAAATATGATTTGGGTATTTAGAATTTTCAAAACCTGAAGGTTGTTCTACAAAAGCATATTCTTCAATTATCCCATTTAAAAAGACACATTTGACATCCATTTGAAACAATTTAAAACCTTTAAAACAGGCAAAGGCAAGTAAAACCCTAATTGCTTTAAGTCTAGCTACAGGGGCAAAAGTCTCCTCAAAATCAATTCCTTCAATTTGATTATACCCCTTAGCAACTAATCTAGCCTTATTTCTAATGACTACTCCTGAGTCATTTATTTTATTTTTGAACACCCACTTGGTTCCAACAACACTTTGATCTTTTGGCCTTCTAGTTAATTCCCAAACTTTATTTCTTACAAACTGATTCAACTCTTCTTGCATGGCCAATATCTAGAATTCATCAGAAAGTGCTTGATCAATATTAGTGGGTTCTATTGTTGAAATGAAGGCTGAATGATTGACTTCCTTGTTTAATCCACGTCTAGTTTTAACACCTATAATCAATTCTCTTGGGTGATTTTTAGAAAATCTCAAATCTCTAGGCAAAGGGTTTTCTCTTTCCAAATTCTCTTCCATATTTTCTTCCAAATTTAATCTATCAATCTTTTGGGAGTTTTCTTCAATCTCATCTTCAACAACATTTGGCTCTTCCAAATTTCCAGATTCATCAAATACAACATGTGTGGTTTCTTCAATGACTAAAGTTCTTTTGTTGAATACCCTATAAGATTTTCCAACACTTGAATATCCAACAAAAATTCCTTCATCTGATTTTGGATCAAATTTTTCTAAGACAGATTTTCCATTGCTATGAATGAACACCTTGCAACCAAAAACATGCAAATGAGACAAGTTAGATGTTCTACCTTTTAGTAACTCATAGGGTGTTTTATTTAAATTTGATCTCACATTCACCCTGTTCAGAACATAGCATGCAGTGCTAACCGCCTCAGCCCAAAAATATCTAGGAAGTGAGTATTCTGCCAACATTGCTCGGACGGCTTCTATTAATGTTCTGTTTTTCCTTTCAACTACCACATTTTGTTGAGGAGTTCTAGATGCAGAAAAATTGTGATCAATCACTTTTTCTTTACAAAAATTTTCAAATCTTTCATTTTCAAATTCTTCTCCATGATCACTTTGTAAAGAAATTATTTTATATCCTAGTTTTCTTTGAATCCAAGTCGAAAAATTTCTAAGTTCCTCAAATGATCGACTCTTATGAAAAAGAAATCTAACCCAAGTGAATATTGAGAAATCATCCACTATAACAAATCCGTATACCTTCCCTCCTAGACTTACAGTTCCTACTGTTCCAAAAAGATCCATGTGAAGAATTTCCAAAGGTTTACTGGTCCTAAGATCTTTATTGGACTTAAAAGAGGACTTCACTTGTTTTCCTAATTGACATGCATCACAAAGGTGGTCCTTAGTAAAGTCTAGTTTAGGTATACCTCTCACTAAGTTCTTTTGGGTAATTCTCCTAAGATTTTTCATACTAGAATGACAAAGTCTCCTATGCCAAAGCCATGATTCATCAGAAATAGTTTTTAAACAAAAAGCAGTAGGAGATTGAATAGAATTTAATTATAGCATGTAAACATTGTTTACCCTTTTTCCATTTAAAACTTCTTTCCCATTTAGGCTTAATATGCAGCTAGTAGGTAAAAATTTTACATTATAGCCCTTGTCACATACTTAACAAATTATGTTTTAAGCCTTCAACCAATAACACATTGTCTATGAAAAAGTTTTTCAAATTTTCAATCATACCTGATCTAACCACTTTCTTTGTGGTATTATCTCCTAGTGTAACCTTGCATCCATTTCTGGCTTCCAGCGTTATGAATTGAGTAGTATCTCCAGTCATATGCTTTGAACATCCGCTGTTCAGGTACCATATGCTCCCACGAGGTCTTCTGTGAGAGCAATCCTCTTCTTGATCTGAGTGTTCAACATTATCTGCCATCAAACAAAGGTTGGTGACTTCTTCTTCTTTTTCCGTCTCAGATGAGTCTGAAGCTGAGTCCGCCAAGAAAGCTCTTTGAAATTTCTTCTTGCCCTTCTTTACCATTGGTTTCTCCTCTACCTTCTCCTTGCTAGGAGTGGTTTTGAGTTTTGGGCAATCAGTCTTGATATAACCTGGTTTCCTGCATTCATAACAAATCACTTCATTAGAAACCTTGCCATTTTTGTTAAACTTACCTCTATTCTATTGCTGGCGTATCTTCTGCTTCCTCTTTAAAAAGCTTCTGAATTGTCTAGTCATCAATGCAATATCATCTTCATCCTCAGGTTGTGAGTGTTCACTCTCTGACTCTTCTACTTTTAGTGCAATATTCTTCTCCTTTCGTGGTTCACCTGCATCAATCTTTCTTTGACTTACTCCTTGCTCATAAGCAATGAGTGAACCAAGAAGATTGTCAATAGAATAAATATTTAGATCTTTAGACTCTGTAATTACAGTAATTTTTGCATCATAAGCAGTAGGTAAACAACGAAGAATCTTATTAACCATTTCAGCTTTAGTTAATTCCCTACCAAGTGCATGCAAAGAAGTGACAATTTGTGTGAATCTTGTGTACATGTTAGAAATAGATTCATTAGGTTTCATGCGAAACAGCTCATAGTCATGTAACAAGATATTGAGTCTTGATTGTTTAACCTCATTAGTCCCTTCATAAGTTATACAAAGTCTATCCCATATGTCCTTTTCACTTTTGCAAGTGGAAACCCGCATGTAGTCTTCAGATTTTAAAGCACAAAAGAAACTATTTAGACATTTGGCATTTAATTGTGCTAAGTCACGTTCTTCTATAGTCCAATCTGCAAAAGGTGTTTCTACCCTAACTCCATCAACTAATCTAGTTGGTTTTGTGTAACCTTCCTAAACTAGAATCCACATACGATAATCAAGTGACTGTAAGAAAGTAGACATGTGTGTTTTCCAAAAATCAAAAGGAATATTGTCAAAGTGTGGAGGTCTAGTAATAGAGTAACCCTCAGGTGTGTTTCGGTTTCCGAATGTAGCCATCTACGTTAATCAAAAAGTAGTTCAAACTTATTATTTTGAAACGAAGCTCTGATACCACTTGTTGAGTCTAGTAAATAGGTTGTTAAACCTAAATTAATGTCCCAAGGCTACCAAGAGGGGGGGTGAATTGGTATTTTAAAATTTAAACCCTCTTTAAAAATATGTTGAACCGAAATGAAAATTTAATTAAGTTTTTATAGAAAACGTTTTTCAACCACAGAGTTTTTAAACAAAAGAAAAATGCGGAAAATAAAAAGCAGTAAAGTAAATGACACAAGATTTATAGTGGTTCGGTCTAAACCAGACCTACATCCACTTTGTTGAGTCTAGTAAATAGGTTGTTAAACCTAAGTTAATGTCCCAAGGCTACCAAGAGGGGGGGTGAATTGGTATTTTAAAATTTAAACCCTCTTTAAAAATATGTTGAACCGAAATGAAAATTTAATTAAGTTTTTATAGAAAACGTTTTTCAACCACAGAGTTTTTAAACAAAAGAAAAATGTGAAAAATAAAAAGTAGTAAAGTAAATGACACAAGATTTATAGTGGTTCGGTCTAAACCAGACTTACATCCACTCCCCAGAGGCACCCTCTGAGTATTGCACTAATACCAATAGTGACTCTCTTTTTTGCACCCACAGCAAGGCGGAGAAGCCTTTACAAAACACTCTTTTCACCACTACCCGGTGCGGCAGAGAACCGTCGTCCTTTTACACAATCCCCAGTGTTGGCAGAGAACCGTCCGTCCTTTTACACTCTCCTAGTGTGGGCAGAGAACCCTCCGGCTATTCACACTCTCCAAGTGTAGGCAGCGAACCCTACGGCTATTCACACTCTCCAAGTGTAGCAGCGAACCCTTCGGCTATTCACACTCTCCAAGTGTAGGCAGCGAACCCTTCGGCTATTCACACTCTCCAAGTGTAAGCAGCGAACCCTTCGTCTGTTCACACTCTCCAAGTGTCGGCAGAGAACCGGATCTCCTTGACAGATCTTCTCACAAGAATCTAGAAGGAAGAAGGAAAAGAGTGAAGTAATCTCAATTCACAAGTAGAGATTCTTACCTTTGAACTCCAAGTGAAGCCTTCACGCTCCAGTGGTAGGAATCCTCCTTTGAATGCACTCTTACACTCTCTCCTTGGCTATTCTCTTAAGAGGCACGAAGATCAAATGACAAAAAGATTGGGTGGCAGTCTAATTTGGACTATTTATACAAAAGACAAGAAAAACTGCCCAAAAACTACAAGTTTTCAATTCTGTACGCAGTGGATCGTCCCGTACGATCGTGGATCGTCCTGGACGATATTACTTAAAAGCCTTGAAACGAACCTCTTTGTATATGTGTACGAAATGTTTTCGTACAAGCTGATCGTCCCGTACGAACCAAGTTCGTCTGGTACGAACGGTTATTACAAGGTCGGTTCCAAAAACTGCAGAAAAACCGTCTTAAGTCGGTTGTATCGTCTGGACGAAAATTGGTTCGTCCGGACGAAATTCTTACAGAGACCAGATCGTCCTGGACGATATTTAATTTCATTTGGACGAAAATTTTACAGAGAGCAGATCGTCCCGGACGATTTTTAATTTCGTCCTGGACGAAATTTCGTCCTGGACGAATAGGACTTAGAAAATTTTTCAAGCTAGTTCCTATTCGTTCCATGTGCTCAATAGGAGATAACTGTCTGATCGTCCTGTACGAACTGATATCGTCCCGTACGATCAGTATAAATTTTATATGATCTCCTTGTGTGTGTATGTTTTTATTCACTGAATTACAATCACTCCCTTTCAATTTTATTTCAAAGAAAAGTATAAGCTTCAAATTCACAAAATATCTCATGCTGAATTTGATTTGAAATCTTCGTAGTCTGGAGTTCGATTTTCCTGAAATGTTAGTACACACAAGAGCAAATACAAATTTTCTAAAATTGTTAGGAGATAACTACACATTTGAACAATAATGTTTGAAATCATCAAAACTATACAAGTTGCAAAAATGTAAAGCATGCAAATAGTAACTATCTTAACAGAAGAAGTTTATATAGATGATAATTGGAAGGTCTTACAATTAAAGAGAGATATTACATAAACATAAACCAAATAGTAAAGATATTTTATGGATTTACAAAAAGTATTTAAGTTATCTCCTTAACTATATATAAATCAAAGAAACTCCAGCTTGATTTTCACCACCCTATGTTGCATATAAAGAATTTCTAGATAAGCAGATATTTCAAACCATGCTACTACAATACATCATGCTTTCTTTGAAGGGAAAATCATAGATAATTGATGATGTTTACTTGGGGTTATGATGCAAATAGGGTAAGTGAAATAGTGAATCGTATCCATCGGGTTACTTGGTGATTTGATTCATTGTATCAAGTAATCTCTTTGGAGGTGGAGTTATAATCTTTCTCTTATATAGGATTACTCATCCAAGGATTGGAGAATTACAATCTCTTCCAAGTCAAAAGATAACACTTCCAAATATAGATACATTCTTCTTAGTCATATATGTTTATTCGTCTTTACATTAGGCATATTATTATGAGTCAAAAGATTAAGTTACCAAAGGCATATAAGCTTGATGCATCCCTTAGTCAAATTGAAATTACATATTCATACACATGTGGTGTGACACGAGATGCTTTAGAAAGCTATTGCAATAGACCTTAAACATTCAAAGGGTTATTGTGTGCAAAGGGATAGTATGTCTAGCCATGGGGAAGTTTAAATACGATTTGGAAGAATGATGAAAGAAATAATATTAACAAGATATGACTTTGAAGGAGAAACCAAGTTTAAGCGAGCTATTTATTATTGATTGTGTTAGGACTTCTAATATCCATACAATTGAGTGCTTCTATGAGTCTCCTAAGAGAAATATGATGTGTGCAATGCATTATATACACTTCCAAGGCAACAAGTTGTGATGAATGTCAATGCTTACAAGCAATGATAAAAGGCTTATGATATACACGATAGCCTATCTACAAGTTAAGTTGATAACTCTTGAATACTCATAGATAACCCACGAATAGATCCAATAAAAATTTGTAGCACACACGCCACCAGATCCGTAACATGTGTACAAGCGGATAGAAGGCGTTCGTAGCCCTTAAATGAAATCTTGGGCATTTTCTAAACAAAATAACTCTCGCAATCGGATCATATTTAAATATTTTAAAATGACCCTCATATATTAAATATGATCGCTTAAACTAAATCCACCCTGCATCAATGTTTAAAATTGTGTATTCGGGTATTTAGGCGTTTTTCATTCGTGAGGCGAGGCGTAAGTCTCAAAGCGTTTTGAGGCGTAAGCCTCAAAATCAAAAGATTTCGTAATCATAAAATGATAAATTTTTTATATACTAATGAGTGAATAATATAAAACATAAAAAAACATAAAATATGAAGTGAAATCAAAATATCCCAATAATAAGACAACATGAATTCAATATTCTATCTTTCCCAAATCCCAGTATTCTTTTCATTAACATATAATTCAAATTTTCAAAAATAAATAACAATGACATATCACATAAGAACTCATAAGTCATCATCACTGTCATCACTAAGGGGTTCTTCATTTGAATCATCATTATGATGAGCTGCTCTCTCCCCTTCCTCCTCTCCTATAGAGTCTAATGTTGGGCATTTACTTCAAGATTTATGTAAGTTTTAATATATATAACGTGAGGCGAGGCGGGCCTCAAGGCGAGCCTCAACCAAGTTAAGGCGCAAGCCTCATTAAAAAAACTCGAGGCGTTTTTTACTAGAATTGCGCAAAGGTGGGCCTCAAGGAGAGCCTCATATTACGCAATTTTAAACCACGCCCTGCATGTGCTCCGGTCAACGTGGTAAAAGTACAAATACAAATGTCTGAGAATGCTGCGCAGGGTCAAATACACATTCTATATTTAAACTAAATATATCCATGCATATGCTCCGACAAACCTATTACAAGTACAAACACCAATGTCTGAGAATGCTGCGCAAGGTCAAATACTATAACCCGCATATGCTCCGATTGTCATATCTGAATCCCAAATCTAATGATTCGAGAATGCTGTGCGGGCCAAATATATAAGTGTCATCCTTCTCCTTGAAAGGACTGGAGTCGACCTGATTTGAATAATAAAATGCCTCCCAAATACCCGGATGGGTCCCAACAAGCGTGTTATAAAACACGCGATATCTAGGGATGCTGCACAGGTCAACAAGTAAAGTCAAGTATGAACCCAATTTTTTGTCGGCAAGTTGACAAAATCGACAAGGTTCAGTACACATGCAAATGCCTATATGTTACCCCGATGATGGCCGTGTTGACAGAACATCTCAACCGGAGGGTTCAAATCTTAAGTCAAACAAAAGCCCAAGTTCTTAAAATGAAACATATCACCTAAAAAACTTAAAACTAAAAATCATCCACCTTCTGCAACTGTTTGTCAGGGGTGATAAATTTGAAATTAACCTCATCTCATAAAAAGCAAATGTTGTGTCGGGTGTATCACTTTGATTCATCTTCAAATAGTCTCTTACCAACAGGGACGTGGCATGTCCTCTCTAATGGGATGGTTTTGCTGCAAAATGATATCATTATATTACGATCATTGCCGAAGCCCGTATGTTCCCTAAAGGCATCAAACCCTTGAGCAATAAATCATAGGGTATATCTGATAAGCATAAAGCCCTCTATCAGCTAAGGTGAATTCAGATCTATCGCCTTAGACAAATACTAACTCAGGTCTACAAGGTATTATTGGATGAAGCAACCCATGGCTGTCGACAAGATACTTTCTGTCAGGTTGGGTCAACTACCTCCTCTGACTAAGTAGACCAGGGAACATGACAGCCCGAGATGACGGAACTATGGGATCTTGATCAAGCTCGTCTTCAATCCCTCCACCACCAGTTTTAAGTTTATGGTGATAAACTTTAAATTCCGAACTTCAAAATCCAAATCATAAGATCAAATTCAAACCCTAAAATTGTTGCTATTATACACTGGATTTATGATCCATATGACCTCCTTCACGACTAGCCTTAATTGAAAGTTCTCTCCTGTTATTGGGAGGAGTAATTAACTATAGAGGCTTGCGCCTATAGGAAACCAGAACTCAGATCAAAAAGTCCTCACAAAATGAGGGCGAAATCTTTGGGTAGTGTCTTATCTAAAACCCAATCTGCCTGCTGAAAATTCCCCATGGAACCTAATCTTGTTAAAACTCTCTACCGTCATCATTACATGAAAAAAAAAAAGATTGATGGCACGAAGAGGCCAGGATAACATAAATGGAATTTTCGAAGCCTATGTTGTAGGGGTGGTTGAACCATGTCTAGTGCTTCTATCTTCTCCACATCTTTTTCTCCTTCCAAACTCTACAATTCTACCAAAAATCCCACTCCTTCGCCCTTTTGCCTCTTTGGAAATGGCTCCAAAGGTGTCATTTCCTCTTCTTCCCTCAACATTTTCACCTCATGATCTTCCCCTCTCCTTATCAAATTAGGGTTTCCTCCACTCCCTTAGCCGTCAACGACTCCCCCGGCCTTCGACGCTGTTATTTTGGTTTGGAACTTGAGCATTTTCCTCATCATCTCCTCCACGATGATAAACTTCCCATCGATATTTTCATGGATGGTTGAAATTTGACTTTAGAAATCTATAAGATTTCAGTTGTCTAATCTCTCATTCCAACACTTCTATCTTTTCTTTCTATCATAGGTATCCAGATCTATGCTCTGATACCAATTTGATATGAAGTGGAAGCAATTTTCTTAAAATTAGTAAACATTAATAAGATATTAGGAAGAACATGTCAAAACTATTTTTATTGCAAGATATATGAAATAAAAACATAAGATACAGTTGAATCTTCATTTGGAGAGGAAGATTCGACTCTCCCAAATCTTTAGCCGTCAGTTAGAACCCACTCAACCTAAGCAAAACTAATTCCAGCAAAATCAAGCATGATCTGAAATCACTCCATAGTTAGCCTTAGATGGGCTCCCCTAATTCACTCCCAAATTAGCCCCCTTTTTCTAAATAATTCTGATATGTCGATTCCCCAGAAACCGACTCAACCTCAGCTGACCCAGGTGGGGTTGGCACTTGTATACAAGAGGTGGGTCAAACCGTCTCCTTCCTATACCGCCTAAGAGAGGGGCCCACTCCCAAATTTGTTTTGGATTTAATTGATTAAAAAAGATTTGATATCTTTTGTATTAAATAAATGATATATGAGGAAAGTGGATTTAATTAAATAAAAAGATTTGATATCTTTTATATTAAATAAATAAGATCTTGTATTAGGAAGTTTTTAACGAGATGGAGAGGGCTATTTGAAGGGCATGAAGGGGTTAGGGCTAGGCATGCTTTTGATTATTATTTCTCTTGTAGTTCTTTTGGGGTGTTGGGCTCTAGATTCATCATCTAGAGATTTGGGAGAGACAATCCTCCTCTCGAATTGAGGATCAATTGTAACTTGCTTAGTGATTTGCTTTGCTTTGGTTCTTATAATAAAATTCTATTGTTTTTGAGGATTTCCATCAAATTTCTCTAGTATTTCTTGCTGTTTTTCTTCCAGGTTTGCTTGTGAACTCAAGTATTTCCCGTTAGGGTTATTTGCGAACTCAAGTATTTCCTATCAAATTTCCTCTCAAATTTTGAATTTAAGTTAAATCTCTTTCACTAATTAATTTTCTCCTAATTGTAATTAAAAAATTTCTAAACAATTCCCCCTTAATTCCTACTTACATAATGAATATTAGCTCCCCAAGGCTTTTCCTAAATAATTCTCTCGAATTTGAATTATATTTCCTTCCCTAATTAATTCTTTCCCAATTATAATTAAAACTTTCCTAAACAATTCTCCCTCTCTTCTTGCCCATCGCCCACCCTAATTGGGCACACCAACTCAGCTGTCCGTCCATCAATATTCCCCTCCCAAATAGACACCCTATCCTCAAGGTGAAACGAAGGAAATTGTTGCTGAAGAGCTTGGCTAATAGCAGTGGACTAGAAAATGTACTGACACTAGGTCGAACGATCCCTGCCTCGAGCATCTCCCTGATCAATCTCTCAATCTCTCAATCTCTTCATTTTGGATTTGGGGATGATGTTCATACATGTCAATAACGTAAAATGGTGTGCGCCATGGGTCATTGCACGATGCGGTGCACATATGGTGTTATTTTCTTGGCGCAGCACGGCGCATCAAAATAACACGCGCTATCTATGCCATGCATGGGCAATGGCGCATGGGACAAGGTGCAAACGGCGCACGTTATTTTTGTTATTTGACAGGTTGTTTATGCTTAAATTTTGTTTTAATCTATTGTCTGCCATTTAGTGATATTTAATATTAATATATATATATATATATATATATATATATATATATATATATATATATATATATATATTAATTATTTTATATTACATGCCATGTTTAAAATGGTGCGCCCCACACCATACGATATGCTCCATGGCTTTACGAGGAACTTTTATGCTGTGGTGCACCATTTGTTATTAATAAGTATGATAATGGTACAAACGAACATTGATAGGTGAGACTCCTTGCTTGCGTTCTCGTAGAGGAGGCAACCCCTGAACTTGTTAGAATACCACTTGATATTGTTGTAGCGGTGATTGAATCATGTCTAGTTCTTCTATCTTCTCCCCATCTTTTCTTTTCTTCCAAACTCTGCAGCTCCACCAAAAATCTCACTCCTTTACCCTTTTCTCTCCTTCAAAGTGGCTCCAAATGTGGCATCTCTCTTTCCCCAACATTTCTACCTCCTGATCTTCCCCTCTCCTTATCGCATTAGGATTTCCTCCACTCCCTTGGTCGACGACAGTTCCCAAGGCCTCCGACAACACCGTTTTGATTTGGATCTCAAGCATCTTCCTCATCATTCTCCTCCATGATGGCAAACTTCCTATCGATCTTCTCATGGATGGCTGAAATTTGACTTTGGAAATATGAAATTATAGATTTCTATTGTCTAATCTTCTCTGCAAATACTTCTATCTTTCTTTATGCCATAGGTATCCAGATCTATGCTCTGATACCAATTTGATAAGAAGTGGATGCAATTTCCTCAAAATCAACGAACAATAATAAAAAATTAGGAAGAAGAACACTCCAAAACACTTTTTATTGCAAGATATATGAAAGAAAAACACAAGATACAGTTGGGTCTTCAATTGGAGAGGAAGATTCGACTCTCTCAAATTCTTGGCAGTCGGCTAGAGCCCACTCAACCTAAGCAAAAGTAATTCCAACAAAATCAAGCATAATTTGAAATCACTGCATCTTTTTAAGAGGAAACCCTCAGAAGGGCCTACACGTTGATTAATGTAAAAAATTACAAAGTTCTTAAAGGGACCTCAAGCTCTCTAATGCTCAAAAGAGCTACAATAGTAAGCAAAAAAATCTATGATCTCAAGTTTCCTACTACCAGATACAAAATCTTCTAAGAACATTCTAGGTTGGCCAGTAGCCATCAAACAAAAATAAAGGAAGAAAAAAGGATACTCTATAAGCACGATTTCTTCACGCAAAAAATTAGGAACTAACCAATCAACACCAAAAGGTTCTTGCAAAATTCTATTAATATAATAAAATAACAAAAACTTAAAATTAAACCTGGTATAGCCATTATCAACCTGCTGATTATTCCCTGCACAAAGGAAAACTGTGAAGCCAAAATACATCTGATGATTCCCTGCACAAAGGAAAACTGTGAAGCCAAAATACATCTGATGAAAGAAACTATATTCAATCAGGTAAAAAGAGCAAGAACCAAAACAGTTCATCCAAACTACACCTGAGCATTGCAGCATAAAGTGATAACCGACATAATATAATCAACCAATAGCCAATAAAGTAAAACACCCAAAATAGAGAATATTTATACCATCTAATTCCACTCCCAAACCAACAACAAGAGGCAATAAACCCCAAAGAATACTCATAAGAGAGGGAAGCAGCCATGCCGCCCCACCACCCAGATCCAAAAAAAGTCTAGCATACCTCCATATAAGAACCGTCAAGAAGGCCAGAATTCTGCTCATCTAGAACAAATCCACATCCAACCGAACACACAACAAATGATTAACAAGCACCAGCAGGTCATAAGATAATAAGAAAGAAACGTAAAAACATAACAACCCCAGAAAAATTGTAATGAACCAGTAAAACAAACAGCAGGCTGTCCGAATTACCGTTCAAAGGGAAAATCAAGCTTTAGACGACATTAATAAGGCTCCCATAAGTCTTAACCGAGAGAACCACAAACCAAAGGCTCACCAGTCGCTTAATGAAAAAATAAAGCATTCTACCCATATAACAAAATAAATACCAAAAATAGACCCACTTAACCTCTAACATAAGGCAAACCCAATTTATGCAAATGAATAAGGCCTTTAATAAAGATAGGCAAATCAACATAAGAAAACTCAATAGGATTTTGCAAGTTGGATCCCATGTTAGCAAATCAATTGGCCTAATTCCCTCCTAAATCATCCTCATTTCCCTAAATAATTCTGTCTCATATTTGAATTCAAATTAGATCTCTTTCCTTGATTAATTCCCTATTTCCCTCCCAATTGTAATTAAAATTTTCCTAAACAATTACCTTTAATTCCTTTTTACATAATGAATATTAACTCCCATAGGCTTTCCCTAAATAATTTCCTCTCTTATTTAAATTCAAATTAGATTTCTTTCACTAATTAATTTTCTCCCAATTATAATTAAAATTTTTCTAAAGAATTCCCCCTCTGTTCTTGCCCGCAGCCTATTTTAATGGGGCACACCGGCTTACTCACAGCATAGTTGTCAATGGTGCAAAATAGCACGCTATGGCACACAGCGCGGCGCGGCACACCTATGGCGCAATGTTCATGGCACGGCGCAACGCTAATTGCGCCACATGTGTGCCATGGCACATGGCGCATGGCACAAAATAGTGTGCCAAATTGTGTTTAATAATTTTCAGTATACTTGAATATTTTTTATATTTACTTTTTTTATTGTTAAAATAATAAATTTTATATTTTAAGATAAATGAAGCGTTTCTGTTCGCCGCCCTTATTTCACGAAAGGAAAGATTTCGATTCTCTGCTTCCGCCGAATACATCTCGTAGAGTTCTATTCTCCTCTGAATCTAGTCCCTGCTTTCACCGAATCTAGTCCCTGCTTCCACCGAATTCGTCCGAAGACGTGTTCGCTACTTCCGCCTATTACATCCTGCAGGCTTCTCCACTGAATCCAGTCACTGCTTTTGCCGAATACGTCTCGCAGAGTCCTGTTCTCTGCCAAATCCAATCTTGTTCTTCGTTTGCTTCTGCCGAATTCATCCCTCAGAGGTATGATTCTTATTGATTGAGAAGGAATGTATTGGATAACTTGGGAATGAGAAGGATTGAAGGAATATAATAGATTATTTAGGCACTCCTTGAAAGTGAAGGTGAGGTAACATCAATATTTGTAACATACAAGTTTGTTAAGGGATGGTGGAACTAGAACCAGTCAACAAGGCTTGAAGTTGCTAGGTCATTAGATGTGGAACTTAGATGCCATGAATCAAATCTTCTTTGTAGATGTGGAATGAATTGTGCTTTATGTCAAATTGATGATAATTTGATAAAGGGATATTATAGATGATCTTTTTCTTAATATTCTTCTTTAATCGCTTTAGATTGATAAATGAATGGTAGATATGCAAGAGGAGGAATTTCTAAGAATTCTAAAGTCTAAGCCCTTTGTCTTCAAAAATTTATTGAAAAGATTTATTACTTAAATTATTTTAGTATCCTATGTAACTTTTCAAATCTCATTATCTATCCCATTTGGTTTTAAACTTTTGCCATTATATGTCTTATAAAAAAAATTATTGAAAAGTTTTTTACAAAAATTTTAATATTGACAAAAAAAAATCATTTCTTCCAGTTGATTGGTGGTTGGCATATGGACAAGGAGCTCCCAATTTACAAAACTTTGCTATCAAAGTACTTAGTCTAACATGTAGTTCATCCGAATGTGAACGTAATTGGAGTATTTTTTGAATATGTTAGTATTTTACAGTATATGTGTTGCTTTATTAGACCACAATTTTGGAGAGAAGAAATTTCAATGTAAGGTGCACATTCGATAATGAGTTATTCATCTTGTTATGAAACATGTATGCTTCGAAGGATTATCACAAGTGTTATGATCAAGCATCATTTCGGCCTAATGTGATTGTACGGTGTTAAGCCTTTCAGGGTAGTTGATACGTTCTTATTGGGGGGTTTAGGGCAAGAACAAGAAAACTGGTTTCCAAAAACCTGAGAGAGAGTTCTTGGCTGCTGAATTTGCAAGTTCTGAGGAAGAGATTGTGTTCTGGAATTCTGTCCTTTCCATAATTCTGAATATGGAGGTTCTTGAAGGCTTAAAACTAGAGTTCTTGATGGCTGGCTGGTGTTGAAGAACCCAAGTCTTCAGCCCTGAGAACTGCTGTCCGTGTATGGAAGGAACTTGGAAAGAAGTGGGGCGAGTGTTGGGATGGAATGGAAGGAGCCCACTAGCTCGGATCCTCATAGCAGACTTCCTGAAGGCACGCCTGGCTGGCTTGCTGAGAGATGGAGGGGAAGATAAGGTGCAGTTCTTGGGAAATCCCAAGAACAGAACATGTGGCTGAGAGCTGCTGCTGAAATGCAGATCTCAAAGGCTGCTAGCCGAGAACAGCAGGGCCAACTGAGAGAGGGAAGACCTGGCGGGAAGAGACTCATGGACAGCAACTAGGAGGAGAAACTTGGCGGAATGAAGGCCGGGCAGATGGAGGGAATGAAGGCACGGTTGAGGCCTTGGAGACTCCAAGACAAACCTGTGGCTGTAAAGAATTGGATGGAGGGATCTTGGCTGAGACCTTGAAGAGGAGGAAAGGATTCTTGGTGACTCCAAGAGAAGCTCAATGGGCAGCAACACCTAAGAAAATAAAAACAATTCACTAATTTGCTCCACCAAAAAAATCTCTCCATTTTTCATTCCTTAGGCCTTTAAATAGGCAAGTTTATTACAATTTATATAAAACCCCTCCAACAATTCAAAATTGCAGAACTAAGACATAAAGAACTAAAATTCTCTATTAAGCACTAATTAATCACTTGGAGGAGATTAACACTTGATATTCTGACTAGGCTCTCATTAACATACCTCTTTAGGTCTTTGTTGGCCCAAAGTTGGGTAAAAAGCCCGCTAATTTCTTCTCCGCATTCGTGGCTTTGTGTGCGTATGGGATCACCAATGGTAATTTAAATAGGATTCCTTGACCGTTAGCTTGATATGTATCATTCCCTTCCTCTTGAGAAGAATTTGCCTCAAATTGGAATCTGCATTAGAACGGCTTAAATCAGAAATATCAAAAGTAGCATTAACTTCATACTCATCTGGCAAGTCAAGCATGTAGACAAGAAGATTAGGTAGAGATGGATGAATAAGTTTTCTTGGTGATTCATTTATGTTTGACAGATAAGATTTTGATGGTCTTGGAGGAAATCATTGAAGTTTTGTATCTCAAGTTAGAGAAATTGTAGATGACCAAAACCTTTCCAATAGACTATACCAAAAACAAATATTATGTTTGCTTCATTTGCATAAATGTTTATCAATCAAATCATATTTGAATTAGTTTACTTCTTTCATTCAAGATTTCAAAAATATTGATGTGATTGTTGATGATAGTGGTCTAACATTATTGTTATTATTGTGATCTTTATTTCCGTAAAGGTGCTTTCAATTAATAATGATGTATATGCATGAAACAAAAAGCATAAAGGAGGCCAAGAATTACCTCTATTAAAAGAGTTGATTGCTAAGCTCAAGAGAAAGTCAAACTAGATAAAGGTTTATTGTATATCAGGGGAGATCTCATGAATAAGTGTTTCATTCCAATCTTTGTTGGAGCAAGTATTGTGAAAAATACAATGAGATCATTTACTTCGACTATAAGAAGAAAGGTGTCTTAATGAAAATATTGCAACAAGCAAATGGAAACTACAATGAGATGTTATTAGATGGAAGTGTAGTTGCATATTGATACTCTTTTGGTGACTGATAGAGATAGTTGCAAATAGCAGGCATCCTAAATTCAGTTTGTTCTCATTGCATGGATTCTTATTTGGAGATATTTTTCATATATGAGCAAAGTTTTGGTGGCTTTTTGTACATAGGAAACAATATTCTGTGCTAGGCTAGATGTTCTAACATTGTATAGTTTCATTGGATGTGGTTAAATATGTACCAAATTTGACGAATTTCTTTGGTTATCTTAAAAGTGAATAAAGTTAGTGGACTCTATGTTATGATAAGCAACTAGTTGTGATGTGTTAAATATAACAATTTTGGTAAAGCATCGTAGTTTTGGACATTAAAGGAGAGTTATCTTCCAAACTACAATTAAGATTTTACAGTAAAAAGAGTTACAACTTGACGGGGAGATTTTTGGAGAGAGGATCATGTTTGTGTTGAATAGTTTATCTCAATGTATGGTTATACCGTTGTAGAATCCAGCAAGGAGACCACAATTTTGGAGATAAGAAATTTCAATGTAAGGTGCACATTCGATAATGTGGTATTAAACATGTATGCTTCGAAGTTCTATCACAAGTTTTATGATCAAGCATCATTTAGGCCTAATGCGATTGTATGGTGTTAAGCCTTTCAAGGTAGTTGATACGTTCTTGTTAGGGGTTTAGGGCAAGAACAAGAAAACTGGTTTCCAAAATCCTGAGAGAGAAGTTCTTGGCTGCTGAATTTGCATGTTCTGAGAGAAGAGATTGTGTTCTGGAATTCTGTCCTTTCCATATTTCTGAATATGGAGGTTCTTGAAGGCTGAAAACTAGAGTTCTTGATGGCTGGCTGGTGTTGAAGAACCCAAGTCTTCAGCCCTGAGAACTGCTGTCTGTGTATAGCAGGAACTAGGAAAGAAGGGGGGCGAGTGTTGGGCTGGAATGGAAGGAACCCATCAGCTGGGATCCTCATAGCAGACTTCCTAAAGGCACGCCTGGCTGGCTTGCTGAGAGATAGAGGGGAAGATGAGGTGCAGTTCTTCGAAATTCCAAGAACTGAACATATGGCTGAGAGCTGCAGCTGAAATGCAGACCTTAAAGGCTGCTAGCCGAGAACAGCAGGGCCAACTGTTAGAGGGAAGACCTGGCTGGAGGGAGAAAAACTCCTGGTGCTAGAGAGACTCATGGACAGCTACTAGGAGGACAAAACTTGGCGGAATGGAGGCCGGGCAGATGGAGGGATTGAAGGCACGGTTGAGGCCTGAAGAAGGTCTTGGAGACTACAAGACAAACCTGTGGCTGGAAAGAATTGGATGGATGGATGGATCTTGGCTGAGACCTTGAAGAGGAGGAAAGGATTCTTGGAGACTCTAAGAGAAGCTCAATGGGCAGCAACACGTAAGAAAAAAGAAACAATTCACTAATTTTCCCCAACAAAAATCTGTCCATTTCATTCCTAAGGCCATTAAATAGGCAAGTTTATAACAATTTACATAAAACCCCTCGAACTATTCAAAATATCAGAACTAAGACATAAATAACTAAAATACTCCATTAAAACACTAATTAATCACTTAGAGGAGATTAACACTTGATGTTCTAACTAAAAAGGTCTTTGTGGACCCAAAGTTGGGTAACAAACCCACTAATTTCTTCTCCGCCTTCGTGAATTAGTGTGTGTATTGGATGACCAACGGTAATTTTAATAGGCTTCCTTTACTGTTATCTTGATATGTATCATTCCCTTTCTCTTGAGAAGAATTTGCCTCAAATCGAAATCTGCACCAAAACGGCTTAAATCAGAAATATTAAAAGTAGCATTAACTTCATATTCGCCTGGCAAGCCAAGCTTGTAGGCATTGTTATTGATGCGCTCTAACACTTGAAATGGCTCATCTCCTCTTGGAAGTAGTTTGGATCTTCTTTGATTTGGAAATATTTCCTTTCTTTTATTTAACGAGACAGTAACTTGGTACGACCTTTGTTGGCTTGCTTAGCATATTATTTGGTTCATTGCTCCACATTGATCCTTGCCTTCTCATGAATACGATTTACAAAATCTGCTTTCTTTTCACCATCTAACACAAGGTTTATCAAAAAGGAAAAAGGGATGTGTGACTCTAGGAATTTGTTTAGTTGGGATATAACAAAAAAATCATGTTTTATTATCTTAAAACTTCATTTTGAACTGTGCTAATTGCATGTTGGGATGATGTCTCCGTGGTCTCTCTAAAAAGAATATCACACAAATATTTTTGCAATTTTTCTTTCTATGTTCTAGCTGTTCTGTTTCTTCTTTTTTTTTTATGCAATTGTTGCGATCATAAGTGATAAAATAAAAAGAAGTCAAACATGTTGAATCAATCGGACATTTATTGTGAGGCTGGCATGAGCTAGTGGGGGAACATGCCGCTGATGCTCCCACCCTACATCCGTTCATGCTTTGTGATCATGCAAATAGTTTGTAAGAGTATATCTCACATGTTCCACTTTGGCACGGAAAGCCAACGCATCAAAATATGCAGACCGGTAGGAGAACTTGTGTTCTATGCCTATACCTGGATGAACATAATTATCATGAACAAAGCATGTGATGCAGAACATAATATACAATTTCTTATCAAAATGAAAATTTCTTTATTATTTTCTTTTTCTCCTTTCTTATAAATGTTTCTTGCTATTTTGCATGCAGAGGTGCTGTTCGATTTTATCCCAGTGGTCCATCGTCATGCAGAATTGAAGTGAGAATTCTTGAATTTCATCTATATGCGGACTTATTCTTTTTATGAAAATTTAACTTATGAATTAATTAGATAAATTCATAATTAAATCACTATCATAGTATATTTGATGTGTGGTTTATATTAATTGTAATGTAATAATAATAATATAAATGAAAATGCTTTCGTTTAAAATAATAATATAAATAAAATAAATTAAAAATAAAACTAAAAATAGAACTAGAATTGATCTCAAACTGGTCTAAAGAGTAAAATCCTAATAAAAACATGCCATCTTCAACAAAGAGCAGTACACTACACTAAATATAAGGAAGAATGATCATCCAAACCAAAAAATAAACGGCCAATTATTACTGAATGAGTGCGAGTTGTCAAATAGGCAGGATTATCCATACTTGATTTATTTTGCAAAATTTTAAAATAAATCAACAAAACAGTAATTCGAGTCTTTCAACAAAATTTTTTGGCATTTGTCTTAGGCTTCATTTAGGACAATTTTATTATTACTTTCTAAAGCAATTTTCTAGTATAAAATTAAAAAAAAAATTCTATTAAAAAACCTCTTTAGAAAGCAGTAAGAAAGCTGTCCCAAACGAAAACATAATTTCATCCTTATCATGAGAAAATTTTTATCACAATGTTCTGATTTAAATTTGATCAAAATATACTGAGCATTAGATTAGTGTAATAAAGGATTACTAAATCAAAATATATATTATATTAATCTCAAAATTAATTTAATGGGTACTAAATTCATCTTGAACTTATTTTTTTTCCTTCATAGCACTTCTCAACTGTAAGTTACCAGATCTACATTCTCATTTTTTGTTATGTTTATTACTCTTATTTTATGTTACTTTGATTTTGTTTGGGACAACTTTTTTACTTTTTTCTATAGCAGTTTTTTAATACAAAAATTTCTTAAATTAAAGTTTTTTGTAGTAGAAAGCTGCTTTTGAAAGCATGAAAAAAGCTGTCCGAAATGAAGCCTTAATTGCTGCTCCTTCAGAAACTAGACTTTTTCACTCTTTCTCCCACATCTCTAATGCAGCTGACTGTTTCATATGAAGTTCCTGAAATTTTATCTCCTATAGCATCAGTATGTAACAGAAACTAATAATATCATTTTATAATCTCTTGAAATATTTCAACACAAAAAACTTTATATGAAACCATGGCTTATAAACTTTGCTTGTCCAGGCACTGAAACCTTTCGTAGAAGCCCTGCTTCTGCGAGGATTGAATAAGTTTGCTGAATTTGCAAGAGAATATCAGAAGAAAGTCCCGCAGAGTTGACATCTGCTGTTGTTCTTTGATTTCATTCTGTAAGTGATACTTTGTTTTACATGTGAGATTAAGTGTTCTTACTCTTGAAAGATAAAGAGATGCACTTGAATGCATGGATGAATTCTCCAAAAGGGTCTCAATGTAATTATATGAATTGTGTTGGTTATTTTATCAATTGTCATTTTTTTAGCTATTTTGATACTCAAATAAATTAAGGTTCACATAATTTTAATTTCAAATGAATTATTTTATCAATTGTCACTAAGATTATTATTTGGATTATAAGCTTGCAAAATTTAGAACTCAATTAACCCTTTAAACAATTTTAAGAACTTTTTAATTACCCTTTTGAGTGCATTTTGGAGAAATTTGGTACTTGAATTTAAACGATTTTGAAATTGATGGAATGGTTAGGGCAAAAATGGAGAAAAATGATTAATGTAGTCGATTCCATGTAGTGGGATAAGCTTGATGATGATGATTTTGTTGATAATGATGGAATGGTATTGACTAAGGCTTTATTTGGGATGGCTTTTATACTGCTTTTGAAAACATTAAAAAAATTATCTCAGACGAAGCTTAATATGTCATTGTGATTGTAATCACAAAAATAATTAAAACCTATTTAGTCCTTCAAATAAACCTAAAAATTTTAATCATACTTTCATGTGGCTCATCTTCACTTAATCTTATTTATATGTAGGCATTCTTAGCATTGACAGTCTCTTTTTGTAAGCTTTTTTCTTTTGTTGTTTTGTTTATATGGGCGAGGAGAGTTATAACGACTATTAGGTTTCAGTGTAAATTTTCAAAAGGAAGATTAGGTTTGAGATAAGGCATTATCCAGAGATTTTGTTCTCATTTTGCGAGAACTTTATAATCTGAGTTTTGGTTTTCTATATGTGCAAGCCCTTATAGTTAATTACCCCTCCCGATAACGAGAGAGAACTTTTGATGACAGCTAGTTGTAAGATTGGTCGCATAGGTTGCATACCCAGCGTATAATAGTAATGATTTTAGGGTTTGAATTTCGATTTGAATTTTATCATCATATACTTAAAATAAGTGATGGGGGGATGAAGACGAGCCTGATTATGATCCCATGGTTCCATCATCCCAAACTATCATAGTCCTTGGCCTATTCAGTCAGAGGAGGTAGTCCACCCAATTTGATAGAAGGCATTTTATTGCTAGTCATGAGTTGTTTAATCCAAGAATACTTTGTAGACTCGGGATGAATGTTTTTCAAACGGAATATATCTAAATATACCTCAGTTGATAGAGGATTTCGTGCCTATCGAATATACCACATGATTCATTACTCAAGAGTTTGACGCCATTAAGGAATATATGGGCTTTAGCGGTGAGTGTAATATCATGATGTTTTTTTTTTACGACAAACTCATTCAATCAGAGGGCACGTGTCACTCCTTGTTTGTAAGAGACTACTAGGGGATGAATTTTAGTGATACACCTGATATGATATTCGCTCTTTATGAGCTGAGGTTAATTTTAAATTTATCACCCCTGACAGACGGTTGCAGAATGTGGGTTTGTTTTAGTTTTTAAGTTTTGGTGATTGTATTTTAAAATTTTTATATACTTTTGAGAATTGCCCCATCTGATTGAGATTCACTGTCAACATGGTGTTTATTGGTGTAATTTTGAAAACGGGTCTTGAAAAGCTCGGTTTTCTTTGAGAATTTTGGAGTTAAAGTTCAATTCTAATTCTAAAATCGAATCATCTCATTAGAAAGAGTATATCACCTCGAAAGGTGAAAATAAAATTTCATAACAGTGTTCAGATTTAGAATTATGAATCTCATCTTGAATATTGTAACCGGATGCTAAAGAGAACTTCGTATGGCCCCGAAGGGTCAAAATGAGATTCAACTGAATATCTAGCTACAATATTCAAGAAATGTGATCGTTGAGTTCACATCCAAAGCCTTATCAAAGAAAGATGTATCTCCCTAAATGGAGATAACATCATTCAATAATAAATTTTTAAATGTGATAATAACGATCATCTTTTGATTTTTCCCACAGGAATCCAATATGAATTTTGAAAAATCAATTTTTGAAATCAGGTGAGTGTGTGATTCTAAATCTCCTATGAGCGCAAGCCCTCATAGTCAATTACATCGTAGGGAGACAAAGTCCCCTACGAAAACACTCGATTAAAATAGTGACAAATTTTTGTTAGATTTTCTAAGAGTGATATCAAAGAGAGGTGAATTTTGGAATCTCAAAAGGGAATGGATCGAAGTTGAGCAGTTATTAGCAGAATCGAGGGGAGAGGAGTAGGGGACACTTTGAGATTTCAGAATCATTCGGAAGTGCCCCAATTTAATCTAAGTGTTGAGCTTTATGTTTTGGATTGAAATGGTATTTAATTAGAGTCGAGCATTTTATTAGAAATTTGGGATTAAATTCCCGAAGTTTGGGGTCTTATAATCAAAGATCTGCCTTGGATCCTAAATCTAATTTGGACACTGGACCAGAGTCGTCCGAACCAAACTAATGCAGTGTGAGGTCTAGACTTACCCCAGCCTGGATTGTGATCCAGCTAATCACCTTATCGATTTAAAATAAATGAATACAGTCTTTTATGAAAGAGTGATAGGGACATTTTATTTAATGATTTTGGAGAGTTGGGGCCGACATCTAGACATTTTCCTAATTAGCTCCTTTGACTTATGTTGGGTGTAAAATGTTAAGGACTGATGCAATTAAAATTTTGACTCTTTTAATTTGTTTCTAATGCAATGCATACTAGTTGACAACTTCAAATCAAATATGCATGAAATTTTAAAAACAGGCTTAGAAAATAATTTTTTAGATGACTGGGCTTCTCTAGGTCCAGCACCTAATCCTTATGGGTCAGACTATCCGGACTCTACCTGCAGGCGGGGAAGGGTCTAAAGCAAGAAAAGAAGTTGTGTAAAAATATGCATGCGACCCTGGGGTCAATCCCCGACTAATTTCCTAAATTCGTTATCTTTCTGTGTTATTTAGACTCACTAAATTTTAAACTTTAAGATTATGAGTATAAAAATTTTCACACCCTTATGAGTCTCACGTATCCAGGCGAAAATAAAAGCGACACACAAACGTAAACAAATTAAGAAAAACAGGCAATCCTAAAGGCAATCATTTCAACACATCAAATATAAATAAATTAATTAATAAATGTCCATAGGCAAAGTTGTCTTGCTTATTACAAACTAGAATTTAGCAGAAAATAAAGTGGCCGGGCACCACTGACAACAACCCAAATTCTAAACCTAGTAGAGACGCAAGTGGTTTTGAATGGGATACTCTTTGTCTTTAAATCTTCAATCTTATTCTCCTCCAAGCTACTTTTCTTCAGGCTCCTTGGATTCTTCGTAGTAGGCTACCCAAATGGATAAAAGGGCACTTCCTTTGAGGGGAAGGCCACTCTTTCCTCTTTGGGTAGTGAAGAAGTGATTCAAATTTGGATCTCCAAATAGAAAAGGGCTACTCTCCTAAGGGGTGTCCTTTTCTCTTTGGAGTCCAAGCTTTAGACCTATGTATCTCAATTCAAAACTTTACTTTCACAACACTTTACATTTGAACAAATTATATTTATATGAAAATAAAAAATTCTAGACTCTCCTGCAGGATTATCCCAAGTAGTTAATAAATCAAAATATATTTTCAAGCAGTTATATATATGTAGAAAAGGAAGTAAACACACTGGCCACGCTCTTTTTATTACTTTGGAGGCTTTAGCAGCTGAAGCACCTATGCAAGCATTTATAATAATTGAATTTTTTTTATTTAGCCTACCTTTTTTATCGTCCTGCATGAGTGTGGCCACTTGCATAAAACTATGTGAACATACAGATCGCTCCTATCCTAAGGGTAATCTAGTCGCCAAACACATCAATCATCCACAGAGTGCAGTAAAAAGTAAACAGACATAGCAATGCAATTTCATATACAACATGGAGTAAAATCACGAAACATCTGGCATACAGTAGTAAAATAAACACTGGCCTAACCTAGATCTAGATTTGGTTATCCTAGCAAACCATCTAAAGTGTGTGTAAAAGGTCGTGTGGCTGAGGTAGATCCTAGGTTGGGTGATTAGTTAGAGTTATCTAAAAAATTGAGTTTGTTGAGGCATAAGAAAAATTTATGTTAGAATTTAAATATTAATATATTAAGAAATTTATTTAAATATATTTTAGAGGTTAATTGATTACTACCTTTGTTTCACACAGAGGCCGTGAAGTTTATTTCACCTTCTTTGGGACTAAGCTAATAGCCTCTTAGGCCTGGGTTATCTAGTAGTAATCGGGGTTGATTAAGTTAATTTAAATTGGTTGGAATTAAAATAGTGAATTAATATAAAAAGGAGTTGGTTATTGGTTTTAATGGGTTGTATTAACCAACTTAGAAAATTCTTGAGTTTGAAAGGGTTAATGGGTTTTAGGAGATTATCCGGATGTGTTAACTAAGAGGCCAAAATTTGATTTTTAGAATTAGAGGAAAATTTGAAGGTTTCAGATTTTTAACAAATACTAGACCTTATTATGAGTTATTAGACAGACGACACACTCAATTTGAAGTTTTCTACCAAAAGTTATGATTTTTAGAAGTTTTGAATCGTTTTTAACCTAAGGTTGGCTAAAATGTTAGCTTTTTGACTTTGACCAGATTTTGGGGGTTTGACATTTTTAGAAAATAGTAGATTTTAATTAAAATCATTAGCCACTGAGTTTGATTGATTTAGAATTTTATACAATTAATAATGAATTTTGGAAGTTTGGGGGATTATTGGAATTTTTTTAATTACCTTAATTAAGAAACCTTTTTAGTGGTTTGAACCCAAATGAATTATAAACTTCTTGAAATCAACTCCAAAGATCAGAAATAATTTAAGGGAAGATTAACAAGTGTTTAAAGATTTTTTTGAGATTTTTAATAATTTTTAATTAATTAAAATTGATTAAGCATTGATTTTGATTAAAATTAAATTAAAGTGGATTTTAATTTCAAATTAAGGAGACTCAAATTTTTACTGATTAATGGATCAGCTAGGGTCAGTTAGAAAATATTTTAAAGAATTTTCAGGATTAATCTTGATTTATTAGAATTTTCTTAAGGCTAAAGGGTAATTCTAGGGGGGGAATATTATGGCTCATATTTAGTGGACCAAATGGGCACCAACCCTGATGAGATTTGGACCATGGGATCACCTGATCCCAAGGCCTAAACACACCAAATTTGGGCCTAATTGGAATTCTCTAAGATGGATAACCAAGCCACCTAAGGTGATCCCTAAGTCACCTTAAGAAAATCCTAGAGAGCTATCCCAAGCTTGGATTGGGGTAAAATCACTGGCCCTAAACTCCCTATGCTACACATCATCAGCACACATAAAATCAGAACCTAAATCTCATTGGATAGGTCACAATTCCAATTTGAATTTATGGGTCAACCCATGACCCTTGAATCCAAATTCATTCTCCCAAAATTCCAAGCCCTGGTGAAGTAAATTTAAACAATAAATGCAATAATTGAGATAACACTAAAACAGAAATTAAATTTAACAAAGATGGAATCAGGACCTGAAACCATAGGGCTTTTGTAGGTCTCCCTGAGACCTTTCCAATGACCATAAGAGAACCTAATTTGATCAAGTGTGCAGGAAGATATCATTTTCTTGATGATCCACTAATTTTAGGTGAAATTAAATCTCCCAATTACCCAGTCATCCGGCGCTTTACACGCAGCGCATCGTGATTGGTGGGGCAATCATTGGCGTTGACTGGGTAACGGTCGGATTAACCATAGCCATCGGATGGAAGATCGGATGGCTACGATCGAACGGGCTCCGAGATCGCAGGATCTAATCCGCGCCGTTGATTGAAATCAATGGTCAGGATTGTGTCTTCAACCTCCCGCGTAAACCCGAGACCATAAGGCTTCTCCGGCGTGATTCGAGCGATCCCGCCTGCAAACTTCGATGAAACTTTGCAGAGAGGATCAGGAGAGAGGAACCTTCAATCCAACGGTGGAGATCCGCTAGGGTGAAGGTTCCCTCCACATTTGACCAGACTACCTAGCTAGGGATATCGGGATGGAGAGATTACTGTAGAGAAAGTCTCAACGGATGAGCTTCTCTATCAGGAAGCTTCAGGGGGTGAAGGCGAGCATATCTCCTTCAGAGGTCCGGACCGGAGGATGGCTAGAGGTGCAACTTCGAGCACGAGGCCGAAAGCTTTCGCCGGAGCTCGCTCGAACGGATTGATGGGACGGCCTAGGAAGCTGGGGAACGGCAGTGGAAGGAGAAGAGAGCTCTAGGGAGTGATTTCAAATGCTTAAGATTGAATGAGGGTCTCTAGAACTGGCCGCCCTATTCAGCCACCTCCTGCGAGCTTGGACGGCCGGGATTGACTGGGAGGGGCCTCGGATGGGCGCCAGGTGGAAGGGGACATCGTCCCAGAGGGCTCGTGAGCCTCAAGCTGGCGAGCCACAGCCTTTGGAAGGCTTTGGGTCAGGATCGACTAAGGGGGACCACCGGAGCTTGTTCTCCATAGGTTCCGACCACCGCCGGCCGAGGTTTGGGTCGGGTTGACCTGGAAAGAAGGATGGAGACATGCTGGAGTCAAGGGTGAGCTCAATTGGGCCTGGGGAGGTCCAATTGTATCATGTGGCTCAGTTTGACCCCAACCTGCTCGGTTCAGGTCGAATTGGCCTCAACCCAGGCTAGGCCAGACCGTGGGCTTGATGTGGGAGATGGTTCTGGGTCTGGTCCACCCAATGCAAGTGGCAATTGGGTTCAATTTAATATGGGCTCAAAGATGGCTTGGGTTGATCCAAATTTGCTCGGTTCGGGTTGAATTGGACTCAACCCAGGCTAGGCTAGACCCTGGGCTTGATGTGGGAGATGGGTCTGGGTCTGGTCCACCCAATGCAAGTGAAAATTGGGTTCAATTTGATCTGGGTTCAAAGATGGCTTGGGTCCATGTGGTTTTGGCTACTTTAAGCTAGCCTAAAGCTTGACCCAAGTCAACCCAAGGCATGGGCTGGTTGGAGGAAGTGTATTGGACCTAGGGCCAGCTGATGGAGGTGTTAGTCAAGTTCAATTTGACTTAGGATAGGAATTGGCTCAATTCCAAGTGGGTCTTAGCCACTTTGGGTTAGCCTAATCCTTGACCCAAGGGAGCTTAATGGCTGGGCTGATCAAGGGAGGTGTATTGGGTCAGGGGGGACCCAATGATACCTTGATTTGGATTCAATTTGATTAAGGTTGAACAATGGCTCAAAGGGGACCTCTCTTTGGGCACTTGGGTCAAGCCAAAAGTCTAAACCAAGTGAGCCCAAGGCTTGGGTCTCCAAGAGAGGTCTCTTGGGGCCCCAAGGAGTCACCCCTTGGGTTCAAATGGGATTGAAATGATCTTGGTCAAAAAGTTTAGGTGGAAGGAGGTATATGGGTCATTTGGTCAACTTGGTTGACTTGGTCAACCAAGTTGACCTAGGGCTAGGAGTTGGGTCTCTTGAAATCAATTTGGTCATATCAGTCTAATGAATGAGGCATCAAAGTGTGGAAGGGTCATTTAGGTCAAAATGACCATTTTGACCCTTAAGGGACCTTAAGGTCAAAATGGGTTGAGTTGGTCAACCAATTTGACCTAAGGTTGGAATTGGATTCAAAAGGTCTCAAACATTATTTGAAAACATTTGAGGAAGATTTCAAGGATTGATGGTCAAAAAAATCCCCCTTAAGGGCATTTTGGTCATTTTGGGTTCGAGTCGCTTTTGGATCAAAATGAATCTGGAAAGATGTAGACTATTGTTCAATAAGTCAAAATCAAGGTGCTAGGAGTGGTCAAAAGGGTTGGAGGGGGCTGCAAGGTCAAATTCCACTAGGTGAAAGACCCAATGGCATGGATTGTAAATATTTGAAGGTTTTGCAACCTTTGGAACTGGATTGAGTTTATGGAGTTAGAGTCCTCCAAATGAGCTCAAATGTGGAGGGTTGACACTAGAGACATGTCACATCAATATGAAATTAATAGACCCTGAATAAGATACAAATTGACTGGGTTTCAAGGTGATGGAAAAATCACTTAGAAAGGGCTTTAGGACCTAAGTCTTTAGCCTAAGGGTTCTAGGTTTGAATTGAATTAAGATCTGGATTGGACCTACAAGCTAGGAACTAGGAAGATCCTACGATCTACAGTCCAAAGAAACTTAAGGTCTAAGGCTCAAGAAGAGGTTGAAAGTGACCTCATACAAAAATGAGGTAAACACACGGCCATCATCAGGGTGATATTAAAGCTAATTTTATTTTCGTAGGAATTTATGAAGCATTTTAAATATTTGGGATCCCTTCCGCTTGATATTAGTTTTCAGCGCGACCATCATCAGGGAATATATGATTGGTTTTTTTAAATATTGTCAACTATGTTCGACCGTTAATAAAGGATCTGGTTTAATAGTTAATTATTATAAGAATGCTAAAATCAAATATTTGTGTTTTAAGATGAATTTCATTTAGTTAGCTTTTATTTTTGATGATTATGTGTTTGTTTATTAATCCAAATTAGGTCAACTCTAGTCCTTTCAAGGAAGAGGTTGAAACTTGAAATATTTGACATGCTTAATATTCTCAGACTATTGAATTTATTGGATTTAGGAATTAGATGTGACGATTGGAGCATATGCGGGGATGATTTTAGTGTATAAATCAGAGCCATTGTAGAGGTATCATTTTATGTCCGCTAGTATAAATGTTGCGGATTCAGTTGCATTGCACTGTGCTATGGGTCATCTATTTCTTTACGTAGATTTGTTGTCATGCATTGCAAGCTTTATCAACGTTATTTACGAGCATGCATGGGACATTTAGAAACTAGCAGCTATGTTGGTAGGTGAATTACACTCAACGTAGATTTTACTGCATTATATGTAGGCGGGTTGTAGTGTTATGCAACGGGTCACTCGCTGCTTCTTGTATATGAGCTATTGTGCAATGATGATCTCCTTCTATTTCTCATAAATATTTGCATTCATCATATGTTGCACTGTGTATGTCTGTAAAGAGTATTATCATTTATGATCAAGTTTAGTGTGTTCATTTGCATACTTATATGTGGGCTACCAGTTGAGCTACTTCATTATTGATTTTGCTATGCATGTTAATTAAAAAATTGCTATATCCATTGCCATCACTTATATACGGACTAATGCACTTTCCCGGCAATTAATTGTTGTTAATTACAAGCATGTTTGTATTCATTTGCATGTGGATTGACATCGTGAACTGATACATTCACTTGCATGTCATTCCTTGTCATTCCTAAGCAAATTGTCAAACATATATTAAGGGTCTTTTATGGCCCAAAGCATAAGTTCATTTATTTATGTTAGTTTTTCATTATCCTGTACATTATATTTTCATTCTTAAGCATCAGATCTATTTCCTTGTGGTCATGTTTGCAATTTCAGTCCCCTATTTATTTTTCTTAAGTTAGACTCCCTCTGATTTTAATTAAGTTCTATTCCTTGCCACTTTAAATTTTGGCAGCCTCCCGGCATCCCTTTACCACGAAGGGTGGTAGAGAGAGCACTTTCCCTTCCAAATTCACCCTGCCGGATCAGACTCAAGGTCGAGGGCTTTGGGGGAGTGAATTGATCCCGATATTGGTCTTCAAGTACCTATTTGTAATTTGGTGCTTTCCCTAAAATTTTGACAGCCTTCTGGCGCCCCCTCCTTATGAGGGGAGGTTAGGGAGGGCACATGCCTTTTTGGATCCGTTTAGTCAAATCAAATCAACAGTTGAGAGCTTAAGAGGATTTAATCGACCCCGGTCTTCCGATCTTCAAATTGTGCGTGACCTGCTAATTTTAAAACACACATTTTTGTCCCCCTTAAAAATCTTACAGCCTTCTAGTGCCCCATCCCCATGAGGGGAGATTGGGCAGGGTTTGGGCAAGGCACTTTCCCTTTCAGATCCTCTCGACCATATCAAACCAATGGGTGAGTGCTTCGATATAATATATATATATATATATATATATATATATATATATATTATATATATATATATATATATATATATATATATATATATATATATATATATGGGGTTGTGCGAGCAATGGGAGTCGCATATATGCGGCTATAGGCTCGAGTAGGATCGACCGAGTAGGCAGATGAGAGGCCGGAAATGGAAGTAGACAGCTGGGCTTGTCATCAACTTTGATTGTGTGGTTGACCTGCGTGTATTAGATATAGAGAGAATGAGAGGTCGGGAAGATCATGGCAGCCAGAGAGGAGGTCGGTTCAGGGTTCACTCAATTGCAAAAGAACGTAACTTCGCATACCTTCTTGTTTGTTTTGTTTCTTTCATTCATCTATACTTTTGAAAGAGTTATGAGGAGAGGAGTGGGATCGTGGTTGAGTGGGGTAGTGGGAGCTAGGGGTGTCAATATTTGACACGACCCGAAAACCTGAACCGAACCCAACCCGAAAATTTTGGGTTAGGGTCAACCCGAACCCGAAACGGGTCGGGTTCAGGTTCAGAATTTCGACCCGTTTCAAAATTGACCCGAAAGTGACCCGATTTTGACCCGAAAACCCGATTTTGACCCGGCAACCCGAGATTAACCCGATTTTGACCCGTTTTTGACCCGAAAAGAAGAGATTGACCCGTTTTTGACCCAAAAATTAGCCATTTTTTTGTTGGAAACGGGTCATTCGGGTCGTGTCGGGTTGACCCGGACCCGAAGCAGGTCAGGTTCGGGTCAGGAAAACTGACCCGTTTTTAAAAACGGGCCGGGTTCGGGTTGACCCGAATAGTGCCGGGTCAGTTTCGGGTTCGACCCGAACCCGACCCGTGACCCGAAATTGATACCCCTAGTGGGAGCCGGTGGTTAGAGGTCTACGATTAACAAATATCCCCCAATAAATATGATTTATGCTTTATAGTAGATCATGTTTGTTGCAAACTAGTCGACCCTGTGGATCTCCAAAATTAGATTTTAGATGTCACCCTGAGGAAAATTAGATTTTAGATGTCACGTTGAGGGTCTTTAAAAAATTTTAAAAGCTAAGCAAGTAGAGTCTATTATTTACCTGATGCTTTGTTTTATTTGGATGTGCTTATTCACCTTATATAACTTGTCAGGTATCAGAATTGTCTTGTTTGTGAGGATTTGAATATATCTTCAACACTAACCTCCAATCTTAATAAATGTAATGATGGAGGTTTCCTAATTTATATTTTTGATTTATCAAGAATAAAACATACCTTTTTCCCTAGTTTAATGCTTTGGCGGGCTTAACAAAGGAGTGTATGCTGGTGACTTAAACCCTCTAGACTTGTTTTAGGTCGATGGCAAATAGCTATCAATCCAAAGCTTTATGCATGATGGTCTTAAATGATGACAATATTCTCTTATTTTGACCTACAGCTTTCTATGAACTGTGATATGACTTCTTCGATCATGAGCTTTATACTTTATCGGACATGTTAAAGAAGAGAAGCTCATTCAATCTTAGCTTTATACTTGATAGATTTATTGAAGGATTAATGCCTCTAACTTGATAGAAGTTTTGATTGTGGCTTAGTATCTTTGAGTTGATTGGGATTCTTCTTCTAGATTTTGCATCTATACATTTGTTAATTGAGAAAATCTTTTGAATATGAATTGCTCTCTTATCAAGTTGGATAAATATTGAAATCAAAAGTATTTGTCATCGAACTAACAAAACAAGTTCTATCCTACTGCGACGTCTTAACATGGCTTGTTGAGTAGGTTAAGTTATCAGTGACTTAGCCATATATAGGCTTGTTGAGACTGGTATTATATATATCTAAGCATTGGACTTTTATTATAATAGCTCATCCTTTTTTAATTTGATTTGTTGATGTTATCAAATCAAAAGTTTCTTCATTTGAACTCAAGCATTTTGGCGGATTTGAAGATACATCTTCATTTTTTTTTTGTAATAATCGCATATTTGCTTGCTTGAAGACACTAGCTACTACCCTAAATTTGTGTAGTTATATTAATAGCATTATTAGTGATTTTAAATATTTATTTGGGGTGATGTTAACCCAAATAAATATTTAAAATGTCATATGTTTTAAAGGAGAATTTCAACTATCATTAGATTTTTGGTATTTTTAAAACTTAAAAATGCTCCTTATCTTGCAGAAGAATTTTAAAGACATCTTAAAAAAATGTATTCTCTCTTTGTAAGGAAATGAACTTCAATTTATTTTTTATGAATGGTATTTCTTCAGATATCTTCCATTGATAGCGAGCATAAGTCATCGACCTTTCATATTAATAAGTTGATAAGCTCCTCCTTGATACACCTCGATAAAAAAAGGGCATTCCTAATTTGGTTCAAAATTACCACTAATTTTTTAATGTGGGGTGATTGGCCTTCTCAGCACTAATACCAATTATACTTCTTGAAATGATTGATAGCGTACCGTACGATTAAAATATTTTATCATTCTTGACTTCTTCTAGTGCATCAAGCTCTTCTATTCATAAGCTAGCATTTTGTTCTTCCGTGAGGTCGTACTGAACAGCTACTTGAAGTAATGGGAACTCAACTTCAAGTGAAACACAACTTCAACTTCAAACACTAGCACATAATGAGTTACTTTTGTTAGTGTCTTGTTTGTAGTATAGTATGCCTATAATACTTTTGCTATCTTAGTATGTCATTCTATTTTATTCTTAATGATGATCTTTTTGAGGTGTTTTACCAACCTTTTATTAAAGGCCTCTGCCAAGCCATTTACCCTTGGATTATATATGAATGAATGATGCCAATCAATTTTATATTGACCAACAAATCTATAAATCTTAGTACTTTTAAAATCTGGGCCTTATCTAAGATTATACAACATGATATAACAAATCTATAAATAATATTATGAGTAAAGAAGTTGATCACATGATTAACAGAGATTTTATTAAATGGAGCTACTTTAACAAATTTGGAAAAATAGTCTATTGCTACTAATATAAATGGTATCCAGCTGATGATGGTGAATCAATTAGCCCTATTATATATATCCCTCAACATTCAAATGGCTAAGACACAACTGTATGGTGTAATAAATTTGGCAGTTGATGTATAATATCTTTATGAATTTGACATTCATGACATTTATCAGCATTATTGGTGTAGTCTTTTACTATTGATGGTCAGTAATAACCCATTCTTTTAATTTTAATGATCATTTTAGGACTTGATTAATGTGCACCATATAGTCTTTCATGAACTTCTGAAATAACTTTATTAACTTCAAGGAGTTTGAGGCTCTACTAGACTTTTTTCTTATAACCATTTCGAGTTTCACTACAGGAAAACCTGTTATTACCGGCGGACGTAATCCGCCGGAAACAATGCACAATCCGACGGAACCGTTAGTTTCCGGCGCATGTTCCGGCGCAAATATCTCCGCCGGTTTATGGTGCGTCGATAATTTGTTTCCGACGTATAATTTGCCCCGGAAACATTTCCGGCGCCGTTTCCGACGCATTACCGGCGCATTACCCGGTTTGTTTGCCGACGTGAAGAATATGAGAATTCCGGCGCCTAATGCGCCGGTATTTACCGTCGTATAATGCGACGGTAATTAACGATGGATAGGTCGCCGTAGTTGCGCCATCGAAATTCCACGGTTATTTTACGACGCAATTCTTGCGCCGGTAATTACCGGCGGAATATCCGCCGGACTTGCGACGGTAGTGGCCGACGGATCATATTCGCCGGTACGTACAATACACTTCGTTGTATCGTCTTTTCCGATGGATTACCGGCGCATAATCCGCCGGAAACCTGTAGCATTGACAAAAAAAAAATTGCCTTCCCAGCCAACAATCCCATTTCCACACCTGCAAACCTATCAATTCTAACACATACAAGTTCCACAACAGGTTCACAACAGTTCCACAACTTCACAATAATTTATAACAGTTTCACAACAGTATTAATACTAAAAATCAACTGATAACATCATATTAAAAGTAATTGTCCAATAACATAAGTTCACATAAAAATACAAGTTCATTTCAACTAAATTACACTACTCTGACTCCGTCGACTCCTCCTCAGGTGGAGCTACGTCTTTTCCACTCAGTTGCTCCCTCATCTTGCACATTTCATCCAGCAACTGATTGTGTTGCTCCGTACTTGTTTGCACCTGTGCTTGCAGTTGAGCTTGAATCTGTGCTTGCAGCTGAGCTTGCCAATCAACTTGTGATTTCCTTACTTGTTTTAGCTCAGCTTGAAGGGCAATTATTTGTTGAGCTTGTAAGGACTCATGCGAACTGGATGCGAAGCTGGATGCAGTAGAGGAGGTCATCCCCTCGTATGCCTGAGCTTGCGCACCTAAGCCATATACTCTACCATGCTGCATTCCTCCGACGGCCTGCGACCACATGCGATACTCAGAATACTCCACAGAGCCGCCAGAAGAGCCCTCACCTGATGCGGCATGAGTCTCTCGAATTCGTGTATATTCCTCCTGTGAAAATCGAATATAAGTATATATATAATTAAACTAAAACTTATAAAATATCAAATATTTATAAAAATATACTTACATGGGCCTTCCTTGCTCTCTCATCAATCCATTGTTGATCCTCCTGTCGCTTATGAGTGCGACTATGCAATTCCACAGGAGTTGGTTCTCTACCAAGTGACGCTTTCTGTTACAATTAAGAGAGTTTTATCAATACTAATTATTAAAAAACAATTTTAAAAAATAATTAAAATTCATTACCAAACGATGCCTGTGCTCAGTATGTGGAACGGAGCCTCCTGTATGAAGTGCACTACCTAAGTCCCCAACATCAGAAGCTCTGTTCTGTCGATTTTGATCCCTCCTCCTAGTGTACTCTTCGCTGCCCCAAGCTGCATTCAACTCAGCCCATATCTCCTCTCCAATCCACAATGGTCGCTTCCCAACCTTTCTAACATCTGTGAACATGTCGCGCATCCGAGTAGAGCCACGCTTCTCAAAATTCTTTCTAATCTTGTCATTGTGTTGGGACAGCCAACAAAACTCTTTATGCAATAAAAAACAATCAATTTACCTTAAGTAAGAAAGAATAAATCATTTAACATAAAAACAAAAACACAGAAATACCTCAAACTCTCTAAACCACATCTCCCGGACTTCTTTTGGGACTTTCTTCCAAGAAACATAAGGAGCGTCAAACCTGCTCCGTATGATGTCCCGTATTTTATGTGTTGGTTGTTTTGATGGATAGAACCTACAAAAATAAAGTTATGTAAAACAAATATAAAATATAAAATAAAACAATTAGTTAGTTTAAAAAAAAGTTACTATACGTACGTGTCACCCTCAGGTGCTATCAACATTCTACCATCTGTCTGTTGCTCTGCTGCAGCTGCTGTCGAAGGTCCAGCTGTTGTCGAAGGTCCAGTTGTAGCAGGCTGATGGGGTGGTGGGGGATAGTATGGTGGAGCATATGGTGGAAATGGATAAGTAGGAGGGGCACCAGCATAAGGTGGGGGTGTGAAGTATGGGTAGAAAGGAGTAGCCTGCCCGAGATTTGGTGAAGGAAATCGAAGGTCCGGTGAGTAGAACTGCGGGCTACTGGCTCCAAGAGTGGGTAAAGGCTGTGTAGCAGGCTGAGGCTGTGTAGCAGGCTGAGGCTGTGTAGCAGGCTGAGACTGTGTAGCAGGCTGAGCCGAGGTGGTCTCCTCAGTACGTAGTGACCTATGTGGTCCAATTGTAGTCTTCTTAGTGCGCCTGTTAAAAATATTTTTTATCAACCCTCTATTAGGCTGCTCCTCACCTGAAGCCATCTGCACATAAATAAAAAAGAAATATTAGAAATATGAGTTATAATAGAAATGGAAATTAACGCAGTGCAGTAGCTAAAAAAAATGGACTGAAGTAAAATACAGGTAAGTAAAAAAAACGAAGTGCAGTAGTTATAAAAAACAGTGAAGTAAAATACAGGGAAGTAAAATAATTTACCTTATGTTGTTAACTCATCATTTGTTGATTCACTTTCATCAGATGATACACTCCTAGCACAATCAGATTCATCATCACTTTCTTCTATGTTTAGATCTACCTCTTCTAACTGCAACTCGCTCTCATTAAATCTGATTTGGTCATCTACATTGATTGGGAGATCTTTTAAATTAGACATAAACTCTTCTTGGTGTGCTGTTGGTATCGTACTGGTTTTCTCAATTACTCCCCTTGGTTTAGTCTTCATAACTACCAGCCAATCCTGTTTGCCTCGTATTCCGCTTGGATAGTTAGCATAATAGACTTGAGTTGCCTGACTAGCAATGATGAAAGGATCAAACTTTGCATATCTCCTAGCCCGCTTTACTTCTGTTATACCGTAAATTGGATGAACTTTCGTGCCTCTATTTGGTACTGGATCAAACCATTCACAATTGAAGAGATACACAATATTCCTCATACCGGGATATTCAACCTCTAATATTTCTTGTAATACCCCGTAGTATTCAGAATCATCGCCTGTATGGGTGTTCCCTCTTACACATACGCCTGAATTTTCTGTCTTCCTACCTTCACACAAATTTTTTGTTTGAAATTTATAATCATTTACCTCAAATATTTGATAGCATTTTACTAATCTATTTGGTCCCCAAGCTAACTCAGATAACCTTGAAAACTGGGAACTGTCTTCAGCGTGTACCTTTAAATGTGACATTGTGTCATTGTTACTAATATTAATTGCAGAAATAATTAACTCATTAAGTAAGAATAATTATTCAAAATATACCGTATTTTTGAACCAAGCAGTGAATTCTTTTTCCACTATCTTCTGGACTTCTCCTTCTTCTGATATACTAAGACCATCAATGAACCTCCTACAAATTCATATCTTGAGTTTAGAAGAAAGTATAAAAGAGAACTAAAAATATAACAAAATGAAATCATACTTACTCGAGATACGGCTCAACTTCATCACAATTAAGCAAGATGTACAATGTGATAACTGTCATCTCTTTATCAGTCAAATAACGCACGGTGCTAGCGCCTAAAGGTTCCCCAATTCCACTAAATACAGATATATTAGAGGATTTACCAACATTCTGAGATGTTGAACTTTCACCTGGTTGAGATATTGTTTCAAAATAATACGAGCAAAACTGAGTAGTCTCGTATGTTAAATATGCTTCACAGATAGAGCCTTCGGGTCGTGCTTTGTTCTTAGCGGTCTTCTTAAGTTTATTTAAATATCTCTCAAAAGGATACATCCACCTATATTGAACAGGTCCACCAACCATAGCCTCATATGGTAAATGAATAGGTAGATGCTCCATAGAGTCAAAAAAGCCTGGAGGAAATATTTTCTCAAGTTGACACAAAATGAATGGAATTTGCTGCTCCATATGAATCAAATTCTCCACATTTAATTTAGAAGAGCATAAATCTTTGAAAAAGACACTTAACTCGACCAAGGGCTTCAAAATCTGATCTGGCAGATAACTGAAAGCAGTGGATAGTAGACATTGCATGAAGATGTGACAATCATGACTTTTCAATCCAAATAATCTCCCTGATCTTATGTCAACACACCGGCTTAGATTGGAAGAATATCCATCAGGTACTCGTAGAGTCTTCACCCATTCACAAACTGCTCGTTTTTGCTCTAAAGTTAATGTGAATGGAGCTTTTGGTTTGAGAAATTTTCCCGCTCCACCATCCTTCAATTCCAAAGCTTTCCTTCTACAAATCTCCTTTAAGTCCATCCTTGGTTTTATATTATCTTTTGATTTCTCTTTGATGTCCATAACTGTATAGAAAATATTATCAAAAACATTTTTCTCTATATGCATAACATCCAAGTTATGTCTAATCAAGTTTGTTCTCCAATATGGCAACGACCAAAAAATACTTTTCTTGGTCCAATTATGGTAGACACCATATTCCCGCAATCTGAACTCAGCTAATCTTGGAGATTCCATTATGGTGGGCAAGAACTCTACTCTTTCAAAAATTTCTTCACTACTGAATCTTGGTGGAGGAGGAATCATCACCATTTTATTTTTAGTAAAAGCTTCTTTATTTCGCCTGAAAGGATGACTTTGAGGCAAAAACATTCGATGACAATCGAACCAACTGTTCTTCCTACCATACTTTAAAGTGAATGATTTTGTATTTTCCAAACAATATGGACAAGCTAACTTGCCCGAAGTGTTCCAACCTGAGAGCATACCATATGCAGGAAAGTCACCAATTGTCCAAAGTAATGCTGCTCTTAGTGTAAAATTCTGTTTGGTGGAGATATCATATGTACTTACTCCTTCTTCCCATAATAAACTTAAATCATCAATCAGAGGCTGTAAGAATACGTCAATCTTTAATTTTGGATTATGTGGCCCTAGAATTATAAGTGACAAAAACATATAAGGAGTAGTCATACATAACTCTGGAGGAAGATTGTAAGGAGTGAGTATCACAGGCCAACATGAGTACGGCGTAGCCGACTGACTGAATGGAGTAAAACCATCTGCGCATAAACCTAATCTGACATTTTTTAGTTCTGCCGCGAATGTGGGATGTGTACGATCAAAGTGCTTCCAAGCCTCTGCTTTTGATGGATGTGTGATAACACCTTCTTGTGGAATGTGATCATTATGCCATCTCATATGTGCAGCAGATCTCATGGATGCATATAGCCGTTGTAGTCTTGGAATTATTGGAAAGTAGAACATCTTACTAACAGACACATCCTTCTGCTTTCTTCTATTTCTAGATTTGGGTTTAAATCTTGGTGCATTGCAATGACGGCATACAGTTTCTGCAATATCTTCTTTAAAGTATAGCATGCATCCATTGACACAATAATCTATCTTTGTGTATGTCAAACCAAGTTTCGAAACTAACTTCTTTGTCCGATATAGATCTGTAGGAATTAAATTATCTGTCGGATTGGTTTCCTTAAGCAGCCCAATGAATTGATTAAAACATTCACGAGCAACATTATATTCAGCCTTGATGCTTAACATCTTCACAACAACAGATAATTCTGAGTGAGTCGTGCACCCTTTCCAGATTGGTTGCTGTGCAGCATGCAATAAATCATAAAAATTTTGTGCCTCCGTATTCGGTAACTCTTCATAAATTCCAGTTGCATCATGAACTAATTCCTCAAGATTTGGACGGATATTTTCAGCCTCAGCAACATTACTACTTGTAGAAGGACCGCATTGATAATCAAATTGTGGCTCATACTCACCATGACATGTCCAATACCAATACCGTGGCATAAATCCTCTGCGATACAGATCAACAGTTACGTCATTTGGTTCTAGGATCACTAGATTTTTGTGTTTAGAACATGGACATCGAAACTTTCCTTCAGATATAAAGATCGGCAGCTGTTTCGCTTGCTGAATGAAAAAGTTCACCCCATTGATGAATTCATCTGTTAATGTCTTCCGACTTTGAGATAATCGGTTATACATCCAACTTCGTTGATTTCTAATATCCATTCCTATAGCAAATTAATGTCTAGTGATAACATCCATGACTAAAGCAAAAAGATATTTCAAATTTACCTTCAACTCCCTCTCTAGTCTTATCAACAAGAAGAATATCATCAACAAAAAGCATGCACCAAGGTATATCCTCTAGCAAATGTCTAGTGATAACATCCATGACTAAAGCAAAAAGATATGAAGACTTAAGCTTACCTTCAACTCCCTCTCTAGTCTTATCAACAAAAAGAATATCATCAACAAAAAGCATGCACCAAGGTACATATCCTATAGCAAATTAATGTCTAGTGATAACATCCATGACTAAAGCAAAAAGATATTTCAAATTTACCTTCAACTCCCTCTCTAGTCTTATCAACAGGAAGAATATCATCAACAAAAAGCATGCACCAAGGTATATCCTCTAGCAAATGTCTAGTGATAACATCCATGACTAAAGCAAAAAGATATGAAGACTTAAGCTTACCTTCAACTCCCTCTCTAGTCTTATCAACAACAAGAATATCATCAACAAAAAGCATGCACCAAGGTACATATCCTATAGCAAATTAATGTCTAGTGATAACATCCATGACTAAAGCAAAAAGATATTTCAAATTTACCTTCAACTCCCTCTCTAGTCTTATCAACAAGAAGAATATCATCAACAAAAAGCATGCACCAAGGTATATATCCTATAGCAAATGTCTAGTGATAACATCCATGACTAAAGCAAAAAGATATTTCAAATTTACCTTCAACTCCCTCTCTAATCTTATCAACAAGAAAAATATCATCAACAAAAAGCATGCACCAAGGTATATCCTCTAGCAAATGTCTAGTGATAACATCCATGACTAAAACAAAAAGATAGCAAAAAAAAAAATGCAATACCTTGGTGCATGCGAAGTTCGATTGAGAGAGAGGGAGATGCTCGGCGGTGGGCGACCAGGAGAGAGGGAGATGCTCGGCGAAGTCCGGTGACCGTCGGCGGCGAAGTTCGATGACCGTCGGCGACGTCAATCTTCGGCCAGCGACGAACGTCGACGGAGGGCGACGAACGGCGACGGGCGAAGGAGGCGAGGTGAGAGAGAGTAGCGAAAAGAATGACGGCCCATAGGGCTCCGATTCGCATTTTAGGACTTTTAGCGGCGGCGTTTCCGGCGGTACCTCCGCCGGTAATGTTACCGGCGGACAATGCGCCGGATATTTTTCGTTGAGTTTAAATAAGCCGGCGCATAATCCGCCGGAACGGTTTCGTTGAGTTTAGAAGAACGTTTCCGCCGTAATCTGCGCCGGAAATAATCCAGAGCCCTTTTCACCGGCGGTATTTCCGGCGCAATTGGCGCCGGTAACTTTCCGGCGTCGGTTCCGCCGGAAAGAACGCCGTAAACGTTATGTCGCATCATTCCGCCGGAACCTGCGCCGACAATGCCGGCGCAGAAAAATCCGCCGGAAATTCCGACGGTAATCACGTGTTTTCCTGTAGTGTTTGTCTGATTGGTTTTGAAGAATAATTTTTTGGAGATGTTGAGGGACAACCAAAGTTGCATTCTGTTGGCTTGAATTTGGTGATCCCTCTACCTACGGGTAGTGCAGAATTGTTGGCTCTTGTATTCAATTAGTATGAACATCAATCAATATAGACTCGTCGTTCATGCTTTCCATTTCTTTTACTAATTTAGCTAAGTCTTCTTTACTATTATGAGCTCAAGAGAATTAAATTAGTGTAACATTTTTTATTTGATTCATTAAGTCGAGAACCCACCTATGATAGTAAGTTAGTCCAATCTTGCCTATTTTATAAATACCTAGTACTTGAGTTATAATGAGTTGAAAATGACCAAAAACTATGAGGTTTTGAATTTTCATCAAAATAGTGATTTCGAGACCTGCTAGTAATTCTTCATATTCTACTTTATTGTTAGTTTTGGGTTCCGTTAAACCAAATGAATATCTTGTTATTCCTCCATTAGGTGCTATGAAGATAAGATAGATATCAACTCGTGCTTTAGGGAGGTTCGGAGGTTGGGCGGGTTTAATTGATGATGCACCATTAAAGTATATTTTCCATTTTTTTTATTTCTCTTTTTTCTAGAACAACTAGAATTTATTCATCGGGTAGATTGTCAATGAGCGGTGAGTCTACAAGAATAGAATGTACCACGAGAAAATCTTCTAAGACTTGCCCTTTTACTATTTTTGTGGAACATATGTGATATCAAAATGCATGAGTATCACTACCCATTTAGCAAGGCGGCCTGTCAACATTGGTTTTTTCATCAATAACTTCAATGGATCAACCTTTGATATTGAAGTGACTTTATGATAAAGCATATAATGACGGAATTTCTAGACATTGAAAATCAATGCCATATAGTGATTCTGAATTTAGGAATAATACATCTTTTCTTCAAACAGCCTTTGACTGATGTATTATCCTTTTCTTCTTCATTATCTTGAGCTATTAATGCTCTAAGGGACTCTTCCAGCACTGCGGTGTATAGTATAAGAGGCTTCCCTTGAATTGGTATTGCAAGAATAGGCAGGCTTAAGAGATATATCTTGAAAATATTCAAAATTCTCTTGGCATTCATCACCCTATTTGAAGTGGATATCTTTCTTCATTAGCCTTGCAAATGGTAGACATCTACCTGACAAGTTTGAGATAAACCTTCATTTCAAAGCAAGTTCTCCCTGTAAGGAACGAAGTTGAATGAGGCTCTTTGGAGGTGGCATTTTCATAATCTCCTTGATTTTGTTGGAATCAATCTCAATCCCTCTATATTGTACAATATACCAAAGAAATGTTTTTGAGAAAACTCCAAAAGCACACTTAAGTGGGTTCATTTTGAGATTGAAATCCTTTTAAATATAATTATCAAATCTTTAAGGTAATCTTTTTTATCTGTACTTTTGAGAACAAGATCATCCACAAAACATTCAACCTTCTTATGGATAAGCTCATCAAATATATGTATCATATCCCTTTGGTATGTAGCTCCAACATTCCTCAAGTCGAAGGACATGACAATGTAGCAGAATATGCCAATTCGAGTCCTAAAAGATGTATGATTTCATCTTCATGTGTTATTTTGATTTGATTATATCCTCATAATACATCCATAAATTAGAATATATCATAGTTGGAAGTATTATCAACAAGCAATTCTAATATTGAAAGTGAAAAGTCATCCTTTGGACACGCCTTATTAAAATATCAAAAGTATATATATATATATATATGAATTTGACCATTCTTCTTTTTCACTGAAATAATATTAGCTACACAATCAGCATATTTTTCTTCTCAAATAAAACTTGTTTCGATAAGCTTTTTTTTTATCACTTGTTCCTCCATTTCAACCTTATTTGCCTTAGAGATTATTTAATAGATATTGCATTGGGTTGGATAACTAATCTATGAACAGCTATGTTAAGGGATAAACTGAAAATTTCATCATATGTCTAAGTAAAACAGTCTTTGAATTCATTGAGTAATGCTTTCATCTATTCAACTTTAATATTAAAAAGAGAACTATAAAGGTCAAGAGAATACTACAGGAAAATGGCTCATTACTGGTGATGGAAATCTACGGTAATAAGGGAAATTTGACGGAAATCTCTTTTTTTCTATCAAAATTCTGACAAATTCACAAATTACGGTAATTCATGCATAGGTAAAAAAAATTCCAATGGAATATTTTTCGCCAAAAATTTTCTAAAAGATGTATGATTTCATCATCATGTGTCATTTTGATTTGATTATATCCTCACAATACATCCATAAATGAGAATATATCATAGTTGGAAGTATTATCAACCAGCAATTCTAATATTGAAAGTAAAAAAGTCGTCCTTTGGGCACGCCTTACTGAAATATCAAAAGTTTATATATATATATATATATATGTATATATATATATATATATATATATGTATATATATATATATGTATATATATATATATATATATATGTATATATATATATATATGTATATATATATATATATATATATTTATATATATATATATATTCTTCTTTTCACCGAAATAATATTAGATATACCATCAACATATTTTTCTTCTCGAATAAAACTTGTTTCGATAAGTTTTTTTTTTATTTTTTATCACTTATTCGTCCATTTCCAACTTTATTTGCCTTAGAGATTGTTTAATAGATATTGCATTAGGTTTGATAACTAATCTATGAACAGCTATGTTAAGGGATAAGTTGGAAATTTCATTATATGTCTAAGTAAAACAGTCATTGAATTCACTGAGTAATGCTTTCATCTATTCAACTTTACCCTCAAAAAGAGGAGCACTAATAAAGGCCGAGCGAGTACTATAGGAAAATTGCTCATTATTGGTGATGGAAATCTACGATAATGAGGGAAATTTGATGGAAATCTCTTTTTTTCTATCAAAATTCTGATGAATTCACAAATTATGGTAATTCATGCGTAGGTAAAAAAATTCCAACAGAATATTTTTGCCGAAAATTTTTTCGACATACATTCCAATGCAATTTCAATGAAGAAAATGTGGGGAATACGTCGTCTTCGTTGGATGGATTCTAACATTACATCCACTAGTATTTTTAGCGTAATATTGTGCTGGTAGCGCCAAAGGATATTCGGTCGCTAACTACGCCAGACAATTATCGACGAATACAACGGATGAATAATGCGCTAGAAATTCTAACGTAAATGATACACTTGAAATCGATACATGATTCGTCATATCATCGTTTTTGGTGGATTTGCGACGTATTATCCTTTAGAAACTTGTAGCAATAATAAACATAAAACAGTCTTTCCTCTCAAGAATCTATTTTCTACAATACAACATGCATGTAGTAATTGAACAACATCACTAAATATTAAACATTAAACAACACCTAATAATCATAGCCATACATTCGAAATATTGAACAATCAACCAAATAGTTTAAAATAAAGTTAGATAGTTTGTTCGTTGAAAAGTACACAAATGTCCAAAAACAAATAAGTAAAGATGAAGTTGAAAAAATTAAACAACATCTAATATGAATTTTGTCGACTCGTCCTCTGCTGAAGCTTCCTCCTTTTCACTATCCTTTCTACTGAAATGCTCCCTCATTTTTTTTATTTCATCAAACGACTGATTGTGTTGCATCTGCATTTGTATCTATATCTGCATCTGTATCTGCATCTGCATTTGCATTTGATAGTCAGGTTGTGATTTCCTTACTTGCTCTAGCTTGAATTGAATGGAAGCTACCTATTGGCTATATATGGATTCCTAGGAACTTGGTGAGAAGCTAGAGCCATCAGAGGTCATCCCCTCGTATGCATGGGCTTGCGAGCCTAAACTATAAACCCTATCATGTTGCATTCCTGAGAGCATACCAGATGCAGAAAACTCACTAATTATCCAAAGTAATGCTACCCTCATAATAAAGTTTTGTTTGGTCGATATATCATATGTACTTACTCGCTCTTCCCATAATAAATTTAAATCATTAATTAACAGTTGTAAGAATATATCAATCTTTATTTTTGGATTATGTGGCCCTTGAATGATAAGCGTTAGAAATATGTAATGAGTAGTCATACACAACTATAGGGAAAGATTGTAAGGGGTGAGTATCATATTCCAACATGAGTAAGGTGAAGCAGACTAGTTAAATGGAGTAAATTCATCTGCACATAAACCTAATCTTATATTTTTTTAATTATGTGGCAAATGTGAGATGTACACGATCAAAGTGTTTCCAAGCCTCTGCTTATGATGGATGTGTAATAACATCTTCTTATAAAATGTATTCATTATATCATCTCATATGTGCAGTGGATCTCATGGATGCATATAACCATAATAGTTTAGGAATTATGTGTAAGTAAAACTCCTACTGACAGGTATTTCCTTTAGCTTTCTTTTCGTTCTAGACTTTAGTTTAAATCTTAACGTATTATAATGACGGCAAGCAATCTCTGATAAATCATTTTTAAATTATAATATGCATCTATTGACACAACAATTTATCTTTGTGTATGTCAAACCAAGTTTGAAAACCAACTTCTTTGCCCGATATAAATCTGCATAAATTATGTTATCTGTAGGGTTAGTTTTCTTAAGCAACATAATGAATTGATTAAAACATTCACGGGGGACATTATATTCTGCCTTGATGCTTAACATCTTCGCATCAACGGATAACTCTGTGTGAGTGGTGCATCCCCTCCATATTGATTGTTGGATAGCATGCAACAAATCATAAAATACCTTATGTTATTTAGGATTTATGTAAATTTTGGGAAGGTAGATGTGTTTTTAGATAAGACACTACCAAGAGATTTCACCCTCATTTTGTGAATCTCAATTCTTGTTTCTTATAGGCGCAAGCTCCTAGTTAATTACCCCTCCTTATAATGAGAGAGAACTTTTGATTAAGGTTAGTCGTAAGATAGGTTGCATAGGTTGCATATCAGGCGTATAATAGCAATGATTTTAAGGTTTGCATTTGGATTTGAATTTTGGAGTTCAAGATTTGAATTTTAACACCATATACTTAAAACATATGATGGGGGGATGAAGATGAGCCTGATCAAAATCCCATGGTTTCATCTTCCCATGCTATCATAGTCCCTAGTATATTCAATTAGAGGATGTAGCCAACGCAATCTGACAAAAGGTATTTTATCGACAGTCATTAGTTGCTTAGTCCAAAAATACTTTGTAGACCTGAGATGAATATTTGTCGAAAGGGTTAGATCTGAATACACCTTAGCTAACAGAGGGCTTTGTGTCTATCGAATATACCTTATGATTCATTACTAAAGGGTTTGATGCCATTAGGAAACATATGGGTTTTGGTCGTGATCGTAATTTAATAATGCATTTTTATGACAAAATTATATGATCATATGACACATGTCATGTCCTTGTTGGCAAGAAACTATTAGAGGAATTGAATCTTAGTGATACACCTGACATGACATTTGCTCTTTATAAGATGAGGTTAATTTCAAATTTATCACCCTAGGAAATGAATGATTGGACGGTTACTGGAGGAAGATCGGGTCGGAGGTGAAGAGTCAAGCAGGTGGCAAAAAGTTAGGCTTGAGCAAACCTGGCTTTGTTGTGGGTAGGAGACGGAAGGCTAACTAGGGCTGCGACTTATGTGTAATGGATCAAGAGGGGCAACCGTTTGGTGCAGATTAAGTGGCTAAACCGCGTGCATGTTGAGGTTGGAGGGTTGGTCGGTGTGGCTGGGTTTGAATTCGGACGGCAAGGTCGGAGGGTTATGAGAGTAATCGGAGTCGCATATACGCAGTTGTAGGCTCTAGCGAGATTGACTTGGTAGGCGAATTGGAGGTCAGAAACAGAAGCGGACGGCTAGGCTTGTCGTCGGCTTCGAGTATGTGGGTGACTTGCATGTTTTTTAGCACAACAAGGATAGGAGGTAAGGAAGGTAGCAAATTTAGATGGAAGGCCGATTTGGGGTTCAGTCGATTGCCAAAAAATGTAAGTTTGCATACCCTTTCTGTTTCTTTCTTTCGTTCTTCTACACTTGAAAAGGAGTACGTGGAGAAGAGTGGGATCATGGTTGAGTGGGGTAACGGGAGCTGGAGGTTAGAGGTCTACGGCCAATAATGAATAAAATATTTTGATTATAAATAGGAAAAATTTTAAGAATAAATGAGATTATAAATTATATTAACAGTTTAAGCATGATTAAAAAAAATTAAATATAGGCAAAATCGCTTATTTAACAGGCGACTTATACTGACTAAGATTAGTTGAGTCAAGTAGTCGTTATGCTGAGTAGACAAAGAAATGATAAATATTAATAAGTTGCCCAGATAATGGGCTACTTATAAGTCCCCCATTAAATGGGCGACTTAGCAGTATTATTAAAAAAAATTAAAGAGTAGCTTTTAAAAGTTTTTAAAAAAAATTCTACAATTGGTGCAAGAATAACATGTAAATCGAATTTTTTCTGACTATAAGATTTGATATTAGATTTAACACTCATTAAATAATTATTTTTTTTAAATTAGATTTAATAATAAAAAGATTGGCACCACAAATGTATGTATTAGTTATATATACTAAAAATAATGTAAATATTAATTAGTATTTAATAAGTATGATTAGAGTTAATGAGTGTTTCATTATAAATATAAGAAAAAGTTTAAAATTAACAGAAAAAAAAAAGTTTAAAATTAACTCACATGCATTTTACTAGTCAAGTAAAAAAGATTCATAAATAAAATGGTAATAATTTAAATAATCCATAACATAAGCATAATGAAATACATAAAAGGATGAACTAGCATCGCCTATGTGGCCTCTATGACAATGCATCAGTGCCTGGAGTATAATGTTGTGGAGGTCGTCGTGGCCTTTGACGTAACAAGTGCTATTCCTCCATAGTAACTTCTTCCTCATCTATGTTATATGTATGAAGGGAGCTTGGTATAAAATCTGGGATAAGGTATGCATCCAAATCCGCTAGCACCTGGTTACTGAATAGGTCCCCAAAGGGCCTTTGATCATAATAAGATGAGGGTCTAGCATATCCACTATAATGCTAAGGAGCGTCATGGGTCATGAAAAATGGTGTATCATGCTCACTTATATCGTCAAAGTATCCTTGATCTTGAATATACAACTGCATGCGCAAACCACAGCAAAGCTCTGCCACTGTATTTATGTCCCTCTATTGTTGTGTATCATTTATATCATTGAAGTGTTGTCGCAAAGCATGTTCAGTACCCAAGAAAAAATCCCTCTGAATTACCAAAAAAATTTTGTTATTATTTCACAAAAAAAATTATCTAAGAAATTTATAGTATGTTTAATTTGAACCTACCAGAAGGTGCTCAGAGGGAGCTCTAGGATATGCCATTGTGGGAGGCTCAGGTGCCTTCAACATGTATAGTGTTGCCCATGACTTGTACCACTGTATGTAGTGATAAATCGAGTAGTTATTGTGCTGGTCAAGGAGGTCCCTTGTAACTTTATATCCACGCCTGCTCTCCTATATGGCAATGTGTGATTGGTGGTACAACATCCAGTCTATGTCTGGTTTCCCACAACCATCTACAATTTTGAAGCTTGGTTCCATTGGTTGGACATTAATAGTTGGGCACAATCCAAACTATCGTAGTACTCTATCTGGCAAGTGCCACTCAACCCTCTTTTAACAAATTAGAGGCACTCGTGTAGTCCAAATATCCTCTCCTGATAGACAAATCTGTGCAGCCTCAGCATGAATATCAGGCATGTATGACTGCCAAATTACCTACGTATTCAATAATAACTTAAATGAATTGAAAATAACAAGTTAATTTTTCATTTCAAATCTTTAGGAAGATACATGACTATCAAGTAAATCATCGAGCTCACATCTATAACTAATGATATTTCCAATGGGCAACTCTCTTAGTCGATCCTCATTCCACCTATTACATTTATATTGTAAATAAATAATATTTCATTGCATGTAGTATTAAAAAAAATCATTAAATTAGATTATTTCATACCTGAATCCAACACTAAGACCATGGAGTTCTACTAGAAAGGGAACACGAAGCAGTGGTCGTCCTACATGCAGATGCTCCCAAGCACAAATTTGTAACAAATGAATGCATCTAGCTATGTTGGGCCTACTAGGCCGTGTTGCTTCTCCCAACTCCCTATACAAATGGGCTAACATTGCTCCTCCAAGAAAGTATGTACTAAAAACTACCAAATCCTCCATATAATAAGGTATTGTAAATGTATCTCTGAACCTGAAGTTTCTGGGAGAATATGACAACCCAATATGAACAATATGTAAGCCCAAACATGCCTCCAAAAATCCATATCATTCAAGTCTAAGTAGGAGTCACGCCAAAACATCCATCACAACCATCTAAGGGGAATACAAGTTTGTGCATGTGCTTGTCCCATACAAAACCTTGATGTGATGCGATGATCGAATGGGTCACGGTATAGAATATATAGCAGTGGATGACTCCTAAGAAGGTCATTATAGCAGTCTGGCCAGCTAAGCCAATGTCTCCCAGCTCCAACAATAGCATGACCTACCAAAGCTGGACCATCTATATGGACACCCAAAATCATAGCAACATCCTGCAAAGTAATGGTCATCTCGCCAATTGTTAGGTGGAAACTGTTTGTCTGAGGTGACCACCGCTCCACCAAGGCAGTCAACAGATGGTGGACCATCCTTAAATATCTCATTTGACTTACACAATCTAGCCCAACCATTCTTAAAGCATCCATAAATCTTGAGCAATTCACCGGTCATTCTTGCACCATTGGAAGATGTGATGATGCTTTCAATATTGTTCCCTACAAAGACATTTAATTAGTAACATGTAACATAAACATTCAATATAATCATAATAAGTTTAATCAATTTTGATGTTCCCCATCAGGATGCGCTGCTCTATTTGTATCATGTAATGAAGCAATGTTAGGATGGAGCTGAGTTGGAGGTGGTGCATCACTACTACCCTCTCCTGAGGGCTCATCAGTGCCCCGTTTCTTTCTACGGCATCGTTGGTCATTTGTCATTTAACTTGAAAAAATAACAATAATTAAGAATACGCACACTAAGCAATCAAATATATAAATTATACAATGAAATCAACATCAACAACAAAATTATACAATCGCTATTAACATTAAAAAGTTGAGTTTTTTATCACCCATGTCTAAAAAATCGAAAAATGTTACAACAAAATTATATAATCACTATTAACATTTATTTTTTAGTTTCTTTCCTATCCAAAACTGTTACATCAAATTATTATAGTAGGTGAATCCACCTCACCAATCTAGGTTTGGTTTAGTGACTTTCTTTATCATAAGTTTTGTAATTGCTAAGTGATTAATATAAACAATTAATTTAAATAATAATCAAATATGATCTAAACTTGCTAAAAGTAAAAAAATAATTGCTACCAATTCTTTTCATTAGTTACATAATTATATTGTGACAAATTTAAAGTTCTACTAGCATAAAAATTATATTGAATACATTATCTTTCTTTTGACTAATAATAACACCAGCAAGAAAATCACTTTCATCACACATAAATAAAAAAGGTAAACACCAATCAGGAGCAGTATGTTTACCTCTAATCCTTCTTTAGAAATTTTGGTCCTTAAGATAATTCCCTTGGTCAACATAAATTGACATTTCTTCCAATTTATAAAATTTTTGTTTCTACACACCTTTCTAATACAAAAGTTAAATGATCAAGAAAGGAATCAAATAGAATAGCAAAATTAGAAAAGTCATCGATGAAGATTCTAATGCCCAAACTGCACTAATATTTAGTGTATGTTTTTATGTTCAAACTACACTAAAAGATTTTAATGCCCAAACTGCACTAGAAGTCGTGGATATTCTACTTAAATACATGCGCTATTACAACAATTTACATATGAGATCCTAATTCCTGTGACCAAATCTAGTTGGGCAGGTGGCTCGGTTATGTCTAACTAAGTGGCAAGCTCCGCAAACCCTGTTGCTCTGTGGTGGTGTCTCGTCCATTATATTGCGATACCAATTAGTCCTTGGACGTTCAGATCGCCTTCGGTAGTTTGGAGGGAGAAGCAATATCAGGCCTGTATTGGGGTCATGCTCTCCCCATTCTTCCTTATTGGGGATATGGTGAAATTCTGCATAATAACTTAATTTGTAGTTGGTGTTCGTGTAGTAGGGAGAAACATAATCAAAATGCATTCGTCTTAACATTGCTATACAACATACCACATGTGCACATGGTATATGATATAGTAAAGGTTTCCCACAACTGCACTTGCACCTCCTCCAGTCAAGTAAGTCGACATGATATAATCTAAAGGAAATGTCAACAACTTGAAATTCATGCAAGTTAGGACGGATTGGTTCTAACATTCGTCTGGCCTCCTCCTCAACCCTTTTTAGTGATGTTTGTATACGTGGAGAAAAGAAGGTATTATTTTGTTATTTTATTATTTTGTTACCCTCATGAACATTGCAATAATGTTATAGTAGATGGCTGTAATCAAGGCTTGAATTGGCAATCCTCATGCTCGCTTCAAAACTCCATTAAAAGACACAGTTGCATTAGTTGTCATTACACCATATCTAAATCAATCATCATTTGTTAAAGACCATCGGCTAACATCTCAATCCACGGACCACTAGTCGATGTCTACTTTGATCCTCTTCATATCTTCCATATATCTATTAAAAAATCTTTTGTCATCTGTATTTCCAGCTGCATACATTTTTTTGGCACAAAAAATTGTACATCACCTAACACCATTTGTCGTATTTCTTTCTTGAAATTCTCACGTAGATGTCTTAAGCAGTGCCGATGAACAACATTAGAAAAAATTTCCCTACAACCTCGGACCAAACCAGCATGCCTGTCTGATATGATACAGAGATTATGCATGTTCGTAAGCACAAGGAGGAGCTCATTAATTTGCCTCAAAAAACATATCCATAATTCGTTACACTCTGACTTAACTATAACAAATGCAAGTAGAAATAGACCATTATTAGCATCCATGCTGATGGCAGTTAATAATGCCCCTCGATATTTATCGAGCATGAATGTGCCATCAAGACAAAAAAGTGGCTGACAATAAGTCCACCCAGTAATAAAAGGACCAAATGCCCAAAATTGTCTTTGAAACCTATTCGTCCGTGTGCTTTGAATTCTATATACCATTCCCGACATTGTAGAGACAACAACATCCATGAACAAATTGAGAGTACAATAAGACTCCTCCCAACTATCAAAAACAACTTTAATAGCCTTCCGCCGAGCATCCCAAGCCTTCATGTATGACACTTTAATATTGAACTTCAATCCTATATGACTAATTATCTCCCTTGGCTTCAAGTCCATCTACTTTCTAATTATGGGTAAAATGTGAAAACTTATAAACTGTGAGTTGCACTGACGGTGGCCACTTTCAAGAATTGGAGAGACGTATATATGTTGGTTCTTTATAGATGAGATTTTCCATATACCGCCTAAGTGTTTACTCTAAGCAGAATGAAGCCGCCATAGGCAAGGATATACCGGGCAATCATGCTTTGCACAAGCAACTGTAAATTTCTTTGTATTCGTTGCGATGACAATATATTGCACATTATTTTTAATTGACAAGCCTTGTAATGCAAATTGCATATTAGTCTTTCTTGTAAAGCACATTCCTTCAATTAAGTCATTAGAAATCGAGAATTCATCCTCTATTATCACCGCATCATAAACATTATCAAAGTCAACTTCCTGATCCCATTATTGTGTAGTCCTACAAGTCTCAGCATAGTTATTATTTGCCACCATTGTATCCTCACAGCCGACTGATCTAGAACAGTAATCTTGGATGGCATTTTAAATCTCCTCATTATCAACTGCAACTCCATCATTAACCACTGGTAAAAGATCAGCACCATCATCATTAGAGCACTGCTCACTAGATCCACTACTCAATGATATGAAGGGACTGAATGTGTAGACAATACTGGAGGTTCCTGCGTCTATTGGTTCTCTGTATCACTACATTGAAAATAATATTTATCATTTATTAATCAATAATACAAATTTCTACATAATTATTAGTGATATGCGATATAGGAAACTCACTAATGATGGGCTTCTTCTACTGCTTCTACCCTTGAAGGACTAGTAACAACATCAACTCTTTCAACTTAGGTTGAAGTTGCATATCTTTATGAATTTGGAGGCTTGGTGTTATCTTCACTCACATTAATCTCTTCGACATTAACATATATGATGAGAAATTATGTTTCAGCCTGACATAATAAAACTTTACAAACATCATCATCTCCAACATGTGAAGCGACAAACTCATTTCCCACAGGCACTCGACAGATTAAGTTCACAGAAAATTTTGTAGGATCATACTTAAGTGCTCTAAGTATCCTTAACTTAAGATGCTCTAAATTTATATTTCTCGGCACATGTAAGAGACGATTCCTACCCACAGAATAACTTGGTGCGAATTTGTCATCCACTTGTAACTCACCTCCATGCAGTAGCATGAAGGTTGCACCGTGTTCACTCATTATTGAACTCGTACGTTCCACTAAAAAAGATGAACAAATAATAAAGTCTTAATATATGTTTATTTTAATTTCTATTATTTCTAAATCCTAAACCTAAGTTATAAAAATTATAACTTACATTAACATGAGAATATCATAATGAAATAATACATTAATTCAATTATGACATAAACATATTTAAATGATTAGTATAATATGAAAATATGAAAAAATTATTATTACAACAAATAATTAAAAATTAAAATAAATTTTAAAAATTTTACCTCTTTCCAAACACATGTAAAATTAACCCAAATATTTACTTGAACATATACTAACTTTAAAATATAATGAGCATTGCTCAATAACAAAATATGAAAAAATTAAAAAAATTTGTATCCAACCTTCATCTTCTCCATCCCAAAATAACCCAAAAAATAAGTATATTTACAGCACAAATTGTACTTTAAATATATAATTCAACCCTAAATTATAGATCTACAAAATATTTAAAATATTCACATCCTAAATGCAGAAATCTATACTTATCGCAAACAAATTTTGAAATTAATTCAACAAACAAAGAGATTTACATAAAAAATTAGAGAAACAGTCCGCAAAACATAAATCTTTACTTATCTAAGCAAAATAAACACCAATCAACACGTATTTAACTTAATTAACATAAAATACATAAATAAAAACTTACCTTACCTGATGCCGGCGAAGAACCGAAGAAGCTGCGAAAAATGGCAAAGAGGGAGAGGAATGGATCGGGAAAGTAAAATTCAAAAATTTATCTAATAATAAAAATTTATCTAATAATAAGGGAAAGTCAGAATTTTATCTAAGGATAAGTCGCCCGTTAAACGGGCGACTAACTTCAGGTCATCTAATTGCCACATCATCTGTCATGTTGTTCTTTGGATTAGACATAAGTCGCCTTTTAAACGAGCAACTTTGCCTATTTTTAAATTCTTTAAACGCTATGCTTAATCTTATAGTTAGCTCGCTAATTATGCTTACTTTGAAAAATTGCCCTTATAAATAAGCAAACTTCAGAGCTTACATTCACCCAATATCTAATTTTAAATTTTTTTTTAATCATTTTAATTGTAGATTTTTTACATTTAGAAATTATGGTCATAGTGCAAGATCTAATGATTTATTAGGGCCAAATTATTATGAGAATTCCTAGAAATTAATAGATTAACTTAATGAATATTAAGCATTTGTTTGGGACAGCTTTCTTACTACTTAATGCAGCTTTTTAGTATAAAAATTTTAATTTATATACTAAAAAAATTTCTTAAGAAGCAGTAAGAAAGTTGTCTCAAACAATGCCTAAATGGCAAGTACATGTAAATTACTTTATTTTCTTTTAGGACACTTAATTGGATCAATTAATGTAAATTCATACACATATCACATACATAAACTTTAAGCCCAAAATTTCTTGGTTGATAGCTAAAGCTTCCAACCAATAGATAATTATCAAAAACTTCTTAGTTGATAGCTAAACCCCCCCAAGCAATAGATAATTACATAACTCCACCTCATCTAGTATAGCCTTGATTGTAACAAAGGATCATCCTATCATTATAATAAATACTGAGCATTTATTTAACCATTATCATTATGATTAAATTAGATGTATAATTATGTAATTACATGAGTCGAAAATATCTTTTTAATTATCATCATCTTTAGTTGAAAATTCTATGGAACATTTTTCTCAACTAATTAGATTTTTTAAGTGAATTTGCATGCTAATTACAGTACTTTCTTACGAAATGAAATAATAATTATATGCGCATAATGTTCTGCAAATAAACAAAAACATAAGCTATCAAAGGTGTTTGGTAAAATAGGATGGCGATTGATGGATCATATATTCATATTTGGGCTTGCTTGATAGAAAATTTAAATCGGAATATTCTAATTAAAATTTGACCGTGATAATTTTTATTATCATTAAATTTATTTTCATAGGAATTTATGACACATTTTAAATATTTGAGGTCCCCTCCGCATGAGATTAGCTTTCAACACAGTCATCATCGAGGAATAGAAGATTAATTGTTTGAATCTTGTCAACTTTGTTCACCCGCAAATAGAGGATCAAGTTTAATAGTTGATTAATATATGAATGCTAAAATCAAATATTTGTGTTTTATGATGAATTTCATTTAGATAGCTTTTGTGTTTGATGATTATGCATTCATTTATTAATCCAAATTAGGTCAACTTCAATCCTTTCAAGGAGGAGGATGAAACTTGGAATATTGGATTTACGAATCAAATGTGACAATTGAAGCATATGCTTGAATGATTTTAGTGTATAAATCAGAGTCATTACAGAGGTATCGCCTTTTATCTGCTTGTACAAGTGTTACAGATCTGATGGTGTTGCGTTGTGCTGCAAGTCATCCGTTGCTTTATGTTGATAGACTGTTCGTGTATTTCAAGATTTGTTAACTTTATTTGCAAGCATGCAATGGACATTTAGAAACCACCAGTTATTATATGTAGACGAACTATGCTCAACGTGGATTTTACATTGTCTGTAGGCGGTCGTTGTGCTGTGCTACGGTCACTCGTTGCTTCTTGCAGACGAGCTATTATTCACTGATGAATCTCTTATAGTTTCTCATAAATAATTTTATTATCGTATGTCGCACTATGTATGTATGTAAGAAGTATTATTATTTACGCTACTAGTCTAGCTACATTCAGTTTTGATTTCCTTATGCATGTTAACTTGCAAGATGCTATATCCGTTGACATCACTCGTAAACAGACCTAATGCACTTGCCCGTTAGTTAATTGTTGTTGATTACAAGCATGTTTGTGTATTCATTTGTAAGTGGATTGACATAATTAACTGACACATTCACTTGCATGTCAATGATGTCATACTTGTCATTCGTAAGCAAAACGTCGAACATATATTAAGGGTCTCTTGTGGCTCATAGGTTCCAAGTTCATTCATTTATGTTAGATTTTCATTATCACGCACATCATATTTTCATTCTTAAGCATCAAATTATGTTCCTTGTGGTCAATTTGCAAGTTTAATCCCCTGTTTATTTTTCTTAAGTCAGGTTTCCTATGATTTTAATTAAGTTATATTCTCTGTCACTTTATATTTCGGTAGCTTCCAGAGATCCCCTCCCAACGAAGAGATGTAGGGAGGGCACTTGCACTTTCAAATCATCCAAACTGGATAGGATTCAACGGCCGAGGACTTCAAGGGAACAAATCGACCTAGTATCGATCTTCGAGCACTTGTTTGTAATTTAGTATTTCCCCAAAATTTTGGCAGCCTTCTGGTGCCCCCTTCCCGCAAGGGAAGGTTGGGGAGGGTATTTGCCCTTTTGGATCTGCTCATCTGAATCAAATCAATGGCCAAAGGCTTCGGGGGAGCGAATCGACCCTGGAATTGATCTTCTGATCATCCAATTATGCACGACCTGCTAATTTTAAAACACACATTTTTTTCCTCCTTAAAAACCTGGCAGCCTTCTGGTGCCCCCTCCTCGGAAGTGAAGGTTAGGGAGGGCACTTGCCCTTTCAAATTTGCTCAGTCGGATCGAATCAATGGCGGAGAGCTTCAAGGGATATATTAACCACGAAATTCTAAGCTACTTCACAAATAAAAGCAAAATCAAATGCAATTAAAAAGTAATACAATAAAACTCCAAGAGTGAATCAAAAAAAGCATTCGGTGGATAAATATCACCATTAGATTACATAACCCACATTCAGTTTTCAGACATTAAAAAAAAATCTCAATGAGCAGAAGAGAAAAATCCAACAAAATTTCATTCTCGAATGAATATTGCAAGAGAAATGATAACTTTAAATGAGGTCTCCTGTTACTTAATCCCAGAATTATTTCAACACAATTGCAAGATAAAGAAATAAACAGACTCACATTAGATATGAATGGGCTTGTCATAAGTAGCCATGGCCGCCTCCTTCAATGCCTCGCTCATTGTCGGATGGGCATGGCATGTGCGAGCGATGTCTTCGCTTGAAGCTCCGTACTGCAATGCGAGCACTGCCTCGTGGATAAGTTCCCCAGCATTTGGTGCCATTATGTGCACGCCAAGAATCTTGTCGGTTTCCTTCTCGGCTATTATCTTTACAATACCCTCAGCATCATCAATAGCCTTTGCCCTGCTGTTTGCCAAAAACGGGAACTTGCCCACACGGTAATCAACTCCGGTGGCCTTCACCTGGTCCTCAGTTTTTCCTACAGAAGCCACCTCTGGATGAGTGTACACAACTCCAGGCACCAAGTCATAATCAACATGGCCTTCTTTTCCAGCAATGAATTCCACACATGCAACGCCATCTTCTTCAGCCTTATGAGCGAGCATAGGCCCTGGTATCACGTCCCCAATGGCGAAAACTCCAGGAACACTAGTTGTGAACTTTTTATCAACAGTGATCCTTCCAGCCTTGTCTGTCTGAATGCCAATCCGTTCTAGGCCGAGCCCTTCTGTAAAAGGGATTCTACCAGCAGAAACTAGAACTACATCTGCTTCAAGTGTGCTTTGCTTGCCACCATCCGCAGTTTCAAGTGTGAGCTTGACACCATCTCCAGATGTGTCAACCCCTACAACTTTTGTTTTGAGAAGGAATTTCATCTTCTGCTTCTCAAGCATGCGTTGGAATTGCTTTCGTATCTCGGCATCCATGGTGGGTACAATCTCTGGTGCAAACTCAACAACAGTCACTTCGGATCCAAGACGTCCCCAAACTGAGCCCATCTCCAGACCGATGTAGCCTGCCCCGATTACAACAAGCTTCTTTGGAATATTTTGTAAAGATAGAGCTCCAGTCGACGAGACAATCTTCTGCTCATCAATGGTGACTCCAGGGAGAGATTTGACTTCAGAACCGGTGGCAATAATGATGTTTTTTCCTTTGATGATGGTATTGTTTCCATCAAGTGTGTCAACTGAGATTTCAGAGGGAGAGGTGAACTTGCCATAGCCTTTCACATAGTTTACTTTGTTCTTCTTGAAGAGGCCTTCTATTCCACGAGTAAGGCCTGATACTGCTTTGTCCTTTTGAGCCAACATGGCAGGAAGATCAATTTCTAGCTGAGAGAACTTGACACCATGGTTCGCAAATGCATGTTTGGCTTCATAGTACATATGAGATGAGTGGAGGAGAGCCTGAAAGTGAAATATTAAGCGGTGCTTGTGCTTAGATTCTCTTCTGAAGGACTGCTAGCCAGAAACTAGAGTGAATAAGCAATACCAAGCACCAATTCATTTTACCAGCACTTTAAAATCAGGCATCAGAATTCGGATAAATTTACTAAATCTCGCCATTTGGTTACAATGATTCTAAACTCATCAAAACCTTTCAAAAATGTACATTTGGATTTTTCATCTGAATAATGAATGAAAGCCAAATCGGGATTTCTCAATGCTACAAGAGCTCAGCCAAACAACAAAAAATAAAATAAAATAATAATAATAATAATAATAATAATAATAATAATAATAATAAAAGAACCCTGCCGGTCCACTCTTTCCTAACATTATCCGCCTCACTCCCACAGTCCCACTCTCTACAAAAAAACAAGCCTTTATTCCCCTATGTGGGTTGACTATATGAAATCTTTTTCTCAATTGTGGCGTATTAAGAATTAAATTCTTATTTAAATTTAATAAAAAAAAAGTAATTGAGAATAAACCAACAATATGAGTGAGGGTCATCATGGAAATGACGAGCAACTTGCAGGATTGCAGGAAAGAGAACTTTAGATTAAAAGGTTTCAACTTGAGATTGAATGCTCTCCACAAGTTCTCCCAAAAACATCAGACCACCGTTTCTACTACTCCCCCATGCCTTCCAATCAACTATTCATAATCCTAAAATTTCTATGGTAAATCCTTTATAAACCTATATTATAGCACTTATTTTATGCAACTCTGGCCTTCTGGTCAAAAAAAAAAAAACTCTTGACCTTCTTGGTCTCTGATTTATCAAATTTTGGAACTATGAAGTAAGATTATTTAGATTTTAAATGATTTCGTTGTGTATAGAAGGAAGTAATTAGATTTAATAGATGTCTGCGTTTGGAAGGTTAAAAATTTCTTCATGAGGGTGTGAATGCTACAAAAAGGCTTTTTAGAATATTTTGTACGGTTGTTTAGGATCAGAATTCCTTGTTTAAGATTTCGGTTTGGAATAAGTATTGTATTAATTATGAAGTAAATTCATGCGGAAATTAATTTTTATAGCTAAAGGCTTCAATTTAGGCATGGAATGGTAATTGTTGTGCCAGTAAAAGGCATACAGAAGTTTGAAGAAAAATAAATTCTCCATAGTTTCTGATTCTTGATTTTTGGTATCAACTATGTTTCTATACATGATTTAAGGATAAAATATGTTAGTTCACTACAAGTTTAATTATCAATTTTAAGTTTGCTATAAAGACATTGTAAATTATTGTTTTAGAAAGACATTGTATGATCATCCGCTACATTTAGTATATATTGATAATTAGTTTGAAGTTCCACTTGGTCCTAATTGTGTCCCTTGTATTGATAAATCGTATAATGGTGTTTAGCAAAAATATAACTTTATGTTGTTGTTATATATTGTTAGCTTTAAGAATCATCAAAATTAAATATAAAATCTTTTCTCAACTAGTTATCATTATGTGTGAATAAATGAATGTGAAAACTGTTCATCAATTTCACTGCCTTAAAATGGCTGTTGTTGTCATATTCCTTGCAAGAATTCTTATGCAGATCTAGGGGTGCAACCGAGTCAAGCCGACTCACGAGCAGGCTCGAGCTCGACTCGTTAACGAGCTCGCGAGTCGAGCTTATCGAGCTCGTGAGTCGAGCTTGAGTAGGATTTCGAGTTTGTTGAACTTATCGAGCTAAAGTTCAAACAGTCATCGGCTAGACTCAAGCGGCTTGCGAAAAGAGGAACGGCGGGGAGTAGAAGGCATAACGGCAGGGGCATAAGGCAGAATGATAGGGGAAAATCGGAGCTCGTGCCGCATGCGAACCACGACAGGGGCCAAATTGGAGCTCGTGCTCATGCGAACCGCGTTCGAGATGGAAGACGCAGAATGGTGGGGGCTAATCCAAAGTGGGCGCGTGCGAACGACATTCGCTACGGAAGAGGCAAGTGTGTGCCATTTGCTTTCGTGACGGAAAAGAGCCGCTCGGCGAGCTCGATTTCTGTGGAGAGTCGAGCTCGAATTTTTAGCTCAACTCGAGTTCAAGCTCGAGTTCGAGATTTGGTTCATGAGTTGAGCTCGTGTAGGCTTAACTCGAGCTCGACTGGATTCTTTTGCACCCCTATGTAGTCTGTATGGTAAAGCAATCACTTATTTTGGAGGCACCTTATCAATGATAGGAGTAGGGGTGTCAATATATGACATGACTTGAAAATCCAACCCAAAAATTCCTAGGTTGGGTCGACCAAGTTAACAAAAAAGTTGGGTTTGGGTCAATTTTTTCGAATAGTTTAAATTTCATGTCGGGTTTGGGTCAGCCTACGAACCAAAATTCAACCCGTTTTGACCCGTAACTTACAGTTGCCGAACCTGACTCCAAACCCGAACTATAGAACCAACACCTGTTGGCCTTGATATAATTTTGACACTTCCTTTACACCACCATCCAAGCCTCCTAGCACTCCAAACCCTTTCTTCGGTCCTTCACCTTGCACTTCCACTTAAGTGTCATATTTTTCAATGTTTAAAATTGCGTATTCGAGTATTGAGGCGTTTTTCATTCCTGAGGCGAGGCGTAAGCCTCAAGGCGCTTTGAGGCGTAAGCCTCAAATCAAAAGATTGCGTAAACATAAAATAATAAAAAAATGTATATACTAATGAGTGAATAATATAAAACATAAAAAAGCATAAGATATGAAGTGAAATCAAAATAGCCCAATAATAAGATAACATGAAATATAGTTCAACTCAAAATTCTATCTTTCCCAAATCCCAGTATTATTTTCATTAACATATAATTCAAATTTCCAAAAATAAATAGCAATGACATATCACATAAGAACTCATAAGTCATCAGCACTGTCATCACTAAGGGGTTATTCATTTGAATCATCATTATGATGAACTGCTCACTCCATTTCCTCCTCTCCTATAGAGTTCAATGTCGAGCATTTGGTTCAAGATTTATGTAAGTTTTAATATATATAGCGTGAGGCGTAAGCCTCATGCCAGTGAAACGAGGCGGGCCTCCACCAAGTTGAGGCGCAAGCCTCATAAAAAAACTCGAGGCGTAAGCATCGAGGCATTTTTTACTGGAATTGCGCAAAGGCGGGCCTCAAGGCGAGCCTCGTATTGTGCAATTTTAAACCATGATATTTTTAAGCCAAATCTTTTCTTTTGGCACCACCATCCATTCTAATAAATAAAAGAAATAAACAATCAACAATAAGCTTGTGAACTTTACTTGGCAACAGCTTTTCAAGAGTGTATGCATGCCACTATTTCCATTAATCTTAAACAATTAAAAATGTGCTTACAACATAATTATATTATTATGAATATTATTATATGCCAAATTTATCTTAATTCATGCTTCAATCAAATAATTAGTTGGGTAATATAAACGAGCAATCTAGTTTTAACAACAACAACATCATCCAGCCTTTATCCCACTACGCGGGGTCGGCTACATGAATCCTTTTTCTTCATTGTGTCCTATTAAAAGTTAAATTAGCGTTTAAATCTAATAAAAAATATATCATTTCGGATAATTTCTAACCAAGCCTTTTTAGGTCTGTCTTTACCTTTCTTACCATAAGACAAATCTAATACCTCTACTTTCCTAACGGTGTCATCGGAATGCCTCCATTTTATGTGACCAAACCATCTAAGGTGACTCTCTCTAATCTTATCTTCTACTGGAGCTACTCCAACCTTTTCACGTATATACTCATTTCGTATCTTATCTCTAAGGGTAAAACCACTCATCCACCTGAGCATCCTCATCTCTACCACACTTAATTTAGTATTATGCATCTCTTTTAATGGCCAACATTAGGCACCATAAAGCATTGCAGGCCTCACCACCATCTTATAGAATTTTCCCTTAAGTTTGAGGGGAGCATTGCTATCACACAACAAGCCCGATGCATTCCAACACTTCAACCATCCAACTTGAATTTTGCTAATAATATCTCCATCTATTTCACCATCACTCTGAACAATAGATCTAAGATATCTAAAACGTGTACTCTTATTAATGACTTGATCACCCAAAATCACAATCCCCTCATTAGATATATTACTAAAATTACACTCCATATATTCCGTTTTAGATATACTCAAGCAAAAACCTTTAGACTCTAAGGTTGACCTCCATAATTCAAGTTTACCTTCGACTCTCTCTCTAGTCTTATCAACAAGAAGAATTTCATCAGCAAAAAGCATACACCAAGGTACATCCTCTTGCAAATGTCTAGTGAGAACATCCATAACTAAAGAAAAAAGATATGGGCTTAAGGATGATCCTTGATGTAACCCAACCGAAATAGGGAAATACTTGGTCAAACCACCTTGTGTTTGAACACAAGTAATAGCTCTTGCATACATATCTTTAATGATTTGAATATAAGCATTATTAACTCATTTCTTTTCAAGAACTCTCCATAGCACTTCTCTTGGAACCTTATCATATGCTTTTTATAAATCAATAAATATCATATGTAGATCCTCTCTATTTTCTCTATATTTTTCCATCAAACCTCTTAAATAATGTATGGCTTCCATAGTCGACCTACCCGGCATGAAGCCAAATTGATTTTGAGAAACATTAGTGTCACACCGCAACCTATGTTCCATAACTCACTCCCATAATTTTAAAGTATGACACATTAACTTAATTCCACTATAATTCGCGCAATCTTGTGCATCACCTTTATTCTTAAAAATAGGGATTAACACACTCATTCTCCGCTCATCTGGCATCTTTTTAGTCTTCAAAACAGTATTAAAAAATTTATTAAACCAAGAAATTCCTTCATCTCCTAAGCATTTCCACACCTCTATTGGAATATCATCATGTCCAACAGCTTTTCCACCCTTCATTTTCTTTAAAGCCCCTCTAACTTTAATTTTACTAATATGCTGATAAAAACAGAAATCTTTATTTATATTTAGGATGCTAAGGTCACTACAGTCAATCTTATTTTCACAATCTTCATTAAAAAGTTTAGCAAAATATCTCATCCAACTTTGTTGAATATTATCTTCTAAGAAAAATATTTTTTAATCTTCATCCTTAATACACTTCACTGAACTAAATTGTTACTACTCCTATCTCTTTGTTTGGCTAACTTATACATATATCTTTTTCCCACCTTAATATCTAATCTATTATATAAAACACTAAAAGCTAAGATCTTTGCATTGCATATTGCTTTCTTAGATTCCTTACGAGTCTTTTTATATATTTCCCAATTATCAGAGTTTTAAATAAACCAATTATAAAAATTGATAATATAATCAATTAATTAGTTAAATAGAAATAATCAAGAGATGTCGAGCACTATATCCAATTTAGGGTTGAAAAGTTCGCATAGTTTCCCAAAAATCTAGTAGACTTGAGCAAGAGATGTTTATTAATTTTAAAGAGAGAAGGACCAAAATGGTCCAGTCACTCTTTATGAAGAACCAAAATGGCCCCCAAGTATATTAAAGAATCATTTTGATCTCTCAAGTCTTTAAAGAGAAATAAAAATAATCCCACCAGGAGACTATTTTGATTTTTGTTTAAGGAGTTGAGAAACTAAAATAAATTTTTAATATAATTGGGGATTAATTTAATCTTTCATAAAGAGTCCAGGGACCATTTTAATCTTTTTCTTAAATTGAAAAGAACTTGGCTTGTGAAAACTTTAGACTATTTTGTATAAAATAGAGTCATGCATGTAAAAATCTTTCAAAGTGAAGTTCAACATGAACAAATATATCATCACACTCATGACATCACCAAGCTTTTAAACCTAGGTATTATGTATGGGAAATCATTATCCAACTATCAAATTGCTAGAAGCTCGACAATGACCTATTGTGACAATCAAGGGTCTCTCTTGTGTCATGTTGCATGCAAATCAGTCGAGAGATAATGACTTTCATTACAATTAATGAAATTCTTGTACAGCTTGAGTGTCCATGCGTAAAAAGCTAACACCTGGTTTTTTATCTCAATGATAGCAAAATTTTAATAGTGTTACACAAATATCTAAGATCCAAAATCCAACTACCTATGTAGAAACTAGCAATTTATAGACACAGCAAAAGGCTATAGACAATAGTTTCAAGGAATTTTTTGAGTAGAGAGTAGTAATCTAAAAGTAACACCATAGAAGTATGATGACAAATAGCTTTCTATGACCCTAGGAATCTATTTTTAATGAGTTACTTTCAACCAAAATGCAGTATTGTCCTATTACAAATAACAACAGTCGAACAGGAAGAAAGATCATTACCTTCGCTACGAGCTCTAATAGAATCGACTCTTTCAAAGCTCAACTTCACATGAAGCACATGAAGCCGAAGCAGCGGTCGAACGGGAAGATAGATTGATACTTCGCTGCAAGCTCCTATCGGATCGACTCTTTCAGAACTCTACTTCATACATAGTAGGCGAAGCCGAAGCAGCACTTGAAAGGAAAGAAAATTGTTACCTTCGTTGCGAGCTCCAGTCTGATTTGACAGGAAATGTTGTTGTCGAAAGAGGTGAAGGAGCTTCTCTTTCAACTCTACTTCAAATGAAGCAGACAAAGCTAAAGCAACTACGAAGCCCTAAAAATTATACTTGCAATTGACTGGCCACGTGTAATTATAAATAAAAGAGCTCAAATAAAATGAGACTATGCCTCAAACTGCTTCGAGGCATTACGCTTCATGTAAAAAATCGCAAGCCTCACCAAACTGTTGAGGCTCCTCAAGTCGTACGCCTCAAACGCCTTTTTAAACGATGGTTATTATTATGTAAGGTTGTTCAAGAGTTGATGGAACTCACACTAATGTAAACACTAGTGCTACATAAGCCGCTAAATTCATGGTGGATATGAATACACAACAAAATGTGAAAGCTGCTGTGGGCTCCGAAAATTCGGCCTCAGCCTCCCCCGCTATTTTATCGGGGGAGTTTTAACGGATTAAGTTACGGGGTAAATTTTGTAAGGCAGATGAGTCTGTGGATAAGACACTACACCCAGAGATTTCGCACTCATTTTGCGAGGACTTTATGATCTGAGTTCTGGTTTCCTATAGGCGCAAGCCCTCATAGTTAATTAACCCTCCACCCATAACGAGAGAGAACTTTTGATTAAGGCTAGTCGTCAATCAGCTACGTAGAGATGCGTACATCTAGCATATAATAGCAGCATGGGTTAGACATTGAAAATGTAATATTTAAAAATGAGAATTTTCCTATCTTGCACTTAAAGAAAATGGTGGGGGAATGGATGATGGACCCGATCAAGATCCCATAATTCCATCGTCCAGGGCCATCGTGATCCCTGGTCTACTTAGTCAGAGGACGTAGTCGACCCAACAGGATAAAAGGATCCTTATTGGCAGCCATGAGTTTTTTCGTCCAAGGGTATCTTGTAGACCTGAGTTGGCTGTTTATCTAAGGGGACAAATTTGAATCTATCTTAGCTAACAGAGGGCTTTGTGCCCTATCGATTATACCCTATTTATTCATATCTCAATGATTTGATTCCACTAAGGAACGTATTGACTCTGGCCATAATCGATATCTCATGGTGCTATTTGGCGGCAAAACACTCGGTTCAAAGGGCCCTAGGTCATAACCGCTTATCCTACGACGCCATTTGGCGGCAAAACCGTCGGTCAGAGGGCACATATCACATCCTTATTAGCAAGAAATTATTTGAGAATGAATCCTAGTGATATTCTCAACCAGATATTAGCTATATGTGAGCTGAAGTAAATTTTAATTTGTCCACCCCGGCAAACTATTACGGAGGGTGGATGGATTTTGCTTTAAATGTTTTATGTTTGGATTTCAATTTAAATATCTTGCAGTTTGAGATTTTTGGATTTTCTTGTGTATTTGGATAGTGCTTGGAAGGCATTTGAATACTTGGAATTAACCCCTCCGGTTGAGATCTACGTTTCAATGCAGTCATCATCGAGGTGTTTGGGGTCATTTCCATTTGGGAATGGAACCTTATCGACTCTGCCAATTTGTCAATAGAGGATCGAGTTCATTGTTGGCTTTGCAGTTTTGTTAATAAATTTTCTTTGTTGGAGAGCTTGAAGACATTATATGAACGTATAAAATATATATTCGATCGACATTCTGATCTTATATCTGTTTGATAATTCGATCAGTGTCGACTCCTATCTATCCATATAGAAGAATCGGGCTTGAACTATGTTTATTTACGGACCCGTGCAGCATCCATATACATCACGTGTGTTCCAATAACATGCTCGCCGGGGCCCATGCGGGTTGTGTGATTCTACTTGGTCCTTTTTATGTGCTTATGTGCATACATATTATAGTGTATGTGCGGGAGAATTTTTCAGGAATATTTGATGCTGCTCAATTGTATGGAAACCCTCATTTGAATGTAGCATTCTATTTGGAAACACATATATACCTTCTGTCTGCTTGTATACAGTTTGCAGATCCAGTGGTGTGTTGTAGCAGCTTGTGGATTGAGTTGTTTGTTGCTTTATACCAGACTATCGTGCACTAATTACTGCTTTCTGCGGGTGGATTATTATGCACTAACAAATCTCTTACTATCACAAGTAGATGTTGCTATCTATTGTAGTTCCCTTGCATCATTCTTGTAGATAACATGTTAAGTGTATAGAGAGTTTCCTACATAAGCTTGTAGAAACTTGCATTTGTCGCATTCTTTATGCATTTTGCTGTTGTCTTTGGTTTTTTGCTTGAGAATGGCATATTGTATGTTCATAAAGGATCCCTCGCTTTTGTAGTATACCTACTACAACTACTTGTAGGTGAGTTGTGTCATTATGTTCATTCGCTAATTGATGTTGTCTGCAAGATATTGCATCTGCTGAAATATATTACATATTTATTATAGCCTTTTTTGCATTTCTGCTTGTGTATGACAAACAGTGTGTATGGTGGGTCTCCTGCAAGGGCCCGTAGATATTTGTTTTTGTTGCATTCCTATATCATCTTTGATGCACATCTGTATTTGTAAGAAGCATGTAAGTATTGTGGATTTTCTATCCTTGCTTGCAGAGTTTAGCGTAACTGTTTAACATTGAATTCTTATTGACTGCAATGATGTCCTCAGCATTTACTACATGATGTTTTTGTCACTCATAGGTGGGTGCCCTTATGCATGATAAACCTCTTAAAGTGGCATGTAAGAGCCTGCATTGGATGTATTTCTTTTGTATCTTGCCTGTGATGTGCATAACAGGTCTTCTGAAGTGACCCGTAAGAGTTTTCATCTATTATAGTATTGTTGTGTTTCTACCCTCATTGCTTGCAGGGGTTTGTGCATTTACCTTCTATTGGATAGTTGTTTTGAATGTAGATGTGCTATTGTATCTTTGCTATGACAACTTGTAGGTGCTATGGATTATGTTGTGGATATACTATCTTCGCTTGCAGTGGATCCTCCTTGCATATTGACTGATGAATGGCTGGATTTATCGTCAAATTCTTTATGGACGTTGCTCAATGAGCTGTTGCATTTGTTTGCAAGGAATTGTATTACTCGTAGGCAATTGGTTGTATGTGCCATGATTCTTCTATCGATGTCTACAGGGAATTCGTTACATCTATTGTATATCCTTCGCGTATTCTTCACATGTCATTCATGAATACATCGTCTATGGTTCATTACAACTATCACACTCCCTTCCACAAGTATAAGTGTTCTATATTAATGATATCATTCATAAGACTGCTATTTGTTGTTATTGCATTCCATTCGTCATGATAACTCTTGGTAGATTTCTTTGGAGATTTCATGTCATTGCTTAAAGTGTCCTAAAGCAACTGTAGTGGAGATTTTATCCAATACATATCCATGTAGCCAATACAATTGTCTCAAACCAATCAATTACATGAGTTTCCCTTAACATTTATTGGGAAATTTGTATAATCATTTGCACTTGTACTGCTGCATTCTCTTTGATTTTCGTTGATAAATGCTTGCAAGTAGATCACATGTCCTTGATTCTTTTTTATGATCGCTTGCGAATCAAATGATGATTGAATTCTTGTGCATCATAAGTATTTCTGTTCATTATAGCTTTTCTAATGTTGCTTACAACTATGTTACATCCTTTGTATATGATCGTAGGTGAGTTATCATGTTCATTGAGAGCCTGCATTGTTGCTTATGAACGAATCATCAAATCAAGCCTTTTGAAACATAAGTCCCTTGGTTCACAAGTTCCATATATGGTCTTTTGCAGTTTGTCAAGTCGCATGTGTCCTTACAAGTTCAATTGCTTGTTCAAATAGGTCCTTTGTTTATTTGTTGACTTGAGTTCAAGTTCTTATTATTGGTTCAAATCAATTTGAAGTCCAAATTTGTAAATCATCTGATGTTCAAAAGTTTGCAAGTTCAAGTTCAATTTGTCCAAAATTTGTCTTAAGTTAGGTCCTCTGTCCGCTTGAAAATCCAGCAACCTCCCGGCGTCTCCCCAGTTTAGGGGAAATTTCAAGAGTCTAGGCCTCCCATCACGCTAGATAAAAGTATGTACGGTGGGTGTTTGGATAACACCGTGACTGAAAATCTTCATCCCACCATGTCAGAGAAAGGCGTGTATGGGTTCTCGGGCACCTGTTTCAGAAAACACAGATTTATATTTTATCCCCACCACGCCAGAGAAAAGCACAGGGTTTACCCGCCTCACTGTAAACGTTACACCGAGTTTACTTCCCACCACGCTAGAGAAAAGCGTGTATGGACAGTTTTCAAAAGTTCAAACAGTCATCGGCTAGACTCAAGCGGCTGCGAAAAGAGGAACGGCGGGGAGTAGAAGGCATAACGGCAGGGGCATAAGCAGAATGATAGGGGAAAATCGGAGCTCGTGCCGCATGCGAACCACGACAGGGCCGAATTGGAGCTCGTGCTCATGCGAACCGCGTTCGAGATGGAAGAGCAGAATGGTGGGGGCTAATCCAAAGTGGGCGCGTGCGAACGACATTCGCTACGGAAGAGGCAAGTGTGTGCCATTTGCTTTCGTGACAGAAAAGAGCCGCTCGCGAGCTCGATTTCTGTGGAGAGTCGAGCTCAAATTTTTATCTCACCGAGTTCAGCTCGAGTTCGAGATTGGTTCATGAGTTGAGCTCGTGTAGGCTTAACCGACTCGACTGGATTCTTTTGCACCCTATGTAGTTGATGGTAAAGCAATCACTATTTTGGAGGCACCTTATCAATGTTAGGAGTAGGGTGTCAATATATGACTGACTTGAAAATCCACCCAAAAATTCCTAGGTTGGGTCGACACAAGTTAAACAAAAAAGTTGGGTTTGGGTTAATTTTTTCGAATAGTTTAAATTTTCATGTCGGGTTTGGGTCAGCCTACGAACCAAAATTCAACCCGTTTTGACCCGTAACTTACAGTTGCCGAACCTGACTCCAAACCCGAACTATAGAACCAACACCTGTTGGCCTTGATATAATTTTGACACTTCCTTTACACCACCATCCAAGCCTCCTAGCACTCCAACCCGAACTTGCCATAACATTTCACAAAAAATGTATTTCATAAAACATACCCTTTCTTCGGTCCTTCACCTTGCACTTCCACTTAAGTGTCATATTTTTCAATGTTTAAAATTGCGTATTCGAGTATTGCGCGTTTTTCATTCTCGAGGCGAGGATTAAGCCTCAAGGCGTTGGGCGTAAGCCTCAAATCAAAAGATTGCGTAAACATAAATAATAAAAAATTTATATACAATGAGTGAATAATATAAAACATAAAAAAGCATAAGATATGAAGTGAAATCAAAATAGCCCAATATTAAGATAACATGAAATATAGTTCACCTCAAAATTCTATCTTTCCCAACTCCAGTATTATTTTCATAACATATAATTCAAATTTCCAAAAATAAATAGCAATGACATATCACATAAGAACTCATAAGTCATCAGCACTGTCATCACTAAGGGGTTATTCATTTGAATCATCATTATGATGAACTGCTCACTCCATTTCTCCCTCTCCTATAGAGTCCAATGTCGAGCATTTACTTAAAGATTATGTAAGTTTTAATATATATAGCGAGGCGTAAGCCTCATGCCAGTAAACGAGGCGGGCCTCAACCAAGTTGAGGCGCAAGCCCATAAAAAAACTCGAGGCGTAAGCATCGAGGCGTTTTTTACTGGAATTGCGCAAAGCGGGCCTCAAGGCGAGCCTCGTATTGTGCAATTTTAAACCATGTATTTTTAAGCCAAATCTTTTCTTTTGGCACCACCATCCATTCTAATAAATAAAAGAAATAAACAATCAACAATAAGCTTGTGAACTTTACTTGGCAACAGCTTTCAAAGTGTATGCATGCCACTATTTCCATTAATCTTAAACAATTAAAAATGTGCTTACAACATAATTATATATATTATATTATTATATGCCAAATTTATCTTATTCATGCTTCAATCAAATAATTAGTTGGGTAATATAAACGAGCAATCTAGTTTTAACAACAACAACAACATCCAGCCTTTATCCCACTACGGGTCGGCTACATGAATCCTTTTCTTCATTGTGTCCTATTAAAAATTAAATTATCGTTTAAATCTAATAAAAAATATACATTTCGAATAATTTCTAACCCAGTCTTTTTAGGTCTGTCTTTACCTTCTTAACATAAAGACAAATCTAATACCTCTATCTTCCTAACGGGGTCATCGGAATGCCTCCATTTTATGTGACCAAACCATCTAAGGTGACTCTCTCTAATCTTATCTCTACTGGAGCTACTCCAACCTTTTCACGTATATGCTCATTTCGTATCTTATCTCTAAGGGTAAAACCACTCATCCACCTGAGCATCCTCATCTCTACCACACTTAATTTAGTATTATGCATCTCTTTTAATGCCCAACAGGCACCATAGCATTGCAGCCTCATCACCATCTTATAGAATTTTCCCTTAAGTTTGAGGGGAGCATTGCTATCACACAACAAGCCCGATGCTTCCAACACTTCAACCATCCAACTTGAATTTTGCTGATAACATCTCCATCATTTCACCATCACTCTGAACAATAGTCTAAGATATCTAAAACATGTACTCTTATTAATGACTTGATCACCCAAATCACAATCCCCTCATTAGATAATTACTAAATACAACCCCAATATTACCGTTTAGATATACTCAAGCAAAAACCTTTAGACTCTAGTTGACCTCCATAATCAAGTCCTTCGACTCTCTCTCTAGTCATCACAAGAAAATTTCATCAGCAAAAAGCATACACCAATTACATCCTGCAAATGTCTAGTGAGACATCCATAACTAAAGAAAAAAGATATGGGCTTAAGATGATCCTTGATTTAACCCAACGAAATAGAGAAATACTTGGTCAAACCACCTTGTGTTTGAACACAAGTAATAGCTCTTGCATACATATCTTTAATGATTTGAATATAAGCATTATTAACTCATTTTCTTTCAAGAACTCTCCATAGCACTTCTCTTGGAACCTATCATATGCTTTTTATAAATCAATAAATATCATATGTAGATCCTCTCTATTTTCTCTATATTTTTCCATCAAACCCTTAAATAAATGGCTTCCATAGTCGACCTACCCGGCATGAAGCCTAATTGATTTTGAGAAACATTAGTGTCACACCGCAACCTATTGTTCCATAACTCACTCCCATAATTTTAAAGTATGACACATAACTTATTCCACTATAATTCGCGCAATCTTGTGCATCACCTTTATTCTTAAAAATAGGGATTAACACACTCATTCTCCGCTCACTGGCATCTTTTTAGTCTTCAAAACAGTATTAAAAAAATTTATTAAACCAAGAAATCCTTCATTCCTAAGCATTTCCACACCTCTATTGGAATATCATCATGTCCAACAGCTTTTCCACCCTTCATTTTCTAAAAGCCCCTCTAACTTTAATTTACTAATATGCTGATAAAACAGAAATCTTTATATATATATAGGATGCTAAGGTCACTACAGTCAATCTTATTTTCAAATCTTCATTAAAAAATTAGCAAATATCTCATCCAACTTTGTTAATATTATCTTCTAAGAAAAATATTTTAATCTTCATCCTTAATACACTTCACTGAACTAAATTGTTACTACTCCTATCCTTTGTTTGGCTAACTTATACATATATCTTTTTCCCACCTTAATATCTAATCTATTATATAAAACACTAAAAGCTAAGATCTTTGCATTGCATATTGCTTTCTTAGATTCCTTACGAGTCTTTTTATATATTTCCCAATTATCAGAGTTTTAAATAACCAATTATAAAATAGATAATATAATCAATTAATTAGTTAAATAGAAATAATCAAGAGATGTCGAGCACTATATCCAATTTAGGGTTGAAAAGTTCGCATAGTTTCCCAAAAATCTAGCAGACTTGAGCAAGAGATGTTTATTAATTTTAAAGAGAGAAGGACCAAAATGGTCCAGTCACTCTTTATGAAGAACCAAAATGGCCCCCAAGTATATTAAAGAATCATTTTGATCCTCTAAGTCTTTAAAGAGAAAATAAAAATAATCCCACCATGAGACTATTTGATTTTTGTTTAAGGAGTTGAGAAACTAAAATAATTTTTTTATAATAATGGGGATTAATTTAATCTTCATAAAGAGTCCAGGGACCATTTAATCTTTTTCTTAAATTGAAAAGAACTGTCTTATGAAAACTTTAGACTATTTTGTATAAAATAGAGTCATGCATGTAAAATCTTTCAAAGTGAAGTTCAACATGAACAAATATATCATCACACTCATGACACACCAAGCTTTTAAACCTAGGTATTATGTATGGGAAATCATTATCCAACTATCAAATTGCTAGAAGCTCGACAATGACTCTATTGTGACAATCAAGGTCTCTCTTGTTTCATGTTGCATGCAAATCAGTCGAGAGATATGACTTTCATTACAATTAATGAAATTCTTGTACAGCTTGAGTGTCCATGCGTAAAAAGCTAACACCTGGTTTTTTATCTCAATGATAGCAAAATTTTAATAGTGTTACACAAATATCTAAGATCCAAAATCCAACTACCTAGTAGAAACTAGCAATTTATAGACACAGCAAAAGGCAATAGACAATAGTTTCAAGGAATTTTTTGAGTAGAGAGTAGTAATCTAAAAGTACCACCATAGAAGTATGATGACAAATAGCTTTTCTATGACCCTAGGAATCTATTTTAATGAGTTACTTTCAACCAAATGCAGTATGTCCTATACAATAACAACATCGAACAGGAAAAAGATCATTACCTTCGCTACGAGCTCTAATAGATCGACTCTTTCAAAGCTCAACTTCACATGAAGCACAAGAAGCCGAAGCAGCGGTCCGAACGGGAATAGTATTGATACTTCGCTGCAAGCTCCTATCGGATCGACTCTTTCAAACTCACTTCATACAGTAGGCGAAGCCGAAGCAGCACTTGAAAGGAAAGAAATTGTTACCTTCGTTGCGAGCTCCAGTCTGATTTGACAGGAAATGTTGTTGTCGAAAGAGGTGAAGAGCTTCTCTTTCAACTCTACTTCAAATGAAGCAGACAAAGCTAAAGCACTATGAAGCCCTAAAAATTATACTTGCAATTGACTGCCACGTGTACTTAAAAATAAAGAGCTCAAATAAATGAGACTAATGCCTCAAACTGTTCGGGCATTACGCTTCATGTAAAAAATCGCAAGCCTCACCAAACTGTGAGGCTCCTCAAGTCGTACGCCTCAAACGCCTTTTTAAACGATGGTTATTATCATGTAAGGTTGTTCAAGAGTTGATGGAACTCACACTAATGTAAACACTAGTGCTACATAAGCCGCTAAATTCATGGTGGATATGAATACACAACAAAATGTGAAACTGTTGTGGCTCCGAAATTCGGCCTCAGCCTCCCTCGCTATTTTATCGGGGGAGTTTTAACGGATTAAGTTAGACGGGTAAATTTTGTAAGGCAGATGAGTTCTGTGGATAAGACACTACCCAGAGATTTCGCACCATTTTGCGAGGACTTTATGATCTGAGTTCTGGTTTCCTATAGGCGCAAGCCCTCATAGTTAATTACCCCTCCCAATAACGAGAGAGAACTTTTGATTAAGGCTAGTCGTCAATCAGCTACGTAGAGATGCGTACATCTAGCATTAATAGCAGCATGGGTTAGACATTGAAAATGTAATATTTAAAAAATGAAATTTTCTATCTTGCACTTAAAGAAAATGGTGGGGGAATGGATGTTGGACCCGATCAAGATCCCATAATTCCATCGTCCAGGGCCATCGTGATCCCTGGCTACTTATTCAGAGAGGTAGTCGACCCAACATGACAAAATGATCCTATTGGCAGCCATGATTTTTTTCGTCCAAGGTATCTTGTAGACCTGAGTTGGCTGTTTATCTAAGGGGACAAATTTGAATCTATCTAGCTAACAGAGGACTTTGTGCCCTATCGATTAACCCTATTTATTCATATCTCAATGATTTGATTCCACTAAGGAACTATTGACTCGCCATAATCGATATCTCATGATGCTATTTGGCGGCAAAACCACTCGGTTCAAAGGCCCTAGGTCATAACCGCTTATCCTACGGCGCCATTTGGCGGCAAAACCGCCGGTCAGAGGCACATATCACATCCTTATTAGCAAGAAATTATTTGAGAATGAATCCTAGTGATATTCCAACCAGATATTAGCTATATGTGAGCTGAAGTAATTTTAATTTGTCCACCCGCGCAAACTATTACGGAGGGTGGATGGATTTTGCTTTAAATGTTTTATGGTTGGATTTCAATTTAAATATCTTGCAGTTTGAGATTTTTGGATTTTCTTGTGTATTTGGATAGTGCTTGGAAGGCATTTGAATACTTGGAATTAACCCCCCGGTTTGAGATCTACGTTCAATGCAGTCATCATCGAGGTGTTTGGGGTCATTTCCATTGGGAATGGAACCTATCGACTCTGCCAATTTGTCAATAGAGGATCGAGTTCATGTTGGCTTGCAGTTTGTTAATAATTTCTTTGTTGGAGAGCTTGAAGACATTATATGAACGTATAAAATATATTCCGTCGAATCTGATCTTATATCTGTTTGATAATTCGATCAGTGCGACTCCTATCTATCCATATAGAAGAATCGGGCTTGAACTATGTTTATTTACGGACCGTGCAGCATCCATATACATCACGTGTGTTCCAATAAACGTCCCCAATGGCGAAAACTCCAGGAACACTAGTTGTGAACTTTTTTATCAACAGTGATCCTTCCAGCCTTGTCTGTCTGAATGCCAATCCGTTCTAGGCCGAGTCCTTCTGTAAAAGGAATTCTACCAGCAGAAACTAGAACTACATATGCTTCAAGTGTGCTTTGCTTGCCACCATCCGCAGTTTCAAGTGTGAGCTTGACACCATCTCCAGATGTGTCAACCCCTACAACTTTTGTTTTGAGAAGGAATTTCATCTTCTGCTTCTCAAGCATGCGTTGGAATTGCTTTCGTATCTCGGCATCCATGGTGGGTACAATCTCTGGTGCAAACTCAACAACAGTCACTTCGGATCAAGACGTCCCCAAACTGAGCCCATCTCCAGACCGATGTAGCCTGCCCCGATTACAACAAGCTTCTTTGGAATATTTTTGTAAAGATAGAGCTCCAGTCGATGAGACAATCTTCTGCTCATCAATGGTGACTCCAGGGAGAGATTTGACTTCAGAACCGGTGGCAATAATGATGTTTTTTCCTTTGATGATGGTATTGTTTCCATCAAGTGTGTCAACTGAGATTTCAGAGGGAGAGGTGAACTTGCCATAGCCTTTCACATAGTTTACTTTGTTCTTCTTGAAGAGGCCTTCTATTCCACGAGTAAGGCCTGATACTGCTTTGTCCTTTTGAGCCAACATGGCAGGAAGATCAATTTCTAGCTGAGAGAACTTGACACCATGGTTCGCAAATGCATGTTTGGCTTCATAGTACATATGAGATGAGTGGAGGAGAGCCTGAAAGTGAAATATTAAGCGGTGCTTGTGCTTAGATTCTCTTCTGAAGGACTGCTAGCCAGAAACTAGAGTGAATAAGCAATACCAAGCACCAATTCATTTTACCAGCACTTTAAAATCAGGCATCAGAAAACGGATAAATTTACTAAATCTCGCCATTTGGTTACAATGATTCTAAACTCATCAAAACCTTTCAAAAATGTACATTTGGATTTTTCATCTGAAAAATGAATGAAAGCCAAATCGGGATTTCTCAATGCTACAAGAGCTCAGCCAAACAACAAAAAATAAAATAAAATAATAATAATAATAATAATAAAAGAACCCTGCCGGTCCACTCTTTCCTAACATTATCCGCCTCACTCCCACAGTCCCACTCTCTACAAAAAAAACAAGCTTTATTCCCTATGTGGGTTGACTATATGAAATCTTTTTCTCAATTGTGGCGTATTAAGAATTAAATTCTTATTTAAATTTAATAAAAAAAAAGTAATTGAGAATAAACCAACAATATGAGTGAGGGTCATCATGGAAATGTCGAGCAACTTGCAGGATTGCAGGAAAGAGAACTTTAGATTAAAAGGTTTCAACTTGAGATTGAATGCTCTCCACAAGTTCTCCCAAAAACATCAGACCACCGTTTCTACTACTCCCCCATGCCTTCCAATCAACTATTCATAATCCTAAAATTCTATGGTAAATCCTTTATAACCTATATTATAGCACTTATTTTATGCAACTCTGGCCTTCTGGTCAAAAAAAAAAAAAAAACTCTTGACCTTCTTGGTCTCTGATTTTATCAATTTTGGAAACAATGAAGTAAGATTATTTAGATTTTAAATGATTTCGTTGTGTATAGAAGGAAGTAATTAGATTTAATAGATGTCTGCGTTTGGAAGGTTAAAAATTTCTTCATGAGGGTGTGAATGCTACAAAAAGGCTTTTTAGAATATTTTGTACGGTTGTTTAGGATCAGAATTCCTTGTTTAAGATTTCGGTTTGGAATAAGTATTGTATTAATTATGAAGTAAATTCATGCGGAAATTAATTTTTATAGCTAAAGGCTTCAATTTAGGCATGGAATGGTAATTGTTGTGCCAGTAAAAGGCATACAGAAGTTTTAAGAAAAATAAATTCTCCATAGTTTCTGATTCTTGATTTTTGGTATCAACTATGTTTCTATACATGATTTAAGGATAAAATATGTTAGTTCACTACAAGTTTAATTATCAATTTTAAGTTTGCTATAAAGACATTGTAAATTATTGTTTTAGAAAGACATGTATGATCATCCGCTACATTTAGTATATATTGATAATTAGTTTGAAGTTCCACTTGGTCCTAATTGTGTCCCTTGTATTGATAAATCGTATAATGGTGTTTAGCAAAAATATAACTTTATGTTGTTGTTATATATTGTTAGCTTTAAGAATCATCAAAATTAAATATAAAATCTTTTCTCAACTAGTTATCATTATGTGTGAATAAATGAATGTGAAAACTGTTCATCAATTTCACTGCCTTAAAATGGCTGTTGTTGTCATATTCCTTGCAAGAATTCTTATGCAGATCTAGGGGTGCAACCGAGTCAAGCCGACTCACGAGCCGGCTCGAGCTCGACTCGTTAACGAGCTCGCGAGTCGAGCTTATCGAGCTCGTGAGTCGAGCTTGAGTAGGATTTCGAGTTTGTTGAACTTATCGAGCTAAAGTTCAAACAGTCATCGGCTAGACTCAAGCGGCTTGCGAAAAGAGGAACGGCGGGGAGTAGAAGGCATAACGGCAGGGGCATAAGGCAGAATGATAGGGGAAAATCGGAGCTCGTGCCGCATGCGAACCACGACAGGGGCCCGAATTGGAGCTCGTGCTCATGCGAACCGCGTTCGAGATGGAAGACGCAGAATGGTGGGGGCTAATCCAAAGTGGGCGCGTGCGAACGACATTCGCTACGGAAGAGGCAAGTGTGTGCCATTTGCTTTCGTGACAGAAAAGAGCCGCTCGGCGAGCTCGATTTCTGTGGAGAGTCGAGCTCAAATTTTTATCTCAACTCGAGTTCAAGCTCGAGTTCGAGATTTGGTTCATGAGTTGAGCTCGTGTAGGCTTAACTCGAGCTCGACTGGATTCTTTTGCACCCCTATGTAGTCTGTATGGTAAAGCAATCACTTATTTTGGAGGCACCTTATCAATGATAGGAGTAGGGGTGTCAATATATGACATGACTTGAAAATCCAACCCAAAAATTCCTAGGTTGGGTCGACCAAGTTAAAAAAAAGTTGGGTTTGGGTTAATTTTTTCGAATAGTTTAAATTTCATGTCGGGTTTGGGTCAGCCTACGAACCAAAATTCAACCCGTTTTGACCCGTAACTTACAGTTGCCGAACCTGACTCCAAACCCGAACTATAGAACCAACACCTGTTGGCCTTGATATAATTTTGACACTTCCTTTACACCACCATCCAAGCCTCCTAGCACTCCAAACCCGAACTTGCCATAACATTTCACAAAAAATGTATTTCATATAAACATACCCTTTCTTCGGTCCTTCACCTTGCACTTCCACTTAAGTGTCATATTTTTCAATGTTTAAAATTGCGTATTCGAGTATTGCGCGTTTTTCATTCCTGAGGCGAGGATTAAGCCTCAAGGCGTTTTGAGGCGTAAGCCTCAAATCAAAAGATTGCGTAAACATAAAATAATAAAAAAATTTATATACTAATGAGTGAATAATATAAAACATAAAAAAGCATAAGATATGAAGTGAAATCAAAATAGCCCAATAATAAGATAACATGAAATATAGTTCAACTCAAAATTCTATCTTTCCCAAATCCCAGTATTATTTTCATTAACATATAATTCAAATTTCCAAAAATAAATAGCAATGACATATCAATAGAAACTCATAAGTCATCAGCACTGTCATCACTAAGGGGTTATTCATTTGAATCATCATTATGATGAACTGCTCACTCCATTTCCTCCTCTCCTATAGAGTCCAATGTCGAGCATTTACTTCAAGATTTATGTAAGTTTTAATATATATAGCGTGAGGCGTAAGCCTCATGCCAGTGAAACGAGGCGGGCCTCAACCAAGTTGAGGCGCAAGCCTCATAAAAAAACTCGAGGCGTAAGCATCGAGGCGTTTTTTACTGGAATTGCGCAAAGGCGGGCCTCAAGGCGAGCCTCGTATTGTGCAATTTTAAACCATGATATTTTTAAGCCAAATCTTTTCTTTTGGCACCACCATCCATTCTAATAAATAAAAGAAATAAACAATCAACAATAAGCTTGTGAACTTTACTTGGCAACAGCTTTTCAAGAGTGTATGCATGCCACTATTTCCATTAATCTTAAACAATTAAAAATGTGCTTACAACATAATTATATTATTATGAATATTATTATATGCCAAATTTATCTTAATTCATGCTTCAATCAAATAATTAGTTGGGTAATATAAACGAGCAATCTAGTTTTAACAACAACAACAACATCCAGCCTTTATCCCACTACGCGGGGTCGGCTACATGAATCCTTTTTCTTCATTGTGTCCTATTAAAAATTAAATTATCGTTTAAATCTAATAAAAAATATATCATTTCGAATAATTTCTAACCAAGTCTTTTTAGGTCTGTCTTTACCTTTCTTAACATAAGACAAATCTAATACCTCTACTTTCCTAACGGGGTCATCGGAATGCCTCCATTTTATGTGACCAAACCATCTAAGGTGACTCTCTCTAATCTTATCTTCTACTGGGTACTCCAACCTTTTCACGTATATGCTCATTTCGTATCTTATCTCTAAGGGTAAAACCACTCATCCACCTGAGCATCCTCATCTCTACCACACTTAATTTAGTATTATGCATCTCTTTTAATGGCCAACATTAGGCACCATAAAGCATTGCAGGCCTCATCACCATCTTATAGAATTTTCCCTTAAGTTTGAGGGGAGCATTGCTATCACACAACAAGCCCGATGCATTCCAACACTTCAACCATCCAACTTGAATTTTGCTGATAACATCTCCATCTATTTCACCATCACTCTGAACAATAGATCTAAGATATCTAAAACATGTACTCTTATTAATGACTTGATCACCCAAAATCACAATCCCCTCATTAGATATATTACTAAAATTACACTCCATATATTCCGTTTTAGATATACTCAAGCAAAAACCTTTAGACTCTAAGGTTGACCTCCATAATTCAAGTTTACCTTCGACTCTCTCTCTAGTCTTATCAACAAGAAGAATTTCATCAGCAAAAAGCATACACCAAGGTACATCCTCTTGCAAATGTCTAGTGAGAACATCCATAACTAAAGAAAAAAGATATGGGCTTAAGGATGATCCTTGATGTAACCCAACCGAAATAGGGAAATACTTGGTCAAACCACCTTGTGTTTGAACACAAGTAATAGCTCTTGCATACATATCTTTAATGATTTGAATATAAGCATTATTAACTCATTTCTTTTCAAGAACTCTCCATAGCACTTCTCTTGGAACCTTATCATATGCTTTTTATAAATCAATAAATATCATATGTAGATCCTCTCTATTTTCTCTATATTTTTCCATCAAACCTCTTAAATAATGTATGGCTTCCATAGTCGACCTACCCGGCATGAAGCCTAATTGATTTTGAGAAACATTAGTGTCACACCGCAACCTATGTTCCATAACTCACTCCCATAATTTTAAAGTATGACACATTAACTTAATTCCACTATAATTCGCGCAATCTTGTGCATCACCTTTATTCTTAAAAATAGGGATTAACACACTCATTCTCCGCTCATCTGGCATCTTTTTAGTCTTCAAAACAGTATTAAAAAATTTATTAAACCAAGAAATTTCTTCATCTCCTAAGCATTTCCACACCTCTCTATTGGAATATCATCATGTCCAACAGCTTTTCCACCCTTCATTTTCTTTAAAGCCCCTCTAACTTTAATTTTACTAATATGCTGATAAAAACAGAAATCTTTATTTATATTTAGGATGCTAAGGTCACTACAGTCAATCTTATTTTCACAATCTTCATTAAAAAATTTAGCAAAATATCTCATCCAACTTTGTTGAATATTATCTTCTAAGAAAAATATTTTTTAATCTTCATCCTTAATACACTTCACTTGAACTAAATTGTTACTACTCCTATCTCTTTGTTTGGCTAACTTATACATATATCTTTTTCCCACCTTAATATCTAATCTATTATATAAAACACTAAAAGCTAAGATCTTTGCATTGCATATTGCTTTCTTAGATTCCTTACGAGTCTTTTTATATATTTCCCAATTATCAGAGTTTTAAATAAACCAATTATAAAAATTGATAATATAATCAATTAATTAGTTAAATAGAAATAATCAAGAGATGTCGAGCACTATATCCAATTTAGGGTTGAAAAGTTCGCATAGTTTCCCAAAAATCTAGCAGACTTGAGCAAGAGATGTTTATTAATTTTAAAGAGAGAAGGACCAAAATGGTCCAGTCACTCTTTATGAAGAACCAAAATGGCCCCCAAGTATATTAAAGAATCATTTTGATCTCTCTAAGTCTTTAAAGAGAAATAAAAATAATCCCACCATGAGATATTTTGATTTTTGTTTAAGGAGTTGAGAAACTAAAATAATTTTTTAATATAATTGGGGATTAATTTAATCTTTCATAAAGAGTCCAGGGACCATTTTAATCTTTTTCTTAAATTGAAAAGAACTTGTCTTATGAAAACTTTAGACTATTTTGTATAAAATAGAGTCATGCATGTAAAAATCTTTCAAAGTGAAGTTCAACATGAACAAATATATCATCACACTCATGACATCACCAAGCTTTTAAACCTAGGTATTATGTATGGGAAATCATTATCCAACTATCAAATTGCTAGAAGCTCGACAATGACCTATTGTGACAATCAAGGGTCTCTCTTGTGTCATGTTGCATGCAAATCAGTCGAGAGATAATGACTTTCATTACAATTAATGAAATTCTTGTACAGCTTGAGTGTCCATGCGTAAAAGCTAACACCTGGGTTTTTATCTCAATGATAGCAAAATTTTAATAGTGTTACACAAATATCTAAGATCCAAAATCAACTACCTATGTAGAAACTAGCAATTTATAGACACAGCAAAAGGCTATAGACAATAGTTTCAAGGAATTTTTTGAGTAGAGAGTAGTAATCTAAAAGTAACACCATAGAAGTATGATGACAAATAGCTTTCTATGACCCTAGGAATCTATTTTTAATGAGTTACTTTCAACCAAAATGCAGTATTGTCCTATTACAAATAACAACAGTCGAACAGGAAGAAAGATCATTACCTTCGCTACGAGCTCTAATAGAATCGACTCTTTCAAAGCTCAACTTCACATGAAGCACAAGAAGCCGAAGCAGCGGTCGAACGGGAAGATAGATTGATACTTCGCTGCAAGCTCCTATCGGATCGACTCTTTCAGAACTCTACTTCATACATAGTAGGCGAAGCCGAAGCAGCACTTGAAAGGAAAGAAAATTGTTACCTTCGTTGCGAGCTCCAGTCTGATTTGACAGAAATGTTGTTGTCGAAAGAGGTGAGGAGCTTCTCTTTCAACTCTACTTCAAATGAAGCAGACAAAGCTAAAGCAACTATGAAGCCCTAAAAATTATACTTGCAATTGACTGGCCACGTGTACTTATAAATAAAAGAGCTCAAATAAAATGAGACTATGCCTCAAACTGCTTCGAGGCATTACGCTTCATGTAAAAATCGCAAGCCTCACCAAACTGTTGAGGCTCCTCAAGTCGTACGCCTCAAACGCCTTTTTAAACGATGGTTATTATCATGTAAGGTTGTTCAAGAGTTGATGGAACTCACACTAATGTAAACACTAGTGCTACATAAGCCGCTAAATTCATGGTGGATATGAATACACAACAAAATGTGAAAGCTGTTGTGGGCTCCGAAAATTCGGCCTCAGCCTCCCCCGCTATTTTATCGGGGGAGTTTTAACGGATTAAGTTACGGGGTAAATTTTGTAAGGCAGATGAGTCTGTGGATAAGACACTACCCAGAGATTTCGCACTCATTTTGCGAGGACTTTATGATCTGAGTTCTGGTTTCCTATAGGCGCAAGCCCTCATAGTTAATTACCCCTCCCAATAACGAGAGAGAACTTTTGATTAAGGCTAGTCGTCAATCAGCTACGTAGAGATGCGTACATCTAGCATATAATAGCAGCATGGGTTAGACATTGAAAATGTAATATTTAAAAATGAGAATTTTCCTATCTTGCACTTAAAGAAAATGGTGGGGGAATGGATGTTGGACCCGATCAAGATCCCATAATTCCATCGTCCAGGGCCATCGTGATCCCTGGTCTACTTAGTCAGAGGAGGTAGTCGACCCAACATGACAAAATGATCCTTATTGGCAGCCATGAGTTTTTTCGTCCAAGGGTATCTTGTAGACCTGAGTTGGCTGTTTATCTAAGGGGACAAATTTGAATCTATCTTAGCTAACAGAGGACTTTGTGCCCTATCGATTATACCCTATTTATTCATATCTCAATGATTTGATTCCACTAAGGAACGTATTGACTCTGGCCATAATCGATATCTCATGATGCTATTTGGCGGCAAAACCACTCGGTTCAAAGGGCCCTAGGTCATAACCGCTTATCCTACGGCGCCATTTGGCGGCAAAACCGCCGGTCAGAGGGCACATATCACATCCTTATTAGCAAGAAATTATTTGAGAATGAATCCTAGTGATATTCTCAACCAGATATTAGCTATATGTGAGCTGAAGTAAATTTTAATTTGTCCACCCCGGCAAACTATTACGGAGGGTGGATGGATTTTGCTTTAAATGTTTTATGGTTGGATTTCAATTTTAAATATCTTGCAGTTTGAGATTTTTGGATTTTCTTGTGTATTTGGATAGTGCTTGGAAGGCATTTGAATACTTGGAATTAACCCCTCCGGTTGAGATCTACGTTCAATGCAGTCATCATCGAGGTGTTTGGGGTCATTTCCATTTGGGAATGGAACCTTATCGACTCTGCCAATTTGTCAATAGAGGATCGAGTTCATTGTTGGCTTTGCAGTTTTGTTAATAAATTTTCTTTGTTGGAGAGCTTGAAGACATTATATGAACGTATAAAATATATATTCCGATCGACATTCTGATCTTATATCTGTTTGATAATTCGATCAGTGTCGACTCCTATCTATCCATATAGAAGAATCGGGCTTGAACTATGTTTATTTACGGACCCGTGCAGCATCCATATACATCACGTGTGTTCCAATAACATGCTCGCCGGGGCCCATGCGGGTTGTGTGATTCTACTTGGTCCTTTTTATGTGCTTATGTGCATACATATTATAGTGTATGTGCGGGAGAATTTTTCAGGAATATTTGATGCTGCTCAATTGTATGGGAAACCCTCATTTGAATGTAGCATTCTATTTGGAAACTCATATATACCTTCTGTCTGCTTGTATACAGTTTGCAGATCCAGTGGTGTGTTGTAGCAGCTTGTGGATTGAGTTGTTTGTTGCTTTATACCAGACTATCGTGCACTAATTACTGCTTTCTGCGGGTGGATTATTATGCACTAACGAATCTCTTACTATCACAAGTAGATGTTGCTATCTATTGTAGTTCCCTTGCATCATTCTTGTAGATAACATGTTAAGTGTATAGAGAGTTTCCTACATAAGCTTGTAGAAACTTGCATTTGTCGCATTCTTTATGCATTTTGCTGTTGTCTTTGGTTTTTTGCTTGAGAATGGCATATTGTATGTTCATAAAGGATCCCTCGCTTTTGTAGTATACCTACTACAACTACTTGTAGGTGAGTTGTGTCATTTGTCTGTGAATGTCATTATGTTCATTCGCTAATTGATGTTGTCTGCAAGATATTGCATCTGCTGAAATATATTACATATTTATTATAGCCTTTTTTGCATTTCTGCTTGTGGATGACAAACAGTGTGTATGGTGGGTCTCCTGCAAGGGCCCGTAGATATTTGTTTTTGTTGCATTCCTATATCATCTTTGATGCACATCTGTATTTGTAAGAAGCATGTATGTATTGTGGATTTTCTATCCTTGCTTGCAGAGAGTTTAGCGTAACTGTTTAACATTGAATTCTTATTGACTGCAATGATGTCCTCAGCATTTACTACATGATGTTTGTTGTCACTCATAGGTGGGTGCCCTTATGCATGATAAACCTCTTAAAGTGGCATGTAAGAGCCTGCATTGGATGTATTTCTTTTGTATCTTGCCTGTGATGTGCATAACAGGTCTTCTGAAGTGACCCGTAAGAGTTTTCATCTATTATAGTATTGTTGTGTTTCTACCCTCATTGCTTGCAGGGGTTTGTGCATTTACCTTCTATTGGATAGTTGTTTTGAATGTAGATGTGCTATTGTATCTTTGCTATGACAACTTGTAGGTGCTATGCATTATGTTGTGGATATACTATCTTCGCTTGCAGTGGATCCTCCTTGCATATTGACTGATGAATGGCTGGATTTATCGTCAAATTCTTTATGGACGTTGCTCAATGAGCTGTTGCATTTGTTTGCAAGGAATTGTATTACTCGTAGGCAATTGGTTGTATGTGCCATGATTCTTCTATCGATGTCTACAGGGAATTCGTTACATCTATTGTATATCCTTCGCGTATTCTTCACATGTCATTCATGAATACATCGCTATGTTCATTACAACTATCACACTCCCTTCCACAAGTATAAGTGTTCTATATTAATGATATCATTCATAAGACTGCTATTTGTTGTTATTTGCATTCCATTCGTCATGATAACTCTTGGTAGATTTCTTTGGAGATTTCATGTCATTGCTTAAAGTGTCCTTAAGCAAACTGTAGTGGAGATTTTATCCAATACATATCCATGTAGCCAATACAATTGTCTCAAACCAATCAATTACATGAGTTTCCCTTAACATTTATTGGGAAATTTGTATAATCATTTGCACTTGTACTGCTGCATTCTCTTTGATTTTCGTTGATAAATGCTTGCAAGTAGATCACATGTCCTTGATTCTTTTTTATGATCGCTTGCGAATCAAATGATGATTGAATTCTTGTGCATCATAAGTATTTCTGTTCATTATAGCTTTTCTAATGTTGCTTACAACTATGTTACATCCTTTGTATATGATCGTAGGTGAGTTATCATGTTCATTGAGAGCCTGCATTGTTGCTTATGAACGAATCATCAAATCAAGCCTTTTGAAACATAAGTCCCTTGGTTCACAAGTTCCATATATGGTCTTTTGCAGTTTGTCAAGTCGCATGTGTCCTTGCAAGTTCAATTGCTTGTTCAAATAGGTCCTTTGTTTATTTGTTGACTTGAGTTCAAGTTCTTATTATTTGGTTCAAATCAATTTGAAGTCCAAATTTGTAAATCATCTGATGTTCAAAAGTTTGCAAGTTCAAGTTCAATTTGTCCAAAATTTGTCTTAAGTTAGGTCCTCTGTCCGCTTGAAAATCCAGCAACCTCCCGGCGTCTCCCCAGTTTAGGGGAAATTTCAAGAGTCTAGGCCTCCCATCACGCTAGATAAAAGTATGTACGGTGGGTGTTGGATAACACCGTGACTGAAAATCTTCAATCCCACCATGTCAGAGAAAGGCGTGTATGGGTTCTCGGGCACCTGTTTCAGAAAACACAGATTTATATTTTATCCCCACCACGCCAGAGAAAAGCACAGGGTTTACCCGCCTCACTGTAAACGTTACACCGAGTTTACTTCCCACCACGCTAGAGAAAAGCGTGTATGGACAGTTTTCGGGTGCGCCACTAACGTTGAGAATAGGATTTTGAGTGAACTGAACAAAAGAATCCCTCTCTCCCTTTTTCTTCCTCTTTCTCTTTTTTTTTTACTCCACCTCCCTCCTCTCTTTTTTTTGCTATTTTTCTTTCACTTTTTTTTAAATCAACTCTTTTTTTTTCTTTTGAACACCTCTTTTCCTTTTTTTTCCTCACACACACACACACACACACACACACACACATATATATATATATATATATATATATATATATATATATATATATATATATATATAATGACAGAAACTAATAATAATAATAACATTACTAATACTAACTACCACCATTAACACTAACACCAACTTAATCTCACCCTGCTGTTTGTGGCCTGGGATGGATGAGGGTCGGAGGTGTCGGCTTCAGTGGGAGATTTAATGTATATGGGGTTGTAGCTAAGTGAGACAGATGGTTGAGGGGATTAAGGTGTACAGCCGCTTTGGTTGGTAAGGAATCAAAAGACAGAAGCTAGGGCAAAGCTTGGCGTCGACTCTGGCTCGGCTATGGGGGTCAGTCGGCCTTGACGAAGAGGAGATAGGGCAAAACTTGCGGCAGTGGGCTGAATACGTTGGCACAGGGATCGATTAGAGGAGTCAGGTGCTGCAGGCCGAAGGGTTGGGGAGTTCGGCTAGGTCGGTTTAAGTGTTGAAGATGGGGGAAGAGTTCAGCTTCAAGTGCGAGTAAGGTTCGAGTGGCTTGAGGTAGCAGGTCGTCGAACTTGGGAGACTTGCGAAGTCGAGGACGGAGCGAGAGGTCGAGGTCGGCGTCGGGCTTCAGCAGGTGGAAGGATAGGGGCTAAAGTTCATGGATTTTGGCTGATGTGGAGATCGGCTATGAGAGGAAGAAGCAGCTACGAGAGTTTGGATGACTGCAAGGGAAGAAGAAGAAAATCGAATGAGAACTTCACTCTCGTTTTTTAGTAGCGCGAATGGAGGCGATCAAGATGAGTTGCGCATGGTCAGTTCTGAAACGGCACCGTTGCAGGGCATGGAGCACAAATATGTGGGATTTCAACAGGACTTGGTACAGGTGACATGGATTTTCTTATTTGATTTTGATTTTTATTTGTTGTGTGGTCAACAGCTACACTATAGTTGACTTCAATTATGTAGGTTTAAACTTACTCAATAGGCAACACATAAAATTAGAAATACCATAAGGAGCAAAATATAATATCCTTATTGTATCATGGAAGGGAATACATTTAGGAGTTCACATCATGCAGTTCCACAAGTTCGAGGTAATAAATTTTGTATTTTTTTTATCAAAAATAAGCTATAATTTTAATAAATCAATAAATTATGTTTACATTAAAAAAAGTTTTTATTGACCTCCTAACATCATGAATAGATAAGGAGAGATTTTGAGGAACATGACTAAATAAGCATGGGTGATATGATTATTAATATCCACAAATTTGGGCAAAGGTCCAAATGGATTGGCGAGCACGGTGAGAAAATCTAAAGTATGTGGAAAAGAGAAAATAGATCAAATAGAACCATGCTTTTAACTATTAAGGCATTAGCATCTCTCCATACAGTCCATGGAATATGGGAGAATGATAAATATGTCAATTTTCTTGCCTTTAAAGATGCATGGATAAAATACTACGAAATTTATTTGGCTTAAGGCTAGGGTCTAAATACCATTACCATCAAGAATTTTGGCTCATTATATAAATGTTTGGCTCCTATATGTCAATGCCACAAAATAGCATGCGCAATGGAGCATAGCGTAGCGCGATGCGCCCCTTGCATCATTTGCTTGGCACAGTATAAGTTAAAAATGGCACATGTAATGTATAGTATGCAAGACTAATAATGGCGCATAATGCAAATCTCACATATTATTTTAGGATTTAAAATTTTAAATTAATATTTAAAATTGCATTTATTAATTTATTTTATTTCAAATAATAAATATAAACAAAGGACCCATGCCCTGGCCATCTCCTTCTCTCTTGTTCGGCGCCTCGACTTCGAATAGAGAAGGCATCAAATTGGTTGCACATCTCCTCTCAGCATATTGGCTTTAAATAAAGAAGGCATCAAATTGATTAGCATCACACTTTTCAAATCTCAGACTCGAACAGAGAAGAGTAGTCAACCGCACATTTTGTCTTGCATCTCTCCCTCTCAATTTTGACGTAGTTCTTCTCATCTTCAAGCAAGTCATCTATCATAGTCCCGCCAACAAACAAACTCACAAGACCCTGAAGCTCCTCCATTCAAGAAAGTCGACACCTCTCCCAGCACACATCGCCAAAAGCCACCATCACATCCACCTCAAGACAAGCCCAAACACCACCATCGGTTGCTACCATTAAACATAAGTGTGCCTTGATTTCTAAGATGAAGGCATAAGTTCCTTATATTTGTTAAAACTCAATCCCTCATCCAAACTAATAAACACAAATTAGCAAAAAAAAAAGAAAAGGTAAGATATCATCAAATAGTAAAATACAATCATATCACCAGCATAAAGAAATAATCTACTATAAATCTTTGATCTTCACTAGCATTAGGAGAAAGTTGGAAGAAATAACATTCAACTAGGAATTTATTGACTCAACCTAATATCAGAGTATATTTTTTGTATATGCTTCAAGGCCCTATAAAATCTCCCTAAATTTACAAGAAAAAAAAATTGAAGATAAGTTTGCAACTATTTTGAAAATGAGCAAAAAAGCAAATCATTAATAATTGCAACACAAATATCGCATGAAATCTCTTGATAATCACAAACCTAAATAAATTAGATAATAACAGGAAGTGCTAAAGACGTGATAGGTCACAAGGAGCCATTGAAGTCCCATAAAATAGTAGAGAAGTCTGATAATAGAGGAGCTCTAAAGAGGTCGACATTAATTTGCTCGACTTGCAAAAAATTGGCTCAAATGATATTGTAGTTAATACTCATCAATTATAGGCATTATCAATGTTTAGAAAATCGGATCGAACCAGCTAGTTCATAGTTGGCCAAGTTATTGGTTCGGTCAAACTCGAAAATCATGTTTGCATCAAACCAGCTTGAACCAATTTGAACCGCTAGTTCAACCGAAAAATCGTCAAACTAATCCATGTTTTGTAGAAACGACCGGTTCTATAAAATATTTAATTTTATTTTAATTAAATTTTAAATAATATGTTTTAGTTTATTAAAACCTTTTAAACTTTAGTGGAGATTTGGATGAAAAACAATTACATGTAGATTATATTGTAATTGTAAATCATTTTTTGCATGCAATATGGCATTTTAAAAACATTCATGAGAAACAACCACTTTAATCAGATCAAATTCAATCTAAATGACTTTGTGTTATTGTGTTTGAAAAGTTTTAGAGGAGATGCTAATAATTGTTCTGCAGAGATATTAAACACAGGTGCAGTTAGCCCAAACAAAATTTTAATATTATGCAACCACTAAATGTCTGTACAAAGGAATTTTAGTTTAATTCACATTAATTTATTTCCTAAGAACTTTAATGAAATAAAGAAGGTAATTTTATTTTTAATTAAGGGAAAGCATTCATCCACTAACTGTCTCGTTGACAATTCTAATTTGACTGAAAATGGTCTAAATTGAATTTGGTTGACTTGCCTAGCACTTAATCGGTATGATACATACAGTTATATAATGCTCTGAATGTCTAAAGGAGGGCGTAACCGTCCCAATTTTGGATGTTACAAGTGCCTCTCACACTTGTATTGTTAGCTATTGTATTGAATCTCTATCTGGAAAAAGGTTCATTTGACAATAAGATCTTTAAACTCAACAAATATATAAACACGCTATAGGTTGCCTACAGTTCTAAAATTGATTATGCAGTTCATCAAATTACTGTTTAAATTTATGTTTAATATCAGCCCTTATAAAATTTGTTTCATTACAATGTTTCATTAGAATAATTAATCATGTCTCACTAGTTTTGTTTAAGCAAATTCAAATCAAATATAATTACAACTTCTGATAAAATCTTTAAAATTATTGATCCAATTTGAAATTTTATAAAATTATCTGTCATCAAATGTAAGAACATTATTTTGAATATCATAATAATATTTTGAATTTTTCTAGAATCATATCTTAACTTATTTCATTTAAAGGCGACTTTTTGTCATTTTGTTAATTGGCCTGATTATTACATCATACATCTAGACATTATGATGCAACATTAATTTCTGGTACTAAATTTGATGCAGGATGTCTTAGGCTAGAGAGTTTTCTAATACATTACTATAATATGCTCCAAATCATACACACATATTGAAATTTGCAATTCACAGACACTTTATTTAAAAAACTACTCATTCATTTATATGAAATTGAAAATATGAAGAATCCATCACAAATGATAATTTAATAACCACATACTAAAAATAATGCATAGAATTTTAAAAACATAAAAAAAATCATAAATTCCATTTATAAATACACCACAATCAAAAAATTAATTGTGCCAAATTTGACAAAACCCAAAAATAAATGCAAACGAACAATTAGAAATGAGATAATAGAAATAGAAAGTGTAGGAGATAACAAAATGTTAAAAATTAAGCCCTATACCAATATAAGTAGATGACTTCCTCCAGAAATCATTAATCTCAACTTACACTAGAAGAAGGCTAGAAAGAATTAAATCCAACCAAAATTCTATTAAATTAAAGTCTTATATTTTTGCATGCATAAAGACCCATATTTAAACTCATCAAATCCTTGAATTTATTCATTTAAAATTAAAAAGAGGTCAAAAAATAAGTTGGCAGCCATTTCCAAAACAGGAAAATCATAAAATTAAATAACAATTGCAACCCAAAGGTTGCAACGAATCTTATAGCAATCGCAACCTACAACAAAATCCAAGAAATCATATTAAGTGATGAAGGCAACGCACGATCATGATGGTCAAAGTGAGTCACTGAAGTGTCATAAATCACGCTAGTTGCACAACAGAGGACCCGAACTTGAATCATAATCGAACCTAATAAAACATGAGTGGTGCTACTATTTAAAATGATAACCTTTATATCTAACATAAAGTGCAAAATAATTCATAATTGTTTCACATTTATCAATTTGTATTTATTCAATGTTTTGATATCTAAAATTTAGTAACAAAAATCAAACAAAATCATAAATGATTTCTTTATTATGGAGTATATAATATTTATCTTTTTATAAATATAATCCACTAGAAATATATAGGATAAATATAAGTTGAACATAAGAGCATAAAAATGAAAAACTAATAAGCTAATAAACAGACAACAAATAAACACTTTATCAAATTCTTAGCAAGCTACCTCTTAAACAATGAAAGAGCATGTTCGAGACCACAAATAAACAAGGAGGATAATTTTGAAGTTATCTAATTAGGTATCATGCTTCTTTAATAAAATTCAAACTCATTCAATCATCTAAACAAAAAAAACAAGGTTTATGAGTATCAAATTGTTTATTGAGTGCATGTATTCATTTAAGGCCCTAGCATAAGCATGAGGAATTCTCAACCTAATAGGCATCACTTGACCTTTTTTTTTAGTTATTATAATCATCTCAACCCAAAGTATAAAATGAACCCACTGGATTATACTTTTCACTCAAGTTTGTGCAAGAGAAATTTCATGTGACCAAGCTCCATCAATCTCAAGCTTGAATTCAAAACCTTAACTTGATTTGTAGGCTTATTTGGGGTTAGGTAAAGGTTCAAAATCCTTAGATCTAATCGAACTAATTCCTTATATAGAGCCCACTTTTACAGATAACCAAGTAGTCAGACACAACCTATAACTTTGAAGAGAAGTAGTTTAAAAAGAATAAGTGCCATGCCCTCTACTAGATGATGCTTAGCAAAAGATCACACGAATTAATGAGGATTATTGATGGCCCTGATTTGAGCAGACATCTCTAAACAAGCCTTATAGCATAGCAAATCTCAAAATACCTCCAAATTAAAGAGTGCACGACTATGGAAAAACCTCCCTTTCTCACACTATTGTACCTCAAATCCCATATCATATTCTAAACAAGTGCCTTGATTTCCTTTCATGGAATGTATGCATGCTCAAATGATTGAATTATTCTCTCTCTCCATCCTATTTCCTTTTCCATAAGAGAGAGAACATTTTTCTCCTTTTCCCCAAATGAATTACTGTTTGCAGAATCTCTCACCAACTAATGGTGAAGATCCCAAAATATATCGAAGCCTATCCAGGTAGAATATCACAAATGGTCTGCATCACCATCACCCCTTCATTCATGAGGCTCCACAATTGTACTAGCCTCCTCTTTTAGTTCTTCAATCCTTGTACTACAAATTTAACATCCTATAGATTCTATCAAGCTATAAAAGCACATCCATAGGTACGTTGCCCGCACGTTTAAGCATCTGCATAAACTCAAGGCATTCCTAAGCTAACACAATTTGAAACTTACAAAGCGTAGTTAAGAAACTGTGTCTTTTTTTCCTGTGGTTTTTTTTTTTTAATACTATTAAACAATTGCATGATCAATAAAGATGGCTTCAAATGTAAGTTAATAATCCTTGGTAATAAAGACATACCAATTTTTTACATCTTACCACAAAATTTCCCTAACTCTTGTTATTTTTAACTAAAGAACCTATGGCATATTTTAAGGGGGGGGGCATGTAAGTTGATAATCCTTGGTAATAAAGACATACCAATTTTTTACATCTTACCACAAAATTTCCCTAACTCTTGTAATTTTTAACTAAAGAACCTATGGGATATTTTAACGGGGGGGGGGGGGGGGGGGGGGGGCGGGGGGGTACATGGCCCAACTTACAAAAATTCATTTCAACAAACTCAGGCAACTATAAATCCAGAGTCAAATAAATCCCTTGTCATCTATCTCCTACTTCAGTAAGATACCTATCACTCTAAAAGGGGCTTCAAAATTGCCATTCAAACCTAATAAGCTAATACTAAATTTTAGAAAAAGCTAAACAACCAAAACCTCATCAAAGCAAAACAATCATTTACATAACTCAAATCTAATTCTGATAGGAAAAGTAGATAAAGATGTTTTAATGCGGATCTGGCCATCAATTTAAATGACGATCTGATGCAGTGTCTGCTAAAATTTACAAAAAAATCAATTCAAATCATCAAATTACTACTGCAAAGCAGAGAACGAATAGCCAGAAATCCTTATTCACCATTCAAAAGTTTACTAAGAGGAAAGTAAGGTACTTACCTTAGAAGGGATGCAGCCGACATTAAGGCAGGTACCGCCAAGGGATCCCCTCTTTTCGATGCATGTAGTCTTAAGCCCTAGCTGCGCAGCCTTGATAGCAGCCACGTACCCCCCTGGACCGCCGCCGATCACCACCACATCGTTCTCCTCCGCCGCTGCCGCAAATCCTCTCCATGCGGCCGAAAATCGACCAAGCTCCGCCGGCCGGAGAAGGAGGCTGCCCGCTCTCCGCCTGGCTAAACTCGCCATAGCCATTTTTTGTCTTCTCTGATATGCGCTCTTCCACTCTAATGGGAAAAAAATGCCAGACCGGTTAATAAGGCCTACGACGGCCGCGGGTATACCACGGAGCGATCTCCACCGTCCGATGGTTTGGTCTGATGAGAAAAATGATAAACGCACCCTTACTAAACATTCTTAGGACTTGGACTATGAAAATATAACTTGGCCAGAAAGTGCATGTTAAGAAAAACAGTGTGTGTTTTAAAATTAGTGGTGAGGACCAAGGAATTCAAAAGGATTTTGTAGATTTCTAGTTGATTGGTTTGGACCAATGAAATTTTAGAGGATGGTGGCCTTAAATACCTTAGCATGTTGATAGAAGTTCCATGGAGTATTTCTTATGAAAATTAACATAAGATATTTTTATTTTATTTATTTAAATATGTGTTTAATTATAGTGATTTATATTTAAAAATAATATAAATTTTAATTCATATAGCAATTAAGATGAAGAAGGTTTTTATCTTTTCTTTACTTTCTTCTCTAATTTTCAAGGGTGCTTTATATATTTGAACTCGATATTGACCTGCTACTGTTTTACACAACCTGAACCGAACCCGACCTATTTTTGTAGACGGGCCAGAAATTTCAACCTGAACCTGACTTGCTGGGTTACCGGGTTGACCCGACCCGATTCACCGAATTACTGAGGAGCGAGCGCTTCACGCTCAAGAGAGACACTATCTGGTGCGTGGGAAGTGAAAGGGTGAAGAGAGTGCAGCTATACAGGCCTGCGCGACACAATCCGATGCAGGCAAAGCAGAAGGAGGAAGCATCAAGGGAGTGCGGCTTTGTGGGCATGTTGGACTCGGTTCGGTGTAGGCCAAGCGGAAGGTGGAAGAGATTTGCAACTATGTGGGCTTGCAGGGCGCAGTAATGTGTAGGGCCTATCGGTGAAGCAAAAGCCTCGAACACAAACAACCGCACAATTGCGTGGGATCATACGCTTGCACAGGTAAATCGAAACTTTCGGATCATTTTCGAGTTACTGGAAGCTAATGAATGCAGGCTGCGGGGTCACACGCAGACAGGACGTGCTGCTGGCATGTCACTTCCGAGTCACTGGTTTGATCCAAACCTAACCCAATTTTTTAAACGGGTAGAAAAATAGAACTCAAACCCAACCCATTTGCTAGATGGGTTGACCCGAAACTAGAATTTTCGAGTCAGGTTTTGGGTTGTGTCAAATGTTGACACCCCTATTGACATCTTGAAATCATCATTTTCTCTTTCACATTCTATCTTTGAGGCTATAATAGCTGCTTAATTCACTATAAGAATTCTATTTAATGGCAACTCCTCCCTCCTCCATCATAAAACTTACAAAATATTTTGCAACGTATCATTTGTCACAAAAAATTGATTGTTAAATTGTTTGTCACAAAAATTTTACAATAAAAAAATTGGACATAAACAATTGTTGCAACAAAACTAATTCACAAAAGAGGTTGGAAATATCTTGAATCAATTGGGGTTGTTAACAATTGCGATAAAACTTGAAAAATAATCGTCACAAAAAGATCAATATTTGAGTAATATATAAACATTCTTGAAGAGAGGTTGACGATACATATGCTTCACTCTTTGACTAGCATTGCTTATATGCTTTCAAAAAGTGAAAATGAATATCCTCATTTCTAGTTGACTTTGAGATCAATGATTTCACCATTTCTAGTTGACTTCAATATGGCCAACACTTCAAAATTTAATAACATAGATATTTATTCTTTTGAGGTTTCAACATCTATGTCCATTTCTATCGATATTCTCATGCATAACAAAAATGATGTTTGTTGAACTGCATTGCTCTACCTTGATTCCTGGAACTATGAACATCTAATATAAACAGTGAAATACAAAGCAAAGGAATAAGAAGGAAAAAACAAATAGAGAATGTCATTCTCATTTCATTACTACTCCTCATGCCTTACTATTCATATAGTAATATAAAGACAATGCAATAAATAACTTTAACGATTTGGATTAATGTGGTTACAAATGGATGATGATAAAGCACCGATCAGGAATTAGAAAGATGTGAGTTGGTGCATAAAGGTAGTGGACATGTGAGAATAAGCATAGCTTGATAAGTCGGCTTGCTTATAACCTCCCGGCAAGCTAACATTGGGTTCTGAAATGGTGAGCTTGTTGTGCAAGGCTTGACACTAATGTATAGACACAGCTTTAGTGAATAAATCAAGTAACATATTAGTGGTATGAAAATGTTAAATTTTGATCGTGTTCTTCTTGATACATTCTCAGATGAAATGAAAATCTATCTCTTTGTGTTTAGTCCGAGCATGAAAAATTGGATTATTTACAAGTGCAATGGAAGATATGTTATCACAAAGAAAAATTGTAGGGGTAGAAGGAGGAATTTGAAATTCTTGTAAAAGCTGATGAAGCCAAATAATGTCGGTAGAAGTAGTTACAAGTGCACGTTACTCTGCTTTGGTGGACAAGGGAGCTACTATTTTCTATTTCTTGACCTGCCAGGAAATGAGTGTTCTTTTGAGAAAGGAACACTATCCAGTAGTATATTTTCGAATAAGAGGATCACCAACCTAATCAGAATCAAAATAAGCATGCAAACATAGATCACTGGTAGCAATCAGCAAACCAAATGATATATAGTACCTTTGATATATCGAAGGACACATTTGAGTAGTTTTAAATCATCCTCATGTGGGTTATGCATATGTTGGCACAGTTTATTAACTATGTAAGTAATGTTAGAGTGGGTGATTGTTAAATATTATAGAGATCCAACCAAATCTCAAAAATTATCCGTTGAAGTAGGGGTAAGAGGAATTACTAGAGTAGCTATGATTTTGGAAGGGGAAGCAGAAGAAATAGGCTTGCAATCAATCAACCATACCCGCTCGTGAATTAAATCAGCTGCATATTTTGATTAGGATAAATGCAAACCATTTGTTGAATGTATTACTTACATGCCAATAAAATATGAGATGTGACTGAGGTTTTTCTTGTGAAACCTAAGTAATAGACATGCAAGTAGACGAGTGATAGTTTTATCATCATTTCCTATAACAATATGTCATCTACATATACAAGTATGTAGAAAAATATAGATTGTTTGTGATAGATCAATAAAGATGAGTCGGTTGTACTATGGATAAATCCATAATTGAGTAAGTATGTGGAAAATGACTCAAATCATTGTCTCGTGGATTGTTTTAAACCATAGATAGATTTTTTGTGAGAGACAAAAATAATCGGGGTCTAAGGAATCTTTAAAACTTATAGGTTGAGCCATGTAAACCGTATCTTTGAGGTAATAGTGTAGAAACTCATTTAACACATCAAGTTGAAGTATTTCCACTTGAATGAAGTAGCATGGACAAATAAAAAGTTAATAGTAGGAAGTTTGGCAACATGACTAAGTATATGAAGATAGTCTAGACCATATTGTTGACTACAACCTTGAGCCACTAGCTGAGCCTTATACCTTACAATAGTTCCATCAGTGTTCAATTTAGTTTTGTAGATCCATTTGCATCCCAAAATCTTTTGAGTAGGGTTATGCGGTACCAATTTCCATTTTTTTTTGTTGAATAGCAGTAAATTCATTTGACATGGCTTGACACCAAACCAAATGTTTGGCAGCCTCAGTATAAGAAGTTGGATCATAAGGTATAAGAGAAGCATTCATATTGATAATGTGTTTAGGTTTAAGTGTCCCTATCCAAAGCTGTGTGACCATTTGATGAATTGATTAATGTTGATATAGGGCTTGCTCGATAAGAGAAATAGGAGATGAAATAGAATTTGAAGATTGGGAATATATTTGTTAAGGTGGAGTTAAAGTAAGAATAGCTACGAGAGTGATGGGAAGATGGTGGAGAGCTGGTAAAACAAGTGATTGAATTATTAGTTGGTGAACAAAGAGGAAAATCATTGGAAGGTTGAGAGGTAGAGGGTTAAATAATTGATGGTACAAGCATGGATGAAGGAGTATAAGACTAAGGTAGTGGTGATGGAGGAAGATCAGGAGGTGGCTGTTGTGAGAAAGGAAAGATGAATTTGACAAACTTTACATGACGAGAAGTGAAGACTTTTCCTGAGTCAATGTGAAAGCATTGTTAACCTTTAGTGTGGGGAGCATAGCCTATGAAGACACATGGTAAGGATTTTGAATGAAGTTTATTAAGAAAGGTGTGAGGTAGAAAAGGTTAACAAAGACAACCGAACATCTTAAGGGAAGAATAATCAAAAGTTTGATGATTGAGTAATTGAAATGGAGAGGATGAGCTCTTGGAAACAGATGGTAGGCAATTTATTAGTAAGACTGCAGTGAGGATTGCATGTACCCAAAATTTTGGTGGTAATTTGGCTTCATGAAGTAAGGCATGTGTGGTTTCAAGAATATGACAATGCTTATGCTCTATAACACGATTTTGTTCGGGTGTATATATATAAGTTACTTGATGTATAACACCACAGTGTACTAGAAAGTTTTGAAAATGTTTGGATGTGTATTCTCCACTGCCATCTGAACATAGGAATTTTATAGGTTTATTGCATTAACTTTCAACCAATGCTTTAAAGTGATAAAAATAGAAGCAACATCTGATATAGCCTTTAAAGAATAAAGCAAAGAGAAATGGGAGAAATTGTCCATAAATAAAGTATAGTATTTGAAACCATGTAAAGATAAGGTTGGGGAATGTCCCCATACATCACTACGTATCCAATCTAAAATATAAATTAAACTAGAAGAAGAAGAAGAAGAAGAAGAAGAAGATGATGATGATGATGATGATGATGATGATGATGAAAAGGGAAACTTGTGACTTTTAGAAAGAGCACAAGTGTTATAATGAAAAGTTTTAGAAATAGAAAAATATAGTAGAGCTTGCTGATTTTAGTAATTTGAGAAGAACTTGATGTGAAGGATGTCCCAAGAGTCGATGCCACATCTGAGTATTGGAATATGCTACAGAAAAAATAGAGATGGGTATGCGACAAGCTAGATCAGTAGATATAGGGTATATACCTCAATGATAGGGACCATGAAGGAGAATTTGGTTGGTTTTCATATCCTTGATTTTATAGCAAGAGTCAAACATGACATATCAGGAATTATCAGTTGTGAGGTGGTTTAAAGAGAGAATGTTATGAGTTAGATTAAGAACAATATGAAGTGAACACAAGTGAGTCTTATGGTGAGGGGTTGGCAATAAACTCTTACCAATATGAGTGATTGCTAAGAGATCTCAATTTCTAATAGTGACCTGTTGGTTACCTATGTATGGTTTGGGTTTTTACACCTGAGTAGAATTTGAAGTCAAATGCAAGGTGGACCCTATATCTAGTAGCGACTTGAATGAATGTTGGGATGTATCAATAGAGTAAGTAGGGATCATTGGTTAAAAGAAGAAGTCTACAAGATGCTAGAATTTGAATGCAATAATGACCAAATTTACCACAAATTTGATATTCCACCGAGGATAGAGAGGAAGTAGAACCTCATCCAGAAGTGTTTGACTATGAAATGGTTTAGATAATGAGCGACCATGAAAGCTATGACCTCTTTGAACTGCAAATGTCTAGATTGGTTTGGGGGATTTTGAAGAAATAGATAATTCTCGAACAGATTTAGTAGCTAAATTTAGTTCTTCACTACAAATAAGAACAGAAAGTCATTCAAGCTAATAAGATTTAAATTGGTTCTAATTGCAGCTTTAAATTCTTGATAGTTACTCGATAATTCATTCAGCTTATATAAAATTATATCAATAGCATCAACTTAAATTGGCTCTAATTGCAGTTTTAAATGCCTGATAGTTACTCAACAATGGGGATCTTGATGAGCCAATAGCATCAACTTTTCTATTGATTTTAGAAAGATATTACATCATGGATTTATCTTTCATAGAAATGTGGTGCAGTTCATTTTTGAGTTGAAGGATGCATAAGCAGTTTGTGGATTGCAAATGATGTTCAATTGTCTGTTATATCTCAAAACAAGAATCAAGGTTGAGAACATATGGGAGAAAAGTTAGATAGATTGTGGAATACATTACAACTGCAAGGTTTTAATCAAATAATAACAATACACAATATTCAGGATTTGAAATAATAACTATGGCAGTGGATAAAAGTTTAGGGGCTTTGGTGTGGAACCATCTAAATAGCTATCAAAACCCATTTGCAATAAATAATTTCATAATTTGAGATTTCCAGAGAGGATAGTTATCGATAGTAAGTTGAATATTAAGAACGGATTTCACATTAATCATTAGAAACTTAAGTTGTGAGGGGATGGGGATATTCGCCATTTTGGCAATAGGTAGAGCTTGGAGGAGGTAGAAGATTGTTAAGGGTTATTCATGAACTAAGATAGAAAGAAACAAAAAAGGAGTACAACGATAAATCAACAGCAGTGATGGATTTCAGGTTATAGGGCATAGTATCTCTGATACCATGTTGAACTGCACTGCTCTCCCTTGATTCCTATAACTATGAACATATAATGAAATTCGTGAAATACAAAGAAAAGGAAGAAGAAAGAAAATGAAAACATAGAATGTCATTCTCCCCCATGCCTTACAGTTTGTACAATAATATAATGAAAATGTAGAAAATGACTTTAAAGTTTTGGATTGAAGTGGTTACAAATGGATGATGATAAAGCACCAATCATGAATTAGGAAGATGTGCTCTCCTGCATAGAGGTAGTGGGCATGTGATAATAAGCACAGCTTGATAAGTCGGCTTTCTTATCAATGTTGATGCTAATAGGATAAGTATTTAAATGAAAGTTATTCTTTTAGCAAGTAAGAAGGCAAGCTGACAGTGCAACTTTTTATTATCATTAAGTTACAAGAGAACTTAACACTAAGTAAACTTCAAAATAATCTCAGAGTAACATATTTATCCAATTTAACCACTATACTAAACAAAAATTGATCCAAAATAGTTCCTTTGGTACTAAACTAGGATCAATTTTGTATAATTAAGGGACTAAATTTGGATCAATTTTATACCATGATTATAGTATGAGGAACTACTTTGTAGAAAATTTATATAACTATGGGATTAAATTGAATAAGTTTGATACTTTGGAACTAAATTGGCCACACACGAAGTCTGGTGTTTAATTTGGATTTTTTTCCAATAAGCTTAACATCCAAACAATAACAACAACAACAACATCAAGCATTTGTCTCACTTCGTGGGGTCGGCTACATGAATCCTTTTTTTCCATTGTGTCATGTTAAAAGTCAAATTCTCATATAAATCTAATAAAGAAAGATCATTTCTAATATTTTCTAACCTAGCCTTTTTAGGTCTACCTCTACCTTTCTTAACATAAGTCAAATCTAATACCTCAACTTTCCTAACTAGGTAATCAGACGGCTACCATTTTATGTGATCAAACTAATCATTTAGTCATTCATATATATGAAAAGTCCAAGAAAGTAGTATGATGAATTAAAAATATGATATGCTTGATATAATAAGCTCATGCAAAGAGACACATCATTGTTTAAGAAATATCCTCTTTTTTTGGCAAAGAAATATGATACATGGTATGAAACTAAAGAAATAATGGAGCTTTGTGGATTCTATTATGTTCCATTATGATGTAATTTTCCTTTCCCTTAATGGCTTGTAATCCTTCATTCAATCAATGACTAACCAATGTAGCTTTCATTTTAAGCATTAATTATTTCCCTTTACAAAAGTTGTAACATTTATATTTCTTCTTTTTGTTGGTTTAAAAGAGGGGAGAAAATATGTACTTAATTTTTTAAGAAAGGCTTTTTGCTGGTGGTGACTAAAATAAATTAAAATGGTTCATAATTTGGCTTGTTTAGCTATATCTCAAATTTATTGGTCTTTTGTGACACTTACTCAGATAACTATCAAATGTATTTGTTCATATGTGAATATATTTGATTCAACATACTTTATTTCATGATAATTTTTTTTTACGGCAGGATTTCATGATAAAAGTATCTTTTGATATATATATATATATATATATATATATATATATATATATATATATATATATATATATATATATATATATATTATTGTGTAGAGAATGACTAATGCATTTGAATACTTTTTAGTGCCTCCAAGATTTATAAAGCTCCTCTATGCAAATCTGTTAGAAAGGTGCTTGATGATCTTATAAGGTTCTAGGGGTTTGAGCTTCAAATTTTTTTGCTTCTAAATATTCTCCATCTTTGAAGTCTTTAAAATTTTCTTTTTGACATAATATTCTTGAGAGAAGTATTTGAACAAGTTGGGTTTAATGTGGTAGGACTCTTTAAAACTCTTTTTATTTTATGCAATAAAAAGAATTTTACAAAAACATAATTTTGTTTAAACTTCTTTCAAAGAATCATGTCAAAGTAATGTTAAGTTGAAAAAATATTTTGTATGTTCTACCATTATGAACTTTTTTCTGTTATAGCACCTGGGTACTAGTAGAATCCTCTTTCTTTTTATTTGTTCCATATTTTGGAAAAGAAATTACTTAAAGGTTTTTCTTTAAGCCCAAAATGAATAAATAAATAAATAAGAGTGGTTAATCATTAATTTGTCCTAAATAGATGTGAACTTGTTAGTCTTATTTTTCTATAAGTGTTGACATAGGTGAATAATAGATGATTTGGGGCTATACCATTATTGTTATTATTTTATTGGGTGTGAAGACCTAATTTTCTATTAGAAAAACATATTTGAATAGAATAACATCATTTCTTTGGTTGGCTCCTTTTTTTAATCACTAGAGACCCTAGATTAAGGAAGATAAGGAAAGAGAGAGTGAGGGAGAAATAGTAAGATACTAAGAGGTGGAGGGAAGAGAGCAGAGTCAAGAGGGATAAGCCAAGAAAGAGACACTAAGAGGAAGGAAGAGGGGGGCTGAAGTAAAATGAGAATGAGACCATGAGTGAGAAAATGATAGTGAAAGGAAGACCGAGCGGAATAAGTAAGCATTTACAACACAGAGTGAGTTGAAAGTTCTATGGCACACCAAGAGTGGGGGGGGGGGGAGGTGAATTGGAATTTTTTTGTTAAACATTTTTCTTAAAACAAAATAATGTGTAGTGGTGAAAGATATTTTTAAAATCTATAGAAGATTTTTTTATTTTTATAATTTATGCAAGAGCTCAACTAAAATATTCAACAACTACAATTGTCACAAAGAAATGCAACATAAACCAAAAGAAAGAAAGTAAAAAAGCAAGAAATATAAACAATGCAAACCAGCTTTTTTTTTATGGTAGTTTAATCAACAAATTTATGTCTACTCTCTAAGGTCCTCCTTCTTGGGAATTTCATTATATAGAAAATGCCTTTAGCACTCAACCAGATGGAGAAGCCCTTCTCCCTTACCATGTGGAGGATGACCTTCACACGACTCTTCTATCCTCGATAAGTCTCCCTCCTTCTGCCTACCATCACATGGAAATGTAAATTCCTATTTATGCTCCTCATGATGACAGAGATGTCGCTCCCTCCTTCTCCTCGCAACGGTGAAGATGTCGCTCCTCTATCCTTCCCTTGCTAGTACCAAATCTTCACCGAAGAGTTCTATAGAACTTACAAAAATACTTGACACAAACTTTAAAAACAGTCATAAGTTGACAAGACTCCCATGTAAATCCTCTCACACAATCCTTGTATATCGTCATGGATTCTCTCAAGCTAACTCACTCCTAAGAATTTGCTATAATTTTCCTCAAGGAAGAGACCCTTTACCTCCCTAAGGACTCTCTCACATAAACCCACATTTAGACTCTCTAAAAATCTACTTTTGTAAAAAGAATCAAGTTGAGTTATTTAAATGAAACCCTAATTTTCAATTTTAATACTCTGATTGTACAGTACGGTACTAGGTTCGTACTGTCTAATTAGTTAAACACTCGTTCTAAGTTTTGTTAGATCATACTATACAATTGTTGGTGGTATAGTGAGATAAGTTATATCAAATCAGGGTTGTCCAGTTAAGATTATGTTAAATCGTATATTATGCTATACATCATATAGTATGCTTGCAAATTAAAATTGATCTTATGTGATTCCCTGATCAACAATCCAAATTAGACAACTTTCATTAAAAATCATGTTGTATTTAGTATTTTGTATAATACGATTAGGTTAAATTTTAACATTCAAATTTACTTAATTTTGATAACTCAAATCCAACGATGAGGTTTTATTAAGATGCATTATCGTCATATACGATTTTAGGTCATATAGTATGATTATTAAATATTTTAATATAATTTGTGAACCAAGTGATCGTACAATACGATTGAGATCATATAATATAATCTTATAGATAAAAATAAGTGTTCAATTTTTTCATACCCACTTGTGTGTGTGGTTAGCCACCTAGCCAACATACATCCAATACAAACTGACTAAAAAAAAAAGAAAAATAGTTATTCTTCAATACTCAGGGCAAAGTAATTATGATATTATTGTATAGATCCTAAGTAGTATATATGATTTTTTAGAGAAATAAACACATATGTATATATTAATATTTTGATTAATGATTTTATTTTCATAGGTATTGATATTGATAAAAAAATTGATAGCTATGATTATTATATATTAAAAGATAAAATAATAATTCTTTCAAATTATATTATGGTGCATCACATATATGGTATCAGAGCATTATTGTTGAAAGAATTGATAGTTACTAGAGCTATAGGAACTAACTGTGAGTATGGTAGAATGACTAGTTTAAGGTGTATTATTTTATATACATAATTGATTGCATGGGTGAGTTATTTATATTAAACAAAATTGCGCATGCGAACAGTGGAAATTGATCTGCTAGAGCCAAATATACTGAATGATCAACACAGTATAGCTTCAGTGCTATCATATAGTGTGATGCAGTTGGCTACTATTATAGCATATGTAATTTATTTGGCTGAGTTATTACAATCTACTCATCTTAAAAAAAATATTATCCCCAACATTCCCCTTAAGGATTATGCATGAAATCAATATAAACCAAATACATATGATCAAAACTCAAATAAAATCAAACTCAATTCAAAACCTATTGGAAAAATATATAGTCATACAGTTTATTCTATCACAAGTCATTTAATTATGTATGATATGATATGTCATTCAATCATTCAAATAAATTTCTTATTATTAGAACTTTCAAGTTATTATCAATCTTCCAGATACTGCAAGTTATATACCAATGTCATCATTAGAGCAGGTAGAGTCAATCATGGTGAAATGTTCTCTGTCTGACTACCACTAGTAGCTCTATCATTCACCCTATTTTTAAAACTTTCACCATAAGCTCTTAATTTTGTAGTCCTCTATCCTTCAACCTATTTGGACTATCCTATACTAGAATCAAACCTTCCTTTAAATCCCCTCTAAGGATAATATGCTATCGTATGTCCTTAATGTCCACAACAAAATAGCGCACCGTCAACAAGTAGAAATTACCTGAATGTTGTTACCTACAATGAATATACTCGTCATAGCTACTAGCAAATGTTATCAATCTAGATCCCCTTGAATCACTATAATAACTTTTCTTATAACTATATGTGTCTCTATCCCTACTTGTCACATCTCTGCTCCTCCTCCTGTTATAAAATCAATCTCTATCAGTCTAATATGCTAAACTAACTCAGAAAACTCTTGAATCAATAAAGGTACTGACAGATGTCTCATCTCCCTATTCAACTACTACAAAAGTTTGTAGCACGTTTCCTCAATAGTAGGGATCTACAGAGGAGCATACCTAGCAAGAGCAGTAAACTCACCCTTATACAACATCACTATCTTGCATCTCTACTCCAACTTGATAAAAGCTTTGTGCATCTATCACCAGGTGGATGGAGGTACAAACCACATCTTGAATATTACAATCATCTTATCCCAAGTGGTCTCAATATTTATCTTCTAATAAATCTCTCTCTCTCTCTCTCTCTCTCTCTCTCTCTCTCTCTCTCTTTCTCTCTCTCTCTCTCTCTCTCTCTCTCTCTCTCTCTCTTTGTAATATCAGTTTTGCTCCAGGTTCGTCCGGGACGAAGTTGGATCGTCCGGGACGATCGAAACAGGTTGTGCAGAAAAACTGTTCTGTCTGTATGGTTCGTCTGGACGAAATCAGGATCGTCTGGACGAAAATTCTCCTGAGGACCTGTCGCCGGGGACGATAATTAAATCTCGTTTGGACGAAATTCGACCAGAGCATATATCGTCCGGGACGAAGTGCGATCGTCCAGGACGATCAGTCTGGATATATATAGAAATGAGATATTTTGAAGAGAGAGAAAAAGCTGAGGAGAGAGAAAAACGAAGGAAAAAGTGGAAAAGTGGATTTTTGGACGACGCCGAGCTGTTTTCGATCGACGAGACTGTTCAGAAAATTGCTGTACGCAAGGTAAGGCACAATCCGACTTTCTAAATTTTCAGAACCGTCGCTGTTGACGGTATTTTCTGTCCGGATTTCGTTTTTGTTAGCGATTTTCGTCCGTATTTTCCGACTGGTTTAGTTTTTACCGCGTAACTTTCTGTATATCGTTGACGTGCCGGGTGTGCACATTTTGAATATATTTTGGAGATTTTTGTCCGGACCGTTTTGATTTGACGGCGTTTTATTCCGACTGTATTTTTCTGTGTGAATATTAAATGCTGTGGCAGTAGAATAAATGTTCTGAAATGTTGTTATCTACATTCTGTGTGAATTTGGTATTCTGTGATTTTTCAGGAAAATTGTGTAAATTTCATACGCTGCCGTTATGCTTCCCGATTTTTGGGTGATTTCTGATTTGTCCGGATTTCTTCTAATTTGATATGCTATCTGTATATGCTATAAAAAGGGAGTTATAAGGGGCCTGGATCCTATGAGATTCAGTTAGTGTCTGGGAAATCTGAAATGAGCTCAATATGAAATCTGATATCTGTTTTGTTCCGGATCCGAGGAAATCTGTTTAGGTGCTATAAGCACTATATATGTATTCTGGTACGATAAGTACATTTGTTCTGGTGCTATAAGCACATCTGTTCTGGTGCCATGAGCACAAAGGGAGGCATAAGGGGCCGGAATCCGTAGAGATTCCATCAGTGTCAGGGAATTTAGCTATTAATTATATATCTGATATCTGATATCTGAGAAATGATTTCTGATTTTCCGTATCTGTTCTGTAAGCGAATCTGATTCTGATTTTGATATGATTCTAATATGATTTGAATCTGATTTCTGTACGATTTTGATTCCGTTAATGTGATAGGTCTGATCTATTCTGTTTCTGATTTGACATATGTCTGTTTCAGTTCCGATCTGATTTTGATCTGATATATGTCCATATATGTTCTGATTTGATCTGTTTTGTTATGAACTGTCTGATTCTGATTTCAGTATGAAGATTCTGATTTCTGTCTGATGTGCTTGGTTTTGGATTCTGAGAATTTTGATTGGAGGTTTGTTGCTTTGCTGAGCTGTTGAGCTCACTCTTGTTTTCTGGTGGTTTTTCAGGTTCTGGGAAAGGGAAGGAAGTCCAGGACTAGATTTCCTAGTCTGATCAGTATAGGTATTTTGTTCTTTTGATTTTTGTACAGTCATGACTTTTCTGCTCTGTTTCTTTCTGTCAGCCATGCACTGTATTTGTAGATGATTGTTTTGAGGAAAAAAAAGAAAGATGTAGATGATTTGTTCCGCTGTATTTGATATTTGTTAGTAGCTCTGGTTTGTTTTGTATGTATAATATTTGGAAGATTCCGTTCAGTAAGCAAATTCCAAAGCCAGATCCTGGTTGGTCTGTTTGGCTGGTCGCGGCCCGGTGCGGGCGGGATCCATCTCGGGTCGGGTCGTGACAAAGCCTTTTTGGTGGTATCAGAGCAATGGTTTTGGAATCTGGTTGGATTGTAAAACAGAGCTATAGGAAGTGATCTGTAGTGAGTTGGTCTGGGGTAGTTTTGGTTTGTTTGGCTTTTTATTGTGTTGTTTTTGTGATAGTTTTCCGGATTTTCTGGATTTTTCTGTATGGATCAGCCAGACCCAGACATGACTAACGGGCAGAGTGCCAGTCAGGCAGCTCCAGTGGGGAGTACAGCCCCAGTGGCCGATGCTGATACATTATCTCAGTTTGCTACACTTGTTGCTCAGATGATGAGCGAGACTCAGAGCAGAGCTTCTACTGTCAGATCTGAGGATATTGATAGACATCTGCAGTTGTTTTTGAGGTTGAAACCTCCGAGATTTGAGGGCGCTATTGAGCCCAGAGCTGCTGAGGAGTGGTTGAGGAGGTTGGAAAAGACTTTTGATGGGATGCAGTGTCCTGCGGACAGGAAGGTTCCATTAGCTATTTTTCTGTTGGATGGAGAGGCTAAACACTAGTGGGAAGGCCAGCAAGTAGCCAGATTTCAGGGCAGATTGAACTCTTTGATCACTTGGGAAGAGTTCACTGAGGTGTTTCGAGACTAGTTTGTTCCCCCTTCTACACGACAGCAGATGCAGGAGAGTTTTCTGAGACTTGTTCAGGGGAGCAAGACGGTGATGCAGTATGAGGCTGAGTTTACTGCATTAGCCAGGTACGCTCCGCAGCTGGTTAGTACTTCTGCTGAGAGGTGCTACAGATTTCTGAGGGGATTAAGAGATACTTTGAGGCAGCCCCTGATACCATTCCGGATCACTGACTTTTCTGAGCTGGTGGAGCGAGCTCGATTGATAGAGAACGACCTGATGGCTACTCAGCAGCGGTGGACTGCGAGTAGGAAGAGATTTGGAGGTGAGGCTTCAGGTAGTGGTTCCTCTGGAAAGAGGAGATTTGTATCTGGACCTGGTTCTGGATCTGGTGAATCCAGGAGGAGTGGAGGGTCGTCTGGTACTGCTACCAGTACGACGAGTTCTGGATCTGTTAGTTCGGCACCTGTGTGCCAGAGCTGTGGACGACGACACCTTGGCCAGTGTTACAGGATGGCTGGTCTGTGTTTCCGATGTGGTCAGCCAGGACATCGGATTGCAGAGTGTCCACAGATGGGATTTGATCGGCGTTCTGAGTTTCGATCTGAGGGCTCTGTTAGACCTGCTGGTTCAGTAGGGAGACCGAGGACTGTTCCTCCGCGTCCTGAGGGATTTGCTGGTAGAGGTGGTGGTTCTAGTTCTGGACCATGGAGACCACCTACTGTTCAGAGGGAGCAGAGTAGTTCTGTTGCTTCAGCTCCAGCTCTAGTGCAGCCCCGAGTTTACAGTTTGAGTCAGCAGGAGGCTCGAGATGCTCCCGATGTTGTGACAGGTATAATTTACATTTCTGATCAGCCCTGTCGTGTTTTATTTGATTCTGAAGCCAGTCACTCTTTTCTGTCCGAGCACTGTTTTGAGATTTTGCATTTGGACTCGTTTTTGCTTCCGATTTCTTTGTCTATGATTTTACCGGCTGGAAATCCTTTGATTGCTCGGAAGTTTTGCTTGTGTGAGATTGACATTTCTGGCAAGAAGTGGAAATCGAGTCTGATTCTGTTGCCGATTTCTTCGTATGATGTGATTCTTGGCATGGATTGGCTGAGTCAGTACGAGGCCCAGATAAATTGTCTGAAGAAGCAAGTGAGTTTGCTTATGGCTGGAAAGAGATTTGTATTTCAGGGCTTACGAGGTGTTCTCTCCAGTCTGATTACTGTGTTGGAGGTAAGCAGAATGTGGAAGAAAGGATGCCCAGTGTTTTTGGCTTCGGTGCGGGATCTGAACCTGGAGGTTGGTTCTGTCTCTGAGATCCCAGTAGTACGGGAGTTTGCTGATGTTTTTCCTGAGGAGTTAGTTGATTTACCTCCGGATAGAGAGGTGGAGTTCTCTATCGATATTTTTTCGGGTACCGCTCCTATATCAAAAGCTCCGTACAGGATGGCACCGAAAGAACTTTCTGAGTTGAAAGTTCAGCTTCAGGAGTTGGTAGACAGAGGCTTTGTCCGTCCTAGTGTTTCGCCTTGGGGAGCACCTGTTTTGTTTGTGAAGAAGAAGGACGGGACACTCCGTATGTGTATTGATTACAAAGACTTGAACAAGGTCACGATCAAGAACAAGTATCATTTGCCTCGGATCGATGACTTGTTTGATCAACTTTCCGGATCTTCTATGTTTTCGAAGATTGACTTGCGATCCGGATATTATCAGGTGAAGGTGAAGGAATCTGATGTGATGAAGACAGCATTCAGTACTCGGTACGGGCACTACGAGTTTTTAGTTATGCCTTTTGGGGTAACTAATGCGCCTGCTATTTTCATGGATCTGATGAACCGAGTATTCAGGGAGTATTTGGATCAGTTCGTGATCGTCTTTATTGACGATATTTTGGTATATTCTGTTTCTGAGGATGATCATGCCAGACACTTGAGTATTGTGTTGGAGACTTTGAGGCGGCATCAGCTGTATGCCAAGTTCTCCAAGTGTGAATTCTGGCTGAGGAGCATTTCTTTTCTGGGGCATGTGATTAGCGGAGAAGGCATTTCTGTTGATCCCCAGAAGATTCAGGCAGTTGCTAATTGGCCGAGGCCGACTACGGTATTTGAGGTACGTAGTTTCTTGGGCATGGCCGGATATTACAGGAAATTTGTGAAGGGATTTTCACAGATTTCGACGCCTCTAACGAGACTGACGCAGAAGTCAGTACCTTTTGTTTGGACACCAGAGTGTGAAGCTAGTTTTCAGAGATTGAAGGACTGTTTGACTTCAGCTCCAGTGTTAGCACTTCCGTCAGGTACGGAAGGTTTTCAGGTGTTCAGTGATGCTTCACTGAAAGGTTTGGGTTGTGTACTGATGCAAAATGGAAGGGTAATTTCTTATGCTTCTAGACAATTAAAGCCACATGAGAAGAATTACCCGACGCATGATCTGGAATTAGCTGCAGTGGTATTTGCTTTGAAGATTTGGCGTCATTACCTGTATGGCGTCAGTTGTGAGATTTTCACTGATCATAAGAGCCTGAAGTACATTTTTACTCAGAAGGATCTGAATCTGAGACAGAGAAGGTGGCTCGAGTTGATCAAGGATTATGATCTGACTATTCAGTATCAGCCTGGGAAGGCTAATGTGGTAGCGGATGCTCTGAGCAGGAAGTCTTCTGGATTATCAGGTATTCAGCTTACTTCTGATGACTTTCTGATTCGAGACATAGATCGCTTGCAGTTGGAGGTGATTCCCTCCAATGGTTTGGATTTGGCTCAGATGAGTATTCAGTCTACTTTGGAGACAAGGATTCAAGAAGCCCAGAAGTCAGATTCTGATTATTCGAAGTTGATTGCTCAGATTGAATCTGGTAAGACTCCTGAACTTCGAATTTCTGATTCTGGTGCTATTTTCTGCAAGAACAGGTTGTGGGTACCTGTGTTTGGGAATTTGAGGCAGGAGATTCTGTATGAATCTCATCATTCTGGCTACACTATTCATCCAGGCAGTGGTAAGATGTATGCTGATATGAAGCTTTTATTCTGGTGGCCTGGGATGAAGAAGGATGTGGCAGAGTTTGTGTCGAGATGCGAGGCCTGTCAGTTGGTGAAGGCAGAGCATCAGCGACCAGGTGGACTGTTGCAGTCGTTGCCTATCCCTGAGTGGAAGTGGGAGGAGGTGACGATGGACTTTGCGATGGGTTTTCCTCGATCACGGCAAGGACATGATGCCATCTGGGTGGTCGTAGATCGATTGACGAAGTCAGCCCATTTTCTTCCGATCAGACAGACTGATTCAATAGATCGCTTGGCACAGGTTTATGTTAAGGAGATTATCAGATTGCACGGTGTGCCTCGCGTGATTGTATCTGATCGAGACGGACGTTTTACTTCCAGACTTTGGAAGGGTATTCAGCAAGGCTTAGGTACTAAACTTCATTTCAGTACAGCTTTTCATCCTCAGACTGATGGACAGTCTGAGAGGACTATTCAGGTACTGGAAGATCTGTTGAGGCTTTGTGTTTTGGACTTTGGCGGAAGCTGGGAAGATCATATCCCTTTGATTGAGTTTGCTTATAACAATAGCTTCCAGTCCAGTATCGGTATGGCACCGTACGAGGCTTTGTATGGCAGGAAGTGCCGGACTCCTTTGACTCTGACGGAGGTCGGAGATAGACAGGCTTTGGGTGCCACTTTTACTGATGAAACTGTTCATAAGATCAGCTTGATTAAAGAAAGATTGAAAGCGGCTCAGGACCGACAGCAGAAGCATTATAATCAGAAGCACAGGTTTGTTGAGTTTCAAGTTGGTGATTTTGTATATGTCAAAGTCAGCCCGATGAAGGGTGTGAGCAGATTTGGTCAGGTGAGCAAGCTTAGTCCAAGGTATGTTGGACCTTTTGAAATCTTGGAAAGGATTGGAAAATCTGCTTACAGACTGTTGCTTTCTGATTCGATGCCCGATGTGCATAATGTGTTTAACGTATCCACTTTGAGGAAGTGGGTATCCGACTCTGGGAAGAAGGTATCTGCTGATGAGGTTGAGATTCAGGAGAATCTGGCGTACAAGGAAGAGCCAGAGTTGATTTTGGCGTACGACGTCCGAAAGCTACGAAGTAAACAGATTCCGATGGTTAAAGTCCAGTGGAAGCACCGTATTGCACGGGAAGCGACTTGGGAGAAAGAATCGGACATGAGGAAGTCGTATCCTTATCTGTTTTGACTGAGTTTGGATTGGATAATGTCGAGGACGATATTTTTTTTGAAGTTGGGGAGATTGTAATATCAGTTTTGCTCCAGGTTCGTCCGGGACGAAGTTGGATCGTCCGGGACGAAGTTGGATCGTCCGGGACGATCGGTACAGGTTGTGCAGAAAAACTGTTCTGTTTGTATGGTTCGTCTGGACGAAATCAGGATCGTCTGGATGAAAATTCTCCCGATGACCTGTCGCCGGGGAAGATAATTAAATCTCGTTTGGACGAAATTCGTCCAGAGCATATATCGTCCGGGACGAAGTGTGATCGTCCAGGACGATCAGTCTGGATATATATAGAAATGGGATATTTTGAAGAGAGAGAAAAAGCTGAGGAGAGAGAAAAACGAAGGAAAAAGTGGAAAAGTGGATTTTTGGACGACGCCGAGCTGTTTTTGATCGACGAGACTGTTCAGGAAATTGCTGTACGCAATATAAGACACAATCCGACTTTCTAAATTTTCAGAACCGTCGCTGTTGACGGTATTTTCTGTCCGAATTTCGTTTTTGTTAGCGATTTTCGTCTGTATTTTCCGACTGGTTTAGTTTTTACCGCGTAACTTTCTGTATATCGTTGACGTGCCGGGTGTGCACATTTTGAATATATTTTGGAGATTTTTGTCCGGACCGTTTTGATTTGACGGCGTTTTATTCCGACTGTATTTTTCTGTGTGAATATTAAATGCTGTGGCAGTAGAATAAATGTTATGAAATGTTGTTATCTACATTCTGTGTGAATTTGGTATTCTGTGATTTTTCAGGAAAATTGTGTAAATTTCATACGCTGCCGTTATGCTGCCCGATTTTTGGGTGATTTCTGATTTGTCCGGATTTCTTCTAATTTGATATGCTATCTGTATATGCTATAAAAAGGGAGTTATAAGGGGCCTGGATCCTATGAGAATCAGTTAGTGTCTGGGAAATCTGAAATGAGCTCAATATGAAATATGATATCTGTTCTGTTCCGGATCCGAGGAAATCTGTTTAGGTGCTATAAGCACTATATATGTATTCTGGTACGATAAGTACATTTGTTCTGGTGCTATAAGCACATCTGTTCTGGTGCCGTGAGCACAAAGGGCGGCATAAGGGGCCGGAATCCGTAGAGATTCCGTCAGTGTCAGGGAATTTAGCTATTAATTATATATCTGATAACTGATATCTGAGAAATGATTTCTGATTTTCCGTATCTGTTCTGTAAGCGAATCTGATTCTGATTCTGATATGATTTGAATCTGATTTCTGTACGATTTTGATTCCGTTAATGTGATAGGTCTGATCTGTTCTGTTTCTGATTTGACATATGTCTATTTCAGTTCCGATCTGATTTTGATCTGATATATGTCCATATATGTTCTGATTTGATCTGTTTTGTTATGAACTGTCCGATTCTGATTTCAGTACGAAGATTCTGATTTCTGTCTGATGTGCTTGGTTTTGGATTCTGAGAATTTTGATTGGAGGTTTGTTGCTTTGCTGAGCTGTTGAGCTCACTCTTGTTTTCTGGTGGTTTTTCAGGTTCTGGGAAAGGGAAGGAAGTCCAGGACTAGATTTCCTAGTCTGATCAGTATAGGTATTTTGTTCTTTTGATTTTTTTACAGTCATGGCTTTTCTGCTCTGTTTCTTTCTGTCAGCCATGCACTGTATTTGTAGATGATTGTTTTGAGGAAAAAAAAAGAAAGATGTAGATGATTTGTTCCGCTGTATTTGATATTTGTTAGTAGCTCTGGTTTGTTTTGTATGTATAATATTTGGAAGATTCCGTTCAGTAAGCAAATTCCAAAGCCAGATCCTGGTTAGTCTGTTTGGCTGGTCGCGGCCCGGTGCGGGCGGGATCCGTCTCGGGTCGGGTCGTGACACTCTTGTCCAACCCATCATCTCTCTACCTCTTCTTCAAATAGGAACACATCAAATGATACATTTCTTCTCTCCAGAAACTACATGCTATCAAAAATATTTTTTTATCATCAAAAACCAGTCTTCTACAGCCTAGAGTCCTACAACTCTTTTGAATATCGGATACTTCAACTTATGGAGTGTCTGTAAATGCTTGTCTCCCTCTTCTTCTTTATAAACATATGATTTGTTATGTGCATCCCCGATTACCTATGCCATAACATGTTGAATGCATAGTAGTATGATTGTTCAACTTAGGCTTTATTCATGACAACTTTCTTACTACTTTCTAAAGTATTTTTCTAGCACAATTTTTTTTAACTTAAAATTTTTGTACTAGAAAGTTGTTTTAGAAAGCAATAAGAAAGTTGCCCCAAATAAAGTCTTAGTGGTATTGTGATAAGTTTGCTCCATATAAAGTAATATCTTTTTGAATAAGTGTTTGTAGTAAATTCTCATTCAAGTGAGAGTTATGGTTCTACATTCATTAGTTTGTGATAAACTTTTACTACCTATAATTTTTATTTTAATACTAGTAAATTATCTATGTATAACTCCTCACTTTATCAAAATTTCATTATTGTGAACTTTCGCTTCTAGAAAACAAAATTATTAAAATTATTTAACATTCAATATATTATTCAAATTTGGTCATTTAAAGAGATTTATGTGAGTTGAGTTGGTCAAATTGGAGTTCACTTGTGCTAAAATGTCTCTTAAATTTATCTTTCTTGAGTTTGAATAAAACCTAAATTATTCATGATATATTTGGAAATAATATCCTGAAATTTCCATCATACTTATCTTGCTTGAAGTTCAATAAAATCTGTAGTTATTCCAGATAAATTTGAAAATAGAATGTTGAAATTGTTATTAGATTTATCATATTTGGAGATGAATAAAAGCTGAAATTATTCATGACAGAATTGAAATTAGCATGTCAAAATTTGTATTATATTTACTTTGCATGAGAATGAATAAATGCTGAAATTATTCTCCATGAAATTTGAAATTAAATGTTAAAATGTATATTGATTTTTCTTAGTTCAAGATTGAACAAATGTTGAAATTATCCATCATTAAATTGAAAACGAGATGTTGAATATCTCAATTATTATATATTTAAGTGCATAATAATTGACATGATTGCGAGCATAAAAAGAATCATTTTGAAATATAATTTGTTTGCTAACATTATAATCTTTGGAATGATGCATATGTTATTGTATGTTAGGTTGATGTTATTGATTATCTTATCAATCATTTGCATTCACAATGGAGACATTTACTTGCATAATGCTTATTGAAATTTAAATACATATACCTATTTCTTTCTATTGCTTGCGAGGAACATCTGAGGTTATTGTGATAACTAAGCTTAAGGAGTTTAGTTGTCTCTATTTCTTCCAAATGAAAGTACTACGACCAGAATCCATCAGACAAAGCTCTGATGAAGTAAATTTCCTAAGTCTTAGGAGCCCTAGATCTTTTGAGCCAGTAATGTACATGTACAACGGTTCTCCAAGCTTTAGGTCCATGTAGAAACCCCACATTTACCTTTAACCCAAAACCTATCAACGTATGGAGGTTCATTTAGGAGTGTGTAGACCTATTTACTTACCTGTTTAATTTGATGTAGTTTGCATTCATATATGCATGTTACTAGGATAAAAATGCTTAGACATTTAATAAACTTACTTATGTATTTTACATTTTAATTAAGTGTCCTCAACACATGCAAATGTTATAAGCTTTAAATGAAAATTTGGAATGAAATATATGCAATCCAATTAGAATTTAAACTTAATTTTTTAAGGTTGGTTTAACTAACTTGTAAATAACTAAAACCTGATAATCACGTTAAAATACTTCCTCAAATAATAATAATAAAATAATAAAATCAGCCCTGAATTTCAAATGAAAATTTAAATTAAATATGCACACTGAAATCAAATTTAATTAGGTAAATTTAACAAATATGAAATTATGCATACATGAATTAAACAACATTAATCATAGTCAAATTAATTTAAAAGAAAATAAATCGAACGTAAAATGAATTCTAATTGAAACTTAAATAATCAAAGTAAAGAAAACATTAAAGTAAAACCAACATAATAAGAGAGACAGTTAATTAGAAAAAGGATAATAGAATAAGAAACAACCCAAATATTATGAAATTAGTTAAAATTGAAAAGAAATAAGAAAAAATATAAATAAATTCCTATAAATATATAAAAAAATATAACAAACAATAAACTAAATAAATATTTCAATGAATATTTCATTTTCATCCTGAGATTAAATAAATTCCCTAGATGCCCTTAAAATTAGAAAAATTCTTAATATAAAATATTTTTTATAAAATCTTAAAGTTATAACGAATAAGAAGCTACATCAAATTAAGAAAAATTAAATCTAAAATAAAAATTTCATTTATAAAGTTATGAGTGATCTTGGGGGATGTGTGTAAATGATTTGAGTGATTGAATGCCTATGTTTATGCTATTGTGATTCTGTGATGAACATTTAGATATCTCTAAGTTATGAGTAATATGGATGTTCTATTGTTAATCATATTTTATGTTGTGACCATACATATATAGGGCTTAAAAAGGGGCCTAATACTAAATGATTTTTATGCTAATCTATTTTCTACATGTACTTTATAAAATTGCTTAGCCGCTTAAATAAAAGAAGCATGACTAATAAATAGGTTGCTCAGTTGTTGAGCAAGTGCTTTAGTGATTATGCGATTTGATTGTGTTTGAATATTTAAATATGAATTATACTACTAACTTGTAGGGAGTATACAAGCCTTTTTCCTTTTTCATGCAATTTAATATAAAAATAATGTAAAAGTCAAACGAAATTCTCCATCTTAAAATTAAAAGGGACCAAAACACGAGCCTTCTATAGGGCAAATTATTGCATCCGGTCACCGGACAGGGAGATAGGTTCAGATATTAATAAAATATTATTTTAAATTAAGCGCGGGTAAAGCGTAGTCAAAGCGCACTCAAAGCGCAAGTCAAAGCGCAAGTCAAAAGCGCAGGTAAAGCCAACTAAAGCACACCTAAAGCGCAGTCAAAGCGCAAGTCAAAAGCGCAGGTGACGTGGCATGTTTTTATTGGATGTCCGAACCTATCATCCGCGTCCAGTGACCGGATGCAATAATTTCCCATCTATATACGAGGTCTTTGGGAGATCATTTGAAGATAATCACCATTAAATAATTTGGAGAATTTCATTTAAAAGATTTGTGCCAATTCTAGGAGAAGAATTTGAGTTGTAATTTAAATGCATTATCTTATAATTAAGTAGCACTTGTCATACTGGACTTTGCTTTGCTTAACTACTTTTCATATATTAGTGGTTAGGTGAATGTGAATGTTATGTTTTATATTATTTGTGCTTAGCAATTGCTTGTTTTTTTTTTTTTTACTCTTCGCATATGCTTTTGCATATAATAGGACACAATGGAGAAAAAGGATTCATGTAGCCAACCCCACGTAGTGGGATAAGGGATTGATGTTGTTGTTGTTGTTGTTGTTGTTGTTATTGTTGTTGTTTTCTTCGCATATGCTTTTGCCTGAATTTTTGCTAGGTGATAAGTAGAAAAATTGTATACTCCAAATTGCATATATTTTTTATAAAGTGTTAGTTAAATTTATCTGTTGATGCAAGAAACATGTTTAAAATTATTCAAATTGACTCAACATCATAGCGCCATAGTTCCACTGCTACAACGATAGAACTTCCCCCAGCACCTCAACGCAAGTAGTTTGGTGCCGCAACGGTGAGGTCTAAGAAGATTACTATATAACCTTGCATTGATGTGCTACTAGGAAGCACCACAGTGTTAGATAGAGCATTGTCGAGCCAAATTGCCCCAACACTATAGTTGATGACAGTTGGAAAAAATTGAACAGGTGAACTGATGCGATGAATGATGAACTCACAAAATGGTGCAACAACATGGCAGTGCCAGCTAGTTCAATAATTTTGAAATTTTATAAATAGGAGGTTTAGTATTCATGTTAGAGGGTTGACAACTAGGAGAGACATGAGTGAGTGTGTGATGCTACTTGTGTTGATGTACTACATAGTTGGGTCATTTCTATCCTTATTCTCTAGTTTGTACATTTATTTTGTTTAATGAAATGCAAATATTTGTTGTATTAAATTATATTTATATATGTTACTAAATTCTTTTATCTAAATTTATGATAATTTAAGAACTATATTTTGCATAGAGTAGGTTGGTTATTTGTTAATTTGCTTAACGCACTTTTTAATTCATCCAAACATTATTTAGTTAATATTTAGGTGGTGCATAAACTTAAAATCTAGTGTGATATAAAGCCTTAATGGAGAAATATAAGAGTAATTAAAGATTTTAAAACATGATCTTGTCATACATGGACATACGGTGGTTATGAGAATTTAAAGAGATTGTAAAATTGTGGTTAGGAGGAATCCTAGCTATTCAACGAGCTCGATAGAGATGAGAAGTAATTATGCTCTGATTCATAAAAATATTCAAAAGAAAACTCTATATTGCAAGCACGTGCTAAGCACATTAATGTTAGAGACCATTTTTGTAGATATCATGTGATGAAGGGAGATGTAAGCATCAAATTTATTGATATGAAAAATTAATTTGCAAGCATTTTCACTAAACTATTAAGATATGAGAGATTTATCACAGTTAGGACTAGATTGTGGATTATAGATTCAAGTGCCTAGGTGATTCAGGTATGTATGTGTTTTTATGAAATATGTATGTTGTACAATTTTTTTATTGAAATTCATGTTTATGTTTACTCACTTTATATGTATTTTTTATTTTGTGCCTTGTGTTATATATCGTGTGCATGTTTTTCTTTGTAAGTGTTCATGATCATAACAAAAATCTCAAAAACTCCACATTGTAATGTATGATGCTCACTTCGCCATGTACGATACACATACGATAGGAGTGTTTCAAGTTAATATCTACTAGTATAATTGTTTGGTATGAATTATAATTGGACTACCATGACTAACACACTTAGAAATTCTCTCTTGAACCAACACTAGCCATTTGTCAGCAATATGTTATTGAATATACATGTCATCCAACACATTCTTTGGCATAATTTGATTACTGAAGTAGGTGATCATATTAATATTACCCCCTTACTTTCTATTGTAACCTATTTATGCCTGGCTTGATGGCAGTATATCCTAACTTTAAGATAGATCTCTACCTATATCCTATAATCAAAATATAACCTCACATACCCTGCACCACATGATCACCAGTCCTCCTACTTCACAAACAATTTATTTCATATTATTTATAGTGAACATTATAAGGATACACTTATAGAAGTCATCCCTGATTTAGAGGAAGAACAAAAAGAAAGGGAAGCATTAGCTCAAAATAATAATAATAATAATAATAATAATAATAAAATGGAAGCATTAGCTTAATGCCATCCTTATGCTTATCAATAACCACAAGATATGTAGACAGAGCATTTTGCTATATTAGAAATAAAAGTAGACATCAACATAGAGTAATCCAAACATAAGTGGCAAGAAGTGAGCAACAACATAAGGGGGTCGTACTTGGTTCCAAGGTCAATTCTCTGCTCTTCATCGCTATTTTCAAACTCCATCACGTCCACCTAATTTAGGACCATCAAATTTTTAACTTGCTTTATAGTGTTTTTATTTTCCAAGGATTGTATTTTTCTTTTGTTGTCCTTCCCTGTTAAAGATATCAAAAGGGGAAGATGGGTAATATTGGTTTATTTGTGATAGTGATTTATTCTTCTCGTAATTGCTCAAGTTATTTAATTAAAAGTTGGTTTTAGTTATATGTTAATGTTGATAATCTTTGTTATGATTTCTTAAAAATAGGAGTGTGTTGAAGAATAAAAGGATGCCAAATGAGTGGAGTGTGTTGATTCCTATTTTTAAGAATAAAGGTGATGCACAAGAATGTGGGAATTATAGATGAATTAAGTTAATGTGACATACTTTAAAACTTTGGGAGAGAGTAATTGAGCTTAGGTTACATGATACTGATATTTCTCAAAATCAATTTGGATTCTTGTCAAGTAAGTCTGCTATGGAAGCTATACATTTATTGAGAGAAGTATAAGGAGAATAAGGAGGATTTACACATGATATTTATTCATTTATAAAAAGCTTATGATAAAATTCCAAGAGAAGTGCTATGGATAGTTTTAGAAATGAAAGAGGTTAATAAAGATTATACTCAAGCCATTATTAAGGATATGTATGCAGGAGTTGCTACTTGTATTCAAACAAAAGGAGGTTGAATCAAGTATTTTTCAATTTCAGTTGAATTACATCAAGGATCGGCTTTAAGCCCATATAATTTTGCTTTATTCATTGATGTTATTACTAAACATTTGCAAGAGGATGCACCCTAGTGTATGTTTTTTTGCTGATGATATTCTTCTTACTGATAAGACTAAAGAGGGAGTTGAAGGTAAACTTGAATTGTGGTGGTCAGCCTTAAAGTCTAAAGGTTTTCATTTTAATAGATTTAAAACTAAATATTGTAAATCTAATTTTAATAGATCTAACAGGGGATTCAGACTTTGGGTGATCAAGTTATTAATAAGAGTACAAGTTTTAGATATCTTGGATCTATTGTCCAAACTGATGCTCAAATAGATGGGGATATTGTTAGTAGAATTCAACTTAGATGGGTGAAGTAGAAGAATGCATATGGCTTATTGTGTGATAAAAAAATTCACCCTCAAATTTTAATAGAAAATTCTATAAGATTGTGGTGAGACCTGCAATGCTTTATGGTGCAGAATGTTGGCCATTAAAAGAGAAGTATACAATTAAGTCAAGTGTTGTAGAGGTAAGGATGCTCAGGTGGATGAGTAGATTTCTTAGAGATAGAATGTGAAACAAGCATATACGTGAAAAAGGTTGGAGTAGCTCCAATGGTAGATAAGATTAGAGAGTGTCCTCTTGATGGTTTGGTCACATAAAATGTCAGCCTTCTGTTAGGAGAGTAGATGTATTAAATTTGACCTATGTTAAGAGGAACAACTAGACCAAAAAAGTCTTGGTTAGATAATATCAGAAATGATATTTTTATTAGATTTAAATGAAAGTTTGACTCTTAACATGATACAATGGAGAAAAAATAATTCATATAACTTACCCCATGTAGTGGTATAAAGGCTTGATGTTTTTGTTGTTGTTGTATTGTTTAAATAATAATAATAATAAAACACAAAATAAAAAATAATTAATTAATTAATCTCAATCATTCTCCCATATAAGTTAATAAAGGCATGAAGTGAATGGAAGAACTAGGAAGTGAGTCAAAATATTTATAAATCTAAAATTCAAACCAACAATGTTTATCATCATAAGAAAATAGGAGATTGTTGAAACTCGTGAGCCCAATATGCTGTGAAGATTTTTATGATTTCAAATGCTATTGGATAAATCACTAAATATTTTATGCAATATATACATGTTATTTTGTTATACTAATATTTTAGATATAACACATAAATTAAAGATGCATACAACATTCATTAAGCCAAATAAAAAAAGAGAGAGCTCAAGAATTACAAAACTAAGAATGATCAAACCTTTCTTGAGTTATTTTGTGTTTATGTGTATATTGGCAAGGCAGTCAAGCACACACTCATGAGTGGGGATCAAAATTGAATACTTGATTTCCTAGTTAAATTGTATTCTACGATCGATCGTACTACACAATCAATTATTTCAAAAATTAAATCAAGTGTTTATAAAAATTGAATAACTAATCGTATCATACGATCTTGATCATCCAGGATGATCATTTATTTTGATAATACCCGCTGAGATTTTGGATTAAAAAAATATGTGAATTTGAATTTTGAAAATTGAAATGATCGTATTGAAAGGGAGGGAGTTCTTTCTTTGTGAAAGCTTGTACAAAGTACTTGGAAGAGAGGGCTAGGGCGAGGGCGAGGTTAACATAAGGTTTCTTGAGGGAGTCAAGGGTTTTGTGAGGGAGATCACATGACTATCTTTGTGAGCCCGCACCTTTGTCCTTCAATGTTTGTGTTGGGGGACCTCGGAAAGGAGCTCTAGAGAGAGTCTTTGGGCGAAAGACTTGTAATTAGCCGAGGAGGTTAGGAGAGCAACGTTTACGTCGTTGCAAGGAACAGAAGGAGGGCGAGATACCTCCGTCGTACTGGGAAGCAGAATGAGAGAGTTTAGGCTTTTGAGGAAAGAAAGAATTTGTAAAAGTCATTCTCCATCTAAGAATAGAGAAAGGATTCTTCGCCATGCTAAACGTAGGAGTTTTTTCTAGTAAAATTCCTGAGGAGGAACTTAGGGTGGATAGGTCAAGTTGACCGAATCACTATAAAAATTCTAATTTGTGTTCCTTTACTTTTTGTGTTATTTATTTCAAGCATTTTGTTTTGCTCAAATCCACATTTTCAAGAATTGTGGTGGTTGCATCTAAATTTTTTTCAAAAATATTTCTTCATAATATTTTCTACAAACCAAAATACTTTGCTTAGGTTTTTTTTAAAATTTTTTTCAAACAATTACCTCTTCTAATTTTTTTTTATATTTTCATTTTTAATACACTTCACTTAAATCCTTACTACTCCTATCTCTAACTCAAGAGAAATAAATGGGGATATTATTAGTAGGATTAAAGTTAGATTGTTGAAGTGGAGGAATGCATCAAACTTGTTGTGTGAATGAAAAGCCTCCCTTAAACTTAAGGGAAATTTCTATAAGATGGTGGTGATACTTGCAATGCTTTATGGGGCAGAATGTTCACCATTAAAAGAGAAGCATAAAATTAAGTTAAGTATTGTACATATGAGGATGCTCAGGTAGATGAGTGGTTTTATTCTTAGAGAGGTTACAAAATCGGCATATATATGAAAAGGTTGGATTAACTCCAGTGGAATATAATATTAGAGAGAGTCGCCTTAGATGGTTTAGTCACATAAAACGGCGGCCTTCCGATGACCCGGTTAAAAAAGTAGAGGTATTAGATTTGACTTATGTTAAGAAAGATAGAGGCAGACTGAAAATGACTTGAATAGAAAATATTAGAAATGACCTTTCTTTATTTGATTTAAATAAGAATTTGACTCTTAACAGGACACAATGGAGAAAAAAAATGATTCATAGCGCCAACCCCATGTAGTGAGATAAAGACTTGATCCCTCCTTTGATCTAAATTTCCTATTCTAACATCCCAACAATCAATCCATCTATTATTCCATTTAGTCCAAGTGGCGTTGATCTAAAAGCAAGCAGCATGTGTTCAAATTCCTGTATCTCAAGGTACATGTGGCGAAAGTTTCAAGTGTCAAGCTGAGAATGACCAGGTCAACAAGGTACTTAATTCTCCTAACGCTTGGTTAAAGCCTAAAGTTACTCATATTAATAAGGAAGTTTTTTTTTTTTTACATATTTTTTTTAGTAAAAATGTATAATGAGGAAGATTTTTTTTAATCTTTTTTATAATGAAGATATTTCTATCATAACCAAAGATAGAATTAGGGTTACACTCAGTTTTGAAGAAGTTGATCTGAATGCTAGGCATCTTCAGAAGGTGCTGGGCAATGACGGAGCCAAAAAAATTTATTGAGGGGCCTAAATTAATTACTTGAAATTTCCCTCAATTTTTTTCATCCACATTTGGGACCAGCACAGGCAGTTAAAAAAAAAAATTCAATTAGTATTTGATGCAAGATTTTCCACATTTAATTCCAACTTTTTTTGGTAAATCTACATCCACTCTTAGTGCTTTTTTTATTTTCCTCTTCATCCTTATTGTTATTCTCATCCATAGTATTTGATGCTTTTGAATTCGAATCTCTTGAAATATCTTTCAATAAATGTTCAAACTCGTACTCAAACATATCCTAAGAGTATATATATATTATTTAGATATAAAATTGATGATGAAATATATATATAATTGAGGAATTCAAATATATAACTCTAAACTCGTTGTACTCAAACATGCCTGTAGACGCAGAGCTAAGGTTTTTAAATGATTCCCAAATATATAACTCTAAACTCCTTGCATTTCATCTCACTGCATTTCAAATGATTTCCATGCTATACCAACACTTGGGGAGAAAGTGCTTATGCCAGAATTTGCATTCAAATTGATCTTACAAAGAAGCTTCCAACAGGAGTTTGGTTTTAAGGTATTCAAGGACGTTTTTTCCAAAATGTTGAATACAAAGGTATTTCTTCTTTATGTTTCAAATGAGGATTTTTGGGACAAATAAGCCTTAATAGTACAACTCAGTCAAGAAATAATAATTTAGCAAATTCAATATCTGAAGCTGAGTTGAAGAATACTGCATTGGAAAGGGAAGTAAATACAAGTGGTGGTTATAAATCAAATCGCCAAGGAATGCAAAATGATAACCATTATGGCCCTTAGAATATTGTTCCTAGGAGACAATACAAACCTGCTTAGAAAAGGAAAATTGATTCCAAAATAATTGATACTAATCAGTCGATGGCTACGAAATGTTAAAGGAAATATTTCTTGTATGACAGCCGGAGATTACAGTTAGGAAAATCTAAATGCTGTTGCAAATGAAGAGGATGATGGATCATGTACTCAAGTCAGAAGAAGACCTGGGAAGCCAAAGATTATTGTACCATTACCAGATTTCTCAGTAAGGAAGTTTCAATCATGGTAGGATTGGAATGCATTTAGGCCAACACCATTTGATTTCAGGAACAAGTTCTACGTGACAGAAGAGAGTGGAATTTGCTGCTTCCACAGCAGCTATGGATGCAGATCATCGTCATGCTTCCACTGCATTGGAATTAAGCATCCAGTAAGTAAGATACAATCCACAAATTCTGAATTAGAGTTGTTTCTATTATTTATTTTTGGGAGGCTAATTACTATTCACCGTGCATCTTATTGGGACCACTGGGACCTTAATCAACCTTTGTGGTTGTTTTCTAAAATTTAGCATCCCCATTACCTTGATTTGATCAGGGATATAATTGTTGAGTCCCAAATTCACTATGACAATCGCACGTTGTTTAGTACAAGAAGGCAAAAAGTTTGAAGAAGATAATGGTCATTCTTAGTTTTTTAAGTGGACATTGTTGGTCATTAAAAGAGAAGCATAATACCAAGTTAAGTGCTGCTAAGATGAGGATGCTCAAGTGGATGAGTGGCTTTACCCATAGAGATAAGATATAAAATGAGCATATACATGGAAAGGTTAGAGTAGCTCCAATTGAAGATAATATTAGAGAGAGTCCTCTTAGATGGTTTGGTCACATAAAACGGTAGCGTTCCGATGGCCTGGTTAGGAAAGTATATGTATTGAATTTGACTTATGTTAAGAAAGGTAGAGGTATATCTAAAAAGACTTGTTTAGAAAATATTAGAAATGATGTTTATGTAAACGAGAATTTGACTTTAACATGAAACAATGGAGAAAAATGATTCATGTAGCTGACCCCACGTAGTGGGACAAATGCTTGATGTTGTTATTGTTGTTGTTGTTTGTGCCACGATTTATCTTTATTGTTTTTTTTTTTTCATTAGTGTTTCCTCTTTCTTTTCTTTTGTGAAGAAATTATTAGGTCCTAGGTTTGCTTTCCTAGTTGTTGTCGCTGTTTAATTTATTTTTCTTGTTATAAAATGTTATATGCAACCTTAAAATATATATTATATATATATATATATATATATATATATATATATATATATATATATATATATATATATATATATATATCTTGCACGGAAATCCATCAATCTATTTGAAACTCAACCACTCCTGACCTGCCTTTCTATAAAATGGTAGACTTTGAAATTGATCTAAGTCCCATAATATTTCACCTAAAAAACCTAGTACTACCACTCTACAAAACTAACTGTAGCATGATATGAGTAAATAAATAAAATTATAGCTATTGTAAACTATCCTTAAATTCACGAAATGGTATATCATCATTTATTGTGGGCAAGTGATTTATTTATTCTTAGGCTTGGTTTGGGACGGTTTTTTTTTTTTTTTAAATTTTAATACTAAAACTCCGTTTTAAGAAGCAATAAAAAAGCCATCCCAAACTACACCTTAGACATCACTTGGGACAACTTTCTTACTGCTTTCTAAAACAAATTTTAAATTTTAAATTTTTTTTATTAAAAAGTTATTTTAGAAAGAAGTATGAAATTGTCTCAAACAAAATCTTAGAATAATCTCTGAAAAGATTGCTGGGGATTGTTGGCCTCTCCCGTTACCAACTTGTTATTAGTGAATGCATATTTTTTGTGATCAGAAAAGCAGAATTTCAGACGAAGTCACAATATGGATGACAAATACAATAAATTTGATTTTGAAGATAAATGTAACTTCTAAGAAAACTATAATGAATATGGCAGCTGTTACAAATGAGTCGAATGCAGAATTTTTAGCTAAGCAGTTGTTAATCTCTTCACTTTTCCTTTTCCATATAAAAATTTGGACTTATGCTTCATTTGATACAGCTTTTTTACTGTTTTCTAAAACAATTTGTAATATAATTTAAAAATTTTTTACTAAAAAACTGCTTTAAAAAGCAGTAAGAAAACTGTCTCAAACAAAACCTCAATCAGCTTCTCTTCCGATTAATGCTGCAGCTTGGCCTTCCAAATTCTTAATTCTCGTAAGTGAATTTGTATGTCAAAAACATCAAATCATACAAAAAAATCAGATACTCACCATACCTTTTGATCTTCATCAGAATCTCGTTTGAGAGCTAAAAGCCTGTCCAACGAGACAAGGCTTATATTCCCAGCTTTTATCCCTCGAAAACCTGAGATTTGATCTTTTGCAGTTTGAAAGTTGTTTACTATTCACAGCAGATTGCCTCATGTTCTCTTTGTAGCTTATCCCATAGGCATAATAGCTTCCTTGGCCCCTGATAATGAGCGAGGACATAGTCGGATTCACAGCCAGCATTGTAGAACCGTTCATCATTCACATAATTCACCGTTCCACCGTTCTCCTTGAACTCTTGAATCCAAATTCCCATCGCAACATCTTCAAGTTTGAAAAGCTAGAAAACAAAAGAGAGCAGATTTATAAATCATATATTCAACCAACTGTTTGGTTTAGTGTTATTAAACGTCAGGGTTATAGCTCAAATACTATGCATTTAATTCAGTATCATTGTATTCAAAGATGTGCGTATTTTGAGGATTGTGAATGTTGAATTGTTGAGACGTTCAAACATTTCTAGATATCGGCCAATAACTAAAAATTTTACATCTGTTAATAATATCACCTAGCAATAAGATGCCTTACTTTGAGTTTGCCACCTTCATGACCCTTCACAACAAATTTGGCAATGTCTCTTGAGATTATGTATCCAGGACCATGAGCCCAAGGAGGATAGGAATCATTAGACCATTCCTGTATGAAAGAGAGAATAATTCATGTGGTTATTCATCCAGGTAGCAAAGAAGTTAAGGCTACAGGTGCCTATAAAATTAATTGTAGAGTAATTATAAGAAAAGTAAAGATTTTAAAAACTGTTATGAATGCTATAAATTTATTCATTAAAAAAATAGGTAATAATTTTCTTACAGCTACTGCAATCTTATAGACATGATCATAGAAAAATTCTGCCATAAAAAATTCTAAATAAAATTATAGTTAAGCGAAATGTGACAATAATTTGTAAAATAAAGCACACTCTAAGTTGGTGTGACTACTAAAATTCAATATCTGAGAGAGAGAGAGAGAGAGAGAGAGAGAGAGAGAGAGAGAGAGAGAGAGAGAGAGAGAGAGAGAGAGAATATGTACCGCCTCACTAATGTACCACTTGCTATCCTTATCCCTGTGGGGAGATGATTCAAATGAGATGAGACCATACAATAGGCCATTGGGATCATTTTTCTTAAGAGCAGATATGACCTCATCAATTCTTACAAAGGCATCATCGTCAGTTTTCATGATGTATTTGGCGGGAAGCAGTTTCGTCTGCAAATAAAATCAAGGAGTTACGTCTCTCACTATTGGTGACATAAAATATCCCGTTCAAGAAATTGAACTAAATTTTTTATAGGGAATATATAATAAATTAAGATAAAATTAATTAGCCTGGAAAAACGTACAAATATAAATCAGAAATTTCGAAATTAGAAATGTTGACATCAAGATTTCAACAGAAAAAAGCCTACTGTAAAAAATTAAAAAAGTTCCGCAAGCTGAAGTTTGTTTTAAGATAGGAATAGGGGGTTAATAATATCTTCTTGAGGATTAAAGATACAAATTTGTACTTAGTGGAAAAAATATACTTAATAAAAGATGCCATTATGCCAATTAAAATATTAAATTGAATATCAAGTAAATCATTTTCTCAGTCAACGATTCTTAGAGGCTAAGGGGCTGTTGGGTTTGTAGAAAAAGAAATTAAGAGTAAAAAAAATTATAATGTAAAAGAAATTATCTTTTTTTATCAGATTTAAATGAAAAATTGACTTTTAACAGGACACAATAAAGAAAAAGAATTCATGTAGCCGACCCCATGTAGTGGGACAAAGGCTTGATGTTGTTATTGTTGTTGTTGAGTGTTGACCAACAATAGTAAGCGCATCCAACAACGACAACAAATGACCGGCAATGACGGCAGGTGCTAGTGACTGGCTTCGATAGTGGCGACAAGCAGGGTGGTTGGATGTTAATTCATGGTGGCCATTTGATTTAGTGAAGAATTTAGGTTTTATGTATTTTTAATTTTTTCGTGTTATTGGATGTTATGTATTTTATTTTTATATTACCCTATGATGGAAAACCAAGGACCATGTTGGGTTCGGTGCTCTCGGGATGGTTCATACCATTGACTTTTCATTTGAGTTTGATCTTGCTTCCTTACTCCTTGGTGGCTGGTTGGGTATTTAGTTATGGGCTATTTTTTTCTTATTGGGCTTGGCCCATTTCTCCCCTTGCTTTATGGCTGCTTGGGATTCTTCCCTCTTCCTTTTAACTGTTCGTATTTCCCCTTGTTTTATGGCTGCTTGGGATTCTTCCTCTCTCCCATTGGCTATTCGATTTTCCTCTTTTGCAGATTCCTATGCTTGATGCTTCGGCTTCTCCTTTGAGAGCTGATTTAGAGTGCTTTTATTGGCTGAATTGTGGGCTCATTTAACTAAAAAATTAAATGCTCTTTCCCCTCCCTCCCATATATAAAGTGATTGATTCTCTATTGTACAAGATAGTTTTTGGGTGAAAATTCTCAATCTAAGAGTTCCTTCGTGGCTTGCGAGCTATTGTTCTCCCTATTTCCTATTACTTCCTCTCGGTCTTCTTTCTAATTCTTCTCTCCATAGTTTCCATTCCACCTATATCTTTCTTTTCAAACATTGTGAGTTGTGAAGCGGTGTTGTTACTCTATTCTGTTGGTATTTGCCTGAGGAGTGCAGAATTATGATGGATCAAATTTCAATAGTGGATTACTCGTTAGATCCATCTTTTGAGCAGCTTTTCCTAGCTTTGTGTATTGCATGTGAGGTGACCATTCGTGGTTGTTTTGAGGGTTATTATAGTTTGTGTGCTTTATATCTTTCTTTCCTATGTGATTTCCAAAACACATTCTAACGTTTGCTTTCTACCAATTCACTCTCCGTTTGTGTTTGTTATTGAAAGGAAATTTCTTAGTTGCGTACCTGAGTGTTCTCCTAAAAGGTGTAGAAACTTAGATTGCATCACCATCAGCGGTGGCGAGCGACGACAACTAGCTTACAATGAGAAAGAAATATGATTAAACTTAGTGGGTTACAATGCAACAAAAATGAACAGAGTGAAAAAAATTCATTGAAATTTTACACTGCATTAACTTTTCATTAAACCAAACACCCAAATTTTATTTTACTTGGCACTTATTTTTTAGAAAATAAATAGCCCTAACAAAAAGGAGTCTAAAAAGTAGTGTAAAAATTATATTGACATTAACGAACTGCATGTATGTAAGTTTTCTTTTTCTCAAATCATAATGTTATATTTAATGAGAAAAGTTAATTTAAATCTAAATTTAAGATTATGGTAGATGTACAAAATTTGATGATTTACATGGGAGAAAAAATTAAAAAAACATAATAATTAAAAGAGGAATAAATATTCTTTGTTTATATGAGAGTCAATGAAAAAAATAAATTTTAAAAATACCAAGAAAAATTACAAGTTGAATTTTGACAGGTTAACAAAAGAAATAAGGAAATAATGAATAGGAATTTGGAATATAGGTACTTTTACAAGTAAATTGATGGAATTAATAGATATTATGTTTCATAGGAAAATAAATATTTTATGCATTTAAAAATTAAATGAGTTGGGAAAAAAGGCTACAAGATTGACAGTTTTGAGTTTAAACTTTGATAGTCACATAGAAGTCATACTAAAAATTATATAGGTGTGATTACAAATATGTTGACCTCTGTACATAGAAATGTGGGCTCTGAAAATTTGGCCCCGGCCTCCCCGCCGCACTGATTTGCTTTTACCTTTCGGCGAGAGAGTTTTAACTAAATAAGTTCTGAGGTAAATTTTGGAAGGCAGATGGGTTTGTAGATAAGACACTACCCAGAGATTTCGCCCTCTTTTTGCGAGGACTTTATGATCTGTAAAAACCCAAGAAATGTCGTTTTAGACCTCGCACGTTTTTCAAAGTGTCGCGACGAGTTTAAAGTGAAAAAAAATTCAAAGTTGTCGGATTTCAATAGAAATAATTTTGAAAAATTCTACGCAAAATTTGGAGCGATTTGATATATAAAACTTATATTTAATTTTGCTCAAATTAGAAATTAAAATTCATGTAAGTCTCATAATACCAAAAGTACCCCTGAGCATTATTAAAGCTTGGATGTTTTAAGTGAGGGCAAATAGGTCATTTAGACTTTTCTTTTTTCCTTATGAGAACCGAACCCTCCCCTCCCCATTCATTCGCTCGGCATTCTTTCGCCCGAACACAAAAAGAGGCGGAGAGGAGGCATCGGGCAAGAGACGAACAGCGGCTCCAGCGGCTCCAGCGGCAATTTCCGGCGGCCGAACTTGGGGGAAATCGAAGAGAGAGAATTCAAGGAGCAAGAAGATATGTTTCTAAACCTAGAAATCTTTGTGTTTGCCGTAGATTTTTGAGATGAAGAATTTAGGGTTTTATGAAATAATGAAAATTTCTTTAAGAAATTTAGAGGGAAGATTTAAGAAACGATTTTATACATTAGAATGTGTTTTTCTCCAAAGATTTCTAAGGTTTCTAAAATTAGGGTTTTCTCTAAAGTTGGAGTTTTTGGAAGTGCCTTTGCAAATATTATTCCTAAGGGTCCTAAGAGAGGTTTTAAGAGAAGAAATTGAGTTTTTCTTATAAAATCTTATTTTCCTAATTTTTAATTAGTTTAAATCCGAAAATGAAAAATATTTAATTATGAATTAGGTGTAGGGGAGAGTTTGACATATTTATGTGAGGGAATTAATGAAAATAGGGTTTCCAAAATTATGGTTTTAGGTAAATCCGAAAATAGAATTATTTTAAATTAATTTAGATTATGGAGAAGTGTTATTTTGATTAATATTAAGTAATTAGACAAAATTTTGAATTTTTAGATTATGATATGCTTTATGTGATCTTTTGGAAAGAGGGAGAGGAAGAACTTAGGGTAGATTTCGAATAGGATGAAAACATTAATTTAGATTATTATAAATGATTTTGAAAGTGAAATTATCTCTATTAGGTGTTTTGAAGGAATCTCGAAGAAAGAAGAATTAGCGAGGAGAAATCAATTTTCTAATTTTCAGGTAAGTATACATGATTCTTTATTACGGCAATACTTTTGTTTCTCTCCAATTTTATGTTTTGAAAGTCCAAACATGTTCATGCAATCTTTATAATTAATTTAGATCATGATTTTACTACTCTGTTCAAATGATTGATCATGCAAAGTTTATGTTACATTTTTATGATATTATATGATAGAGATTATATAATTTATGAAATGAAAAGATATGATATGATGTGAATGTTATATTGAATGATTGAATGTGCATGCTAATTAGATGGAGTTCACCCCCTTATGGTACTAGCTGGAGACGCTGTACTCGTGCACGTTAAAATGGTAAATGATGTGAAAAAAAAAATGATAAAGGAGTACCTTTATAGTACTAAACGGTGACTCATGTGACGGTTGTAATATTTATACGAAATGAGAAAGATAAAGCTAAGAATATTGAAATGATTATGGAAATGAAAAATGAAGATATGATTATATGTTATGATATGTTTAAATGACATGTTTGTAAGAAATAAATTTATGTTATGTTCATATGAAATTGGCATTTAGCATATTTTTCACTTTGTCTTGATTACTGTAGTTTAGAATTGTGTTTTAATTATTGAGCGCAGGCTTAATGTTAGTTGTTAACATTTTCAGGTAAGCTTAAGTAAATCAAAATGAGTAGAAGAGGTGGCAATGCGTACAGTAGAAGAGGAACGCCTGAAGAAAGGAAATTATGAATTTGTTGAGTTTTATGTTTCTGTGATTTCAAATTTTAATGTTATAGGGGCTCTTTCAAATTATTATGGAGATCGTTTTAGATATTAGAAATTTTGTCCTACCGTCCGACCTTTGTTCCTGCCTTGCCTGCACGAGCTCACCGGGCCGAGTCGTGACATGATCTGAGTTCTGGTTTCCTATAGGCGCAAGCCTCTATAGTTAATTACCCCTCCTGATCTCGAGAGATAACTTTCGATTAAGGCTAGTCATCGATCAGATATGTAGAGATACGCGTTATCTGGTATATAGTACCAGCATGGGTTTGGATGTTGGAAAATTGAAGGTTTTAGAATTAGAAGTTCAAGGTTTAGATATTTAAAATAGAAATTTTCACAATCTAGCACTTAAAGCGGATGGTGGGGGAATGGATGATAGACCCGATCAAGATCCCATGATTCCATCGTCCCGGGCCATCATGGTCCCTGGTCTACTTAGTCAGAGGAGGTAGTCGACCCAACCTGACAGAAGGATCCTTGTCGACAGCCATGGATTGCTTCGTCTAAGGGGACCTTGTAGACCTGGGTTAAATGTTTGTCTAACGGGACAAATTTGAATCCACCTTAGCTAACAGAGGGCTTTGTGCCCTATCGATCATATCCTATTGATTAACATCTCAAGGATTTGATGCCAATAAGGAACGTATTGACTCTGGCCATAACCGGTATTTCGTGGTGCCATTTGGCGGCAAAACCACTTGGTTCACAGGGCCCCAGGTCATAACCGTTTATCCTGCGGCGCCATTTGGTGGCAAAACCGCCAGTTAAAGAACACGTACCACGTCCTTATTGGCAGGAGATTATTTGAGAATAGATCCTAGTAATATTTTCGACTAGGCAGACTGTTGCGAATGTTGCGGAGGGTGGATGGGCTTTGCTTTAAGTGTTGGGATGGATAGTTTCACTTTTAAATATTTTTCGGATTTTGAGACTTTTATGGAGTTTTGGATTTTTGAATTTTTATGGGTATTTTGGGTGGAGCATTGGAATATTTGAAATGAACTTTAGATATTTGAGAGACATTTGAAAATATTTGGGAACCTCTCCGGTTGAGATCTGCATTCAACACGGCCATCATCGGGGTGTTCGAGGTCATTTCTCTTTTATTTATTGAATCTTGTCGACTCTATCGAATTATCGATAGAGGATTGGATTTCGTATGTTTTATGCCCTTATTAGTGAATTCGTATTGTTATAGACCTTTGAAAGCCTAATATGAATGTATTAAAAAAAATATACCGATCACCATCACTGTATACTTGTTTGATTATTCGAACCCTGTCGACTTCTATTAACCCGTATAGAAGGATCAGGTTCGAACTTGAATTCACTTATTGAACCGCGCAGCATCCCTAGACGTCACGTGTGTACCAATAACACGCTCGCCGGGGCCCATGCGTGTGTTTGGGGACATTTTATAATTAAACCCTGTTAACTCCTTTTTACCTGTTAAGGAGGATCGGGTTTAAATTTAATAAACCGCGCAGCATCCCTAGACGTCAAGTGTGAACCAATAACACGCTCGCCGGGGCCCATGCGGATTCTATAATTGCTCTTACCCCTTTTAGTGTACCTATGTGTATACAAACTATGGTGCACCTGTGGGGATATTTTAGACATTCGATGGGCTTTTCATGATGGCTCGTAGAAGTTCGTCTTTGTCGTAGACTTTTCAGCATTTGTTTGCAGGTAGTGTACTTTGTATACAATAAATTTCTTACAGTGATTTGTAGGAGCTTGCCTTTGTTGTAACCCTTTTGGCACTTGTTAGTGGTTTTTTATCCTTTCAGTACATCCAATATTATTGCTTATAGGCAAGTAGATGTATACATTCATAGGCTAAAATTGACTTCAGGATACTGCATTTACTGAAGTCTTTATGTATCTACTCAAAGATAGCACGTTGTACATATATCTATATCCGTAAAGAGATTGTATGTATTACAGATCTTTTACCATCATGATGATCATCACATACTGCTATATGTGTATTTACTTATGACTTTGTCGTTTGCCAATGTGTTGGTTTACCCATTTGTACATTGATATTTGGCTGACTATATGATGTTGAATGTGAAGAGGCTATTACATTCGTTGCTCATTTATAGTCGTCATTTTGACTTCCTTCATTTGCAAACAACACACTGTGACTATGTGAAGGACCCGTTATATCCAATGTGTATCCTTCATTATTGAGGTGAATTGTTTGTAGATAGGGTATGACCGCAAACTCCTTGTTTCCGCATGCTTGTCAAATTCAATGATCGATATTTGCTCTCTAGAGATAATCAAACACCCATTGAACAAAAATTTGATTTTCTAACTATAGTTCAAGTTTGGATCCACAAGTCTTTCTTTCCTCTTGATGATAATTATTTGGTTTTCACCCTCAATTGTGAATGACTCATCTTGCACATGTATTGTAAGGTTCATTTTTTTTTGAAATATCATTAAACCTCCACTTGCAACTAGATTACACATGGCTAATCATGGTAAGTTGAGTACTCGCTGTTCACTTGGATGAACATGATGAATTTATATTTGGATTTGCTAATTCATCCAAAACCCAGTTCTGTGTACTCCATCCAATTCCTTTATAGTTCATACTATTCAAATCTCTTACGATTGGATTTGAGCTCCTTACAGGTCAAGGTTGAATCAAGTCTTCATGCTTAATCAAATTTGACCTTTCTTAATCATGTTTTTCTCAAATCTTTAACTTTATTGTTCAAATTTGAAATTATTTCACTTAGTACTCAAGTTCAAGTCATTTGTTGGCTTTAAGCTTAAGTGCAAGTCTCATTTTTTTGTTCATGTCCTCAAGATATTCTTTTGCTTTATCGTTCAAGCTCAAGTCCAAATCAAAGTTCTCTGTGATCTCGCAGAGTCCCAGTTCGAGTCCAAATCAAAGTTGAAGTAGGGTTTTTAGGTGATTACCCGCCTCGTCGTAGGCGCCGCACTGGAGTCCCATCTCACCATGCGCAACAAAGGCGTACATGGGCGGTTTTCTAGTCCGCCGCTAACTTCAAAAATGGGAATCTGAGTTTAGGGAGTTTTGTACCTTCGTGGGGTTGTAGATGTTGGCACGTGGATCGAGGGGTCACTCGCCTATCTCATCGTAGGTGTCGCACCGGGTTCCCTCCTACCACGCTCAACAAAGATGTGCATCGGTGGTTTGACGGCCCGATACGCATGCCGAGGTAAGAAAGGAATCTTCTTTCTTTTTTTATTAATTATTATTATAATTAACTATTTAATTATAATTAAATACATAAATAATAATTAGTTATAATATAAAAATAATTAGTTATAATTACAATAATTAATCATAATTAATTATAATTAATAATAATTAATTTGTATTAAAATAAATAATTATACTTAATTTAAAAAAACTATAGTTAATTATTATCATTAATAATTAACCATAATTATAATAAATTAATCATAATTTATTTTAATTGAAACTAGTTATCATTAATAATAATTAAATATAATTAGAATATTTAATTATAATTAATCATAATTAATTATTATTAACAGTACTTAATTGTAATTAAAATAAAATTAGTTTTAATAATAATAATAATAACAGTAATAATAAAATTAATAAAACTTTTTTATAACTAACCTAACCTAACCTCTCCCGTAATGCTTGCGGCTCGGGATTGAGGTGGAAGAGAGGAGGCAGAGAGGGGAAGTTGAATGGAGGCTTCGGTCGGGTGAGAAAATCGGAGGAGTTCAGTCGCCTGGGGCTCGGACAGGATTTGGGATTCGACGGGTAGTGGGACGGTCGGTGCTACGACTTGGTGGAGTCTGATTTTGATGGGATCGGGAGAAGGGTTGATGGCTTGGGTATGCTGGTGGATTTCAGCTTGAGGGAATGAGGTAGGTATCTCTCTCTCTCTCTCTCTCTCTCTCTCTCTCTCTCTCTCTCTCTGTGGACTGACGGAACCCAAAGGCTGGGCAAGAGTCGGGTAAGGGTCATCATTGCGGGAGCTTGCGATTGTGGGAGAGGAAGTCGTATCGGAGAAGAACAACGAGAGCCTTTAGTTGGTTCGGTATTTAACGACGTGAGCGAAGCTACGGATCACAAGATTTGAGCAGGATTTACGCATGATTTTTGGGATACGACGAAGACAGCGCCGAACGGCTAGATTTGCGGAGGATTTTGTGGATCCGATGGTTTACAGGTGTTCTGATTTTTTTTTTTTTTTGTTCTGTTGGTTAATACTTAGAGGTAAACAAATGCCTCCTAACAAATGTTATACGCGTCTAGAGCGAATCATGTTTGTTGTCTGCTGATTGACCATGTGGATCTCTAGATATTTGTTATAGATGTCACACTAGGATTTCCATTTAGTGGTTCTCCAAGAATTTGCCTGGATGTCACACTAAGATTTTCTTTTAGTGAATCTCCAAAGATTTGTTTGGATGTCACACTAGGATTTTCATTTAATGGATCTCCAAAAATTTGTTTGGATGTCACACTAAGCTTTTTTTTTTCTCCATAGATCTCTTGGATGTATCAATAAATGGTTGAGATATTGATTTCATTTACCCTATGCTTTGTGCTGCAGGCATTGATGGAGAATTACCTGATTTGCCTTTATTGACTTGTCAGGTGATTTTTTGTACCTTCGGCTCTATGCTACTTGCTTTGGCGGGCTTGTTGAAGGAGTAGATGCTGGTGACCTAAATCCTTAGGTTTATATTAGATCAGTGGTGAAAAGTCATCGGTCCAGAGCTTTGTGCATAACAGACTTGTTTATGATAGAATCCACTTAGTTCAGTCTTAGGCTTTGTGTGAACTTTAGGATAGTTTCTTCGGTCCTCTACTTTGTGCTTTAGCGGACTTGTTGAACAAAAATTCCTTTGATCCTCTCTTTGTGCTTTACAGAATTGTTGAAGGATTTGTAGGGTTTTGGATTAAGTTGATAGTACCGAACATAGGTAGTATCTTGATCATTGACCACTTGAGGAGACTTTAATCTGATTCACTTGAGTTTATCAGATCAGGAGAGCTGAGATTTGACAGTTCTTTATCCTCTGATTGCTAAGATGGGGGTTCCTCTACTACGGCCTTTCTTATGGCTTGTTGAGTAGATGGAGCTGCCAGCGATCTGATCATATTTAGGTGTATTGGATCCGACCTCTTATACCCATTCAAGCTTCAGACTTGAGCTATAGGAAAGGCGCTTCCCAATGCTGATTTTATTGAAGTTGGTAGATTTGGAGTTATCCTTTGTGGTTGAAGATTTTGGAGCCTACGAACATTCGGTGGTTGTTCGAGACTCATCATTCCACTAAAACTTTGATTCTCCAGTCATTTAGAAGAATTTGTAGACTACGATCACTTGAACTTGTAGAGTCAAATTAGCCTTCATTCTTCCTGCAGTCCCTACTAACGGGTTGACGAAGTGGGGATTCCACTACTACGACTTTCTTATGGCGTGTTGAGTAGACGGAGCTGCCAGCGATCTGGCCATATTTAGGCGTGTTAGATCCGATCTTTTACACCCATTCGATCCTTAAGCTTCAGGCTGTCGAAAGACTTCAAGCTTTTATGGCCCAATTTGTTGGAGTGTGTAGTTGCAAAAGTCTCTTTCCTGACCTTTGAGTCTTTGTACCTTGGAAAAGGTGATATTTCTAGCTTTTAAAAAAATCACCTGCATATACTTTGAAAAAGAAATCTTTATATTCTTTAGCACAAAATAACATTTGAATTGATAATTTTAAATATTTATTCGGGGATCTCGGTATGCAGCTTGATGTCGACCCGAATAAATATTTAAAATGCCCCATGTCTTACAGGAATATTCTAGAATAGAATAAATTTTGAATTTTGAATTTTTAAATATTCATTTGGGGATCTCGGCGTGTAGCACGATGTTGACCCAAATGAATATTTAAAATGCCCCTATCTCGTGGGGACAATTTGGATAGGATTTGTATTTTTGAGATTTTAAATATTTATTCGGGGATCTCAGCATACGGCACAATGTTGACCCGAATAAATATTTAAAATGCCCCCAGTCTGATGGGGGATTTTGAAATGTATTCTTGCTATACAAGAAAATTTCAAAACATAGATGTAAGTATGCTCTGATAACTATATACATAAAATTTTGAACATCATAAAGTACATTAGTCATGGAATTTTCATGCATAATATTTCTTTAAATGTCGACCCTTGATAGGCGGCATAGGCCTCTGACCGTCTAGATCGATCAACTGATATGCTCCTCCTTGGTACACCTTCTCAATAACGAAGAGGCCTTCCCAATTGGATATAAATTTGCCACCAATTTTTCGATGTGGAATGATTGGTCTTCTCAGCACCAGGACCAATTCACTTCTTGAAATGTTCGAGGGCGCACCATCCGATTAAAAGATTTTGCCATTCTCCCTCGATAGATTTCTAGGTTTTGTTGAGCTTGTAACCTAAGTTCATCAAGCGCATCGAGCTCTTCCATTCTTAGGCGAGCATTCTACTCTTGAGTGAGATCGTTCTGGATTGCTACCCGGAGTGATGATAGTTCAATCTCTAATGGTAATACGGCTTCAACACCGAACATCAATGAATAAGGAGTGGCTTTGGTTGGCGTCTTGTACGTTGTATGGTATGCCCATAGTGCCTCTGTCATCCTCGTATGCCACTCTCTTTTATTCTTGATGAGGATCTTCTTCAACAATTTCACCAGCATCTTGTTAAAGGACTCAGCCAAGCCATTTACTCTTGGGTTGTATATATATGAATACCGCCAATCAATTTTGTGCCGATCAACGAATTTATAGATTTTTGTACTTTTGAATACAGTATTGTTGTTTGAGATTATGCGGCGTGGCACACCAAATCTGTAGACGACATTGTGGGTAAAGAAATTGATCACATGCTCCGATGTGACCTCTCTTAATGGAGCTGCTTCTGCCCACTTGGAGAAGTAGTCTATTGCTGCCAGAATAAAGCGGTGTCCCGCTGAAGACGGCGGATCTATCAGCCCAATTATGTCAGTGCCCCAACATTCAAATAGCCAAGATGCTATTATCGGGTGCAGCGGATTTGGTGGCTGATGTATAACATCACCATGAATTTGATACTCGTGGCACATCTTTGCGTGGTCAATACAATCTCTGACCATTATTGGCCAATAATAACACATTCTCTTTATTTTAGCAGCCATCTTAGGACCTGACTGATGTGCTCCACAAAGCCCTTCGTGGACTTCTACTATCATTTTATCAGCTTCCTTGGTCCCTAACATCTTAGCCACATTTGATCAAAAGCTCGTTTGTACAACGTGTCATTGACAAATGCGTATCGCAATGCCCTTTTTCAGATTTGTGCGGCAGTAGACTTTTCTGTCGGGAGTTTGTTTTCTTTGAAGTAGTTAATAAATGACTACCTCCAATTATTTTCGACTTCAATATCTAAATAATGCCACCACAATTCTGAAGCTTGACTAGCTTTACGTCTCTTGGCCATGTGATATCCTTCTGGATAATTTTTCATAATGATCTGATGGAAAGGTTGAGGATCAATTGGAAGTATTTTTTGCTGACCTGAATCAAGTACTTCTGCCCTTGGAATTGTAACAGAGCGGGCTCCAAAACCTTATGTGTAAACTCCAATGAATATAGGCCTCTCTTCATTGATGTTCGCCTTCTTTTTTTGGCCAATTTGGCCAAACAATCTGTTTTAGCATTCTGTCCTCGCGAAACTTGTGCTATTTTTACATTTGGAATTTGTTTCAGAAACTCAAGAGCTCACCGATGGTAATGAGCCAATTCAACTTTGCCAACTTTGTAAATACCGAGGACATGATTTATCACCAGCTGAGAATCACCAAAAATTTAAAGATTTTGGATTCTAACATCGATCGCGATCTCCAGTCCTACTATTAGAGCTTCGTACTCAACTTCATTGTTGGTACGAGGTTCAGTCAAACTGAACGAGAACCTCATTATGCATCCCTCAGGAGCTACAAAAATAAGATCAATGCCGGCACGGGCCCTTGCAATATTTGGAGGTCGGGCAGGTCTAATAGATGATGCTCCGTCAAAATACATCTCCCAGAATTGTGATTTGTTTTCTTCCTCGACCTGCATAATCTGCTTATCAGGCAAAACATCATTGAGTGAGAGTCTACTGGGATCGGATGTGCAGCAAGAAAATCTGTCAAGGCTTGACCTTTCACTGCGTTTTGTGGCATGTATGTGATATCAAACTGCAGTAATAACACTACCCACCTGGCCAGGCGACCTATAAACGCTGGTCTTGTCATCAAGAACTTTAGCGGATCGATCTTTGATATCAGGGTAATTTTATAGGATAACATGTCGTGACGAAATTTTTGAACTACAAAAATCAACGCCAGGCAATGCTTTTCAATCGGGGAATACCTCACTTCTGCTCCGATCAATCTCCGACTGATGTAGTAAAGCGCATTCTTTTTTCCTTCTTAATTATGCTGGGCCAATAATGCTCCAAGGGATTCTTCTAGAGCTGTTGTGTACAGTATAAGAGGCTTCCCCGGAATCGGCGCTGCTAGAATGGGAGGATTTAATAAGTATTTCTTGATACTATCAAATGCTTCCTGGTACTCTTCGTCCCATTTGAAGCGAACGCCTTTCTTCATTAACTTCGAGAATGGTTGGCACCTGCCCGACAGATTTGATATGAATCTCCGGATGAAAGTCAGTTGCCCTTGTAATGAGCGAGGTTGTCGAAGGTTCTTTAGAGGCGGCATCTCCATAATTGCTTTGATTTTGTTGTGGTCGATCTCGATTCCTCGATGACGAACAACGTAGCCCAGAAACTTGCCGGAGGAGACCCCGAAAGCACACTTAAAGGGATTCATCTTTAGATCATACTTTTTGATCCTTTCAAAAACAATCCTTAAGTCATCTAGGTGATCTCTTTGATCCATGCTCTTGATAACAAGATCGTCCACGTAGCATTCGACCTTTTAATGTATCAACTGATCAAATATATGTGTCATCGCCCGTTGATAAGTGACACCAGCATTCTTTAGGCCGAAGGGCATAACTGTGTAGCAGAACATGTCGATGGGCGTTTTGAATGATGTGTGCTTTTCATCCTCAAGCACCATCTTAATTTGATTGTATCCTGACTACCCATCCATAAATGAGAACATGTCATAGTTTGACGTATTATCCACTAATAGTTCTGATACAGGAAGCAGAAAGTCGTCTTTTGGGCATGCCTTGTTGAGGTCCCTAAAACCAATGCCGATATGAATCTGCCCATTCTTCTTCTTCACTTAGACGATATTTGCGATCCAATTGGCATATTTTTCTTCTCGGATGAAGCCTGCCTCTATAAGCTTCTTTGTTTCAACAATCACCTATTCTTCGATTTCCAATCTCATTCTCCTTGGAGCTTGCTTTACGGGTGTTGTATCAGGCTTGATGGCTAATCTGTGAACTGCCACATCAGGGGATAAACCAGGCATCTCAGCATATGTCCAGGCAAAGTAGTCACTGAATTCACAGAAGAGTTCTTTTATTTCATCCACTTGCTCTTTTGGTAAAAGAGAACTAATAAATGTTAGGCGATGATCATCCTCAGTTCTCAAATTGACTTCTTTTAGCTCATCCATAGTGGCTGGCTGTCCACCATCTTTAAGCTCTTCTAGTGCAGGTTTGGCCTCAACTGGTTGATCATCATAATCATCAACTTCGTACACCCCCTCATCACCATCATCATCCGATTTAATTTCCCCGCATGTGATTGCTTGGCAAATCTCGTTTCTGGGATACTTTCGTACAATAAATCTTAGACCCTTTTTCACAAAAATATCCTTTTTTCTTTATTGAGTGAGGATTTCTTTGATACCAGAGGCTCAAGCAGAAACGAACTTGATGTTTGGAGGAACGAGTTTTACCTTGCTTTCGCAACATTCTTTAAATATTTCTTAGTATTGAACCTAGGTAGCCTCGTAAGAAGTAACTCTTCGAAGTCGAGGAGCATGCAATCCCAATCATGATTCTCTTCTTCATGTATTCCTGTAGAATATAGTATATTCCCTAGCACAGTCCCATTCTTAAAAGGAGACAGATAGAGGGTGGCGAGTTCTTCAACTTTATGCACCTCGGCGAAATGAGTTCTTTGAAGTGTTGCAAGGGAACACGTGTAACTACAAGTACACTATCTGAAATTGATAGACTGTCTATTCTTCTGGAGAATACACCCTGCACCGTATTCATGTAGATAGAGTCGTAGTCATAATCATCATTTGAATATTTAACCTTCATACTCATTTTGGTCATTGACTGGCGTATCCTCTTGGATTTTGTAGGGGTAGCATCACTTTTATTTGTGTCACTCCCTAAATGAGGTATATATTTTCTTTCTTTTGGGATGGATGATGTTTTGGGAAGAGTCGGTGTTGCCTTCTTTCTTCCAACCTGCTTCTTCTTGCTCCCTTGTTCAGGTTGCTTTGCAATTTCTGGGTCTGATGCCTGGGCCTTGAGAGAGCTTGATGGCTTCAACTTCTTTGGAATGAAGTACTTTGCATCTTCATATATCTTCACCTCATGAACTGCAAATGGTTGGATGTCACCAGAGATTCTGAACACTTCTCCATCCCTGAGATACTTCATACATTAGTGTAGTGTGGATGGGATGATGTAGTACTCATGCAACCAAGGACGACCAAGGAGCGCTTTAAAGGCAGTATCTGCATCAATTACATGAAACTTGGCATCCGTATAAAGCTCTCCAAATGTGAGGGAGAGTGTAAATGATCCTAGGGTCTTTTGTCCTTTCTCATTGAAACCATGTACCATTAATTTATCTGATCCAAGGTGCTCCACATCGAGGCAGAGTGATTTTAGTGCTTTCAAGCTCATTAGATTTATAGATGACCCTGGATCGATCAAGATTCGACTAATCATCATCCCATCACTTTCTGCAGAAACATACAAAGGGCGATTATGATCTACAATCCCAAGCATCATGTCTTCTTCGGAGAAGGTAATGAACGGCTCATTACGAGCTTGTAGAACCTCAGTCAAATTACGTTCAGCAAAATATGCCTCGTACCTTTCTGGATCTTTGAGAGCCTGAATCAAAGTCTCCCTGAGGTCTTTAGACATTACTAAGGCATCATATATACTGAGTTGCACCGAAATTTTTCTCAAATGGGATAAGACATTATAATCTACCCCTGTGACTGAAGTATTCTTTTTCTTAGGATCTTCAGTGATAATTTCACCGTTGATGACTATCTCTTTCCCCATCTTTATTTGAGGTCCCATTCTTCTGTGGGGGCGGCAATATATTACCACTCCTTAGTTGCACTTGAGCGACTTCCTCTGGATTAAACTCATTTAATGACACATTTTCTTTAGAGTTTGCCATTGTTGCGTCTAGGGATTCATCTGTTAATTCAGAATCACCACCCAGGTTTACGTGTCCCATCCATGACGCTATATCGGGGTCCGACTCATCTGTCTTTGGAAAATACAGATCCTCCTACGAACTATAATCCATCGGTAATACCATCATACAGGACTCAAAGGGTACTTCTTCAGTGTATTCTTCTTTTGTCAAGGTACTTGGTGACACCAAAATGACCCGACATACTTCTGTTGGAAGAGAATTCTCATCTTCTCCGGCTTTATCTATTTTAAGCTCTGTCATGAAGTCAACGAGTTTGACAGGTCGCCTCACAGTCTGGTAGTATTCATCCAAATTGTCGATAACTCTTTGAGTTGTAGTCATCTTCTCCTTGGGCTTCTTCAACTTGGTCTTCTTCTTGGAGGATTTTATCTTCCCAGTCTTTGAAGAACCAGCTTGGTTGGAGAATTGTTTTGAAGTAGAAGGTCGCACCACTGGTAGTGCCTTCAAATCTATCATTGGCTCAATAGGAGACTTTCACTTTACACCTGAAACTCCTTCAAGCTGTTTCAACATTTTCACAGTTTTCTTAGAGACCGCAGTCTCCCATTGTTCTTCTTGAGCTGGCTTCTTTTCATTTCTTCTTTCTTCAGTCGGGGGTACGGAAGAGGATTGGTCAACACATTATATGATAATGTGATCTCTTCCTTCCGGTATTTTCTTTCGAGCCAATCCTTAAAAATATAACAATCTTCAATAGGATGGCTGATTACCCGATGGTATGGGCAATAATTTGGGTCACCAGTGTGCTTCGACTCTTCGGGGCTCTTGCATTCAGGCAGTTCTAGACCCATTTTTAACACTTGTTGAAATAACTTTGCAACACTTTCCCTCTTGAATGAATATTCTTTGTTCATCTTTTTCTTGAGGGATTGAAACGTTCTATCACCAATTCCTATTACCTATCTCGGGCGTTCTCCACCGCCTTGATAAATTCGTGGCTTATCATTCCCCCCTAATATCAACTTCGATTAGAGGTTGGGGTTGTAGGCCTGTTTGAACTTTTCTTCATACTACATTGGTTGCTTGCCCTTATCTACGTTGTAAATCACATGCCTTTCTCTATCAGCTCTAGAGAAGAACGTAGAGTCGGCCCCACCCCTTCTTACACCCGGGACCTTAACCTTCTTGGGCTTATCAGAGTGATTTTCTGATCTGGAGAAATTTAGTTTCTCAAACTTGGTCACTCTATCGAGCAAGTCTTGAAATGTGTTGATTGTATCATACACAGGAATGGTTGCATCCTGTCATCAATGTTGCCCATTAATAAATGTACGGCATGT